>CM062805.1:997972558-998572558 GCA_031772625.1 Pinus tabuliformis | reverse complement strand
GCTTTGAGTTGTCATCTTTGACGACACAAGATGATAGGATCGTCTGAATGATAAACCAAAATGTCGAACAAAGAAGGGATCTGACCATCATAAATCAGTCTTTTGCAGAACTTTGCATTTACTTGATAGTTGGAACAATTTGTTATTGTAAGACTTGATTGTGCAGACTTCAGTGTTCTTCGGAATGTAAGTCTATTGTTTCTATTCAGAGTGATTAAAATAAGCAGACTGATTGAGATGTTTGCTCTTGTGATTTAGGTGTAGATAAGGAGTTCTTGTGATTTGGTTTCCCCTTATCTTGTTTGTGTCGATTTTTTTATTTACTTAAAGTATCTGATTTCCTTTAGGTACAAAAGTCGCTTGGGTAATCATTGGATCTTAACTTGAAATCTTCGTCGCTTGAACTGCAACATCCAAATATGTTTTTACTTCCACTGGTTTGTCATCATCTTGAGTTGCAGTATTGACTATATCAGTATTCATTCATTTTTCTTCAACTTGGACTATTACGTCTGAAGACTTCGATGCTTCTTTCATGATAAGTTCTAGTTTTTTCAGTGATTCCTTATCATTTTTATGTTTCTTAATTTGTGTCAGTAATTTCTCATTGTGGCCCTTGAGGCGAGTAACTTCTTCATTTTTGTCTGTGATAATATTGTCAACTTCCTTTTGCATATTTTGCATAGAATTTTGACTTTCTTGAAGGACTATGTTTTAAATATCTTTTATGTTGTCTGGTTACTGAATTTGGTTTCAATGTAATGTCCTGTAGTGTTATTTTCTTCTTTTTGTAAGAGAATGTCAGAAATGTTTTCTTCGTATTTAGAATGAACAACCCTACTGACTCCATCCAGGGTGAACCCAAAATTATGTCACCTCGATCACCTCATAGGGATTGAACAAAGAATTGCAATGTAAATGTATAGTCCCCAATGTTTACTTGTAAATCAATTATGTCAAATTGTTTTGTGTTCCAGAGATCAAAATTTTCAATTATATTTGACTCGGGAATCACCAATTGGTTAGCGAATTTAGGGTTTATATAATTCTTATCTTCGATGGGCGAGATAGAAATAGTAACATCTTTTCCAGCAAAAGTCCCCTTAATTCTAGATAGCACTAAAGCATAGTTATATGAAGTTTCCAAAAATCCCCCTTCATTCATTTCCGGATAAGACTCCATTTTGCTTTGTCCAATGATATTTTAACGTCAACGATAACTGACCCCTTTAATATTTTTTTTAATACTTTTTATACTTCAAAACTCTTATTTTACCTTCTTGAACACCTTGTATTATACCTTTCCTTAAAAACTTGGAGAATTAAATAATTTACTTACTTTTTTTTTAATTACCACTTGTTTTCTTTTCTTTTATAAAACCCTCCAACTTCCTTTTTTTTACTTTATAAAAATTACTTGTAAACTTACAATATATCAAAATATATATATATATATATATATATATATATATATTGGTTTAATACTACCCTTCACATCACTTAGCTATGACACCATTGTTATTAAACACCCCTTTAATAACTTTATTAAATATTATTTTTACTTTGTTAACTTTCCTTATAAAAAGTCACGCCTTTAATGTATGAAAAGTCAAACCTTTTCTCCTTAACTCAATGCAACCTTTCAATTTCTTGGATGTTGGATGACAGATAGTTGATAGTTGGCTTTTGTGTAAGGTGGTGACCTTCAATTGGAGTTTCCTCACAAAAATAATGGTCGCGACCAGATAATCATTGACAAATGGTTCCTTTAAACAGAAATATGGGCACTGGTTACAACTCTAGTTTACCGCAAGTTTCAATACAATGACTCACAACTTGAAATTTACAGGGTTCTCTGACAGTTGTATGGTATCAATGATTTAAGCAACACAACTTCCAAACCCAGCACGAATACAAATCGATTGTTGATACGACTGGAGAGATTGGTTAGATTTGCGGTGGTGTATAGTATGATGGCAGCATATAAAATTGATTGCTTTGTTGGGCGTATTTTACTTTTGCTTTCTTTTTTTTCTTTTTTTCATCTCTACCCTACACACTTGTCTTTCATGATATCACAAAATTTGTAGTGGCTCCTCTCCGGCCCTGGTTACATGGGCAATGGGAATGACAGGGCTTTTTTTCAATGAACTTCTGAGTTTTAAGGAAGTGACATCCTTTGTGGCTATTGTGCAGTCAGTAGGGTACAAAACGGATGGAAGGGCTGATGGGAGTGGAACAAGGAACCATGGCAGCTGCAAATAGCTGCAGGGCCGATTTTTTTTTCTTTTATAATTTTTTTGTTGTTTTTATAATATAACCCTTTAAAAAAAAATTAGTATATATATTCATTTTTTATAATATATTTTGGCACTTTTTTATAATTTTTTTCTTTTTAATATAATTCCTCTTTTCTTTTTTCTTTTTTTCTTTTTTCTTTCTTTCTTTTTTTTCTTTCTATAATATTTTGTTTTTATGGCCGAAGGTCTGATGATGAAACTTGCAAAATGGAGAAGCTCCAAACTCTATGTAGGGAAATGCTTGAATTAAGACAGCAACAAAATTGACAAGAAGTTGATGGCCAAAGTCTAGATCAAACTGGCTCTGTGCAGTGATTAAAAGCCAGAGGATCGAAAAGCTTTGATACCACTGTAATGGACAAAGTTCGTACTCTATAATAATCTTCAGAATACTTGGTATACAAAGACATCCATTGAGGATAAAACTTCATAAATGGTCATGTCCTCTTCGACATGTCTTTTCAGTACTAACTATTATTATGATCATTATCATTATTTATATTTATTTATTTTTATATAAAATATATTCATAACAGTTTGAATAAGTGGCTAGTCCTAGAATTATTTCCTTCGCCTATTAACTCCATTTGATTCTCAATTCAAGTTGGTCCATATGTTACTTTTTCTTACTCTTGATTGGGAAGAGATCTATATCTTTTCATGATCCAGATAGACTAGGATTTACTTTTTGTTGCTTGCATCTTACATTACTTTGCATTTGCATTTAGGATGTCTTAGCAGAAGTCTCCTTTCGTAGGAGCAATATCATTGTTGGATTGGCTCAGCCTTTATGTCAACATAAGGACTGCTTTCTTGCGAGTGCACTATAGGAAGGTAAGTCTGATGACTCTTCTTGCTGACAGCAATTAGAAATATCGCAAGGAGAGTGAGAGGTAACTGGAACCCATTTAACTAGTTGAAATCTCTGTGGAAAACCTCCCAATAACATCTGGAAATCGCGAGTTTTTCAACTCGTCGATGTTATCAGCCGCGTTTTTCGGGAGTTTTTTAAACTTAAAAAAACTTGCGATTTAATCGATAAAATCGTGATTCGAACAAAAAAATCGTGACTGAGGACTAGCACTAGACTTCTTATACATCGTTGATATGTGATATAGCACTAGACTTCTTATACATCTTATATATTAGCTTTCTTTTCATATTTATGTGGCAATGCATTTTTCTAATGTTGTGGATACTTTAGATGCTAAAAAAAATGAATATTTCTTTTATATTTTTTTATTTTTTCGAGTTTTTGCCAATATTTTCAATTTTCTCCCAACTTTAACGATTTTTTCAATTTTCAGACCCTTGCCAGTTTATTCCCGAGCTTGACTTTTTCCACATTGGTCGAAATCACCATCCCAAATGGATAAGGACCTAATTGGGACTCTGAGCGGGTGATCTCCCCAATGTTGATTATGGTTAATTTTGGCCATTAACACCTTCAAAGGCTCTTAAAGGGTGAATCATCAACAAACTCCTCCAATCATCCAAGTAAGCCCTCCTAGGCTTCCTCCAAAGCGGGTGCATGGATCTCCAATGTAAAAACATCCTCAAAATCACGAACACAACTCCTCAAAAGGAGATGACCCCTCCAAATCACCTCCAAGAAACGTGTGTGATATGTCCAACGTGAAATAATCCCTCTCAAATCATGCCAACCTCCTCCCCAAGTCAATTGAGACTCTAACAAGCCCACACACCAAAATAAAGCCACTAATGCAATCTCCAAGGTGAGCGTCCCATCAAATCAAATGTCACATACCTCCAAATGTGCAAAATAGGCAACAAATCCAAAATCTAGAACGTGGAATGGCATGACAAACCTTGGTGCATGAAAAATAGCTCAAAATAGTTTTAACCAATGCCTTTGAAACTGCGGACTGTCCCAAGATATGTGAAGATGCCTTGGGGACTGTGAATTACCTTGGAAACTTTGAAGTTTCCCAAAACCTAAATTGTCTCTTTTGCTACCTAACTTTGAGAAATTCACATGTTCCCATGAACCTCCCATCTCTATGCAGTAACTATAAATAGCATCATATAGATAGAGTCCATCCTGAAAACTGACGCAAAGGTTTCATTGTAATCAATAGAAAGTTGTCACAACAAGCTTGGCCTTATGTTTTTCAATATGTTCATAAACACCACATTTGGTCTTATAGACCCATTTACAACAAATAACATTCTTACCTTTAGGTAAAGGAACCAATTCCAACTTCTAATTTTTATCATAGCCTCAAACTCACAAGCAATAGTTGCTTACCATTTCATGGAGTTTTTGGCCTAAAAGTAAATTGAGGGGTTGGTATTAATATCAACCCTAGTGAGAAGAGCTTGTGTAATAGATAAATATCAACAAGGACCAAGTTTATCTTTTGGAAAGAAACTTGCAAAGTCTAAAAGACTAGATAAAACCCATTTGAGCATAAGCCTCGACCTTTTTGGATTAGATAGAATATCTTCAACATTAAAAAGTTCAAAAACTACAAGAGCATTGATAGGTGCAATTATTATAGAAGAAGAGATTGAAGGTGGGTCAGCAAGAGTCTCACTATCAATGTCCATCTCACTTGTCATTGTAGAGAGAGTACTTAACAAAACATTTATATGAGAAGAATCATCATCGAAGTGTGGAGGAGTGGCATCGGTTGAAACCATCCACAAAATTTATATAACCTACCAAGATATAGTTGTGACTTTTGGTTCCAATTTGTTTCACTTTGCCTTAGGAATATGGGCCCATATATTTCATCCAAAAATTCTAAAATGTGAAACTAAGGGTTTGGAGCCATACCATTTCTCATATGAATCAGAGCTCAAACTCCATGAGTGGGAATCTGATTGATAATGTATGGTGTTTGGATCCATCCCATTTCTCATATTGAATCATAGCTCAAACTCCATGAGTGGGAATCTGATTGATAATGTGTGTGTTGCACAGACATCGATTCTCCTAGGAATTTTGGCTCCATTTTCTTGACTTGACGCATAAATTAATTGATTTCCAAAATAGCTTTATTCCAATGTTGCACTAATCGTTATCGGGATTAATTCGGCGCGGGGAAAAAATTGGAAAAAATCATAATAATCAGGAAAAAAATCGGAAATAATCGGGAAAAAATCGTTTGGTACAAAAATATTCATTTTTTTTCAATTTTTTTAATATCTAAACCATCTACAACATAAAATAAATACGTTGACACATATATATGATAAAAGAACTAATATATAAGATGTTTAATATCATTTCTAGTGCTAAAATAGTAAAATCACACATAACAATGAATCATGTCCTGAATAGTAAGTCCTGACTCCTGAGTCCCAACTCAACCTCAAAATATCAACAAAAAATATAATAATGTATCTCATATCATGAGTCATAATGTCAT
Organism: Pinus tabuliformis; assembly: GCA_031772625.1. NCBI lineage: Eukaryota > Viridiplantae > Streptophyta > Pinopsida > Pinales > Pinaceae > Pinus > Pinus tabuliformis. The sequence goes on along the minus strand of CM062805.1, from coordinate 998,566,863 downwards.
ATACAATGAAATGAACCAAATAACTAAAGTCTAATACTACTGATTTCCCTTGCCCCTCTCGATGTAGATGTCGGTGGAGTTGGCAGTAGACTCTGTTGTGCTCTAGAAGCTGAAGAACTAGGAGCTACAGGAGGTAGACCGCGTCCTCTACTTGTGACAGGAGTAGCTTGGGTCACCTCCTCCTCCTCATAAAAAATAAATAAATAAATATATATATATATATATATATATTTTCCACGGTTTTTTCCCAAAAAATCGGCTAAAAAAAAGTTCCGATTAAATCGCTCGATTTTATCGTTTTTTTGAAAAAATCGCGATTAAACGATTTAATCACGTCTTTTTCTCGATTAGTGCAACACTGCTTTATTCTTTTGGATAGCTATTTTGTCTTCCTATGAAAATGTCTCATGCCAAGAGATCCAACGATCATTCAAAAAATGTTTGGAAAGTACTTTGATATAAACTTCTCCATGACCAATTCTCAAACACTTGATCTTTGTCTTGTCTAGATTCTCAGCTAATAGTTTGATATACTTGACTTTTTCAAAAACAACACCATTCTATTCAACAATGTATATCAAAGTAAGATAGGAAAAATCATCAAAAAAGGCAGTAAGTATTTAGATACCCCAAGAGATTTTCTGGTCATGGGCTTGCAAATGTCACTATTAACCATTGAAAGAAATCAAGACATCTATCTCTCCTTCAAAAAGAACTCTTGATGATGTTTCCCCAATATACACCCTTCACAAACACTTCTAGGTGCTCCAATCTATGGAAGGCCTTTAGCCATCTGCAAACAACTCATATGTCGCAAGGGCCTGCAGTTTGTCTAGCCAAACAATACAAAGAAATACATTAAAAGAATAAAATATGGCTTCATCCATAATTACATGTACATAATGATACATATGAATGAGTCATGACCACATGCATAGATTACACCAATAATTCCAACATTGGAAGAGGAGGTAAAAATTCTACATCCTCAAGACAGAATAACATAGGCTTAGCTTTTGCATTAAGAGAATACTTGATGTCAACATCAGGGCTACACACACAAGGTAAAATTACTACTAATCTGGTTGGGCAAAAGGACAACTTGCCTTCAAAAGCAAAGTGCCTATAATGAAAAATTTTAACCAGAAGTTTTGCCATCTACAATAGAATTCTAAGGCGATTTCCTTTAAACAGAAGGGATATCATGTGAAGCATAATTTTGGTACATGATCATTCATACTTATGGCTATTAAGTACATTTGGCATCTAGATGTGCTTGACCATCAGTTATCTTTGGAAAGTGCATGCACATAGGCATTATGAAGAATTGGCAATTGACTTTGCATAATTGGCTTTTAGGCAAGGAAAATTATCTCTAAGATTATTTTCATCTATGAGAACTAGCTTTACCCTCTAAAAAATCTTAACCTAATGCCTAGTTTTTTTTGTCGGGGAAAATATCCATAATTTTATTCATCTTGAAAAAACAAGGAAACAAAATTGCATTTTTCATATGCTGAAATCATTCCATATGATAAGCCTCTCGGCTTTTAAGCTAAAGAGAAAAACAAAACAAAAAATACTTTTAGAAACTGGAAGTTAATTGTGATAATAATCACTTAATTTCTCTTTCTTGCCTTTCTTTTTCTGCACTTTTTGCCATCCCGCTGAGGTTGGATCAATTGGAACCATAGCCAGCACACATCCAGATGTCTTCAATAGGAATTCTTTATCAGAGTCTAAAGTCTCTGAAGCATGTGCTCTCTTTGTGCCCCCCATCCAACCTAATGCCCAGTTATGGAACAACATTGTAGTATAAATATGCACTACTTATGTTTAATGAAGAGTCTACAGTGTATTTACAGTGGATAAAATGTGTGTGCGATTGTTCTCTTGCATTCTCTTTTTTATTTTGTATGAGTGTTCATCCATTGTGGAAAAAGTCTGCAAAAAATAGGGATTAAATCCCAAAATTGCGATTTTTTCAGCAAAAGGATTTAATCGGCCAATTTTTTGCAGACTTTTTCAGTCCCGAAAAAATCGCGATTAAATCGTTTTATGCCCGATTTTATCGGGAGTTGACCCAAAAAGTCGGTCGTCCTCCCAGGCCGCGGATAAAGAGGCCGAAAAGGCCAAAAATAATATCATTTGCTGCAGTTTTTTCTCCCATTCGGCATTGTGGAGATTCATAGCTGTTTGCCATTGCCCTAGAGGAGAATATTTGCTAGTTTTGTGGTGGGGATTTGGAGATTTGTCCACTGCTCAACGTGAGAGATTCAAAGTGCCGAATTGCTGCTACCAAGTATGTATTTTAATTTCTCTCTTAGTTTTTTTTACACAAATGGCTTCTTAAATCTTTCTATAATTCTCTATAATTCTATTAGTTTGTTTATATCTTATTTTTGCCTAGAATTTTGAAAGGGAAACATTGTTTAGAATCTAGATTGAAGCAAAACTTCAACTTTCAAGAATAAAATGACAAAAATTCAAACCCTTGTTTACTGAATCTGAGTGTTTTCAAGAGACTGAGAAGAGGCATTTAAAATCTAAAATCAACTATTACATTTGTGTTTGCTTCTTATGTGAAGGGAAATTTTTAATTTGTTTCAATTTTTTTTGTGCCCAGGTTTAAATTCAAGTTCAAAGTTTAAAACAAAATGCCAAGGCTTTTGGACGTTATGTGGGAATATGGTGAACCTGATACTATACCCGAATCTGGGGGGATCAATAGAATGTATTTGACTTGCAAGTTGTGTGGCAAGCATATGTCAGGAGGTATCAACAGATTAAAATTCCATTTGGGGCAAATTCTAGGGAAAAATGTTGACCTTTACCCAAATACATCTCCAGAAATCATCCGACGGGCCATTCAATCGTTGATGGATAAAGAGGAGGGAAAAGACACCAGGGCAGCACTAAAATTCCAACTTGTAGGGCCCTCAAGAGTGGGGGGAATTGAGAGTGGTAGTGCTTCTTCAGCATCACCTTCCTCACCCATATGTCCCAACCCCTCATCTATCTCATCTTTTTTTGTTCCTAGAACCACACCTACTGCACAACCTGGCATCAAATTAGCACCTAAAAAAAGGAAAAGGCGGAAGCTGACAGGTTGGTCAGTAAGTGTCTTCTATGGAGTGATGTTCCTTTCAACATTGCCAAGACAAACCCATTCTACCAACTTATGTTTGATGTTGTTATTGTCGTTGGCCCGGGGTACAAAGCCCCCACCTTTGCAGAATTGAAAGGGCCTCTTCTTCAAGATGAAAAGACTGATTGCACTTCTAGAATGGAGGAGTTTAGGTCATCATGAGAACAAACTGGATGCACAGTCATGTCAGATGATTGGACTGACCAGAAGGGTAGGACCCTTCTTAACTTCGTGGTTAGTTGTCCCAAGGCGACAATGTTTATGAAATCTGTTGATGCATCTGCACACATTAAAGATGCACGTACATTATGTGAGTTGTTGGACATCTTCATTCAGGAAGTAGGCCCAAGCAATGTTGTCCAAGTCATAACGGACAACGCTACAAATTATGTTGCAGCTGGCAAGTTGCTTATGGAGAGGTATCCTAACTTGTTTTGGACACCTTGTGTTGCTCATTGCATTGACTTGATGTTGGAGGATATAGGTAAGATTCCTATTGTGAGGGATATTGTTGAATCATCCAGGAGCATAACAAAATTTATATATAATCATGCATTTGTGCTTAGCTTGATGAGAAAATACACCAAAAACAAAGAGTTGGTGCGTCCTGCCATTACACGATTTGCCACTACTTTCATATCTCTTCAGTCTCTGTTGAATTCTATGTGGGATGTGAAGAGCATGTTTCTTTCACCGGATTGGCATGCTTTATCTATTAGCCGCAAACCAGAGGGAGAGGGCATATGCAGACTAGTTTCATATGATCAGAGCTTTTGTGCAGGATTAAAGGAGGTGTGTGCCATTTCAAAACCTTTGGTAAGGGTTCTTTGGTTGGTCGATGGAGACAAGCCCGCAATGGGCTACTTGTATGAGGCCATGGATAGGGCCAAAGAAGCCATTCGTGCTTACTATGAAGATAAGGGAGACGAGGGGTTAGAGAAACAACAGGTCATCTGAGCAAGAACGTGAAGATATTTCTAAAGAAATGGAGGTATATAGGATGGGAGGTGGCACATTTGGTTTTACCATGGCTATTAAGAATAGGACGACCAAAATGCCAGGTAAGCTTCAGTTTGTTTCAAACTTTCAAGTTTAGAATTTCAATGTTTTTTTATATGTTTCTCATTTTTCTTTTAGCTTGTAGATGCTTGGTGGACAAGCTATGGTGCCAGAGTACCCCATCTCCAAAAGCTTGCCATTCGAGTGCTTAGCCAAACATGCAGTTCCTCTGGGTGTGAGCGCAATTGGAGTGTATTTGACAAAATACACAGTGAAAAGCGCAACAGGTAAAAAAATTTCAAATTAAATTTTTTGAATTCGTTTGATTATTTTTAATATTTAAATTTTCTAAGTACTAATTTACAATCTATGACCCTAATACAGATTGGAGTCCCAACGCCTCAATGACATGGTCTACGTCTACTACAATCTTCGATTGTGGGTGAGACAACTTCAGACACCTACTGAAGTGGAAGCCATCTCATTGGACAATATTGATACCACAGTTGCATGAAGGGTCGAGACTGAGAGGCCAACCATGGACTCGATCCCAGATTGGTTAGGTGTGGATCTAGAGGAGGTAGTAGTTGCAGGGGAGGGAGAGCCAGAGGTAAAGGAGGAGGAGCAACATCAAGGTCAAGAGGCAGAGCTGGATGAGGATGATGAGGAGGAGGTGACACCATCTAGGATGGGCAACAGCAGCATAGGACATAGGCCACCTATTTCATCGACTTCTAGAGGACGACTGACTCCATTTGTATTATAGGGGTTGGGCCTTCTTCCTCTAGAGGAAAAGGCAAAGCCATTCCCTATTTCCGTAAAAGGGGAAGAGGATCTCAATGACTGATTACTTTATGACTTTTAGATGACTCATGATATACATTTATTATATTTTTTGTTGAAATTTTGGCTCTTGAGAGTTGAGACTCAAACAATACTCAAGATTCAGGAGTTGATTCACTATTTTGATATGTGATGCAGCACTAGACTTCATATACATATTATATATTAGCTTTCTTTACATGCTTATGTGGAAATGCATTTATTTGATGTTGTGGATACTCTGGATGTTAAAAAAAAATAAAAAATAAAATGAATATTTTTTTGTTTTTTTAATTTTTCCGACTTTTTCAAAAAACTCCCGACTTTAACGAGTTTTTCAACTTTTGGACCCTTGCCAATTTAATCACGACTTCGCCTTTTTCCACATTGATTCATATCATGGGACCAACCTCGAAAAAGATCACATTAATAAGTTGTTGCTCTAATATTCCAAATGGAAAAAAAAAAACTGTAGATAACAAAAGCAAAGAACTAGCTACAGCTACAAAATTCAGAAATGCACAACCATACATAATTGCACACAGAAATATGAGCAAAAACTCTGAGTCGTTGTATTAATTCTGATAAATATGAGTACAATGAATGAGATCAAAGGAACCAGATCTTGCTACTGCAAGCTATGGCAAGAACTCAAGTGTGACTACAATGCTCAAATGTTGGAAAGATTCCCCATGAAGAACTGTGCATGCCCAGGAAGAATTGCTAGCAATTGTTGGGAGGAAACTGGAAGAACTGCTCTGAAGAGTGTCTGGAATGAGCTGAAACTCTAATGGTGGCCTCCCCACCAGATATCCGGCAAGACCAAGAAAAATCTCACGAACCCAAGTGGCGGAAATGGTCCCAGGGTGAACTGCTCCCTCCTCCAACAATTTCTATCACTGGCTACTAGATGGAACTAGGAATTTTTCCCTCAAAAGTGCTCAAAAAATTATGCAAAATTAATTCTAGCATCTTCTCACCAAACCCACAAAAAGCCAAAAAGGGTTTGGGTTGAATCTAACATGCCCCAGTGACCCCAAGAAATGTGTATGGTTCTAAGTTCAAACTAGCTAGAAAAACGCCCTGTAGAAAGAATTTTGTTGTATAAGGCCGATCAATTCCTGGAAAAATCTCCTCCAACCCTTGCAAATCACTCCTCCAAACCTCCTTATTTCTCCTTAGCCCGAACTCCTCAAACCTCCCTGTCAAAATGTATGTGCAGTAGTTGTCCAGAAAGCCCTACACAGGCCCTGAAATAGGTAAATTCGGCCCTCCAAAATGTAGCAGTCTCAACCCTACAAATCACCAAGGAAAAATTCATCCTCCCTATGGATAAATCTCTGCAAATTCTCTGTCCAAAACTCCATTGTTTGCTAGCTTCTCTCAACCCTTCGAATTTCCTTCTGCACGCTCCAACTAGAAATAGTCTGCAATGTAACTCATAGAGAAGCCATGAGATGGACTCCTTCTTACTCCCCTAGGGTGACACTTGAAGTTCACTGAAGGTAGAAGTGGAATTCCTTGGAAATTCCTTGCGCAGAACAGCACGGATGTCTTGGCTAAGCAGCTCAATAGAACTAATGTTGAAATTGTAAAATGCCAAAAGTGAGGCCCTCAAGCTCTATTTATAATTTTCTGGCCTCTTCTCCCCTTGTGGTCCCCACTCTCTCTCTCTCCCAATTCACACTTCCTTTTCTTTTCTCTCCTCCAAGAGTGCGAGTTCCCTCCTTGGGTCAAATTTATCTTTCTTGTGGCCCCCACATTCCACTAGAGCTGCAATTTTCCCTTTTTCTCCTAAGTCCCAAAACCGGAAATGTCCCCTCTTTCCAAAATTGCCTCTAATGCAGAAAATAAAAATTGGGGACATGACAGTTGCACACAATATAAAAATGTTTTTGTTACCCATTAAGTGTAGGAGCATGCCACATTACAAAAGTTTCTACAAATATACCCAAATAAAGACTCTTTCTAATTGTGAGAAAGGACTATTAACAGGATCAGTATGTTATATCACATAGGTAAGAATTTAAAATACCTTATTGGTGTCATCCAATCCCAACCCTCTACATACTGTGTAGCCACATCCTTACCAATCTGTCAACATGCAAATGAAAAACTTTGTCAGCATATCTTGCATGTACTAGAGCAATGTTAAAGTAATCAAGCAGAAAGTGAACTGACAGAGAGCAAATAACATCAACTAAACAATGATTCCACTGAAGCTACCCCGGTTCAGACAACAACAAATCCTGGACAATAACTAAATCAAAATGAACACCCTCCATTCCAATAATGCCAAAATTATATTTTATTTATGATAAAAGAAATAGTTGCTAGAGTTTAGTGTTCATTTTGTTATTATGTAGAGACGTAAAAAATTAGAATACATCAGTGAAATGAGGTGAACAGGAAAGATGTCAAATAAGACAAAATTAACTTCAGGGTTGTGAAATGACGTGAAAAGGAAAGGTGTTAAATAAGACAAAAATTCTTCAGGATTACTGTATAAAACATGTTTGTGAGTTAGAATAGTAGAAGTTCACGAGTCATAGTCAGTTATGGAGATTGGGAGTCATAGTCAATTATAGAAGTTCAAAATCATACATTTGTCCTTCTATTGTAAAATGAAATGACGTTGATGCTCGTATAACTATGTGAAAAATATTTTCACCATACTGTGTTTTTTAATAAATTGTTCTCCTCTCTAATTTTTGTGTTGCATGCATGTCCCTTTCACCTTTATAGTATCAGAGTGAAGGTTTGTTGCTGAAGATTTGGATATTTCCAAGATATAGCCAGATGTTTTGACCCATCACTTGAAGGGGAGGATTGAACAATATGTTTGTGAAGGTATGTCAGACACGTTTAGTCATAAAATATTTTGTTTTTCTCATTTTTTCTACCTTTCAACAAGAGAAAGAGTGCAAAAAAAATTATTGGATAAAAGAGGGAAGATTGCAAATATTTTGTGTGTTCAAAAATCAGTGTATTTATACTCCCATGGAATAAAAGTTAAAGAGAATAGAAACACCATGAAGGAACCAGATCATAGGAGAATGGAACCGCGAGAAAAGGTAAAATGTATGAGAGATACAGAATATTACAACTCAGAAGCATAAGATAGAGATCGAAAATGACACCCCTGGGCAAAGAAACAATAGCTAGAGATATTGAACGATAGACTTGGACAAATAAACAATTTTGGGAAAAGAATCAATGGGTTTGCTATCAAGAACAGCATTGGAGAAAAGAAAGCATCTAGAAAGCATAAGGCGCCCTGTAGATAGTTGGTGGATCATCGTAGTCTCTTAGTCTCATTTTTTATGTGTAAGAAACAAGAACAATTGACAACATACAAAAGGGAATAATAAACACAGCTAAGTGAAGAAGGAGATAATAAACACTTTTCCACTTTTCTCTTTTCTTTAAATCAAGTCACTTTTTAAATAGTCTCACTTTATATTTGTAAAGTGACTTTTAATTCCCTTTTTTGACTGGTGACCCATAACACCCATTTTTTAATTTTAACTGTAATTTATAAAATGACTTAGGTCCCTTTTTAATTTCCCCTTTAATTTTTCCGCACAATCCTAGGGGAACTGAACGGCTAGTGAAATGGTTCTTGCGGGGCATAGGCGAGAGGTGACATTACATATTCAGGGTGCATAAATTTTGAACATGACCACCAGAGTTTGTTGACCCTCCTGAATTTCATTGTTGTGACAAGCAGCCTAAGTGTTGAGATCGTGTCCTCCAACCATCTATCTCGTACTTCTAGCTGCATGTCCCTAAGGACATTGGGGATAATTGTATGGTTGAGAAAGCTCTCGAGCAGAAATTCTTGAGCTTGATCATTGATTTTTCCATTTTCAAGCTACAAGAAAGGATCCAATGGTGCAAGTTGGATTCCTCTTTTCCCTCTTCATCCATAGCTCCTCTTCATGATCCATGGGCTATTTATTTTCCCACCTCCCACCCTTGTGACCTGACCAGTGTTGCGGGGGAGCCCACCCCCCCCCCGACCCCGCTCCCAATCTGCGCTCCGGGCGGGTCGGGAGTGCACTCCCTAAAAAAAGACGCTCCCTGCCTTTTCGGGAGCGTTTAGCCTTTTTTGCAAAAAAAATTTGCAGTAATGTTCCAAATGCAAATGTTTTTCAAAGAAACAAATAAGTTTTGAGTGGGGCAACTTAATGACCAAGCCTATGGCCCTAGTATTGATAACTGATTCATGGTAATGTTAAATTCTTAAAGTAAAAGGATGAAAATGAAGATTAAGGAGAATGTCACTCAGGATGTTTGAGAGTGGTTCCAACCTCATTGGATTTCATATGGAGAAAGTAGAATTTTAGATTTCATTCAAAATCCAGCAGACTTATCAATTTTTCAGGATTTCAGGATTGCAATGTTTCCATTGAATTTTGTCATGTATTAGGGTATGGAACTCGTATTTAATCAAGAGCACCAATCCCTCTATGTACCTTGATGTTAGTGACATTGGTTGTCGAACTCCTCTATCATGACCCTCCTAAAAATGTACGCATCACTCAAACAAAATCTTGACTTGACATGCTATGCTTTTTCTATCTTATGTTAACGCTTAAAGGGTGATATTAATGACAAAGATCCCTATACAGATACAGAGGTAATGACAAAGATACCTCTGGATATTAATGCTTAGAGGGTGATATTAATGACAGATCCTGATTTTCCAACAAGACTAAAAAACTAGACATTTCTCGTGGTGGCAAGAGGCCCAAGCATAAGCAATAGATAATAGATTTACTTGCCTTTTCTAGTTTCTAGTAGTTTTTATAACTATTGACTCTTTCATATTTATTATGATATTTTTTTAAACAATATATGGCAATTTAAGTTTGAAGTTGGCAATTATAACTCATTAGTAATGAATAATGAATATGATGCTTCATGAAAGTTGAAAGTTGTTTCATTTCATTTTATAACATTTCATTTCATGTTAGATATTATTTGTTGTAATGGTTACACTTAGCTTACAAGTACAACTTTGGTGATCAATGATGATAAACGTTATATATTGAATTTTGAAAGCTTGAAACTTTAAGATTGATGAATCACGAGACTCAATATGTTGTATGTTACTATGTTACTAACTTGTGGACGTGGTTGATAAAGATTATAACTTCTAGATGATTGTTGTTATATGGTTCAATCTATGTTTTTTTATGTTTTTTATATCTAATTCATAATTCTACATGTTTTTGTTGACATATATGTATCAAAATATAAAAATATATATATTATATAAAAAAACGCTCTGGGATTCGCTCCCAAACCGGAAGCTTTTGAAAATGTCACTCCCGCTCCCAAGTAAAACTGGTCACCTGACATGTGAGTATTGTGATTATTCTTGGTCTTATCCCATAATTAACCATAGGGTAAAGAGGTGCGGTATTGATCTAATGATACGCTGGTTGCATTGGTTATATGACTATACTTAGGTCATGCATTGTACGCTAGCATTGCATATTAGTTAGTTGCATTGCATACTGTGTGAGCAATCTAACATCATTCATATCATGTTTCATGCTAGAATAGATTTTATTTTCAATATGGATTTATATCTTCATAAAAAACATGGGTGATACCCTACACCAAATGCACATGCTCCCAAACAACTTGATTACAATGTGCAAGTTATAGGCTTACAGGCCCAAGGATTGTAAGCCCCGTTCGAGCATATGGACCATGCGCTCTACAGTGAACTCATGTCCCTGAGTTGTTGCCAGATGTTACCCACCAAAATGCGTAACCCTATAAGAGAAAACTTTTCTCCTATTCTTTACAGCCAGCCAGACAGCCACATAGCTAGCAACCCCTGACAACCACCACTAGCTAATGATATGCCATTATATCTCTACCACTTGCGTTAACCATATACTTCTCACCCATCTGGGATCAGCACATGGACGAAAGTGGCTTCCACACAAAAGGTACTTTGGTCATTTTGCAATCGAGTGCTTATGATTGTTTGTTATTGGGCATTTGGTATGGATTATAGGGTGATCTAGAAGATGGATGGGCTTTGACTTGCATCTCGTTCTCTCACCTTAAATAGGGGGTTAATCTGCGATCCTATTCTAGTGGGACCTCCCCTAATGGCCCAATAGGTTTTAGGAGGGGCACTACTTGGGAGCCCTAATTGAGATAATGTAGTTCCATCTATCCCTATGTCATACTTAACACATTCCATCATACATTACAATCCCATATTCTCACCTCCATTCTTCAAATTCAACTAAGCACTTGTTCTTTAGCATTTGGCACCCATATGTCCACATACCTGGGTAGAGCCAAGAAACCTTGTCCTAGGGGGTTGATGTCGCTAAAAGAAACAGAAAGAGCATATCATGGCCACAACAAATCTAAAGAAAGAAAAATCAAAATGCAAAAGATGGTCAAGGACATAAGAATTAGCATGTGGGAAAAGGCCTAGCATGAGCTCTACCTTACTCATTATGGCCATCACCCGGTTCCTGAGCACATGTTGCTCCATTACATCAAAAGAAGAAACCCTTGCATGTCCCAACCCTAATGAGCGTTAAATTGACTCATCATTAAGGAGTAATACAATTGCCACATCATTCAAAGCAAGCTCTAACCCTTGAGCTATGAGCAGTAATACAAAGAAAAATCAAGAAAAAGTAAAAGGTGCACAAGAGGGGTGGAAAAACAAAGGCCGAGTTGGTAACTCATGCATCCACGAATGCTCCCTCCTCACATCTATACACTCAGGATGTGGATAAACCCCATCCATCAATCCCTTTGACCATGGCACTTGGCCATGAAGTCTTGTTTGATCTGTTACCATCATATTATTCACTAACACCTATCAATTAAAGGGTGGATTGAGAAAGTGTTACTTCCCCTTAGAAGTTGGAAACACCTAATAGGGTTGTCCTTTAGCCACTACTACCTAGGGAGAAAATACCATTGCGAGTTCAAGGCCTTGATTTTGGAAGGGGTCCCTAGAATCTGTGTTGTGATTGTCAGATGGTTTAGTAGCCCACGCCTTGGGCACCTTTCCACAAGTACCTAGGCCACCAGAGAAGTATATTGGCACAAACAAGTGAAGCATTGAGACTCTTGGGCCTCTTAGCAACAATAGCATTTGACACATGTACTAGGGCACCTCCAACATGCAGGACGTTGTACCACTTTCTGTAGGATTTGATGATTCTTCAGGATGACACACTTGGACCCAGCATGCCCCTAGGCCAGCCTTAGCACCAATTGATGGATGGAGGTTGATTCAGGGCCCAAATGAGGATGGTAACACCTTCAAAGACTAGGGAGCGCTAGTTGCACCTAGAAAGCCCTCGACATTGGAGCAGGGATGGAAACTTTGAGCAGTTGGAGACCATAGAGACCACTTTGTGGTGCCTTAGCTGGATCTTGGGACCATATGAGCCATTCAGGTGGATTTGAGGGCCAACCCTCAACTCTTGATTTTGCTTCTACATCATATGTAACACCTTATAGCACTTGGGCATAGCATTTCGAGGCTATTTTATGCATCATGTCAGCACTAGAAGCCTAGCAGCTTAGATGTGTGGAATTATTTGAGCATTTATGATAAAAGCTAGTGGGTTGTCTTATAACCCAAGTATATGTTGTCATCAAACTTGTTTTTAGGGGCTTATTAGGCTAATTATATGTCATCCTCCTCGTATAAATAGAGGAGAGGATCATTCATTCTATTCAACTTCACTTGTAACTATTTCGGCCCTCAGATTTTTTTGGCCGTCTTGTATCTTGGAGAGATGTGATCTATGGACAACATTGTTTATTGGAGCTATTTTCTTGGCATTGGAGAAGTTATCTTGGATCAATGAAAGGATTGTTCATGCATTTTGTCATGTAGGTGAGCCTTGAATTTGATACGTTTTTTATTTTATTGTCTAATATATGGAATGAATTGATAATCTATGGATTTTCTATTACACCATTTATTATTGAAGATTGATTTGTATAGAATCTAGATGTCATCATTGTGTGCATTACTCATGAAAGAAATGTGAATGGCAATCTCCTTGACGAATTTTTGTATTAGCTCTCCCAAATGACCTTGATCCCTCACAAAGATAATAGTTAGGGTTTTGTGCTAGGGCATCAAAACATCTTTATTCCTTTGAAATATTTGGCTAATCTATCACACCCATAAATTCCATCAACCCAAGGACTAGGCTTAGAGAGAGGATTTAGGGGGTGGAAGGATTTAACATCAAGAGAAGACTTGGTTTCCACGCAATCAACCTTCTTTGGTGGCTAAACTATCCATTTTAGGCCTTGATTTCTCTTTCCCTAGCTAGTTATCCCTAGGAAAACCATAGGTTGGCTAAGCTTCAACTTGAGGAATTTTTGAAGGTTTAACATGCCATTGGCTTGCTAATATTCATTAATCAACCTTCTTTGGTGGCTAAACTATCCATTTTAGGCCTTGTTTTCTCTTTCCCTAGCTAGTTATCCCTAGGAAAGCCCTAGGTTGGCTAAGCTTCAACTTGAGGACTTTTTGAAGGTTTAATATGCCATTGGCTTGCTAATATTCATTATTGGAAACCTTTTTCTTGGAACATTGACCCTAGGATAATCCAATTTGCTTGCTATTACTCGAGCCCCAGGTCTAGCGTGCCCTAATTAGGCTTCTCTAAGGGATGTGAATTGTCTTATTCTCATTGTTTGAGCCTTTTACCTAAGTAGAGCCATGCTTAGGAACCTATTATGTCACCTAAACTTTTGAGCCTATAATATCTCTCATAGGTGACCTATACACCGGGAAGCCTCCCATTGGTGAAAGTCCATAAACAGCAAGGGGTAGTGGCTGTGGTGACAGTGGGCCACACGTCATTGTTGTCACTTATTCTAGTGCTTGCCTTGTCTAGCACCCTTCTACAAGACCTGCTAGATTTTGAGGCAACAGGGATCAAAGCAAAATTCATACATTGGACACACAACCTTTTTCCATGGGTAAAATGCAGATATTGTGATGCTGCTCACTTTCTCATGAGGTATTAGTACATGTATATAGATTCTAACTTCTAAGAAAATTATCAAGATGTAACATTTCAGGCTCAACTAAACCAGCCATACAGAAATGACTGCTAGAATGTATTTACACACATATAACATGCATCATGAAGAATTGAACAATCAATTTTGTAATAAATAGAGTTAATTTAATATATGCAGCCTGCATTGAAGCCTGAAATCACATATTATGAAATAAACCAGAAGCAAGGTACATACATCATGATCTCCACCTTGGCCTCCTTCAGTTGGAATGCGTCCGGGATGATCAGGTGGATAAACAAGAACTGCAAGAAAGTTATCCCCATTTGAGTGAAGCATGTCTGTAACATCTAATGTGTGTCTTCGAAACATTCCTTTTGGAAGTACTTTCTTGTGGCCATTTAAATAGACATCTGCAGAGTAATTGATTCCTCTGAAATTCAGCCAGGCATGTGTGTTGACAGACTGTTGACAAGTAAAACTACATTTTAGATAAGAAATTCCCCTGTACATGCGAATATTTTTCATGCCTTTTAACCATTCTTTCTATGAAGGATTGATTTTCAGAATCAAGCAAAAGATATCTTCCCTTCCCTATCATTACCATGAAACATGGTATCATTCTTCAGAAAATAATTTAAATGCAAAAAATGTTGAAATTTTTTGTTACTTAAGACGTATGAAGGATAGACAATTACAAACTGCATATACTTTGTATACAGTGGAAAAAATTTCACAACTTTAAAATTGACTAAACCAGTCTGCAAAAAAAATTATCCAGATCCATAAAGACATTTCAACTATCTATGTTAAAAATGAAAATACTCCATGATGCAGCAATCAAAGGATAGGATATTTATAGAGTACAAGTACGGAATGAGACACCATCTTTATAATTTCATTGTGAACAGCCACAGCAAGCTTAAATAAAACCTTGAGCAAATCAAATCCAATTCAAATTATGGGATAACTTTTGATAAACTACGCGGTCTTACTGCACAAGATGGAATTTATGAGAAAGCTAATGAAAGATGTGAAAAAGGGCAAATGAACATAGAGATGTGAAAGCAATGCCAAGAGCAAAAACAACAGAGAAAGAATAGAAAATAGATAACAAAATAACTGTTTAGAAAAATAATCAATTACTTTTTTCCCTCAGGTAACATTATTTTTCTTTCTTTTTCCAAACCTTGACACTGATATATTCACTTCCCTTTCTTTCCTAAAAGAATAATCTTTCCCTTTCATCTTTTCTAAGCTTATTGTTAATTTTAGTTAACAATGGTATGTTATATGCTTAGCACAATTACTTCAATGTTCCTTTCACAGCCCAATGACAATTTCCAATTTAGTTTTAACTTTTCCAATAGCAATCACATTAATCATAAATCACATTGACAGTAACTGTAGATAGAACATAAAATAAATTGCAAAAGACAAGCCTAGACAAGAGGACACCAGATTTGGTGGGTGCTAGGGAAAAACCCCAATGTGGGGAAAACCCTTTAATCAATTCTTCTTATTATTATATCAAATGTTCAGCAGAGAGAGAGAGTACAAAAAGTCAAAGTTGACTTGCCAAATCAAAGTCAAAACAACCCTATCAAATCTACAGTCAACTGCAGTCAAATTCAGCCCTAACCAGAAAGTCAAAGATGGTCAACGCAGCAGCAAAACTTCTCCTTTGAAGCTTGGTCAAAGGCAATTAAACTTGGCGTCCAACAACGGTCAAAGTTAGCCCAAAACAGTCACAAAATCTGCAGTCAAACTTGGTCAACCTGAAGTCAACCCTGCCGTCAAACAAGTCTGTGGTCAATGTAGGTCAAACAGCCCAAAAAATCTCATTTTCTGTACCAGTCAATGCACCCTGGTCAAACAGAGTCAAACCCTCCAAAATCACAGTCAAACTTGGTCAAATAGTCCCTGGTCAACGCTGGTCAAACTTCAGTCAACTCCTGAAATTTTTGGCCCTGTACTTCTGTCTGAAATTCATCCTCCTTGCCACACGTGTGAGAGAAAGAGAATGCCCAATAGTTGCACGAACCAATGAGAGGAGAGAGAAGAATGTGTGAGTGATGATGATGCTAAATGAGGTGAGAGGACACTTGTATTTATACAAGTCGTTGAGGGTGAAGTGACACATCCATTGGGCTTCATGAACCTATATGATGATGTGGCCGACATATTGTTTGGAAGTAAAATAACATTATTAAAACTAATAAAAAAGGAATACTCATAATTTATGTAATTTTAATGATTTAAAACATTTCATATAAAAGAGAAAAGAAAGAAACGACAAGGGGCCACAAGAAAAATTATGATAGCATATAATATTTAGACTCAGTAGCTAAGTAACCGGATTCGTTATAAAGGGGCCACATGTCCGAATCCTGCGAATCGGACACGATTTGCTGGGGATTCGAACCCCAGAAGGGGACACGTCGTGTCCTAACGGGATTCGTACGAATCCCGTTAGGACACAACGAATCCCGTTAGGATACAACGTGTCCCGATTCTGGGATTCGAATCCCCTAAATTGATGCATTCAGGGGGTTTTTCAGGATAGAGCATTGCTTGATGAGGTGGAGGATACCTTTGCAGAGTTTTCCACTGGCACTAGTCGATTTGCAGGATATGATGTGATTAGAGATAGGGGGGCTAAGAAACCCTATTCTTGGTGGGCAAATCATGGGGCAACAAGCCCTCCTCTTCAGCAGTTAGCCATGAGGCTCCTCTCTCAGGGGACTTCATCCTCTTGTTGCGAGAGGAATTGGAGCACATATGGGAATTTGTATAGTGTGAAGAAGAGAAGGCTTGAGCAGTCTAGGGCAAAGACAATGGTGTATGTGCACACCAACCTTCATCTTATTTACAGGCAGAGGGAAGAGTGGTTGAGGGGAAAGACAAAGATGTGGGATGTCTTTCCTGATGATATGGGTCTGGACAACAGTGTTGAGTTGGCATTGGCCAACATGGATCTCAATGATCCAGTGCTAGAGCCTGTTAGATTTGATGACGGTGATATTTTAGAGGGGTCATCCTCCACACCAGCAGATGTAGAGGCGACTATGGATACAGGGGAGGAGGAGGATGCAGAGGAGAGCAGTGGTGACCATGATGATGAGGACATTGATGCTGATTCTAATGATGACTATGAGGATTGATGACTCATGAGTCATGGGCTACCTATTGCCTTGAGGCTTGTATACCTGTAGTTGTTTTATATTTTCTATTTCTATTTGCCATTGGCATTGCACCAGCACTACCTATGTAACACATTTTGATTTGATGACTTAATGAGAAAACTACAGCTATCAGTGTCTTTATCTTACTATCTTGTAGTTGTAAGTTGTCTTTCATTTATGAATCATGATTTATGTGACCACTGACATGTATTTGAATTTTGTATGTACTATGCATGCTATAGATGAAGATCTATGTTTGAAATCAATGAATTTGTATCATTAATTAGAATTTGTGTAAGAAATATCTAATTTTTAATATATATATATATAGCTATATTAATAAAATAATACATAACGAATCCTACGTGTCATGTTCCGGGGCGTCAACGTGTCCGAATCCAACACTCGAACCCCCGTATACTACGAATCCCGAATCCCCGTGTCAGGTGACTTAGCTCAGTAGAATAAAGGCCACAGTCAGCTCAGAAGAAGTCCTGGGAAGGGAAAAGTTGTTGTGGCCCCAACAATAAAAGCAACAAATATGAATGAATTGGGCCCAAAGAAAGAATGTTTTGCAACTTTGATCAGTAATAATAAATGGAACAACGTATCAGGGTATGTTGATGACAACAAGATGAACAAATGAAGCAATTGTGGGCTAGTGATGACTAAAATAATTATTGCAAAGATGAAGACTGAACCCCTTTAGGATCTTATCTTACATTATCAATTTGCCCTTGGCTTGTATCTTTTCTATCACTTGCTTTATTTCATGAATTTAACCTCCATTGAAAGAAGGTGACTCAGGGTTATAAGCCCCCAATCAAGCTCCAAGAGCCAAAGTAAACAATGCATTAGATATCTAGACATACCTAAAGAATGATCTTGAGGTCCCTTTTATAATCTTTGGCCACCCCAATGCCATGGGTAAGTATTCTATGGATACCAATACCATGGGTAACAGTACCATGGGCAAGTATTCCATGGGCGCCAACACCATGGGTACTATTGCCGCAAAATCTAGCAGGCCTTGGAGAGGGGCACCCTACAAGACTAACGCTAGACCAAATGACAACAATGGGGTAGTGGCACAATATCACCACAGCCAAAACCCTCTGCTCTTTACGAATTTTCACCGACAGGAGGAGTCCCCATATGTGAGAAGGTCACGTAAGATAGGTATTCTAATGTTAAGGTACAAGGTGACTCAAATAGGCCTTCTATAAGAAAAACACAACAATGGTTCAAGGCTCTAATTGGAGGTAATTCGCTTTTTTATAGAAACCTAGGGAGGACAATTGATGGCCTACAATTTGAATAATTGGTTGAGTGTTGGAGAGACAAAGGGCCAAGATGCAAGGAAAGGGTTTCCAATAGTGACTCTCAATGAAATAAAGGTGCATGAAACCATCAAGTATAAGTTGAAGCAACACAAACTAGGGTTTTACCCTCCGGCTAACAACTAGGGGAAAGAAATTTAAGGATAAGATTGAAGTGGATGCCCACCAAAAGGGGAGATTTTGTGGCAAATGCACTCCTCTTGATGTTTAGGCTCTCCAATCCACAAAATACTCCTTACCTAGGAATTCACACTAAGCCCTAACTCATGAGCTTATCCTTGAAGAGGCCAAAATTAGTGGACTAAGAAAGTGTTTGATCACCAATAAAGTAGAACAATCCCTTGTCCCTTGGGAAAATGGAGACTATGATTTGATAGAGCAGTTGATAAGTTTCTAAGAAGGCAAAAATCTCAATGCCCTAGCAATAAAACTTCAAGCAATTACCTATGCAACAGATAATGGATTTTTCATTGGAGAGCTAACAAAGTTCACCAATAGGAAACTCATTCACATGTTATGTATGAGTAATGCATGTAGTAGATCATTTAAATAGCATTCAATGTATCTTCAACAAATTAGGGCACAATTAGCATAACCGGGAATCAACATTATTCCATACATCAAACATGAAGAAATAGATATTCAACAATTAGGTACACATACAAGATAAAATGCAAAGATTCCATCCATTGATCCTCCAAATATAATCAGACCAGCTCCAAATGTCAAAATGCATTCATAGATTCCAAATTCTCCACAAGAAAGACAGTTGAAATCAGCTAGAGAGGCTGAAAAACCTAAGTGTGTGATGATGATTTGATACAAATGATCTCCCTCTATTTATATGAGTCATAAAGTCTATTTTAGCCTAATGCCCCTAAAATCATAAAATAATGTGCTAATCACAAGCTAGATCACAAGCCGACCTAGCAGCAAATGATAAAACATAATTCTAGACCACACATGTGAGTCGTAGGTGAGAGAGAGGATGACATCATGCATGTGTGAGCCCTCCTAGGGCTAGTATTGAGGCTTCTTGGTGCCAAGGTGTGAGCAGAAGCCCTCTAAAATCATCTCCTAAGGGTTGGCCCTTAGGTCTCTGTCAATCTCCCTCTGTGGACCCCAGTTTTGATTTTGGGGCACAAAAGTGGTCTCATGGGTCTCCAAGTGGTCAAAATGCCTGTCTCTGCTCCAACGCTAGGAGCTTTCAAGGTGGTGCTAGCTCTCCCATGGCTCAAGCTCTAAGCACATCCTCCTATGGGCCTTGGATCAGCTGCCAACCCCTCATGAAGTGCTATCTTGGCCGGGGGCATGTTGGGTCTAGGTGCATCATCCCATAAAAGTCATCAATGTAGGGCAAAATGTTGGAACGTTGTGGGTGTGGGAGGTGCCCAAGGATATGTATGATGCTCTATTGTTGCTTGGAGTCCCATAACTCTCACCGCTCCACCTGTAGGTGTCAATATGCTCCTCTAAAAGACTTGGCCCCCAGTTAGTTGCCCAAGCCATGGTTGTGGAACCACCTGACAATTACACACAATATCCAATGCTAGCAACCACATCACCAGGTACATTTAATCATTTTTGCATCTAAGTGAACCGAGCTGTAATGTTCCTAAACAGGAATGTAACTGATATACAAAGCATGCAAACAATCTAGTAATCAAAAAAACGAAATATACATTAAGCACCCATGAAAACACTAGAAATAGAGAACTGTTGAGCCATTTTATTACTTCTTCAGGAACAAATACAATAGTAAAATAGAATGGTGCACCTGGGCTTGTCTCAATCGACAAGCATGACAAAACCTAGGTGAGAAAACGTTGAACAGATTGAAGCTTGCTACAACTGTTGCACCAAACTGAATTGCGCTGCCCCATAAAACTGCTTTGTCTGCTGACTTTGAAGGGATGGAATCACTGCTTCCCGTGCTCAGAAAATTATGAGATTTCAGCTCCTTGCTCCTTGGCCTAAACCCAGAAACAAAAACCAAAAAAAAAACCTACGAAAGAATCGGCCAAATGTTGACCTCGAATTTTGGCCCAAATTCCCCTTAGCTCCTCTAGTTGTTGGCTCTGTTGGGACCCCTATTTGACCCCTTTAGATCTGCCCAGAAAATTCTATAAAATTAGGAGTGTGATCCTTGCCCAAAACCCAGAAAAACCCAAAAAGGGTTTCCCTTGGTTCAAACCTTCAAAAATTGACCCTTCACAATGTGACCCTCCTCCAATTTCGAATTTTGTTGTTGTGACTAATCCTGTCAATCTCTACTCTCCCAACTCCAACAATCCTCCTCAAATGGCCCACCAACTGATCTCCTACTTCTCCCGGCCAACTCCAACTCTACAACTCCTTCCTCAAACTCCCACGTGAGCCTAGTGATGGCTCTCTGCGCAGGCCCAGAAAACTGTAAATTGGACTGTTGGGATGCTGACTCTGCTGGCTCCATAGCCCTTTGCTACTCTCCCAATCCTCTAACTCTCCCGGCAAATGCTTGATCATTGATAGCTCCAAACTCCCCGTGCATATTCTCCAACTAGCCAGAAATACACACTACCTGTTGTGGCTGAATGGTAGTGTTGTAACACACTCCCGGAACCTCTGAAATACTTATGGAACTGCCTCTCTAGGGCGGACACGGATGGTCCCCCGAAGTAGAGGTTGAATCTCCCGCTTGAGAGATTCGTGGCTAAACAACAGGTTGACTCAGCTAAACAGCAGAGCGAACAGTCAAGTAATTTTGATTGCAAGGTGTAAGAATGAATCCAAAATGAGTTGTTCCCGCATTATAACTCCTTAGGCCTCCCTAGCCTCATGTGGGCCCCTCCATCCACCTATTCGACTTTCCCTACAAGCTATTCGAATGGGCCAATTCGAACTCCCATGTGGGTGGCCCCTACATTCCACTAGCAACCAAATAAAGTCGAATTGCCTCCTAAGTCCCTAAGTCGAAAATGATGGGTTCTCTTTCTTAGCCAAAATTGTGCAAAATTGTGTAGCAGCACCCTGTTACAAATGTGTTTGAGAAGGGACATGACACAAGTTTGCAAGTATTGGGCAATTTGACATTTCGAATAAGGCTTCCCTTCCAAAATTAAGGCTTTGAACTCATAATGGTGTCACTTCCCTATGTAGGAGTGGCTAATAGACCACCCTATTAGGTGTTTCCAGCCCCCAAGGGGAAGTGACATGTCCTTGGTCCATGTCATGTCCCCATTTTTATTTTCCTCTATAGTACAACCAGGGTGGATTTCCAGGTCACAAGATGGCCAGGACAGGGGAGCAAGATTATGTCATCAGGGGTCTCAGGGGGTTTTGAGGAGTTTTTATGGGATTCGATGACATTCGCTTGGCATATTCCATCATCTGGACAGCTTGTCTTTCGTTCTGTTGCATTTCGATAACTTTCAAAAAGCAGGGCTATTATTGGGTCTGACTTGATTAATCACACTTGAAGTGGCATTCTGGGAGGATCATATGATGGAATGCCTCAATGTATAGCTCGTTGGAACCAGAACGAGAAGATCTACAAGACGGGATGTTGAGAATTGATTTCCAGTGGCCGAAGAGAGTATGGCGGGTGATTTACTATTTTCCCAAATTAAAAATGAGTTTAATTAGTCATTTAAATTAAAAAGGGAAAAATAATTAATATGAGGAAAAAGGCCAAAAGTGACTTAAGTGGAATAAAATAAAATTAAAGAGTCACTTAAGATAAAGTCAAAGGAGAAGTTTCTAGAATAATAATAAAATAAGACGCCTCTAGAGCCTTGGAGGTCTATTTATGGAGTCTTTAAAAGGAGGAGGAGATCATTTGGGACATCCTTGAATTGAGTATTTTTCTTGTAGAGAGGTTTGGAGAACCAGAGGTTCGTATCTTCAACAGTAACCCCAGGACGGAAACCGTCGGGTGATTCAACAAGAGTGAGCAAATACCCATCTCTCCCCTTGGTGAATTCATCCATAATTCACAAAAGAAGAGTGTTTGGAATTTTCCTTTTGACGTTTCGAGCTAAGTATCACAGCCCATCCTCAAGAGATCCACAGAAGAATTTTGTATTTATTTAGTTGACCAAATATGTAAATAAATAGTGATTAATCTATAATAATAAAAGTGTTATGTCAGCCAAATTAAATAAAAGAGAGGTAAACTAAAAAGAAGTTAATTAGAAATTAAACAAGATAATGTAAAGTAATTAATATAATTAAGGGGAAACATTTAGAGGAAAGAACTCGACTCTGGATGCAGACAGCGCTAGGGTTCGATCGTTAATCCCTGAACAGCTTTCTCAGTGCATTCGGCGCCCCCACCTCACTGCTCCTTCTGAGTGCTTCAAAATGGCATCGCCCTTGGGAGGGACGGGTCATCCCACCCTCCACCCTCCAGTACTTCCTCTGACAAAGCAGGCTGCGCAGACTCTCTGAACAATACAGGAGTCCCCCCACGGACCGATCAGGACCCTGGACCGAATATAGACGCCGCTAGGAACTCCGCTGCAGGATCTGCGGCTATCAATGGAAAAGGCACAAATCACTGCCCTAGGAAATGATCCCAACAAAGATAAAGAAGGTTTCACAAAGGTTCCCAATCGCCAGCGACATGCCAAGAAAACCCCTGCACCCCCAGCCAGCTCCGGCAAGCCCAACACCCAGAACAGATTTGTTATTCTAACCTCTCAAAATACCTCGGAGGATCACCCAGAACCACCTTTGGTAGATCCCTCTCCTTCTGCTCCCCCCCAGGTCCCAAAACACCCATCAACAATCCTAGCCCCCACTCATACCAGCTTACCCGCCTCAACCTCAACTGAGAAAGCAAAAGTCGAAAACGTCGTGCAAGCCTCAGCCATGGAATTAGATGTTGCTCTTACTCTTAGTATTCATCAAAAGATATTCGAGGAAGATCAAAACACTCCGACACATATGGATGAGGAAACAGAAAGCATGAATCTGGAAGGTCTGGACATTCTCACGTTGGAAACTGCATGCAAACAGAGAGATTTTAACAAAATACCCATCCAGGAGATTGAAAAGTTGGAAGGTGTTCTAACCAAAGCGCAGCACAACAAAAGTCTGGGAATTCAGGCTGGAAGTCCTTGGGACAGCAAGAAAATCCTGAAAGAGATGAAAAAACGAGGGCACAAAATAGATCTGCAAAGGACCATAATCATCGGAGACATGCTGGTGGAATCTGGTAGATTCCCCAAGCTGACAAAGTTCTTCAAAACCCTGCCCAATAGTTCTCCATGAAGCTAATTTCATGGAATGTGAGAGGACTGAATAGCCCCTCAAAACACAGCATGTTAAAAAATTTGATTCAGAAAGAAAAGCCTTCAATCGTTTTTCTTCAAGAAACCAAAAGTAACAGCACTACTCTGGAAAGGATTCTAAATAAGGTTTGGATAGGTTGCCGCTCAGTTTCAGTAGACGCTTCAGGTGCCTCAGGGGGATTAGCGATCCTGTGGAACCCGCAGCTACTTTCCCTTCACGACTTTCATGCCTCACACTTCTTCATCCAGTCCACATTTCATCTCATTGGAACGAATATCCATGGCCATCTTTCTAATGTTTATTTTCCACAAGATGCACAAAAAAAACTGAATCTACTGGATACACTCACAGCGCTCAATTCCAATAGACAGTTTCCCCTATGGCTTGGCGGAGGTGACTTCAATATCATAACAGCTTTAAAGGAAAAAACAGGGGGCAGATCAAAGCTAGAAGGGGATAGTATAAGCTTCAAGGAATTTATACACAACAATCAGTTAATGGATCTCCAAACTTCAAATGGTATGTACACCTGGACTAACAAAAGGAGGGGATCGCAGCATATAGCCTCCAGGTTGGACCACTTCCTCATATCAGATAATGCCATACATTTAGGAGGGGACTTTCATGCCTCCATTATGCCTCATGCGGGCTCGGATCAGTGGCCATAATGCTACAGTGGTCGCGTCCAGGCATAAAGAGCAATAGACCCTTTCGCTTTGAAGCCTTCTGGTTCTCTCATCCCAACTTCAAAGCAGTTGTGAAGGAGGCCTGGAACTCCTTCATTCCCCCTGAAGGAGCCAAGATGTTCCAGTTCCAACAAAAATTAAAATACCTCAAGCAGATTCTCAAATCATGGAATAGGACGCAATTTGGCAATATCCTCGAACACCGGAAAAAACTGGAGCAGCAGATGGAATCACTACAACAGAGCATCATTTTAGAGGGTCGAACGGAAGAATATGAACAACAGGAGCAGACCCTCTTAACAGAGATAGAAGCACGAAGGAAGCAAGAAGAAATTCTCTGGCGACAAAAGTCTAGAATCAGATGGCTTAAGGAAGGGGAGAAAAATACAAAAAATTTCCACAGATCCACTCTTCAAAGGAGAATGCATAACAATATTGCCTTTATCAATAATCCACAAGGGGACAGACTAGAAGTGCATGAAGAAGTGGAACGGGAATTCACAAAACACTTTCAGGATATTCTTCGGGAGCCACCAGGAAGCAGGGATCAAGCCATTCGAGCACTGACACAGCACATTCCGAAAATCATCACGGAGAACCAAAATAATATGCTGCTCCAGCCCATCACCTTACAGGAAGTGGAGGAAGCGATGGCCCAGTTCAAAGATGGTAAAGCGTCGAGTCCCGATGGCTTCACGGCCAACTTCTTTCATGAGTTTTGGGAGCTGATCAAAAAAGAGGTATGGGAGACAGTGGAAGAATCAAGATCCATGCACTGGATCCTTCCTTCTCTAAATTCGACTTTCATAGCACTAATATCCAAAACAGAGGAACCAAACACGCCAGACAAATACAGGCCCATAGCACTGTGTAATGTTATTTACAAACTCATCTCCAAAGTCTTGGCGAACAGGCTCAAACCACTTCTTCCCCTCATCTCGCCAAAACAAACCGGATATGTGGAAGGGTGCCAGATAATGGACGGTTTCATTCTCTCAAACGAAGTGATCAACTCTCTCAAGATTCTAAAAAATCCAGGTATGATTCTCAAGCTTGATCTTTCCAAAGCTTTTGATAAACTCAGCTGGAATTATATACATCAAATGTTATTGGCATTTGGCTTCAGTGCAACTTGGACCCGGTGGATTATGAGTCTCATCTCTTCTCCCAGCTTCTCGATCCTGCTAAATGGCTCACCCTCTGAGCCCTTTCGTCCTTCAAGAGGCATTAGACAGGGTGATCCTCTTTCCCCTTTCCTCTTTGTTCTCATGGCAGAAGGTCTTAGCCGTCTTCTTCATCATGCCATTTCCTCTCACTCCCTTAAAGGCATCTCTCTTCATGGTCTTCCCCCTACTTCCCATCAATAGTTTGTTGACGACACCGTGCTCTTTGGCCACCCATCTGTGCAAGAAGCCTCCGCATTCAAAGCCTTACTCAATCTCTTCTCGGAAGCCTCGAGAACATCCATCAACGCTGCTAAATCCCAGCTTTTCTTCTTTAACACCCCTTCAGTGACTCAGAGGAACATTGCCAGGATACTGGGTTATCCCATAGCAGTACTCCCTTTGAATTATCTGGGAGCCCCTCTGTTGGACACAGCCATTAAGAACGCATCATGGAGAACCCTCCTCGACAAACTTGAACTAAGGCTATCATCCTGGACCTTCCACTCGCTTAATATTGCTGGCAGGCTCATCCTTCTCAAATCTGTTCTCCAAACTATGCCTCTCTATCTTTTTTCCATTTTAGCTGTGCCAAAATGGGTCCTGAAAAATATTCGCAATCTACAAAGAAACTTCCTCTGGGGTTCCTCTGGTCTCAACAGGAAATGGGCTCTTGTCAAATGGAAGGAGGTCTGTCAACCAAAATCAGTTGGTGGGCTAGGTTTGCGGGATCCCCTCCACAGCAATAACATAATGGGAGCCCGAATTTGGTGGAATTGGATCACCAAACCAAATACACCTTGGGCACGTCTATGGCAAGCCAAATATGCGCCAGGTAGTCAGGTGGAAGAACTAATAAGAATCAGCACTTCTACTCCAGGCTCGTTGATATGGAATGCTGCAAAGCATCATAGCTTTTATCCAAGAGCATAGTTTCTGGGAGATCCATTCAGGCACTACTGCTAGATTTTGGGAGGACTCATGGCAACAACTCCCAAAATTAGCCTCACTCTTCAATAAACCTAAATGGCAGGCTTCAATGTAGCAAGCTAACCAAATCTATGTACATCAGTACTGGCATCAGCAATCCCCTGATGATTTCCAACTCTGGAGGCCAGCGAGCACTTGGCAGGCGGATTGGCAAGGAGAGACCCATGAAGAGATAGATCAGGAGCTAACATTCCGGAAAATCAAGCACTCAGATCAAAAGGACAAACTACGTTGGGGTCACACACCAAAAGGAATGTTCACAACTAAGGAAGCATACCAGATTCTCTATCAACCGATGCAGGCAACAAAGGATCAACTTTGGGATCAGGTATGGCAACCAGGCATATGGCCCAAGGTTTCCACTTTTCTTTGGCTTCTAAGCAAGCAGCGCATACTCACATGGGACAATCTTCAAAAGAGAGGTTTTATAGGTCCATCCAGATGCCCAAACTGTAATCTTCATTCCGAAACCATCTCGCATCTACTGGATACATGTCCTTTAGCAGTACAATTATGGGAAAAAACTGAGCAATGCAATAGAAGATCGGGCAGACAGGTGGGCAGCATCACGGAAACCATCAGAAACTGGCCCAAACATCCTTTTCAAAGCCTTCTTTTAAATTCCCTCTGGAGCCTTCTCCCAGGCTTTGTCTACTGGATCCTATGGAAGGAGAGGAACAATAGAATATTCAATAACCTCAGCAAGTCTCCAGATGCTCTTTGGATACTTCTCAAACATAATCTGCAAGAAACTCTTGCTCTAAAACAATGGCAAGAATCGGACCTGCTAGAATCTCCTCAGGAACGCCTAATACGGAAAGAATGGAATTTGAACCTCACATTTTTAGCTCAAAATAAAGAATAAATCCCCCAACAGTATTGATTCTCCCCACACATGATCCCCTCCGGCAACTCACTCCTTCAAATTGAATTTCGATGGGGCTGCCAAAGGCAATCCCGGGCCAGCAAGTTATGGTGATGTCTTCAGGAATGAAGTAGGTACAGTCTTGCACATATATCATGGGTCAATCGGCAAAGACACTAACAACGCAGCAGAACTGGAGGGTCTATGGAAAGGCATATGCATAGCAGTACAGGAAAATTTTTTCCCTCTGGAGGTAGAAGGGGATTCGCAAATTTTAATAGCAGCCGCCACAAGGATTCAAGCAGGCTCCCCAACAGCGAAGATAGCCTCACGTTGGAGGCTTCTCAGTAGACTAGAACAGATTGAAGAAAGGCTAAGGACAACTAGTAGCATCACTTTCAAGCATATCAGGCGCACCGCCAACAGGGTAGCAGATAGACTGGCCAATCAGGGGGTCAATCAGCCGCACCTACTCTTCTCAGGTCCTCTATGTGACACAAATGATGAACACCTCAAAAAAGAATGCACTTCTCTGGTGCAAAAGGATCTCCTTCTCCCGGATGCGGGTGATCTTTCCAGCACCTAATACGAGGATGGTCTGGCAGGGGGGCGCGTGGACGCTCACCGCAGCCAGAAGGAGCTGCAGGACGCAGCACTTAATGATTCACACATTAAACATCATTACAGCATTAATAACCGGATTGCATTGTAATAATCGATCTGCAATGAAGCGCGGCATAATCTGCATTATCGCTCTTCTCATCAGCGTTTCCGGGCAAAGCAAGGGTGAAGGTTCAGGAGCCAGAGACAGTTCAGAACACTGTCTGGCTCTGGTGCGGAAAGTTAACAAGATCACAGGCCTTCACGCTCCTTTCCACCGGCTACGACTTCTCCCAGGTAGCAATTGTGTTGTATCCTCGATAACTGTTTGTTTCGCTTCCATAGTTAATATCAAAATGCCCAGAGAGCGCCCCAGAATGGGAAGCAGGAGAGGCAGCTCTCGGGGCCGGATCCTTCGCCAGGCGTCATCCACAACTTCGGACCCCTCATCTGAGGCCTCAGACTATACTTTATACTGCTATCCGGCGACCAGGAGAGGGCGTGGCAGAGGAAGGGGGCAGATAATGACAGAGGTGAGCTCTCAGCACACCAGAACGCACACGGCTCGCTTCCGCCTCCCCTGTAGACTGGGTAATTCCTCCTTCATTGTTTCGGTCACTGTTGAACTGAATGAGCAAGCTGGGGGTTCAGAGACAGCAGGCTCAGGAATTCCTCAGCAACAGAGGATGGATCACCGGACAGCTCCCACGATGAATGTGACTAAACAAAGACAAGATAATAGGGGTTGTGCAATTCAAAATATGCCCACTCAAGCTGGCCCAAGCGTGCCTGCAGCAGAAGATCGAGCTAGAGCAGAGGGACATTCCGTGGAGTATGAAGAACCAGAGCATTTTGGCTGTCGCATCATTGAGGAACAACTTCCAACTCAGCATGAGGACTGAACAAGCTTGCGAGTCCCTGGTTTTGTTCATTGGTCAAATGTGATGGTTCATACCTCTCAGGTTTGAGTGTTTTTGGTCCTGTTTATTTGTCAACAGAGGATTTGTCTATCCTAAGCATGTAGTGTCTGGTAACAAGTCTTTACAACTCTTCTTGAGGGCCGGTTTCCCCTGCGTGGGCGGCATTCCATGTCGGTTAGTTAATATTTTGACTAAGGTGGCTTTCAAGTCAAAATGGGGTCACTGTCAGGATTCAGAGTCTTTAGTTTTGGACTCAGCGATTCTAAGTCCTACAGCTAGTTTTTGCAAGTCCTGAGATAGTTAGTCCACTGTGCACTGTCAGTATGCTGTTACATGGGCTGGAACTTTTGAGACCCTCGTCTCGTTGTACGAATATTTTGTATTAATATAGAAGTAGACTAATTTAGAAAAATATATATATATATATATATAATAATATTAATTAAAAAAGCATAAAAGAATATAATAATAATTAAAAGAATATAATAATAATTAAAATTAGAATATAATAATTAAAAGAATGTGATGTAATTAATGTACTAATAATTATTAAAAATGAAATAATATTATAATTAGAATAATAAGATAATAATATATCATAACAATCATAATAATAATAATTCTAATCAGTAAATGATTATAATAATTGATCATTATAATGATTATAATAATCATTAAATGATTATAATAATTGATCATTATAATGATTAATCATTATAATGATTAATATTAATCATTACTATAATAATAATTAAAATAATGTTTATTAATTTACTGAAAATTAGAATGATGTAATCTCAGTTCAGTCGTGGAGGGTCAGTGCAGCATTGACGTAGATTCTTGAGGCCGGCTTTTCCATCTGAGCTATATCAGTTGTATTTGCATGTAAACCCCAGTTATCTATTATAATAAAGCTAATAATATTTCTGTTCATCGTGTTATTGAATTGCAATGCTCTATTTGTTATATTTTACATGGCAATGTTCTGTTAAATGAATGGAAATTTTATATGAAGCATTTTGTTGGGTTAAATTTCGAGAAATCGCTAATTTTTTCCATTTGGAACATTACAGTGGTATTAGTTCAGATTTTGTGCGATGAGTGACCGTATGATCATCAAAGTATGTTGGATTGAAATGGACAGTTGGGAGGTATGTTAGCAATTTGATCTTGTATGGTGGGTCCCCTGTACCTTCATGCATGACTGAAAGATGCAGAGTTGGTCAGAGTAATCTGGTATATTTTTAATAGTTGATGTAACAGAGCATATACATATTGTAGAGAACTTGTGTCGATACCCCCTGTAGTCATATTTATATCTTGTACTGCTGCCGAAAAATGATCGCTGGGTTGTAGTGTTGTTGACAGTGTTGTAACATGAGAGCATTATTGTTGAAGTTGTCCAATATGCTACTGTTGTGTTGTATGAGCCTTGTAATTGTCCTTCAAATAGAGTCATTTGAAGTATTGTCATAAACAGTATATGAATGATCTGTTGAAGGTTTTATCATATGTATTGTCTCTATGGGCTTAGATGGCTTGACAAGTTGAGTTGATGATTGTTTGAGTCATTGATGTATGGAGAAGAGTATGTGATAATCTGTTGTTAGTATACGCGTCAAGAAGTTGTCATTGAATTTTTAAAAGGTTGTCAGTATTGTATATTGTATCGCTGTCTATAGTTGAGTCTTATGTCGAAGAGATCTTGATATGTAAATGGTTGAGTATGCTGCTAGGGTTTCGTATTTGATAATTTGAGATGTTGCATGCATCTTGTCACAAAACAAGAATGCTTATGTTGTAAGAAGTCTATGTATTGAGTCAATTGGTCATTATTGTGTATTTCTTGTTGTACTTGACATCATTTGACTAAAACTGAAACATGGATGAAACCTTCATCAATTCTCTTAATAAACTAGCAGCAGAAATCAACAGATCATTTTCCAAGGGGATGCTTAGTAGCTTACTATGCTGCAGCAAGAGCCACCACAAGAAGAACATGAGATGGGACCTAAAATCTATTCACTTGGGACAGATTTGAAATTCATGGGGATTACAGTAAAAGCCCTTCTCAAGCTAGAAAAACTTGACTCACTCTTCTCCAAGGTAGAAGTAGAACAGTCAGACAAGAAGAGCTTGATTTGGACTCTAAAACCAGCCATGCTTGCCTTAGTACAAAACAAGCCTTTGGAGCACCCTTGTGTAGGGGTCAAACTTCAAGTTGCCTCTTGTCTCAGTGGTATCACGATGTTGACCGCACCTATACCTCCTTACAGTGATGACATAATGAGGAGAGTCTTCAAACTGATAGTAGAGACCATCCAGGATATTGATAAAAGTGAGGATCCCACTTTTGGGAAGAAGCTTGAGATCCTAGAATCCATAGCCACAGTTAGATCTTATGACCTCATGTTTGAGTTGGAGAGTGATGACTTGATCTTGCAAATGTTCCAACACTTCTTCAGCATTAGGAATTATCATCCTGACATGGTCAAAACACACATGCAGTCCATTTTATCTTCATGTATGGGAGGTCGTGATGCCATTTCAAGGGAGTTACAGTCTAGGTTATTGGCCATTTGGAGGAGAGAACATTTGGTCTCACCTGTTGCTTATGAACTAGCCAAAAGATTGGTTGAGCAGGACATTGATCTGTTCAGAAGACGATTGACCCAAGAGGAGTTGTGGAGGATTGGTGGTGACCAACCATGCAGCAAGAATGAGCTGAGGAAGAGAAGGGTCTTTTCATCTGCAAGGAACCTTGGGGACTTGACCACTCATGCTTGAGTGACATGGAGGAGATGGCAAAGGTAGAACAGGAGGAGGTTCCTTTTGACTTTCCAGGTGAGTATTCTTCTTTTATGGTTGAGCCCATGGGTTCTTACAACGATGCCTCTGAGGAGCATGCATAATCATGTGGAGTTGGGGACAGCAGCGCCCGTATGCATCTATGTGAGACAGAAGGGTATGATGAGCAGCAAATTTTTCAGGGAGATGAGCTCCTAGTGGTGACTCAACATGACCAGCATATAGTGGAGCATGGATCAGATGGTGAGAAAACAGATGCACAAACAGCTTGTAGGGCTATAGTACTTGTGGACACTTGTCATCAAGAGGTGTTGGAGTCTGACAGGATAGTTTTGCAGGAAGTTGGTAGATTGCAGGAGTGTGGAGTTTTCGGTCAGATGAGGGGGATCTTTTGGAGATGGTGGTGTATCCATCTTTGGACCTACCCACTAATGAGGTGCAGATAGGTGCAGTGGCGGTCAGCAGTGGCGGTCAGTAGCGCTGTAGTATCTCCAAGAAGCAACCCTCTCGAGGAGTACATAGACAGGGCTTGTAGCACAAGTTATCCACTTTTTTCCATTACAGAGAGAGAGGCAAGTTTTTCTCGATGGATATTGTTGATTGACCAAGTAGAGTTGCGTGAGTTGGGCACGGTTCAGCATAGGGGCTTGTCCTATATGGTGCTTATGCATCTGCTCCTTCCCACAGGATGGATTGGCAAGAGATCATGAGCTGGTATCCTATTGATGGAGTGTGATTCTTAGTCAAGAGCGTAGTACTGAGGGCCCTTAGAGATAAGGGATACTACATGCTCCAGTTGGCAACAGGACGTAGGCTAGTCCTCCATCAGCATTCCATCACAGCGTCAGCATATTGGGGTTGACCTTGGTCTATACCAAGGGTTGGACTGGAGAGAGGTGATGAGTTGGTATTCTACTAGTGGAGTAGCATTTATGTCCAGGGACAAAGCACAGTCAAAGCCATGGACATGGATGATTATTGGCCATGGTGGCATTGGGATCCAAGAGGATCCATTGATAGCAGGTTGAGTCAGAGATGGGTTTGGGATCCAGGTATTGGGGGATCCTTTCATGTTTGGTTAGCATGGAGGCATGGCGTAGCACAGTGGTTCATATGGGATCCTGGTATCAGTTTGCAAATGCCTCTGCAGTGGACAGATATGGATTGCTTGAGGGCAAGCAATCTTGGGGTAGGAGGATTTGTCATGTCCCCATTTTTATTTTCCTCTATAGTACAGCCAGAGTGGATTTCCAGGGCACAAGATGACTAAGATGGGGGAGTGGGATTATGTCATCAGGGGTCTCGGGGGAGTTTTGAGGAGTTTTTATGGGATCTGATAGCATTCGCTTAGCATATTCCATCATTCGCACAACTTGCCTTTCGCTTCGTTGCATTCCAACAACATTCAAAAAACAAGGTTATTACTGGGCCTGACTTGATTAATTACGCTTGAGGTGGCATTCCGGGAGGATCATCTAATGGAACGCCTTAGTGTAATAGCTCGTTGGAACCGGAACAAGAAGATATACAGGATGGGATGCTAAGAAGTGATTCCCAGTGGTCGGAGAGAGTATGGCGAGCGATTTACCATTTTCCCAAATTAAAAATGACTTTAATTAGTCATTTAATTAAAAAAGGGAAAAATAATTAATTGGAGGAAAAAGGCCAAAAGTGACTTAAGTGAAATAAAATTAAATTAAAAAGTCACTTAAGATAAAGTCAAGGGAAGAGCTTCTAGAATAATAATAAAATAAGATGCTTCTAGAGGCTTGGAGATCTATCTATGGAGTCTTTAAAAGGAGGAGGAGGAGATCATTTGGGACATCTTTGAGTTGAGTATTTTTCTTGTAGAGAGGTTTGGAGAACCGGAAGTTCTTAGCTTCAGTAGTAGCCCCAGAACAAAAACCCTTGTTAAAATTTGGGTACCAGAAGACAAGTGGTTCCCTAAGGCTTTGATCTTTAGCCTAGGGAAAAGTGTCCAAATTTATTTGTGCTTTTCTCCTAAAGCGACTTTATAAGTGGTAAAGTCAATTTAATTTAAAAGTGGCCTTATAAGTGGTAAAGTTACATTCTAATTTAAAAGTGACTTTATAAATGGTAAAGTTACATTCTAATTTAAAGGTGACTTTATTAAACTCAATGAAGAATTAGAAAGTGAAAAAGTGAGTATGGAAATAAAAGGCTAAGTGGGTCTTTATTTAAGTGGGTGAGTTAAAAAATAGAAAGTGAGAATTAAATGCACATTTAATCTCATCCCTAGATCTAAATGAATATCTGTGATTAGATCTTAGGGTAACCCAAAAGGTCATTTAGAGAATAAAAAGAGAAGAGAAGAGGAAAAGATCATTCATTCTTTCATGAGCATTTGAGAGAAAGAGAAGAGAGAGCAAGGAGAAAATTTCTGAGCAATGAGGAAGTGAAGGAGAGCAGGAAGAAGACATTTCAGCAAATCTGGGCAGCAGCATTTATTGGCACACATCCCAAGGAAAAATCGTACGGCAGGAAAAAGGCACAGAAATCGAGGAAGAAGGACAGCAAGTTCTAGGGACGTTTTTCGAGGTTGGTCGTACAACATTTAATGTTGTTTTATTGCTATAAAAATTTCTGTTTTCGATGTTTGTTGATTGGCACGATTTTCAAGGTAGAGTTCAAGCACGGAAATCGAGATAAGTTGTAATTTGTGGTTGTTGGAATTTTTACTGTGTATTTCAGTTTCTTTGTAAAAGCATTTTCAGAAATAAAGAAGAGCTCTCAAACTAGTTTTCCCCAAGAGTTGTAGGGGGTTTTTCCAAGGTCACATTGACCAAGAATCATTGTGTTATTTTTTGTGGGCTGTCATAATTCTGCTGTATTTTATTTCTGCAATTTCAGCGGTTGTGAAATCTCTAAATTTGTGTTTTCAGAAAATTATTGTCATTTCCAAATTTTAGAATTTTTATCATGCTTGGATTTAAAACTAAATGCATGGAGTGATAAGGAAAACTGATAACTGTAGTGGCGCTTGAAATTCCTTTATGGTATCAGAGCTTGGTTGGCTGAAAAATGTAGTTTGGGACAGCAAAGTTAAAATTACAGCAAACTGATTTTTACACAGAAAATAGAAACTTTTACCACATATTTGAAAATTTCAGTTTGGTAGAACAGTGAAACATGTCTTTGGGTTTGAGAGTTGAAGACAGGTTGGATGGAAAAAACAACTACAGTGCATGGAAGGAGAAAATCCAGCGCATCTTTGAAGAAGCAAAAGTCTGGGGCATTATGGTAAATACCACACAAGAGCCAGTAGCAGTACCTGCTAACCCTATACAATTGGCAGAGTTTAACAAAAAAGAATGCTAAGGCAAAAAGATTGATTCTAGAAGGAATCAAAGATCATGTCATTCCTCATGTGAGAGGAAAGACTTATGCACATGAGATGTGGACAACCTTGACCAGTCTTTACCAGAGCTCAAATGAAAACAGAAAAATGGTCCTAAAGGAGAAACTGAAGGCCATTAAAATGGCTAAGACTAACAGTGCTACAGCGTACCTCACAAAGATCACTTCAGTGAGAGATGAGTTGGCAGTTGTAGGTGAGATCATTGCACCCACTGAGTTGGTGAGGATTGCTTTGAATGGTCTTCCCAAGACTTGGGAGAATTTTTTGGATGGCATTGTTGCACGGGAAAACCTTCCTGATTGGGAGAGGTTGTGGTATGATTGCATTCAGAATGAGATCAGAAAAAACCATCTTGGGGCAGCCAAACAGATGGAGGAGGATGACAATGTGGCATTGTTAGCCAGAGGCAAGAAGGGCAAAGCAAAGAAGCAAGCTTCCAACAGTGGAGGCAAAGGCAAAAGTAAAGGCAAGTAGCAGAACAAGGAGAAGAACTATTCCAAAGTCAAATGTTGGAATTGTCAAAAGTTGGGACACTATGTTGTTGTGTGTCCGGAGAAGAAGAACAAGAAAGGGAAAGACAAACCCATGGCAGCTTCTGCAGAGATAGAGAGCTTCTCAGAGAGATTTGATCAGGAGCTTGGGTTCATAGCTTGTGAGGCTACTAGTGCAGGATCACCTGCCATACAGGTTCAGAGGGAGTGTGCATTCCCCGCTACTAGCAGAGAATCTTCTAGCATTTGGTATGTTGACAGTGGCGCTTCCCGCCACATGACAGGAGTCAGACAGTACTTCTCAGAGCGTTCAGAGGGTGATACTGATATGGAGGTAGTACTTGGTGATGACAACATTGTTAGCACAGTCGATGTGGGGACATTGACATTTGATAAGGGGCCCAAACCTCCCTTGAAATTGTCAGATGTTTTATATGTGCCTGGAATGAAGAAGAACCTGAGATCTGTCTCAGCACTTGAGGGCAAAGGGTATGATGTGTTGTTCAGGAGAGGGTAGGTGCTTATATATCCTAGGGGAACTCCAGCTTCTTTAGCTAAAGAGATTGGTGTGCGCCATGCCAAGGTGTACAAGTTCTCATGCCAGCCCCTGATGGCATTAAGTAACAGCACCCGAGACAGGACGGACAACAAATCTAGCAGTTCAGAGTTGTGTGAGATTTGGCATCGCAGATGGGGCACATGTATCATGGGGCCTTGAGTACATTGCAGGAGATTACCATTGGTGTGCCAGATTTCAGTTCTGATCACCTTGATGTATGCAGAGGATGTGCTATGGGTAAGTTTGCCAGATCCCATTTTCCCAGCAGTGACAGCAGAGCGACCAAGATCCTTGACTTGATTCATACCGATGTGAGTGGTCGGATGTCTCATGTATCCTTGAGTGGCTATGAGTACTATGTTTTATTCATTGATGACCACTCCAGGAAGACCTGGATTTATTTCTTGAAGACCAAGAGTGAGGTCTTCAAGTGGTTTCAAGAGTTCAAAGCTCTTGTGGAGACCTAGACAGGTAGGAAGATCAAGGTCCTCAGGTCGGACAATGGAGGGGAGTATACCCTTGGTGAGTTTGTTGATTTTTGTGCTGAGGCAGGCATTAGAAGGGAGTTCACAGTTCCTTACAATCCCCAACAGAATGGGGTTGCAGAGAGGAAGAACAAATCCATTGCAGGGGCTACCAAAGCCATGCTTCATGATCAGGGGTTACCTTTATTTTTGTGGGCAGAGGCCTGCAACACTGTTGTGTACTTGCAGAACAGGCACCCACATCGTGCCTTGGGGAATGTGACTCCGGAGGAGGCTTTTTCTGGGAATAAGCCTGATGTTGGGCACTTTCGTATCTTTGGGTGCCTTACATATTCCTATGTCCCCAAGGAGAACAGGACCAAGCTAGAGCCCACTGCAGACAAGGGCATCTTTGTGGGTTATAGCGAGACCTCGAAAGCTTATCGGATTTATATTCTTGCACAGAGGAAAGTGGTTGTCAGGCGGGATGTGAAGTTTAAGGA
Organism: Pinus tabuliformis; assembly: GCA_031772625.1. Taxonomy (NCBI): domain Eukaryota; kingdom Viridiplantae; phylum Streptophyta; class Pinopsida; order Pinales; family Pinaceae; genus Pinus; species Pinus tabuliformis. The sequence continues at coordinate 998,529,622 of CM062805.1, read as the reverse complement.
GGAGAGAGCTTTCAGGAGGTCATGGGAGTTAGAGTATTCAGAGTCACCAGACCGTCAGGAGCAGTTGAGTCAGTCACAGGGATCTAGTGGTCAGGGATCAGGAGGCACATCGATTACAGTGCCAGGTCCATTAGTGAGCAGTAGCTCTCAGAATTAAGTGGGTGGTTCTTCGAGCAGCATGCAGGGCAGTCTGCAGAGCAGTTCACAGGGTAGTCCACTAATGGACAATTCGCATGATACTTCAGCATCTACAGGCACAGATTTAGGCATGAGGTCAGTTGGCAGGCCTTTAGGAGTTCAGGCTTCTGATGATGATGAGGATTCTTTCACTCCGGTGGGAGAAGTATGCTCAGGGAAGAGGAAGCCCAAGTGGCTTCAAGATACCTTGTATGAGGCCACATTAGTTGCTGGGCCAAAGAGACAAGTTAGAGAGAGTAAACCACCTGAGCGGTTCTGTAGTTACATGGCATTGGTAACAAGCATTGTTGACTCCGAGCCTTCTAGTTATGAGGAGGCAGCCAGCTAGCAGGTCTGGAGAGAGGCCATGATGGAGGAGTATTCTTCTATTATGAAGAACGATGTTTGGGAGGTAGTGCCGAGGCCTGAAGGTAAATCAGTTGTTACTTCCAGATGGCTCTACAAGATAAAGCATGTTGCAGATGGCAACATCGAGAAGTTCAAGGCTCGATTTGTGGCGAGAGGGTTCTCATAGGTAGAGGGAGTTGACTATGAGGAGACCTTCGCTCCCGTATCTCGGTATACATCTATTCACTCCATTATATCGATTGCAGTAGAGATGGGTTGGAAGATCCACCAGATGGATGTGAAGACCGCATTTCTCAATGGCTTCATTCAGGAGGAGGTTTATATTGAGCAGCCGCAGGGCTTTGAGGTGCATGGGAAGGAGTCCCATGTATGCAGATTGAAAAAGGCACTCTATGGCCTGAAGCAAGCTCCTAGAGCTTGGTACTCGAGGATTGATACATACTTGCAGCAGTTGGGTTTCACAAAGAGTGAGGCTGATCCGAACCTATACTTCATTGTGGTGGGTGAGGAGCCTCTCATTCTGGTGTTGTATGTTGATGACTTGATCATCACTGGTGCAGAGAGACTCATTAAAGGCTGCAAGAGAGATCTTGCTTCAGAGTTTGATATGAAGGATATCAGCTTGATGCATTATTTTCTAGGATTGGAGGTGTTGCAGCAGGAGGGGCATTTCTTCCTTGGACAAGGGAAGTACATTGTGGATATTGTTAGTAGATTTCACATGGGGGACTACAAACCTATGTCTAAACCTATGATCACTAACTGGAAGAAGCTTCACACTTCTGGTTCTGAGTTGGTGGATCCTACTCTATACAGACAGTTGATTGGTTGTTTGATGTATTTGGTCAACACTCGACCAGATATATGTTTTGCAGTTAACACTATGAGTCAGTTCATGTGTGAGCCCAGGAGAGTGCACTAGGTGGCTACAAAACACATTCTTCGTTACTTGCAGGGGACTGTGGATTTTGGTCTGGATTATAGACAGGGTGATGGAGTGAGACTGGCAGGGTACACGGATTCAGATTGGGCAGGTTGTGCTTCAGATAGGAAGAGTACTTCTGGGTGTTGTTTTGGGTTGGGTTCGGTAGTTGTGTCGTGGATCAGCCGGAAACAACAATCAATTGCATTGAGCTCAGCTGAGGCAGAGTATATGGTTGCTAGTTTGGCTAGTTGTGAGGCCATATAGCTTCGCAAGATGTTGTTTGGTCTATTTGGTCACGCATTGAGACCTTCAGTAATTTACTGTGATAATCAGAGTTGCATAAAACTCATGGAGAATCTAGTTTTTCATGACAGGTCAAAGCATATTGAGATCAAGTATCACTTCATTAAAGACTATGTCCAAAAGGGCGCTGTCAAGCTTGAGTACATTCCCACAAATGAGCAGGTAGCAGACATTTTCACCAAAGCCTTACCACAGGGCAAGCATGTCTACTTCAGAGACAAGATGGGAGTGGTGAAGAACACTTTCCTCGGTAAGGAGTGTTAAAATTTGGGTACCAGAAGACAAGTGGTTCCCTAAGACTTTGATCTTTGGCTGAGGGAAAAGTGTCCAAATTTATTTGTACTTTTCTCCTGAAGTGACTTTATAAGTGGTAAAGTCAATTTAATTTAAAAGTGACTTTATAAGTGGTAAAGTTACATTCTAATTTAAAAGTGACTTTATAAGTGGTAAAATTACATTCTAATTTAAAGGTGACTTTATTAAACTCAATAAAGAATTAGAAAGTGAAAAAGTGACTATGGAAATAAAAGGCTAAGTGGGTCTTTATTTAAGTGGGTGAGTTAAAAAATAGAAAGTGAAAATTAAATGCACATTTATTCTCATCCCTAGATCTAAATGAATCTCAGCCATTAGATCTTAGGGTAACCCAAAAGGTCATTTAGAGAATAAAAGGAAAAGAGAAGAGGAAAAGATCATTCATTCTTTCATGAGCATTTGAGAGAAAGAGAAGAGAGAGCAAGGAGAAAATTTATGAGCAGTGAGGAAGTGAAGGAGAGTAGCAAGAAGACATTTCAGCAAATCTAGGCAATAGCATTTATTGGCACACATCCCAAAGAAAAACTGTACAGTAGGAGAAAGGCACAGAAATCGAGGAAGAGGGACAGCAAGTTTTGGGCACATTTTTCGAGGCTGGCCGTACAGCATTTAATGTTGTTTTATTGCTGTAAAAATTTATGTTTTCACTGTTTGCTGATTGGCACGATTTTCGAGGTGGAGTTCAAGCACGGAAATCGAGATAAGTTGTAATTTGTAGTTGCTCGAATTTTTACTGTGTATTTCAGTTTCTCTGTAAAAGCATTTTCAGAAATAAAGAAGAGCTCTCAAACTGGTTTTCCCCAAGAGTCGTAGGGGGTTTTTCTAGGGTTTTATTTCTGCAATTTTAGCAGTTGTGAAATCTCTAAATTTGTGTTTTCAAAAAATTATTGTTATTTCCAGATTTTAGAATTTTTATCATGCTTGGATTTAAAACTAAATGCATGGAGTGATAAGGAAAACTGATAACCGGAGTGGGGGTTGAAATTTCTTCAACCCTCGAGTGATTCAGCAAGAGTGGGCGAGTACCCATCTTTCCCCTTTGTGAGTTCATCCAGAATTCACAGGAGAGCTTAGTCGTTGCATCTCAATTCAGTCTTGGAGGGCCAGTGCAGCATTGGAGCGGATTCTTGAGGTTAGCTATATCAGTTGTATTTGCATGTAAACTTTGGTTATCTATTATAATAAAGCTGAGAATATTTTTGTTCATCATGTTTTTGAATTGCAGTGCTCTATTTGTTATATTTTACATGGCAATGTTCTGTTAAATGAATGGAAATTTTATCAGAAGCATTTTGTTGAGTTACATTTCGAGAAATCGTCAAATTTTTTCATTTGGAACATTACAGTACATCGTTCAATTAATAGGTGTCATGTGAATAATGATGAAATGAAGGGGAGAAGACTTCATGGCCAAGTGTCATGGTCAAAGGGACCAGCTATGATGGGCTCCTCATCCTGAGTATATAGATGTGGGGAGGGAGCAATCGTGTATGCATGAGTTACCAACTCAGCCTTTGTTTTTCCACCCCTCTTGTGTGCCTTTTTCTTTTTCTTGATTTTTCTTTGTATTACTGCTCGTAGCTCAAAGGGTTAAAGCTTGCTTTGTATGATGTATAGCAGTTATCACCCCCTTAATAGTGAGGTAGCTCACAACCCACCAGGGGTTGGGACATGCAAGGGTTACTTCTCATAAGAATGAAGAGCAACATGTGCTCAGGAACCGGGTGATGGCCATAATGAGTGAGGTAGATCTCATGCTACGTTTTTGCCCATGTGCTAATGTGTATGTCTCGGCCATCTTTCGCAATTTGATCTTCTTTTGTTTTTAACTGTAGCCATCATATGCTTTTCCCTGTTATTTTACCTACATCAACCTCCCAGGGCCAAGTTCCAAGCCTTACCCAGGTATGAGGATGTATGGTGCCAAATCTTAGAGAACCAATGGCCAGTGGACCCGAAGAAGGGAGGTGGAATATAGGGCTTATAATGTAAGATGGAAATTGATAAGTAATGAATAGGGAGAGATGGGACTATGCTATTTCAATTGGGGTTTCCCAAGTAGTGCCCCTCCTATACCCATTGGGCCATTAGGGGAGCTCCCACAGGACTAGGATGGAAGATTTACCCTCCATTTAAGGTGAGGGAACAAGATCACAGTCAAAACCCCTCTTTCTTCTAGGTTACCCCACAATCCATGTCAAATGCCCAAATGCAAACAAGCATAAGCACCCGATTGCAAAATGAACAATGTCCCTTTTGATCAGAAGCCCACCTTCCAACATGTGCTCTTGCCAAATGGGCGAGGAAACATATCAATGATGTAGGTAGCAGATATATGAATGGCACGTCATCATCAGCTACTAGAGGTTGTCAAGGGTTGTTGGCTACCAACTAGAAGAGATTATGGGAGAAAATTTTCTCCTATGGGATCACCCACTTTTGGCGGGTAATAGGGACCAATACCATGGGCAAGTAAATATATAATAATAAAGTTCAGCCATGTTCTCCCGACCACTAATTGAATCAATCATTTTCCCTACATTGATCACTCAAGAAAGGGGCACGACAGCATCTACAACTTGGTTTTCGATGACTCCCTTTTTTCACTGCCTGTTGCGGCCTTTTCCTGCCCACCCGCTGCTATGTCTGACAACCTGCAGGCTCAATCCCTATTTATGGTTGTCGACAACTATGTTTGTTATCAGCTACGACTATCTCTCTTTTTTATGTTATTAATTTTTTTGTTTTACTTTTTACGTCATCCCTGCACAAAGTATCGGCTTGTGTCTGCATCCATACAAAATTTCCTTTTACTTTTGCCATTGACATTGTACATGTGGCCTTTTCCTTCCCTCGCATACAATATTACCTCTGGTATTATTGTCATACATTGGCCCATTTCTAGATGAACCTAACCCCTATGACTCCTCTATGGATTTGGCTATGCAATTCTTAGAGATCGGTCTTCAGAGGCTAAGCTTTGATAACATGTTAATTTCTAGCCCCAACAACTTGGCAATTTACTGCATAGTATATTTCCTTGTTGTAAAATAATGATTATGCAGATCTATTGAATAAAAAGCACAGCTAAGATTTCAGCGCGTCAATAAATATAATAGTGAAAACAAATTAAAATCACCAATCTCATACACATGCACACATAATTTATGCCCTTCAAACTCTTTTGTTTCATTGATTAAAGTCTACATCATTCAAGGGCTCCCTTCAAGGATAATGGCCCTCAGAGAAAAAAATAACAAAGCACCAAGAACCTAGAATTGATCTAGGCGATCAAACCCTTGATCTATCCTTCAATCTATGGCTAATCTGGATCCTTCCCTTGCTGCCCCTTGCACCCTTCTTTGAACCTTGCACACTTGGATGAAAGTCCTTCTTGACACAATCACTCAAATATCACTCTCATTGTGTCTTGTGTTGAAGATGTGTCCTCTCCCTTAGCCTAGCCTTCCTTTTATAAGTTTGAGTAATCGACCCTATCCACAACCCTAATCTCCAAAGTGATTAATAGTTAAGATTAGATCTGAACATCCCTTTAGATCAATGATTGAGATTCATCTAATTCACTAATGTAAAAAACTTTATGCATTTCATTAGATTAACACACTTTATCTTATAAAAGTCTACTACTTTAATTATTAAAGTAATTGCCAAGGTTAAGGGTCAGTTAAGCGACTTCCATACGCCTAGATACTTAAGGCTTTGCAGAAATACTTGCTTGAGCTACCTCATCAACAAGGATTCCTTCCAGAGAAAATTTATCGAGAGATGGGCTGATGAGCAAGACACTAGATTTTTGTTGGATACTTTTGCTTCAATCTGTAAAGAAGATAATGAAACGGTCCCCAAGTTCAATTCCTAGGCTTTATTATAAAATTTATATTACTGTTAGACCAAATCCAACCATGGCATTATTATATTATTTTAGATCCTTTCATAGATTGTTTGGATTTTTGCTCAAAGAAAAGGAACCACAAGATTTGGACACTTCCTTTGATGTTGCCATCAAAAATTAGAAAAATATCATGGCAACACAAAAAACACAAGTACCTCTTGCAAGATTGTTTGATCCGCAAGGAAGGAGAACCCAAGACTCGCCCGCCAAAAGATTCCAAGAGTCCAAAGCAAAAATAGAGGTCAAAAAGGAGGAACCACCTTCTAAGTAAGTGGGTTTGTTGAATGCCTTGAGTAATAGGTGGTGAAAATGGAGAAAAGTATATACAGCCAACAAAATATGCATGCAAACTAGAAGTCCTTTCAACAAGTAAAGAAACATGAGACCCAGAAGCCTCTGGTGCCTATTGTTGGTAACAACTATGTGGATCATTCATCTTCCAACCATCGTTCAAGTGTTTGCAAGCTTCCCCATAATGAAGAAGGATGTCAAGTCCCTTCTCAAACACATTTGTAACAGGGTGTCTCTACACAGTTTTGCACATTTTTGGCTAAGGAAAAGGACCCAGCAGTTTCAACTTAGGGACTTAGGAGAAATTTCAGTTTAAATTGGTTGCTAGTGGAAGGTGGGGGCCACCCACGTGGGAATTCAAACTAGGCCATTCGAATGGCTTGGAGGGAATTCCAAATGTTGAATGGAGGGGCCAACATGAGACAAGGAAGGCCCACGAAGACAAAAGGAAGAGGAGGCTCTTATTTGCATCATTCATTCACCTTGCAAATCAAATTTACTTGACGGTTCGCTCAGCTGCTTAGCCGAGTCAACTGGCTCTTCAACCACGAATCTCTCAAGTGGGAGATTCATCCTTATCTTCGAGGGGCCTTGAGTGCCCGCCCTAGGAAGGTAGTTCCATCAGCGGTTTCAGGAGATCCGGGAGTTTTCTACAGCACCATCATTCATCCACACTCAAGAAATGCGTATTTCTGGGCCACTAGGAGAACACGCAGAAGGAGACTGAGCCATAGTAGATCAACCATTTGCTGGAGGAGCCAAGGACTCTGAAGGGTAGCATTAGGCCAGCATTTCTTGAGAGTTTTGGAGCCAAAGAAGCCAGCAACCCAGCTGTTCGAATTCCAGGCCTGGGAGACAACGCAGAGGGCTATTCCAGCAATTTTGTGGGACTTGGGGGCAAGTGCTACAGCCCAGAAACTCATCTGGGAAGTCAGGAGATTTGTAGGAGGGATCAGCCCTACATTTTTGGACACTTTCTAGGAGGTTTTACAGTCAGAATCCAGCCGGCCGAGTTTTGCAGTTGCAGTTGAAGTTGGGCTCCTTGGAGGTCGAATTTCAGATGTTTGAACCAGCTAAATTCCTTCGTGGGTTTTTCTGGGTTTAGATCTATGGTCGCACAGAGTGTCTAGGTACCGCGACAACGCTCAGATCGGGGGCTGTCACCCTAATCCCCAATCTCTCCGTTTAAGTTGTCTCCCTACAACAAGCTAAGGGGGGTAGACCCTATGGAGAAATGGGATAAAGGAGAACCAACTAGGAATCAACCGGTTAGGGAGACACAACGAGGCAATCGAAAACTTGATTAAGGCTTAGCGATATTTACAATTTGATTAGATTTTAAATGTTTAATACCAGTGCCTTATGGATTTAATGATCCAAGTAATTGATTATCAACTGCTTCTTAGGAAGATGAAATCTATTGCAATTCCACAATAAAATTCTTTAATAATCGCTTGAAAATATTTTGCAAAATGTCTAGCATGTAATGAACATTAAATAATCCAAGCAATGACGATAGATTTTCTATAGATGCACAATGCCTTAGCAATTAAATTTCAGGAGAGACAAATACCTTAATCAACCACGAAATTTAAAAGCTAACCAGCTCAGATCCTAGAATTTAAATGATTATGCTCAATGACCCAAATATAGGAAATTCGCTACTTTCAAATGGTTAATCTTTAGATAAAAAAAAAAAAAAAAAAGTACATTTAACTATGGAGAAATTTTGATACAACACAATTTTTTTTTTTAATAAAAAATAAAATAAAATAAAATTAAGTCAAAAGTCACAAAGAGAAACCCCTTTTTTTTATTTTTTTGTTTTTTAAATGTTTTAGATTTCTTAGGATTTTATATTTTTTATTATTTTTATTTTTATGATTTTTTAATGAAAAAAATAAAAAGGTGAACAAAAAAAAAAAAGAAAAAACTAAATCAAAAATTTAAGAAGAACGAATCTAATTAAAATTTAAAAGAACTGAAGTCTAAAAATACGATACTTAATAAAAATCAAGCGCTAACCCTAACAGAACTAAGCTAAACTAACGCATATATGCAAATGTATGATTGTTTTGCTGCTGCAGGTACGGTATTTGGAGCAGAAAAGTTCGATGGCAGCTACAGAAATCTTAGCGATGGTGAAACGATACACTGCGGAAATGAATGGCTGAGCAGATTGCGTGAGGAGAACTGCGTGAAGGTAAGGTTGAACGGCGAAGAGGTTAGTGCAACGTGGAGAGATGAGGGTAGGATGGACGCAGGTCGATGACAGCAATGAATCACACGGAGGCCGCGGATAGACGAAAGTCTGAGGGCGGAGGAAGCTACCTGTAGAGGAACGAAACTGCTCGACGGTGGAATAGACGCAGTTTGAGAGGCTGCAAAGTGACGCTGCAAAGGGTTACGAATGCAGGTAGAGGACAGTGATGGGTGGCACGCAGGGTTAGCAGCTGTGTGAGGGAATGGACAGCGTGCAGGGGATGAAGAGTACCTTGGAGGGAGTTGCTTAGAGAGGCAGAGAGTACGCAGAAGAATACTTGGAAGTGGTGGTTTTGCTTGCAGGTACACGGAAATGGGAGAGCAACGGACAGCAAGGAATGGCCAATGTTGAGGTGGCAAATAAATAAATAAAATACGGATTCTTTTTTTTGTGGCAACGTGTGGATGGAGGAAAACGCAGCAGAGAGACGAGGGCAGCACGCAGAGAGGGATGCAGAAGGTTTACAACGTTTGAGAACCGCGAGGGTTTCAAATAAATTACCCAAACAAAATCTCGAAATTTTCCTGCAACGAAACAAAGACCCCAGGCAGCAGAAAGAGATTAAACGAAAACCCAATAAAACCCTTAAGTATTTCCCAGAAATTTTTTAATTAGAAGGTTATACTTCTGGTTCAGATTTGCCCATGTAAGCGCCGAAAAAAAAAATAAATAAATAAATAAATAAAACAAAATAAAAATATCAGATTTAAAAAATTTTCAAACCCTCGAACTGTAGAAAGAATGCTCTTGCAAAAGCTGGTTCTGAGGCCAGATCTTACCCTCTGGGGTCTAGATCTGGCTTCAAAATTGAACTTCACCTTCAGATCTGCGACCTGTTCCTGAAAACAAACACCCAAAATCCCGATATACCAAAAGAAATTGGAAACCCTAATTCAGCAAAATAAAAAAAATTACAGATCTATACACAGGAGTAGCAGATCTACCAGAACTGGCGAGTATGCGTCCAACTCCGCTCCCAGATCTGATAATCTGAGGCTCTAAAAAGCCAAATTTATCAATTTTGCACAGAAAAATTTTTTAAATTTGAAATCTAAAGGGAGTTGCTTCGCCAAAAACCCTTCCTGCATCAACAATGAAATTTTTAATGATAAGCCCGGGATTCAATCAAGCTGGGCTCTTCAGAAAATACTAATCGAGAGTTGGCTGGTCCAACTAAAAACTTCCCCGAACGCCCGATGATCTTAAAAACCAAAGTTCCCTGCACAACTCAATCCAACCATTAATGTAGAGCGAGAAAACGATAATAAATTTCAGAACTAATAGAGATACCTGCCATTATATCTAGAAATTAAATTACCATTCAAACCCTAGTGATCAAGCAAGATACATGTGCTTAAACCACTCTTTAGAAAGCTATTATCAATGGCTGAAAAGGAAATCTATGCATGAAAATAACACGTCTTACAGCATTCCCATGAAGAGTAACACCAGCAGAGATTAACCCCAAAGTCTTTCTTTATTGCACATAAAAAAACAAGATTACAAGAGAGCTTTCACTTAGCACACGACTCCAAGATCGAATGATCTCAACCGACAACTGACCCCCTATTTAAAGATAAATTTCCCAATAGCTAGTTCAAGTGATCCTTGTCAAAGCGATCTCGACCGTTGATGAAGATCAAAATTTCTTTTAATCTCATCCATCGAAATTTTAAATATTGAGGAAATTTCAAATTTTTCAATTAAATGCATTTTAATAAATTCGAAAATTAAAATTTTGCATTTATTTCCTCAAAACTTTGACTTTGACTTAACCCCAGGGACCTAAGACATAAAATTTAATAAAATAATCAACTAACCTTAGTCCCTGGACCAATTAAGGTTTAATTTTTTTAAAGGATCCACGAATTTTACCTCTGGAAAATTTAAATTTACCTAGGACCTGGGACCTATGAGGGGATAAATTATTTTTCTAACCATCAAGACACTTTACATCATGATTTTTTACATCTCAAGGGGGAAAACCCATTTTAAAAAGTCCCTCGCAGACTACCCATTTCTGTGACACAAATATAATCTAGCAGATCAAGCAATTTGTAATAAAATAACCTAACCAAATAGTTAGGATTATTCCCAAATCACTTTTGCATAGACTCGATCTAGCACACTAGGACTCCCCTAACATTCTGGTGACAAAATCCATTCTGGCTTTGGGGTAAGGCTGAAGGAAAACTCTGTTGATCATGGATCGGTGAGACAAAAAACCTTCAGGAATGTAGATCGTCATCAAAAAATTAGGTTTACCTAGGCAATTACATACACGACACGGATCCGCTGAGATTATTTACAATTTACACATGCAGAAAGGGTTTACAATATAACATGATCAAGCTGATGATGATAGTCGAACAACACGGACACGTTGATCAAGCGCTATTCCTTTTGCGAAAAAGGGGGTGTACTACTATGGGTCGTTGACACGTAGTGGTCAACAAGGCCAAGGAGTCAGGAGCTCGAATCTCATAATTTTCTAAGCAAGGGAAGTGGTGTTTCCAGCCATTCGAAGTCAGCAAAAAGAGCACTTTTCTGGGCAGCGCAGTGCATATTGGTGCAGCAGTTGTAGCGGCCTTCAGTTCAGATATTGCCCAACTGGGTTTGGTCATGCTTGTCCCTTGAGACAAGCCCAGGTGCACCATTCCATTTACTATTGTATTTTGCTCTTGCAGAAGTAATAAAATAGCTCAGCGGTCCCTTATTTCCAGCATTTCCATGGGTGTTTAATGTCTATTTCGTTTTTCTATTTGTTGCACTGATTGTATGCTCATATATCACTTGTATTCCTACTTAGGAACTTTACAAAGGATGTGTTGTGTTTGCAAGTACCGCTTATATTTTTGTCCTAGACCAAATTGAGCAAACATCTGACATCCTAATGATACTTTGAGCATGCTTTCAGAGATGGAGGAATATGATGACCCTCAAGTTTTTCAAGTTTCCAATGGTAAGATGGTATGTCCTATGATACAGTGATGTGTGGTGAGGCAGCTGGGTTCGTTGGGTGAAACCCACGAGGTCAGGGTTCAAATCACATTGAGTATATTGTCCTGCTATGGTGTGCAGCTCAAGGAGTAGACTCCCCACTAGCTGGAGTCTCGGCTCTTGCCAAAATCATAAGAAATTAGTATATTTGCTTGCAGGTTGTTGGATGTACTCTTGGTGTTATAGTGGCAGCTACGAGAATTGATCCTGGGTCTTCCTTAAATTAGGTCTGGCAATTACCGATTCACCACATTATTAAAAAAAAAAATGGTATGTCCTATGAATTTTGTTTGTTTAGATTCAAATAACTTTAACGCATGGACATCTTACATGCATCCAACCAACACAATGGTTCTGGGAAGACAAATGCCTCCAATATACATTGAGAGGGCCAACTCTAAAGTTGTGTGCATGGTGGCAAATCTCACTAAAACATGTGTAACAGTTGTGCCTTTACCTTGTTTATGTAGTTTAAAAATCATGACTGAAACGCCAACATGGAGGCACGGTTGGCTAAGACAATTGAATTTCAAACTCAAAAAATTAAATGTAATTTTAAATATTGGATAGGAGGAGTGGACGAAACAAATCCATTGTCTAAGGGAGGAGGCAAGCTCACTTGTTTGAAAAGCCATGAGACAACCTAAGAGTTATTGTTGGAGTCAGTGTTAACCCAATCTAACAGCCACCGCCTAACAGAAGTTATGGGATTGGACAAGAGCAGTGAAGGGCAGAGGATGGCACCCATCCCTCTCAAAGATCAAGGAGAGACTACGTAGGGACAACTCTTCCATAAGAGAAGAGTTGGCCAAAAAGATCAAAAGGCAAATTTAGAAGGCAGAGACTGCACTCTTTTCGAAAACGAAGGGACACAGAGGAAAGTATATGCACACACAGCAGAGAAGTGGATGAGGGTTCTTCTTGATCGAGTTATCCTTCTACTTCTTCTTGGTTGGTTGGTTGGTTGTTGTTCTTTGGAGCATTCAAGACAGGTGCAAACTACATGGAGCTATGGAGCACGACAAAAGGAAGCCAAGCCAATTATGGAGCTAATTGTTGAGCCTCGTGCTCTATGAATTTGGGTGTTATTCCTTGTGTTTTGTGTTTGAGGCCACTCAACTATGTGTCCATGCCTGAGTGATCAATGGGAGGCTTAGTGGATGATCAAATCACTGTGGTGCTTGTTGTACAGTTGATAAACCACTAAGACAGGGAAATCTGTCACTGTGATGCTTGCTAGAGAATTGATAAACCACCTAGACAATGGGTTGCAGACCCTTATGGTGCTTGCAAAGAAAAGTCATTCGATAAACCACCTAGACAGTGGATTCAATCTCCTAGACTGAGTAATACCCAATCTAGACCTTGAGTGAAGCCTTGTAATTGAACCCAGGAGAGTAAGTGGGTCACTATGGTGCTTACTGCCAGAGGGCAGTTGATAAACCACGTAGACAATGGACTTCATCTCTGAGTGTTTACCAAGCCATTGGTGTGAAGTTTCCCTTGAGCAAGCATCCCCACATACTTTAGATCCGGCTCGGGGGGTCAGCTGCAAGAAAGGTTGTTGTGTGGCTAGCCTATGGTTGGGTGGAGAGTGGAAGTCCCTACTTCAGTTGTTAGCTATTATAATATATCCAGATAAGTATAAAGGTTATTCTTATTTGAATCACAAGCTATGACAACCTTGTTATGTTAATGGCTGTGTATGGTCTTGAATAATCATGATTGAATGCCTATAGTTCACTGTCATAATCACTGGTAGCCACATTACACGCTTATGGTTAAAATGAATGGTTGCACTATGTAGACCACTGCCATATCCTTGATTTTCAGATTGTTTTATATGATATGATTTGAATGAATGTACTTCAATCAATGTTGCACGAACCATCCCCCTCCCGGTTCAAGAGTCGGATTCACGTCCTAGACAGATCCGTTGGCGATCCTTGAGTCGAACCATGGTTCCACCCTTTTTTCGCGATTCCTGAGGTTTTGGAACTGTGACGGTTTTGAACCGTGGTTCCGACATGGTTCCACAGGACTAAACCATGGTTTCACCACAATTCCAAAAATCGCTCACACGATTCCACGGGGTTTTTTCTTCTTTCTAAATTTTCAAATTGTTATGTGAGGAACTATGCTTCCCGAACACTCCCAAGGTGCCCCCTTGATGCTCCCTAAACACTTCCTAGATGCTCCCTAATGGTAATGTTAAATTCTTAAAGTAAAAGTGACATTCTCCTCTATCTTTCATTTTCGTCCTTTTACTTAAATTTTTAACATTACCATGAAATGACTCGGGATGTTTGAGAGTGGTTCCAACCTCATCAGACTTCATATGGAGAAAATAGAATATTCTCGTTCAAAATTTAACAGACTCAACAATTTTCAAGATTTCAAAATCAATCAGATTGTGGCATTTCATTAGATTATATCACATATGAGGGTATGTTATTGGCATTTAATCAAGAGCACCAAGCCCTATATGTACCCCAGTATTGGTGGTGTTGATTGTTGAACTCCTTTGTCATGGCCTTAGCAAAAGTGTAATCTTCGCTCAAGTCAAAATCATTGATCAGGCATATTATAGGACTTGGATTAGACCGTTTGATCAAAATTGGGCAATGTTGACTAATATCCCTAGAGAATCAAAGAAGAGGCAAAGGCTAAACAAGAGGAGAGGAATCTAGATTCTAGATGGTTGATGCTCGAATAATTAATCATCGATGTACAATGGATGCCATATCTATCTTGATTTATGTATAAATATGCATGTTTTCATATCTTCTACAACTAATTCGGTATTTTGGATGTTTTTTTTCTAATATAAATGCAAAAAAATATATAGAATATATATATATATATATATATATATATATATAATAGACACTTCTGAGAAGCTTCGCTTCCAAAAAACGTCCCCACTTCATGCAACACTGACTTGAATTGTGCTAGTAGATACTTCATTCATGAACAAGGTGATAGATTGTGAGTTTATCCATTGTTATGGTGTTGTTGTGATAGGTGGCTATAATGGTTGAAATATTCTGAGATTGTACTATTTGAAAGTTAGACTGTGGATCTCTTTGAATGGTATGCATTCTTATGGATCTCATGATTGATGGATTCATCACTCATTCTAGAAGTTTAACTAGCCTGCCCCAGACAACAGGGTTGGCATGGTCATGGCATGGTAGCTTGAGGGTCAAGTTTCAGGGCATGGTCATTGTCTACCTACCACGAATTTTGACGTTTGGGCTATCATCCTTTGCCTTAGAAACGTTTCCATATTCCCTGTTCCTTAGCGCGTCAGTAGAATCCGGAAATCCAGGGGTTCGAGGCTGGCAGTGAGAAGCCTATGTTGTAACAGCCCATATTTTTCAAGGACCAGAGTTCCTTCTAAATGGAAATCGCATCTAGGGGCGTCATGCCTCATGGACGACCAAATTTTACCTTTTCGGCTTTCACATGGGGCCACGCCAGTAACCTTACATGCAGTATACGTTGGGAGTCTAGGCATCCAAGGGTGGCAGGGTGAGAACCTATTTGTAACACATGAATTACAACCTAGAACGGATACAGAAGTTGGCCACCGATGGAACTGTCTACTACGTTATCCAGAGATTTGATGTTGGCAAATGTTTTGCACCTTTCGCGCAAGCCCGGATCCATAATGATTTCCAGTGACAAGGAGATTGGTCAGCTTGGATAAGTGGAGAAAATCAGTCAGACATCAGCGTCGCAAGACTGTTCAGGTGCAGGAGAGTAGTATTGGTGGAGAGAACACCTTCCTCGCTAAGAGGGAATGCTAGTTTTGTAGCATCGGACAGGTGTTCTAGTCTCGATTTGTGTCTAAGAGACTAAGGAACACGAGTTCTCCAAAACCCTGAAAACGTTTCGCGAGATAAGCTTGCAAAACACCTCGATTAAATTAACTGATCGATAATTAAAAAATGTCTAAGTCTAACTTAGGGAAATTGATTAATTCGATGGAATTAATTGAGGATGATCAAGAATGCTCTAAAGACTCACATGGATCGAGTCTAAGATGATCTTAGTTGTTGATGAGGATCTAATCATGGTCATTGAAGCTCCAACGAGAGATTATAAGAGCAGATCGATGGGATGAGGAGAGACACAAGTAAGGGAGTGAATTATCCAAGTAGTGTGAATTTCCCAATGCACAGTGATTCAGTGAGGGAAGAGTTTGAGCCAGTGGAGGAGCACCAGTGATTGAGGGAGCAGCAAAGAGAATTTCTAGAAGAATTCTCAAGTGATTTTCCAATTTCTAGCAACAGGGAAGAAAAGTCGAATTTCCCAGCAAAGAGGTCGAGTTCTATAGTGCGAATTGCCCAGTTCCCAAAACGGATTGCCTAGAGAGGTTCGACTCAACTGCTAGTGCCTGGATCTATTATCAGAGACCTAGTGAATTGTTTCTAGAGGTAGATACAAGCAGGACGACTCATCTGGAGAGGGTTCCAAGGTAGATCAATTTATCCAAAGGCAGTCGTGCGTACTTCCATTCTAGTTGAGCAAATTTGCTAGGGAGTGTGAGTTGCCCGATGAGGGCCAGATTGAGTTGGGAAGAGGGAAAAATAATTTTCCCAACTGAGATATAATTTTTGGTGCTAAGTCAGGGAGGCCAACAGTTGTAATTCTCATATTTGTTGCATATAAAATAAACCCTCATCTGTTGCACCGGTTTTCCCTTCAGAGTTTTCCAAGGACGTTAGTCCAAAAATATTGGTGTCGATTTTATTGTGTGTGCATGAATTTCTCATTTCTAGTTTATTTTCCGCAGTGTATTTTATTTTTGGTGAGGATTGCAATTGTGAGTTTATCAATATTTGTCTTAATAAAAAATAAACTGCAGAACAGTTACGAAATAAATTTCTAGCAATTGCAATCAAGGAATTTTCACATCGTTTGCTCCATTATTTAGGCCCAACATTGAATGTTACAAATGCCATAGCTATGGGCATATAGCTCGTGACTGCAAGAACAAGATGGAATCCTCCATGAAAGACAACCCTAATATCAGGTACAAGAAGGTTTGGAGAAGAAAGCAAAAGGAAGAAGATCAAGTAAATGAAAAAGTCTCTGCAGTCATGCTTTCAGGTTTTGTAAGGTCAAAAGGTCATGATGAATCTGTGATGGGCTATCACATGGTTCAGGGTGATCCGACCGAAGAGTTGGTTCATACATTATTCTGAAGAATCTAGCTTGTTGACTCCCTGTGTATGTTGAAGAGGGGGAGTTTATGTAGCAGCGGTTGCACCTTTGAAGATCTATCCTTTTGACAGGTTGACAGATGGGAGATGTGAGGCAGCTGTCATCATTGTGGGAAAATTAGTCATCTTAAGGAGTAGCAAGTTTGCATAGCAAAATTGTAGAAGGTCTCAGTTGTGGCAAGTCGTGAAAGGCATAGCATGACAGGGGGAGAAGAAGCAGTATATTGCAGGAAGAGAGAGGAAGGTATTTCGTCATGGTGAGCAACGGTATGTTACAAGAAAAGAAAAGCATGCACCTTGTCAGGGGGAGTCACCCTTTGCCATTGATGTCAAAGGGAGAGAGAAATCAGGAAAAGAAGATCAGAGGCATGGAGTTAGGAGAAGCAATGATCGCAGGGGGATTATGTGTTGCCATCAATGACAATGGGGGATATTGTTGAATGGTGTTGTCATTGATGCCAACGCCAATTATGGAACGCTCTTAATATAGATCATCAATTGGAAGCTCCATCAATCAAAGCCCATAGAAAACCCTAGAAGCCCCACACTTGTTAAAGCATTTGGGTATGAAGATCAGGGATCTTGAGCTCAGGACCATCATCATTAGATAGTCCTCATCATGCTGATTCCAACAGTATGTGGCACGTCATGAGATACCTCACGGTTTGCAAGATATGCACTTTGGAAGGTCAAAGCCCACCGCTTGTGGTCAATAACCCCAAAGGAAGATAATGATGTGGCAACAAGACTATGGCACATTATTTTAATGAAAGGATGAAGTTCATTATTGAAAATAAAAGGAAATTTTGTTTCCAAATTAGAATGGTCCAATAATTCTAATCAAATTCAAATTTAAAATTTCGAAGGGGTTTTTAGCTCCAATTTTAATTTTGAGTTTTATTTTTTCCCTCCTTGAAGTCGGCTCTATAAGAGGCGTATCTTTCTCTATATATAGATTCCACTCTCCTTCAAACAATCATCAAGAAGAATTCGCTATTCTCCATTGAAATGTTTTTCGGCCCTGTGGAGGAAAAATCTAACTTAAGGAGGCAATTACCTTTGAGTTGTTGAAGGACAATAGTTGCAATTGGTGAATCTTTTGGTAAGATAACTTTCAAGAATCAGTTAGGGCTTCATTGTTGAAGAAGTTTGGTCCTTATTGAAGAATGCATCAACAGTAAGGGTTTAAGTTTCTGTGGCACATTTTTCAGTAGCATTGATAAGTCTACTCTGTTTTAGCAGTAAGAGTTTTATTGTCAAGCAGTTGAGTGTGCATGAGAGGTATCTTGAATTGTGGGCCTGTGCTAGGGTTTGACAGTAGCATTGTTATTTAAAACACAGTATGTGATTGTATTTGATGAATGTTGAAAATGACAGAGAACTTGACAAAATTGTTGCCAGGGGGTGCTAGGGTTTCATAGTGTTGTTGGTAGATGATATGTGACAAGATTTGCAAAGCTTCTTATCTGTTATTGAACCAGGGTTATGGCCAGATATCTGATGTTTTGTTGAACCGAGGTTTTTGCCTGAACTAAAGATGTCAAGACTTGATTGTGTCGGTACTTAGGGTTTGGTGGTGATGTTGAGCAGAAGCAGAGTTGTTTGTTGACAGTTGTGCAACAGTCATATTTGTTACTAAGATTGAGCAGAGATGAGCATTGAAGCTGTTAGGGTTTGATATTGATATACATTCTGAGCAGAAGCAATAGAGTTTCTATTGTAGGTTATTTTATATTATATCGAGCACAGGTGGATCCAATCTAAAAATTGTGAAACGTGGTCTGCCAGATGATTAGGGCCGCAAGGTGGTGCTAGGACAGGTTGGAGCCTGCATAGGGCATTGGAGCGTCCTTCCGATTGCAGCTAGTAAATAGGGTGTTGGAGCATCCTTCACATTGGATCCTATAAACTAGGGCGTTGGAGTGCCCTATTGCAGCTAGTAAACAGGGCGTTGGAGTGTCCTTTAGGTTGGAGCCTGTAAACCAGGGGGTTGGAGCCTCCCTCAGTTGGAGCTGAAAATATTGATGTACATTTTATTGAAGACAAATATTAAGAAGCGTTCAATCGTTTTTCTCCTGGAAGGGTTTCCACCTAAAAAATTGTTTTCTACTGTCTTGATGTTTGTGCATTGTTGAATGGTGTTGTTTACTGTTCATGTGATGTTGATTTATGTTGATCTAATGTTAATGATAATTAATGCTCTGTGAAGTTAAAAATACTAATTGAAGAGAAATATTGATTCACCCTCCTCTCAATATTTCCAACACTGTGTGGCCCTCATGCCACCTGGCTAAGACTCAATATGTGATCCTAGTTGAGGCTCCTCCTTGGGAGCGAGTAGCTCCTTCATCTCAAGTACTGCAACCTGCTCTCGCTCTAAGGACTCCCTCAGAGCTCTGGACTCCTCAAACCTCACATCCCGCCTGAGAACTGTCTTCTTGAGTCCTGGTAGATACACCTTGTATGCCTGAGTTGTCTCACTGTATCCCACAAAAATACCCTTTTTTGTTGTGGGCTCCAACTTCTTCCTGCTATCTTTGGACACATGGCAATAAAATTTTGTGCCAAAAATGCAAAAGTGTGAAACATCATGCTTCTTAATTGTTAAAGCCTTCTCTGTTGTAACTCGTCCAAGAACCTTGTGGACTCCTGTCATGCAAAAATATTAAAGTGTTGCATGCCTCTGCCCACAAGAACATAGGCAGTCCCTGATCATGCAACATGGCTTTGGCCGCTCCAACAATATTGTGGTTCTTTCTCTCAGCCACCCCATTTTGCTGAGGGTTATGGGTTGCCATCAGCTCTCTCCTGATTCCCTCCTTCGCACACAAATCCTTGGAGGCATTGGAGACATATTTTCTGCCATTGTCACTCCTCAATGCTTTGATCTTCTTCCTTGTCTGGTTTTCTACCAAGGCCTTCTACTCCATGAACTTGGAGAAGACCTCGCCCTTCTTCTTGATAAAGAATATCCAAGTTTTACGAGAACAATCATCTATGAAAGTGACATAATACATGTGCCTCATAAGAGATGGAAAAGAGAAGGGCTCGCATACGTCTAAATGCACTAGCTCCAAAATCCCTTTGGCTTTGTTGTCTCGGCCTTGAAAAGAAGTCTTAGCATACTTTCCAAGTGTGCACCCCTTGCACACATCATGCCAATCAAAACTACATGTTGGTAATCCTGTGGCTATCTACTGAAGAATCTTCAGCGCCCCATGATGCAAGTGCCCCATGCGCCTGTGCCAAAGTTCCCCAACATCTCTACTCTGCTCACCACCTACCTTGCTACTCAAGGTTATGCATGTCTCAACCTGCAACTTGCAAAGGTTCTTCATCCTAACACTTCTCTAATTCACTGATCCAGAAGCTAAGTGATTGAGGTAAGCCTTACCTCTGCTAAAGCTGACATCATATCCCTTGTCCTCAAGGGTAGCTACTGAAACAAGGTTCTTCTTCAAGCCTGGAACATAGAGGACATCATTGAGATGGAGAGGGATCCTAGACTCCCTCTCAAAGCTGACAGTACCAACTCCCCTAGATGCGTACTTGCCATCATCTCCTAGCTCGATCTGAAACTGCATGTCCTTCTTTAGCTGGCTGAAATACTCCTTGTTCTTAGTCATGTGGAAGGACACACTGGAATCAATATACCATTGTCACTCCCTACTGAGCTTGCCATGCAAGCTATCAATGATAAATCTTTCTCGAACTGAGAAGCAAACCCATCTACCTCAACTGATGCCGCCACATGATCCTTGATGCATCTCTTCTTCTGATTAGGACACTTAGTAGCATAGTACCCAAACTCGTGGCAATGGAAGCACTTGATCTTACTCAAATCCTTCTTCTAATTCTTGCCCTTCTGACTGGACTTAACGTTCCCTTTGCCTTTCTTGCCCTTGGTTTTGCTTTGCCAAGGCAAAGTTCTCCTCGTCCTCTGTCTTTGTTGATCTACCATCTATGGTCCCTCTCTGGATCTCTTCCTGAACGCAATCAGTCCATAACCTTTCCCAACCAAGAAATTTTTCTTGGACACTGACAACATCCTGGAAACTATACGAAGAATTATTTAGTCCTTGAAAAGCTTGCAAGATCACTCTCTGGTATAGCAACACCCACACCACCTAACTCATCTCGAACCTGAGTAAACTTTGAACGACATTTGACAATGGGCTCTCCTTGCCTTAGCTTCTCCTTAAGAGCAACCTTCCTGGCATCATCGGTACCTTGAAATAGTTGTAAGATGGCTTGAAACATCTCATATAATGTCTTCTTCTCATGGAGATGAGGAATGATATGATCTTTGGCCCCCTCTAGAATAATCCTCTTTGCCTTGATATCATTCTTAGTATGATAGGCCAACTGTTGGGGATCTTGAGTTGGCGGTATAGCATTCTTGATAAACTCACCCACCTCATTAACTTCCAACACTATTGTGATCCTTTCCTTCCGTGAGAAGTTAGAGGCTCCCTCTAAACAATGATCTGCTCTCAGTCCTTGGTGTTGAAAATGTAACTAGTTTTGGTCTTCATAATTGTTGTTGTACTCATTTCAATATGTATCCTATGTAACAAACAAAAGAAAAAAAGAAAAAGTTATTATTATTAAAGCATGGGTTTCATGGGCCCCCAGGGGTGCAACTTGTTGGCCAGAGAATGCACTGCGAAGGCGTCCATGCCGTTGTGCAGGTGACAGGTTCAAATCTTGACTTACCCGTGCGTTGATGCCTGCGGGTGATGTAGTTACACCTAGAGGTTATAGTGGCAGTTGTCGGGGATCGACCCCATGTCATGCAAGTATGAGAGCCGGCGCATTACCGATTCCGCCAGTCACTAAACAAAAACAAAAAACATGGGTTTCATGCTCATTTTTTATGGTCTTCTAGGTAAAGGCACATTCTTCATGCTTCTAGAGTTTGTTAGGTCTTAGGATTTATTATCATGAGTCAAGGGAATCAACATCATGTTTAAAAGACCATTTCGAGAAAAATGTGAATCATAAAATAATTTATTTGGAGTCTAGAAAGTCCTAGAAACTCCAAAAGTACAAGTCGGCCCTGGTAGCTTCAAGTTGGCCCAAAGGAGTGAATTCAACCCCTTGGAAAGGCTATATTAAAGAGTAGTTCAACCTCATTTACTATTCACTCAGCAAGAAGTTCGATCTCTCAAGGAAGAATTCGATCTATAGTTGGGAAGCTGGAAGAAGGAAGAGCGAAGGTCTAGAAGGCAAGAGGAATCCAAGGAAGAAGGTAAATTTATGTTTTTGGGCTCCATTTCTCTCACAATGCAAAATCTAAGGTTTATGTAGCTTCCTAGAAGGGTCAAAATTGCAGATTCAAGTTGCAGGTGCAACATTAGGTTGATGGAAGAGAGAGTATTATGTTTAGACCTCGTTGACCTTGGGAAGACTAGTTTTGCTCAAAGGAGGATTGTTGTCTAAGGGTTTTTGTGCAGCTGCTGCAGGATCGACGCTGCAGAAGAGTTGCAATATTGACGCTGGCAGGTCGAAGTTGCAGTTTTGAAGTTGGTTGGACCAAGAACAAGGAAGGACTTGATGGGAGGGTTGACTTGGTACTTGGAGGAGGACTTGGTCTACGACTTGGGTCTTTGTGTAGCATTTGAAGCAGATTTTATAAGAAGAGAAGATTTTTTCAGGTTTTGCCCTAGCTGAGAGCCTAATTTTTGTGTCCTTTAGTGTTATTGTTTCGTTCTTGATATGTGTTTGATGAAAATATCCAACTAAAGAACATAAGAAGATTAACAAAGTTCACAAGAAAATATTAAGGTTAAGGAAAATTGGAATTAATAGTTGCCACTTTGAAATTTCCAACATGGTTTCAGAGCTAAGGTGAACAAGAAGGTAGTTGGAAGGATCATCTTGTGGACACCACGTGGACACAAGGAAGAGTTTGCTTGTCAAGGGGAATCATTTGTGGAAGAAAAGAAGTAGAAGACCTATTAATCTGGAAGGGGGGTTTCTAAATTGAAAGGAAAGGTTGAGAGGAAGACTACAAGTAAGGTTGTCTCTTAAGAGAAGGAGATCTATTTAAAGGCTCATTGAAAGGAATCTTTGAAGGAAGAATCAAAAGGATATTGGTACCACTCATCACTCCTGAAAGTTGTTGTTGGAGGAATCCTAGGATACATCTCTCAAGGACATTATTGAAGTTTCTTCAAAGGTCTTGAGGGAATCAAGAAAGGTTGAAGACATCATCAAGGAAGAGAATAATATTAGTTATCAAGTAAGTATCATATTATTACTCTATGTTTGAATCTACAGGTCATATGGGTTCTTTCTGCAAGGAGAGCAATAAGCTCGTTGGAGCATCAAATTACCTAGCATGGAAGAAAAGGATTGACCTGGCACTTATAGAACATGAGGTAATGGAATACGTAACTGGGGAAATTACTAAACCTAGTAAAGACAAGACTCAAGAACTAGCAAAGTACAAGAATGGGGAAGTAAGGGCACACAAGATCATAGTTGAATCCATCAAAGATCCTCTTGTTCCATTTGTTGAAAATTTGAAAACTTCCAAGGCTATGTATGACAAGCTAGTAAACTTGTACTTTGTGAGTACATTAGGACAAAATATGTCTTTGCGGAATAAACTATACAAGATGAAGAAATCAAAGGATGAGGACATGGCATCCTTTCTAATGAAGATCTCTCAATTAAGAGATCATTTGCAGGGGCTTGGAGAAACAATTTCTAATTCGGAAATGACCAATTGTATATTAAACGCATTGCCACCAGAATGGAGTAGCTTTGCAACAAGCATCTACTCTAAGAAAGATTCAACTCCCTTTGATGAGTTGTAGGCTCAATGCATTTTGCAAGAATCAAGGATCAAGATAAAGATGACATTGGATCAGATGAGCAATCTCAAGCCTTTCTAGCTTGAGTCAAGAAGCTGAAGAAAGGAAAGTTCGGGAAGTCCAAGAAGAAAGATATGTCCAAGGTTCAATGCTTTAAGTGCAATGAATATGGACACTATAAAAGGGATTGTCCAAGCCAACAAAACAACAAGAGAAAGGAAAGAAGTGAGGCTCACATAGCTGAGGAAGTAGGAGAACCTGAGAAGAAGTCAAAGAAAGAAGAAGTGAAAGATCTTTACTATTAAAGAAGGCATCTTGTTTGTCAGGTTCTTGGTAAAATTGGTCTTTCCTTTAGATAGCATGCATTGTTGTTTACTTTAGAAGAGTCTTGATTTTGCATAACATCATAGAGAGAAGCATGTGATAGTAGCATATGTAGAGTCTACTTGGTTAAGTTGCTTTGTAGGAATCATCTAGTCTTTAAGAAGATAGATAGACCATTTTTCATATTATTCATCTGAGCATTATCTAACATTATGTTAGAAGTAGTCATCTTGCTAAGATGGATCATTATGATCCTGGAAGAACCATCATTTTGGAAGGTTCTTGGGAGAAGCATTATGACAAGGTTAGTATATATTCCATGTAATGTACAAGGGATGAAGGAATGCAATGGCACAGGTTGTAGGTCCATTGTGAGACACGTTGCTAGATGATAGACTGAAAGGCCTAGGAACACACATTGAAAGTGACTCTGAGATAAGATGCATTTGAGTATAATCTTGTAACATTCTTTCTATGATTATGTGATGTTTTAAAGGAAAGAATTTGACTTACTCAAGGATATATAAAGATTTAAGACCTTCTCTAGATTATATATAGATAAAAGATTAACATCCAATATCTCTAGAAGAAAAAGTTCATTTGGTAATCAAGTTCGATCCTTGGGCACTCTGATGCATGAAGGAAGATTCATATGGACATGAACCATGAGGATGTTGATTGGACGAGAAGGTCATTTGGATGAGGTAAGTCTGATTTTTTAATTATTGTTGGTTATCTGATTAACATATTATTTTGCTACCTGGAAAAATGTTGCAGGAATACATGATGACCATTGAGGCAAGATTAACTGTATGGATAGAAATGTATGAAGAATATTGAGGGAAGCTCAATATCTAGTACCTGGCAATTGTGAAGTCAAGAAGTGTCTATCTTGAGACTGAAAGGTAGTAGTGCGAGAAGATAACCTAAAGGTCAAAGGAGATCACGTTCAAGAAGAAGCTATGATCAACTTGAAGTCTAGGAAGGCTCATTATAATGCCTTCATCAATGATGTCAAAGATGAAAGTGATGAGCAAGAAAAATGACCTGGATCCTATCACAAGATTGAAGAGTGAAGTTGGTTTCCATGATACCTCAAAAGGAAGCAAGCTCAATACAATGAGATGTGGAGAAAAGAGGGAACTAGGCAGCTATGAAGAACCTGTAGTTAATACTCATATGAAGACAAGTTAGAAAGCTTGTGAATATGACTTCCCAATTAGAAAGGAAGTCAGGAATCTCCTCTAGATTTGAAATGTAGTCAAGGAGTCTCCTTGAATAGGAGCAAGGATCTATTTCCTAGTTAAGAGGGAATAGGGATATCCTCTGTGGTTGAGAGTGAGTGATGTTAGACATCACATGTGCATTCTTTTCTTTAAGTAATGAAAAGAGAATGGTGAAGGATTGGATAAGCATATGTGCTTTTAGAATCCAAGAAAGGAAAGGTACCAACACTCTTTGAGGATATGACAGGTATCCAAGAGAAGAGTGGTCGAAGAGGACCGATATTCTTTAAGGGCTCAGGATTGGAGATGTCCTAAAAGGATATACCTTGTGAACATTCGGATGGGGTATGTGCCTCGTAGAGGTAGTGTGGTATCACACATAAAGCCTCCCAACATAATGCTCTTGATTAAAGTGGAGCTTGTCTAGTTAGACCTCAAAGACAATGTTGGTTATAATGACGATGCTTATAATTGGCTTATCAATTCAACTCTTCTTATGAGAACTCTTAAATTTGACAATGATGTTGTACTAGTTGTACAATTATGAATACCTCCCTAATTAAGACGAAGTGTTGAAAATGTAACTAGTTTCGGTCTTCATAATTGTTGTTGTACTCATTTCAATATGTATCCTATGTAACAAACAAAAGAAGAAAAGAAAAAGTTATTATTATTAAAGCATGGGTTTCATGCTCATGTTTTATGGTCTTCTAGGTAAAATCATGTTCTTCGTGCTTCTACGGTTTGTTAGGTCTTAAGATTTATTGTCATTAGTCAAAGGAGTCAACACCATGTTTATAAGACCCTTTCGGGCAAAATGTAATTGAAAAAAGAATTTATTTTGAGTCTAGAAAGTCTTGGAAACTCTAAGAGTACAAGTCGGCCCTAGCAACTTCATGTCGGCCTAAAGGAGGGAATTTGACCCCTCGAAGAGGCTATATAAAGGAACAATTCGACCCCATTTAGTATTCACTCACCAAGACGTTCGACCTCTCAAGGAAGAATTCAATCTGTAGCTAAGAAGTTGGAAGAAGGAAGAGCAAAGGTCTAGAAGGCAAGAGGAATCAAAGGAAAAAAGCAAAATTTTTGTTTTTGCTCTCCATTTCACTCACACGTGCGAAATCTAGGATATTTGCAGCTTTCCAGAAGGGCCAAAATTGCAGATTAAAGTTGCAGGTCCATCATCAGGTTGCAGGAAGAGCAAGTACTTTGTTAAGACCTCGTTGACCTTGGGAAGTCTTATTTTGTTCAAAGGAAGATTGTTGTCTTAAGGTTTTTGTGCAGTTGTTGTTGGATCGAAGTTGCAAAAGAGTTGCAGTATTGAAGCTGGCAGGTCGAAGTTGTACTTTTGAAACTGGTTGGAGCAAGATCAAGGAAAGACTTGCTGGAAGGGTTGATTGGTACTTGGAGGAGGACTTGGTCTAAGACTTAGGTCTTTGTGTCTTGTTACCCACCACCTGTGAGTAACACCCATAGGAGAAAAAAAATTATCCTAAATGGTCCTCAACCGGCAGCCGGCAGCCCTTGCAGCCACCAGATAGCTTGATGTGCCACTAACTCCGCCACCTGAGCCAGCCCTGTGATCCTTCGCCCATCTGTTATGATAGTATGTTTGAAGGTGGGCCTCCTGACCCCGAAGTTATGGCTTTTCATTGTGTAGTTGGGTAATTTTGTTTACTTATCATGGACACTTTTGGGCATGGACTAGTGGGGGGATTCTGCAGAAAGAGTGGGTTTGGTTTGTACTCTTGTCTCCTCTGCCTGATTTGGTGGTTAGCCTTGAATCCTAGTCTCGTGGGATCTCCTCTACTATCTACTAGCTTTAGGGATGGCACTACATGGAAAATCTCGATTTTGGTTGCTTGGCCCCGCTTTCTGACACCATATACATCATTCCCCTCCGCTCATTTTAACCCCATTTATCATTTTTCCCATCCAAGTCCACATTGTCCACTAGGTCCACAAGAAGTTAGCCTCCCCATCCCCTTGTCCACACTTTGGTTTGGGCCTGAAACAATGCCCCGGAGGTTGATGCAGTGAAAAGAAAAGAAAAAGCATAAATTGGACACTCTCAACAAGAAATGTACCATAAAATGCAAAAGATGGTCGAGACATACACATTTAGCACATGGGCAAAAGCCAAACATGAACTCTACCCCTTATTTATGGCCATTGCCCTAGTTTCTATGGGCCCTATATGAACCCCCTCCATCATCAAGGAACCCATGATTGTCCCAACCCATAGTGGGCGATGAATTGCCCCACCTTAAGGAGGTAATCACTGTTATATACTACACATCATGCTCTCATCCCCTGGAGCCCCAAGCATTTATGAAGAAAAATCAATCAAAGGCAAAAGGCATGTGAAGAAGGGTGCAAAAAAAAAGGTCGGGGCAACTCATGTACCATGATTGCTCCCTCCTACACTCATATACCCAAGTGTGGACTCCCGCTATTATAGCTACCCTTGTACTGTGGCATGTGGCTTGGAGCCTTCCCCTGATGCCCCACTCCATTCCATCATAATATCACGTGCCACCTACCATTTGACGAGTCTACCATGGACATGTTACCGCCTTTAAAGGTTGAAACCACTTAATAGGGTCCTTGGTTAAACTTCTTCTTGAGCTTATAGGCACCTATACATTCGAAAACCCACTACGGAAGGGCATGCCACCATGAAGTGTCCACTTGGTTCCATGGTTTGTAAGATTATTTACTCAATTGCACTAAAGATCTGTCGTACTAAAAAGCGAGGGGGCGCATTGGATCTTATACAGGACTATAGGTGGGTCTCCATTTGGGTTTGGTCTCCCTATACGGGGTCCAAGCCATCTAGAGGGTCATATTGGCACTTGTAGGGTGAGCATTGAGAGCCATGGGTCTCCACCATAGCAGAGAGCAAATTGCCACTTCATGGATCCCTTAGCACCATTCATTGATTGCTCGTGTTCCACCTTTTGGATGAGGATGATGTACATGGACCACCATGCCCAATCGGCTTCACACTTGCACCACACACTTGGCAGATGTTCCAGGGCCCAGATGAGGATGTGTCTCGCCATGTGAGACGACAGGAGGGCTTATGTCATCATTCTAGCCCTTACAGATGGTAAACAGCCATTATCGATCCACTTGGAGACCCATGAGGATATCATTGTGCCCCCACATCATTTGGGGAAGCCACATTGGATTTGCTTGTATATCAAGGGGGCACCCCCTTGATCACTATGTTTGGAGCCTATTCTCTCACATTGGCACACTTTGGACTCCAGTTGGCCGCCTTAATGGCCCAATAAATCATTGCATTTACTATTTTTCCCTCTTGAGAGGCTTTATCTTTGTATTATTAAGCTATCTTAGTGGGCTTGTCACCAAGTCATGTCATTATTGTATATTATTTTATTATTTGGGGCATTATTACGCTAATTAGGCTATTCAAACCCCCTTATGGATTGTATAAATTGATGAGAGGCTCACTCATTTCTCTCATCGCATTTTTGGATTGGACTATATCTTTTTGAGAATTTCGACTAGCTTTTTTGATGGATGAATTGGAGATCTAGTTCATTTCGATGTTTGGAAAAGCTTAATTTCTTGTCTTGGAGCTTCAATTTCTTTGCATCTTGATGATTGGAATAATTTCTCTATACTTGTGAGTACCCTTTTCATGCGTATTTGTAATTTTGTGTCATAAAATTGTCGATGGAATATTTTCGTTCATCAAGCTGGTGTAGCTGCTCTTTATCGTATCTGAAGTTGTTGGGCTTGTCTTTGTGAAGGATTTTTCATATGATCATTTGAAGTATGGTGAATTATTGTCCTAGAGGTACATGAATGTTCATGAAATGCCTTGATAAGTCATCGTTTGCAATATAAAGAAATATAAATTTCCATTTGTAACCTGGTTGTTTCTTAGGCCATTGAAGTTGTTGGGGAACTCCTTGGTTGGAATTAAGCCTACCTAAACGTTGATTTCATTTGACTCCATTCTCCCAATTGGCTAGGCACTGGTCTAGTCCAAAGGTGATCACAAAAAGAAAATTATTTTTCACCTCCTCCCTTTTTTCTAAGACCGAACCTAGAAGGCCATGTAGGGCATCACACGTGTTCTATTGTAGCCATCAAAAATTGATGAAAATTGGTCTAGATTTGCGCTAGTGAGTCCTCTAGAGATCCTCCAAATTTGAGGCTATTCCGACGATGGAATCTCGAGATATCCCAACCCCTAGCTCAGAAACCATTTCCCTAGTTTGCCTTTGGTTAGTGGATTGAAGGATTCGTTAAGGATCATTGCATTAAACATTAAATTCAAATGCCATCTCTTTGATCCTTTTCTTCTCCCTTACTTGGTCAATATCCATTTTTGAAGCTTCATTCTAAAACCTTGACCTCGTTGGGGCCCATTAGGGTTTCTTTGTGGTCCCGCAACTTTGTGACTCAAATTCCTCAAGGATTACACAGAACCCATTTCTCCTTTGGGTATCTTAGGTCTAGGATACCTCTTATTAAGGGATATTCTCCAAACCTAGGTTTAGGTATCCCCCAACCCTTCTTAGAGAGCCAATCACCTTACTTTCAAAGCAAGTAAACCAGTTATTTGAGCCTCTCTTGTGAATAGGCTTTAGGAATCCCTCCACATCCTATCATTGATCTATCTATCCTCGTGATTCCTCTCGTATCAGGACTCCTCCCATCGATGAAAATACGTAAAGAGCGGGGAGCTTTACCGAAGGTGACAGTGGGCTATTGCTCCATCGTTGCCACTTGACCTAGTAGTTTCTCTATAGGATCCCCTCCTAGGACCCCTACTAGTTTGAGTAGTAACATCTTTAGCATTGTTGTCGAGGACACGAGACATGTGTCTTGTTTCCCTCACGACATCATTGATATATTATTATCGGCGACTCCATTAGAAGAATGAAGCCCTAGTTCTTCATTGAATTTTAAGGTCAATGCTTGTAGGGTGAAGCAAGCATTTCTCTAGGCATCTTTAAATTCACCTTGGCGACTCCTACATAATTTACATGTATATCTTGATAGGATGTCTTTCTTTGATGATTTTCCCACTTTGGACATCGCTAGCATCCCTGGGCACCCTAATCATGTCATAGGAAGGATGGTACATGGGTTGCCCATGTTTGATGGTGATCCACTCTCCGCAATTGATCATGTAGAAAGATTTATTGTGCATGCTTCAAAGGAGAAACTGGTCCACCAGGATGTCCTTATAGTATTGTTCATGAACTCTCTCTATGGTCATAGACTCATAACTCATTGTTACATAATCACGAACCTAGGAACATCTCATATATTGAGGAGTTCGTTGAAGGATTTCTTAGACATTTTCAAGTATGCCTCGCATTAAACATTCAAGAGGAAGCTTTCATTGAGCATCATCATGACCTTGGGAATCTAGATGATGGGCAAGAAAGAGGGTCCTCCCTGGGTCCACATGACGAAAATAGGCATGATGATAATTCCGAAAGCACATGTGATAGGGAGGGTGAGTTTGTAGAGAGTGAAGTTAAGGTTAACCCTACCTTTTCCAAGGATACTATCTCTGATGATCCACCCTTTGAAGACCTTGGAGAAGGTGATCCCATAGCCCCTTCAAACATTGATATCAACAATTACTTACATATTAAAGAAGGAAAATGGGAGGTCTATGGAAATCATTTCGACAAGGACCCTATCTATGACACCGATGACGATGATATCGATAGGACCCTTGTCTTTCCTCACAATTCTGGGGTTGTAGTTGAGTCCCATGTGGACCCTTTCCTCAACCCTTCTTACATTATCACTAATAATGAGGAATCCTCCATCTCTCCTAAGTGTGATCATTGTGGGCAATATGCTTGTTGTGTCTCTCCATCTCATCAGTCTCCCTTTCCTACTAATCATAACCCTATGGTGGCCATGAAGCATGACATAAATGATAAGGACCATGACAAGGGTGATATGCTTGAAGTTTCCATCCATCAAAGTTTATGAGCCTGATTGTTGACATCTCTATCTTCTGGTTAGAAGAAAGGATCTCGTGGAGTAGATTACATCCCTATTAAATTTAGTTAACAATGGTATGTTCTATGCTTATCACAATTGCTTCAATGTTCCTTAAGCAACCCAGTAGCAATTTCCAATTTAAATTTCCAGTAGCAATCACATTTAATCACATTGACAGTAAAAGTAGATAGAACATGAATCAAAATGCAGAAGACAAGCCAAGACAAAAGGACACCAGATTTGGCGGATGCCAAGGAAAAAACCCCAATGTGGGGAAAACCTTTTGATCGGATCTTCTTATTATTATATCAAATGTTCAACAGAAAGAGAGTACAAAAGTCAAATTGACTTGCCCAGTTCAAAGTCAAAACAACCCAGTAAATTTCTATAGTCAACTACACTCAAACTTCAACCCTAACTAGAAAGTAAACGTTGATCAAAACAGCAATAAATTATCCTCAAAACAGCTTGGTCTTCCCAGTCAAACTCGGTCTCCAGCAGCGGTCAAATTCAGCCCAAAACAATCACAAAATCTACGATCAAACTTGGTCAACCTTGCAATCAGCCTGTAATTTTGGTCTGCGGTCAAAGTGCACAGAATGTCTCGATTTCTGTGCCAAAAGATGCAGCCTACTGAGACAGAAATAACCCCAAAAAATCGAAGTCAAATGATGCCTGGAAGGTCACTATCAACGCTAGTCAACGTTGGTCAAACTACAGAATTTCCTGTGATTTTCGTCCTTGTAATTCAATCTGAAATTTCGTCCTTCTTGATCCACACGTGTGAGAGAGAAGAGTGCCCAATGTAGTACGAACAAATGAGAGAAGGAGAGAGAATGTGTGAATGACGAAGATGCCAAATGAGCTGAGAGGACACTTGTATTTATAGAAGTCTATGAGGGTGAAGAGTCATGTCTATTGGGCTTCATGAGCCTACATGATGATGTGGCCGACCTGAGCAAATTGTACCTGAGTGGGCATAAATTCAAAATCACACTCCCGCTTGTCCAAATTGGATGATCTATGAATCAATTTTGGTCCTCTCGAAAAGAAGAATTTAATGCAATCATCATCTCCATCAAATGAGTTGTCGTAACGTGGAATTTGGCCCTAGTTGCCAATTTTAACACTCCCTCTCAACTAGGGATAATTCTACTAGACAATCCATCCATCCATCATTTTCGTTCATGAAGCTAGTGTAGTTGTTCTTTATCATATGTGAAGTTGTTGGGCTTGTCTTTGTGAGGGATTTTTCATATGATCATTTGAAGTATGGTGAATTATTGCCCTAGAGGTACATGAATGTTCATGAATTGCCTTGATAAGTCATCATTTGCAATATAAAGAAGTATAAATTTCCCTTTGTAACCTAGTTGTTGCTCAGGCCATACGAAGTTGCTGGGGAAATCCTTGGTTGGAATTAAGTCTACCTAAACATTGATTTCATTTGACTCCATTCTCCTAATTGGCTAGGCACTGGTCTAGTTCAAAGGTGATCGCAAAAAGAAAATTATTTTTTACCTCCTTTTCTAAGCCCCAACCTAGAAGGCCATCTAGGGAATCACACAAATTCTATTGTAGCCATCAAAAATTGAGGAAAATTCGTCTAGAGCTGTGTTGGCGAATTCTCTAGAGGTCCTCCAAATTTGAGGCTATTCCGAAGGTGGAATCTCGAGATATCGCAAGCCCTAGCTCGGAAACCATTTCCCTAGTTTTCCTTTGGTTAGTGGCTTCATTAAGGATCATTGCATTAAACATTAAAGTCAAATACCATCTCTTTGATCCTTTTCTTCTCCCTTACTTGGTCAAGATCCATTGTTTGAAGCTTCATTCCAAAACCTTAACCTCGTTTGGGCCCATTAGGGTTTCTCTGTGGTCCTGCAACTTTGTGATTCAAATTCCTCCAAGATTACGTAGAAACCATTTCTCCTTTGGGATTCTTAGGTCTAGGATACCTCTTGTTAAGGGATATTCTCCAAACCTAGGTCTAGGTATTCCCCAACCCTTCTTAGAGAGCCAATCACCTTGCTTCCAAAGAAAGTAAACCAATTATCTGAGCCTCTCTTGTGAATAGGCTTTAGGAATCACTCCACATCCTATCATTGATCTATCTATCCTCGTGATTCCTCTCATATCGGGACTCCTCCCATCAGTGAAAATCCGTAAAGAGCAGGGAGCTTTAGCTAAGGTGACAGTGGGCTATTGCTCCATTGTTGCCACTTGACCTAGTAGTTGCTCTATAAGATCCCCTCCTAGGACCCCTACTAGTTTGAGCAGTAACATGTCTCATTTGAAGCAGATTCTATAAGAAGAGAAGAGTTTTAAGGGTTTTCCCCTTGGAGGGGTTCTGAACTGGCTGAGAGCCTAATTTCTGTGTCCTCTATTGTTACTGTTTCGTTCTTGATATTTGTTTGGTGAAAAGATCTAACTAAAGAACATAAGAAGATTAACAAAGTTCACAAGCAAATATTAAGGTTAAGGAAAATTGGAATTAATAGCTGCCACTTTGAATTTTCCAACACTTGGTACACCATCCTCCTTGTCCAAAGAACTGTTATTCACATACTGACCTTTGTTCTTCACAAATCTGATCTTCTCGGTGCTGGTCTTTACGTTGTTCTCTGCTCTGATACCATGTAGATTTTCTCTGAAATTCTGCAACTGCTATGATGAACAATCTGAAACTAATTTATTTTCACCAAGAAATAGAATTTCTCCACAATATTTAAGCAGCGGAATAAAGCATAGAGATAAAGAACACATTCACACAATTAACATTGTAATTTTTCTTGGGAAAACCCTCTCCTTGCTGTAGAATTTTATTGATAGAGTAAATAGATGAAATACAAAGCAGTCTGTCTATTGAGAACAGAGATGTTCTGCTGCTGATCTAGCCTAGACTTGCCTGCAAAAACTTTGATCATGGCTCCTACTTCCTTGCACAGTCTCTGCGCCTATTTCCTAGCACAGGAAATCTCCTATTTCCTAGCACAGCAGTGACTCCTATTATTTAGGTAAAACCTCCTAAATTCTAGTGCAAATCTGCCAAGAAAGTCTTTCTCAATTCTGCATTTTGGTTCCTCCTTGATACACGCTCTCAACAAGAAGCTCTCTTCACACAAACTCGTGCAAACAATAATGATACAAACTTGTGCCTTCATCCTCCTTTTAAACAATTTGATCCATGCTATATCTAGCAAGTATGAATTTAGACACAAGTTGAGTTTGACTTGTTAGCTAAGTTGAACTGCTAGTTAAACTTGTCCTTGATTCAATGAAGACTGAAGCTCCCAAATTCGTCATCTTCTAAATTCGAACTGGCACTTGGACATCGACTTAACTGACCCTCCAATATTTGCGCATGAATTTTCTGTCTCCACAAACTCGTCCATCTACACCAACTCATCCATGCTAAAAGAAACACTGATCATGGTCTTTCTCTGGCTAAGGCACAAGCCAGAGAAGACCTTCTCTCGCTAATATTTTCAACATGTTACTTGGTGAATCTAAGCTTTCCATGGTGATAAATGATCTATTGACTTGCTAATCCATTGACACTTTAAAGGTCAATCTAATAATTGGCTTTTCCATCACTTTGGCACTGAATTTACAGCAAACCTATGATATGGTGGTTTACTATTTAATTGGCAATGTATGTTTATTTTGATGATATGGTGAATAGTTTCCAAATCTGGAAATAACAACTAGGAATATCATTTCTGACTTTTGATTTCACTCTTAAATTCAAGGATCAATGCTTGGTGCAATAAATTGAACATGCTTGTATGTCATTACTCCATAACTTCATTAAGTAATCAAACTAGTGTAGCAATATTTCTCATGGTTCATGTTGCACTTAACTTTTAATGTTTTATGATCATATTTCACAGTTTTGGATACATCATAAGCTAAAAACTGCAATCTGGAACTTACTTTACAGTCTTGCGGGTGACTCTCTCACCTCAATGCTACATGGTTAATAACACTTGTTAATGGAAGGTTCACATATACTTTTAAATCATAATTTAGAATTCTCGGTGAATTCTATCTAGCACATTGATCAAAGTTGAACAAATCTGCTAGCATAACTTTGCACTACGGCTGTCACATTTCTCTTTACATTTCCAGCATTCATTGTGCTTTTACTGGATAAGTTTGGAGAAAATGTATGTTTGTTGTTATATATTAAAATTCACACATTCCTTTCATATTTGAGCTGCAGGTAAGAACTCTAGGATTTATTGCTCCTTGTGACAATTCGGTACATTTGGTTTGCATTCACACTTTGGGGACCGATTTAATAATTAATTTGCACATTTCATCACACTCCTCTCATACAAATTAAGGCAAATTAACTTGTTCAGATTAATCACACATTAAGATAATCAACTAAACTTCTCTCTCTACCACACTACAAAGTTTTGGTTTAGTCGATCATTTATGAATACCCCACTAGGCTAGGAAATGTTTCCTTAGTCTAAAGTGAGAGGCAAGGCCACAGAAGTGACATTGAGTGGCTTGCCTAATAGTTACCACCAGTTTCTCATGTTTACGGTTTATACTTTTCCATGGTGAAAATTTGAGTGGTCACAGGACTAATTATGGCACATCAATGAATGGTTTAATTACATCTTCTCCATTGCATTCAAATCCATTCGCTTTTTTATATGGACTCCAATGCCTAATTGGATAGACATTGATGCAAGTCCACCATTTGTTCTAAAGAACATCTTGAACATTTTTTTCTAGGGTTTTCTCTGCTTCTGCCAAAAAAGGAAACAACCTAAAGTGAGAGGAAGAGTAGTTGTGATAACAGCTAGCAACCTTCCTAAGTGCTTCTAGGGTTGCACTTTGTTCATGGACTTGATTATCTTTAAGCACAGATCTATGGGCTAACAACTCAATGGAATATAAATTTGAATGGGAGAATATAGAATACTTCAGACTCTGAACGGTGCTGTGCAGGCACTTAGGTGAGTTTCCAAAAAAGGTGTGCTTTACAGCTTGAAGACAGGTATTATATTGACCTAAAAATATTAAATAAATCTGTATTAATAGAAACAAAACTTATGTGCACACATTTCCTTTTAATTCAAGGGAACTGAAGTTGTGATTACTTATGTCAATCGAAAAGTATTTTAGGTAGCTCACAAGCACATATCTATGGCTTTTGAGTAACATCTGAAGCTGAAAGCTAGTTCTGAGCAATCAGTGCTTATAACAACATCTTAAGACTTTTCCAATGCTATGTTTTTGATGTACTCAATGCAGACTTTTTTTCCTTTTAGAGATGGATTTCAACTCAGTGCAGCTGATGATGAAAAATTGATCATTATAGTTTCAGTAATGATGATCAAATGAACAGCTTTATTGAGATGGGATTATGTTTTTGCTTGTTAATCTTGCATTGGAAATTTAGAAAAGATATATGGTTACAATCTTGCATCATAGCATTTGTTCACATGAACTTAAACACAAACATAAGCAAATTGTCATATCAAAACAACAAGGCAATGGAAAAGTGCCAATCACAAGCTTGAAAATATCGAGATGGGTGTGAGATTTATTTACAGAATTAGATTGGTGATTAGTACACGATTACTCAAATATAACATCACAGAATTTTCAACCATTCAAAAAGATCCCGATATTAACTAATCAAAGAGAATGTTAACTCTTGTTTCATAAACTTAAAACTAGATATTTCTTTCTTACTTCGCTGTACAAAAGAAAAAATATTAGCAATAGCTGACACAGTTTCACATAAATGAAATTTATAGCATGATAACCTACCAGAGATGCTTGGAATCTTGTGAAGAACCAAAACGTATAGTATTCCCTCCCAGAATCAGCAATATCGATGATAGACTCATTCACCAAACCATAGAAAGGATCCCCTATTAGTTTGTTTTTCAAGAGGGTCCCCAGGACACTGTTAAAACATCTAATGTAAGTAAAGGCTCACAAACAATATTGTCATATTTAGCAATATACAAAATATACAAACAATAACTACAATGATAACGTGTTACATCATAGCTTTATTATTTCTCAAAACATGTCATGGTAGAACCTTTCTTGCAAGATTTACTGGTGGATATGTGATTAATGATTGGAATACATAAGTTCACTAAAAATTCAAGAACCCATTCACTCATTAAAATATTGCTCAAGCCCATCAAAGGTAACATTACTTACTAATAATGAACATGGTTACACAGAGGCAGTAGTCATTGAAAGTAGCCTGACACTTGCACATTCCCTCTACCTTCAACTTGTAATAATAATCAGGAAGCTTAGCCACAAAAGCAGTATGGTGATAAACAAAAACAAGAGATATATCCATGATATTGGTTGAAAACTGTATAAGTAATAGGTATAAGATTATTAGCAATCTTCATTATTATTAGAAATTGTGTGTCAAGAAAAAGGAATAATGGATTCTGAAGCCACTGCTTGCCGTTAAGGTTTATATCCTAGCCACCATGGAGAACCAATCAACATTGTCAATCTCACAAAGGGTGCCCCGTGTTTGTAGCAGTAGGGGTGTCAAAGCAGCAATGGAGGAAAAGCACAGCGGTCCCAATGACCCCTCATTTGAGAAAGGGGTCACTGAATTCCAGACTTTGGCTGCTGAAGGCTTGAAGACTGGAAAATGGACCAAGATAGACTATGATCGGTTTGTTAAGTGCACAATAGGCCTTCCAAGAGTGAGTATCACAATCAGCATCCCGAAAGAAAATCTCTCTTGTTTGCAAAAATGGCATTGATTGGGAAATTAAAGGGGCTCTAGCCAAACCCTATGACAATCAAGTTATGGCTAAATGAGTATTGGTGTCCGCTTATGAAAGGAACATTGTCCCTTTTTCTTAGTGGCAAAGGCCATACAACCATTCTGCTCCAGTATAAAGAAGATAGCAATGTTCCAACAAGTCTCTCAGACAAGGAGATGTGGGAATAGGTAAACACGTCCAAGGGACACATGGAGACACCCAACAAATTACATCAAGGTCCCCGACATAAGGAACCCCATTTGAAATCCTAAAAAATTAAAAAATTAAATATATGAAAAGGAATGACAAGTGACAAACATGAACAATGAAAACATGAAATAAATATTGAAATTTCCATGTAAGTTGTAACAATCACGATTTTCTTTCTTTTTATCCATTGAACAATAATCATGGGAGGGCATCGAGGAGTCCCTTTTCTCAGAAAGGCAATGCCCAAGCATCACCCATTTCTTGGGAAACATCCCACCCTGCATTTGCACGAGTTTCCCCAAAAGAGGAAAGTGGGCAAACATCCTACATTGAGTTTCCCCATCCTGAAAATGTCAGGAGCATAGAGAGTGCAACCCCCACTTGTGGGAGAGTGTTCCCATGTAGTAATAAAATATAGGGATCTAATTTTAAAAGTGGACAATAATATAAGGGATTTGTAGCCTACGCTTTAATCACTGGTCTTTGGACTTCAATCTGAAAGAGGATATCCCCAAAGTTGTATGGCCTACGATCACCTTCTGCATCTCCCATTAATTTTATGGGCTGCCTTGACCTATAGCACAGGCAGGTACATATACAGCACTGAACTGAAGGCAAATCAATATGCATGTGCCTGGCTATGCATTGAAGTTGATCTTGAGAAGGGTTTACCTCAGGCCATCCAGCTAAACCTATGTGGATGGCATCATCTGCAGCATCTAGATTACAAGTAACTCCCATTTAAATGCAGTAAGTGCCATGCAAATGGCCATTTTGCAAAACACTGCAAAAAGAGACAACGAACTCAACTAGAAAGAGACCCCCAAAATATGCAAACAATTAGCAACCAAAAGAGAAGAATCCCCCAACACATCTTCAATGTCAAATGAAATGCACACTCCTCCAATAACAAACCGCTTTAAAATCCTGAATTCAATGGGAAAGGAGCATAGACCCAGAAAAGGAGAAGAGGAAGGGGAAACCCCAGCACCCAAGGAAGATTCAGAAGCAACCAAAGAAGCAATGAAAGACCAAATGAAGGAAACATCGAAAGGAGTAGCAGAGCCAATGCAGACTGGAATGCAAGAGACCGTAGAATATGAGATGGAATCCCACAAATTCAAGAGCCACCAGTATTGGCAGAAGAAGAGTTGGGGCAAACCTCTCATAAGAAAAAAGGCAGGGGAACTTAAGGAACACCTAGTTCAACATATGCAAGAGTGTTGGGAAGGCAAACTCCTTTCAGCCCCTAATCAATTCTACGAAGAGAAAAGTCCAGGGAGGAGCTCAGAGAAAGAGAAAAGATTCCAACAAGGCAATATGTTCCCAATCCTTGCTAGCCAAATATGGCTATACACTAGGAGTTTCAAACAAAATCTAGGTATGTCTTTCAATATGTCTCAATATGTGATCAGTTTGTCAAACAGTACACACATAATCAAATGAGTGGTTGCAGGAAATCTGGGGAAGAGACATCACCAATATATTTGTATCCCTGTATGACAAGGAGATCAAATGAAAAATTATCATCAAGTGAGTATTACTCTGGGAGGTTTTTTTTACTTGGTTAATTATCATCTCCTTATGAGAACTTAATAATTAATTGAGCTTTTTCCTCCAAGCATAACCCCAAAGTCGTAGTATGGCTTGATGGTGAGGTCTTGGGTGATTCCTAGTGTCTAGGGTCATTGTATATTACCATAGTAAATCACACAAAAAAATCGTGGAATTTGATTAGGTCTAGGGGGTCATTTTTTAATTTTTAAAATTTCCCGCAAGACGGAAATTGGAATACAATTTGTATATGAAATGTAATAAGAGATGTTTAGAGAAGTTGTATGGAGTATGAGTAATAAAAATTACACCTCTCACCTTCAAATTTCTACTATTGCACACTTTGAAGGGTTAAAAATGTGTTATGGACCCTCAAAACCCATTTTTCCTTAAGTTTAGTGGGAAATCTGGCAATAAATTAAACCATAAATAAATTAAATGGAGAGAAATAAATTGCTTCATGTGACAAAATGACTTGGAAATTATCTCAAGTCAAAGGAATGAGTCAAAGGACAAGTTCGAGGATAATTTGGCACCTTGCATCATAAATACATGGCCCACTCAAGGAAATCGAATTTCTTGACATAACTGAGAAAATCGAATTTGTGGATTTAATGCACATTTGGGAGGATTTGGGAGAATATTTGGCAGAGATTTTTATGGGAAATTGTTCCCACATTGGTTCCACCCATATGCACTTGTCATTTCATCGTGGAATTTGATTTTACTTGAGGGATTTCTTGATGCCACTTGGGAAATTCGAATTTGCATGAAGGTGTTTTGGGATTGTCACTCATTTGCTTTGGGATCGTCACCATTTGCCTTGGGATTGGCTCCCAAGCTTCTATATAATAAGAGTTTTGTGCTCTCACTTGGAGAACCATTGTTTTACTAGTTATTGTGTTTGCGGAAACGCTACTAGTTTGTACATTTTTCAAGAATATCAATAAAAAGACTTTGGAGATCCATTCATGGGTGTTCTTCCTTTGAAGCATGGTGCATTGTGAGTTATTGGTATAATCTTTTAGATTTTGAATTATTTCATTTTCCATTTATTCTTGTAAACTTGCTAGTGCAAAGTTATCTTGTGTTAGCATTTAATTTGAAAGTAGGCTTTAGATATTGGAAGTTCTAGTTTATTTTCAAATAAATTTCTAAAAGTTTCAATTCATTGTTTGTTTATCTAAATCTATATGGACTAATGAGTGACTTGAGTATTGTAGAGGAATTCTTCTTTTTGGATCAAGCGTGAGGAGAAGTCTTTGAGAGACCAACCTGTTGAAATATGTAACTAGGTTCAGTCTTCATAAATGTATTTGAGTCACAGTGAAATGTATTTATCAAAAGAATGAAGAAAATATTTTTAATATTATTATTATGACTTATTAAAGCATGGGTTTCATGCTTGGGTCATCTTGTTTTAGGTCAAAATCCCCATTGAGGACTTCTAGGATTTATTCTGAGTCATTAGAGTCATTGTCCATTAAAAGAGACCATTCTTGGGCTTTTGAATCATGTAAAAAGAATTAATATTGAGTCAAATGTGTTATTTGTTCCCTCCACACCAAGTCGACCTCAAAGAGATCAAGTCAGCTTCAAGAAGGGCAATTCAACCTCATTGGAAAGCTATATATACAAGGCAATTCGAATTCATTTGGAGCAATTCACACTCTCTCTCATAGTTTGATATCCTGAAGTTGGAAGCTAAGAAATACGGAGTTGAAGAAGAGCTGGAAAGGGGTTGAAAAGGAGTGTGAAATTTCAGAGGCAAGAAGAAGTCATCAAGATTGAAATTTTGGGCCATCTATCTTTCACCCAGGAGGAGTATCTAGGGAGATCAAAGTTTTCCTTTGTCTGGTCGACGCTGCTACTGCTACCAGTTGTTGGGTCGAAGCTACCACTGCAAGTTGATGCTGCTAGGTCGAAGTTGTTGTTGAAGGGTTATCATCTGCAAGAAGGATTGAGGGTTGACTTGGTGTCGAGGAAGTCTTTGTCTATGTCAAGAGTCTTGGATTATCTCGAGAAACTGTTGAAGGAAGAATTGTTGACTGGGTTTTCCCCTAGATAGGGGTTTTGCCCTAGTTGTCTGCCTAAATCTGTTGTCCTTGTGCTATTGTTTTGGTAATTGCTTGATGAACTAAAAGATAAAAAAATCACAAGTAATTATCTATATAAGAAAATCTTTCTGCCTTTCTGATTTTCTAACATGGTTTCAGAGCTAAGGCAAAGGAGAAAAAAGGCAATTTTGAGCATCTACTGAAAGGAGTCTAAAGGATTGATCAAGGGATCATATAAGGAGCTCTTATAAGGGAAGAAGCTCACTATCTTCAAGGACAATGTCTAACACAATAAAGAGTGAGAACAAATTGGAAGGAGCATCAAATTATAGGGCATGGAAGAAAAGAATTGACCTCATTCTTGAAAAGAACAAGGTCTTGGATTTGGTCAAAGGAAAGGTGAAGAAACCTACCGAAGAATCCAATGATGCAGATAAAGTGAAGTTTAGAGAGTCAGAAATATTGGCTATGACACTGATGGTAGAAAGCATAAAGGACAATCTTGTCCCATACATTTCCAATATAGACCATGCTCAAGAAATGTATGAAGCCTTATCAAAATTGTTCACTATCAAGAACATCGGTCAAGTAGCAAGTTTGAAGAATGAATTAAGGACTACAAAAATGACAAAGGATGACACTGTGGCTTCCTTCTTTGTAAGGATATCTAGAATTAGAGATGAACTTCAAGCCATAGATGAAATTGTACCGGAAAAGGAGCTAGTAATTACTGCATTATTGGGATTGCCACCTACTTGGAGTTCTTTTGCTTCAGGTCTCAATAGTTGGAAAGAAAAAGTTTCAAATGCATACTCCGCTTCTCACAAGAAAGGAAACTTCAAAAAGTCAAAAGCGCCAAGAAGGAAGGTCAATATGTCCAAGATAGAAAGCTACCAATGTCAAAAAATGGATCACTATAGAAGTCACTGTCCTGACAATCCGAAGAACAAGAAAAGAAACAGATACCAATCCAATGTTGTTGAAGAAGGATCTCCAAAGAAGAATAAGCCTGAAGAATTGGATATAAGGGACTTACACTACTAAGTCCTTTGATCTAAGCCTTAGTTATTTCATTGTTTGATTTCTAGTATTTGTAGGTTTAACATATTTTTGGAAAAACATTTTTATTTGTTTTTATAAGGTTATAGGTTTCCCTCAAGCTTGGAGGGAGCCCTCACCAACCTCCAAAGATAAGTATCTTATTACCTTTTTCATTTTTAGTTTTGCTTACTTATCTAGTTTTGCTTGCGTTAAATACTAATCACATTTCTGTTCATATTTTCATTGTTTAGGAAAACTTGTTGAAGACTCAAGGATTGTGGAAGAAGGCCTCACAAGACAAAGCATTGGAATTACAAGGTTTGTTAAGAAACAAAAGGTATGTTTTGAACTACTAGTTTTTTGCTCTCTTCATATTCATTCTTGATAAACTACTACTAACATCATTGTGTCTAGCTTTCTTGAATCGTAAGGATTCTTGATTGGGTGATTCATCATTAGATAAATCTACCCTCATCATATCTTTGATTACTCTTGTGGAACCCTAGAAAGGTTCTCTGTGAAAAACCCTAACTTAAGGGTATGTCGATGATAATGTGTGAAACCCTAGCCTACTTAGGGTTATTGATGAAGTCTAGAGAAAATGTTTGATGCTTTGATAATGTCATGTTTGGGGTTTTGGTATGGTTATGAAAACCCTAACTTGTTAGGGTTGAATGGTGATCACTGAAAACTCAAACTTTTGAAGTTTTAATTTTTAGGGTTTGTTGTGTTATGTATTGAAACCCTAGATCTTTAGGGTTTGGTAGAGTTCATAAGCAATACCCTTATTTCAGATAGTGTCCTAGAAATGAAATCATAGGTATATATGTGTTTGTCCGATCAAAACCCTAGTCTGATCAAGTTTGTTATATGTCTAACCTTAAAATATTGATGTTTGTGTCAATGGATTTGACTAACACATGTTATGATATGCTTGATGATGAAGTCCTAGATATATGTGTTGACCTAATTGTTGATGGTCTTGAGTCCTAGGGTTTGGAACTAAGCCCTAGTCGAAGTTTGATTCTCTAGCTTGATAGTATTTGTGAATTCTAGGGTTTTGTAACTAAACCTTAGTAGAAGTTAAAATCTCTGATATATGATGAAAGTGTGACAATCTGAGATTTATGAAAGGTTGATAAAAACCTGAAATTGTATTG
Organism: Pinus tabuliformis; assembly: GCA_031772625.1. Classification (NCBI taxonomy): domain Eukaryota; kingdom Viridiplantae; phylum Streptophyta; class Pinopsida; order Pinales; family Pinaceae; genus Pinus; species Pinus tabuliformis. The sequence goes on along the minus strand of CM062805.1, from coordinate 998,485,660 downwards.
TGATCAGTTTGATTGTTGAGAATTAGTAAAATCTAAGGTTTACAACAAACCCTAGTGGAAGCTAGCCATGTTGTTACTTTAAATTGCGTTGTGATTGGTTTTGATTGTTAAATCTCATGTATGAAATCTAGGGTTTTGCACTAAATCCTAGTAGGGAGTCTAAGACTCTAACATATGAATTCTAAAGTTGTTAGATGCATTGTAGATCTATATTTGTTTGAATTGCTTCTAAGGTTTACAATATTTTGTATTAGGGGATGTCATACCTCTAGGAGAAATATTGAAAACCTAGATATAATGAAGGTTGTTATGTTCGAGATGCTCAAAGTCTTCATGATATAGTCTAAGGTCTATGACGAAAACCCTAGCAAGAAGTTGAAAAGTATGTGTCTCTTGTTTGTAACTAAGTTTGGGTATTTGATGTCTAAAGTTGAATGCTTCCATTATTCTGATATGGTTAACTTCATGCTTCTATAGATTTGGTTGTACTTGTTATCTAAGTTGTGCAGGTACATAATCGTCAAGATGGTGAAGATGTCGTAAGTAAAGCGGATATGATAAGCATAATGAAGAAAGTTATAATGGTCATGATAACTCTAATAAGAAGGATGGAAGCCATGAAAGATCCTCCGATATCGTAGAAAAAAAATTGAGCTCCCTAAATTAAGATGGAGCTTGAATGATAGAAATCTCCCTAAGTTAAGAGGGAGTCTAGATCTCCCTGGTTGAAAGGGAGGGCATATCATAGTCATGATAGACACCTTGAAAGAAGAAACTAAAGGATGTGTTTTTGAGGGGCTGCTAAGATAAGAAAAGCATGATTTGATTGAAGAATATGTTGTTGCATGTGACGTAGGAAAGCAAAATGTATGATTGAGGAATCTTTTATCAAGATTCATTTGAAAGTCCTATTGCGATAAATTGTGAAACGACATTATTGATCTGGAAGACCACAAAGGTTTGTATTTATTTCTGTACATTTGAAAGTTTGTTACTAATTGGGGTTATGCTTGTACAGGTAAATCTCTCGGAGGTTTGATAGCATGTTTTACATGCTTATTGTTATCGATCAGTTTGATTAGAGAGATTTGTTGTTACCGATCTGCTTGATCAGGGAGGATTCGTTACCGATTGGAATAATTAGGAGAGTTGAGGCTTTGTGTGTGAGACACATTGCCTGGGAGGAAATCTCGCAGACACTTTGTGTTGATGTCTAGTTCCCGAAGTAGGGAGGGTGGCATTGGTCATGGAGCTTTGACCTCAGATACGCACCTAGATCCCTAGGTTGATGGTTAGGAAATAAGTTTGATGGTACCTAGAGAGGTTGAAAGTTTTAGTCCATCTTAGTCCCACCTGGATAGGTTGCCCTGGTCAGGAATCTAGTCCATGGCATTGCGGTACCTAAATTCTTCATGGTTCATGTGTTTTGAGATCTTCCTTGTCCTTATACTTATGAATACCTCCCTAGTTAAGAGGGAGTGTTGAAATATGTAACTAGGTTCGATCTTCATAAATGTATTTGAGTCATAATGAAATGTATTTATCAAAAGAATGAAGAAAATATTTTTTTTTTATTATTATTATGACTTATTAAAGCATGGGTTTCATGCTTGGGTTATCTTGTTTTAGGTCAAATTCCCCATTGAGGACTTATAGGATTTGTTCCGAGTCATTAGAGTCATTGTCCATTAAAAGAGACCATTCTTGAGCTTTTGAATCATGTCAAAAGAATTAATATTGAGTCAAATATGTTATTTGTCCCCTCCACACCAAGTCAGCCTCGAAGAGATCAAGTCGGCTTCAAGAAGGACAATTCAACCACATTGGAAGGCTATATATACAAGACAGTTCGAATTCATTTGGAGCAATTCACACTCTCTCTCATAGTTCGATATCCTGAAGCTGGACGCTGAGAAATGCAAAGTTGAAGAAGAGTTGGAAAGGGGATGAAAAGAAGTGTGAAATTTTGGAGGCAAGAAGAATTCATCAAGATCAAAATTATGGGCCATCTATCTCTCATTCAGGAGGAGTATCTAGGGAGATCAAAGTTTTCCTTTGTCTAGTCGAAGTTGTTGTTGTTGTTGCTGCTACCAATTGTTGGTTTGAAGCTACTACTACAAGTTGAAGCTACTAGCTCGAAGTTGCTATTGAAGGGTTATCATCTGCAAGAAGGATTGAAGGTTGACTTGGTGTGGAGGAAGTCTTTGTCTAGGTCAAGAGTCTTGGATTATCTTGAGAAACTATTGAAGCAAGAATTGTTGACTGGATTTTCCCCTAGATAGGGTTATTGCCATGGATATCCACCTACATCTGTTGTCCTCGTGCTATTGTTTTGGTAATTGCTTGATTAACTAAAAGATAAAATAATCACAAGTAATTATCTATATAAGAAAATCTTTCTGCTTTCCTGATTTTCTAACACAAGCCACTCTTGAAGCACCTTCAAAGGAACTCTCATTTGTTATTTGGATTTCCATAGTTTATCTTACGAAAAAAGCGTCTTGTAGGGATTCGTTTGGACATAGTTTGTATGCATGCAATCCATTTAAAAAAATTTAAACTTTTAAAATAGTGCTTCATTGTTTCATATTAGCTATTTGAGATATTTTCTAAGCTAAACCAAGTAATGGGGTTCAATCCCATCACTTGATTTGGTTTCTTGTATATTATTTGTATTTAATTTAGTTATTTTCATATTCTTTCTACACTAATTTGTCTCTTGATCTTGCAGCCCATAGATAAAGTATTGGTGATAAGAGCATCAAGGAAGGATCACACAAACTCTTAACATTTTTTCTTGTAGGAACTCTCAACCCCTTTCAAAATCAATTTTTTTGAGGAGGTCGTGGACAAAGAGGAGGGCTCATTGTCTTGTGCAACATTTCATTCACCTTTGTAGGCCAAGCCTTGGGGCATCAAGAGACACTTATCTTCTTCAATCTTAAGAGCTTTCTCATTGTACTTTCTTCATTTTCTGAATTTGACTTTCAAGAAGGAGATCTAGAGCTTGAGAAGCCTTATAAATTGTAAAGATTCCTCTTGAAGTTTTACTTGAGACATCTTGGAAGGTTCCTCATTTTGTAACATCTAATAAAAGTTTAGTTTTTCTTGTGGGAGCTTGGGTTTTCACCCAAGGCATCATTTTCTCCTTTTTGCAAAAGGAGGAACATGTGGGTGGTTTGATTTTGAGCTTGTTTTATTAATTTTTCATCTTGCATGCCTTAAAATTAACACAACATCACCTTCACAAGCTAATTTTCTGAATTTGCTTTTTGTTACTTATTTTCATGCTTTGCCATTTGAAGTTTAGTGTTCAAGCACAATTCTAAATCTTACTTTTGGAAGCAATTTATTTTATGCAAAGCATCTCATTTCAAGTAGCAAAGTAGATTTAGTTACTCTAACAATTTGTTTCATGTTGGCCTCACAATAGGCTCATTATTTACATGCTCATTTATTTTGAGTTATTTGCTCATTTTGCAAGCATATAAATTTTAAGCTTCATTGCTTTGGTTGGTTATCAGTTTATCATTTGTCAAAGCAATTATTTTCAACTTACAACCTTATACGTTTATGAGGCTTATGTATCTTGTATTATTTTGACCAACTATCCAAGTTATCTTGTTGAGCATATTTCTATTACTTGAATCATTTCCATTTTTGCAAAGCATTTGTAAGCTTACTTGCATAGCATATTAGGCATTTTAATATAGTTGCATTTTTAACTTAATTTACCTCCCAACATAAACTTGGTTGAAAGATATTTCTTAGGAACCCCTTTCTTTCATCAAATTGAGGGGCATAGACCCTCTTATGTGGTTAACATGGTGACCTTGCAGTTGTCAGTGCCACAGTCTCTGCAACGCCAGAGGCATCGAGTGTGTTGAATAATCCAAGGGAGGTATCGTTAATATAGCCTTGGTTGTCTTTCTTTGGACCCCTTCCACAACTCACATAAGAGACTTGTTTCAAAATAGTTGGAAGAAATGTCACATCTAGACTAGGCATTTAGATTAAAATTAACCAAGATAATTACATCAAATTTTAGTTTAGGTGCATTTCATCCTAACACATTTTACTATTTTACTTGCAAATTATCCATGTACTTGTCATTGATGAATATGTTTTGAATTGAATATTTTATTTAGGGAAGTACCATCTTATTTATTTTTATGCAAGTAAGGTTTTAACTGGTTTCCTTTGCAAGTCATTTCCATATTGCCTCATTACATGCTTTGGATTGGTGAATGATCATATATTTTGAAAGCATATTGTATATCTTGCATTGATATCATATATTGCTAACATCTTTTGTTTGATTGACAGGATTACTTGTGTTTCAATTTGGAACACTTCATTGTATTTTGAGCAAGTATTATTTATTTTTAAAGCAATATTTGAAGGCACTAGTTTTATATATGTTTATCATTATCTCATGTGTTGATGGTTATTAAAGCTTATTTCACTTTATATTGTTCATCTTATTTGCTCACAGTCTCAAGTAATTCTAATTTAACATCTCTTAGAAACCTTCTTAGTTTTCCATTTAGGGACCACCCCCCTTAGCTAACCTAGGAGAGAGCTTATACAGAGAGAGTTGGGAATAGGTGACAGCCCCATTTCTTAGTTTTTCCACCAACCACACCTTGTAGGGTTAAGGGCTTTTCTCACTAACTGTTAGGTGTTCATGACAGGTGGAAAATAAACAATTTTGGAATATGACTAACTTTTGGTTTTTTTAATGTTGGATTTTAGAGTTGGATTCTTGTTCAAGTGGCAACTCCACTTATTTCATTTTTTGCAAGGATTTCTGCTTGAAGTCTTCTTCTCGTAGACTTCTTGCTAATCATGGACAGGAGCCTCTCTCTGGTATCCATTTGCTCTTTCAAGGTCAAGTGAGCACGACATCATGAATGATTTGTTCACCCCTTGTGATTTTACTAACATTCCAGGCTATCTGAATTTTATTACAGATGAAGCAATTGAAGCCATTGAAGAGTTGCCTAGTTTTCTAGCTATGTTGCAAGAAACTTCTAGTAAGCCGACATTTCAGGACGTACCCGTACCCAAAACTCTGAAACTCGGTGGAAACATGACCATTATGTATCATCTATGAGAGTTAATATAGACTTGGTTTTCCTTATAAATTGTCATCTATGGGTCTTATTCCCTTTTTTCTTGCAAGATATTGTGTTATTCACTTATTTATAAATTTCTTTATATATATATATATATATATATATATAAACATATCTAACGTTTCGGTCGATGTTTCCATTTTTGGGAGGTGATGTTTCTAAACGTACCCGTTTTGGAAACTCCGAAACGTTTCGGCGCTTCGTGCAACTTAGTTTTCTAGGTAACAATGCCATTAGTACTGAAACTCACCTTAAGTATTTCCACCTTTGTGTGAGCAAATGGTGCCATGATATTAACCATGAGGATGTTAAAATGAGACTTTTCATCCTTTCATTAGATGGTGATGCTATGGATTGGTTCATAGACTTACCTGCTAACAATTTCGATTCTCTAGAATCAATCATTGACGCCTTTGAAGAAAAATATGGAGATGAAAGAAAGATCAAAGCGAAAGTTGAAGCAAATGATAAGGATCTCATCAAGGAGTTGACTCAAATGATTAAGGATATGCAACTCAACCAAGCTCAACTCATTAAAAACATGGAACTCAATCAAACAAGATTAATAGTAGATCATGCGAAGGAAATGAGTACCATGGAGGTTAATCATTCTAGTCAAATGGCCGCTCTTCAAAATAGGTTGCTTGCCATGGAAGAAAAACAAGTGCAATTAATCAACACCATGGAAACAAATCATGCCAAGGAAATAAGTGTTATGAAGGCTAATCAAATCACTTTTCAGAATAGGTTGGAGGAAATGGAAAGATTACAAGTACAGAAATTTCAACTTAGGTCAGATCACGAATGGGAAAAGAACAAAGAAACAGATCATAAGCCTCCCAATCCACTGAAGCAAGCTTCATCTTATTATGAGGAGGTCATTTATTCCATTGAAAAATGGCTAATTGAAGGTGACCTGGATAGCAAGGAAACTGAGGGGAATCAAGTTTATACTTATGAGATTGATCCATCACCCATGTCAGAGCAGATGCAGAATGGAGAAAGGCAGGTCACAGAAGTCTTGGATACTTCAAATTTTCCATCTAAGCATCTTCAAGATCGGGCAGAAAGGTCTACTTTGATTGCATCAACATCAACATCACAATCTATTAAGAAGAAAAGAAAAAAGCGAAAAGGATTTGGTAAATCTGATGACCATGTACAACACAGTGTTGGGATGGATCAAAGTCCTAAAATATTAGGAATTGGGCAAGGCACATCAGAAAAGCAAACCATGGATCTGCCTGTGAGTAGGCAGTTTCTCAAGATGGATTTCACTGAAGACATCTGATGCCATGGGGCATCTCTATATTATATTTCTAATTCTAGTCTGTCATTTTGGTTAAGTAGTTTCATTTTTGAATAAATTCTCATTTATGCTCTTAGAATAAATTTTCATTATGTACTTCCTCACTTTTGTATTTGATTTTATATGATGATATTTTGAAAGGACGCTACTGATATATGCCTTTTGTTGGTGGATGTAGATTCTAGGTCCTTGCATATTATCACTTGCTATCTAGCATGCATCCCCATGTGGAGCCAAATGTTAACCACTGGAGTGACCCCTGAAGACTTTTTGAAGACTCCATGCCCAAGGATGTACCAAAGGATGCTTGTACTATCAGAGATCATCATATCGCCAAAGTTTTTTCAACCCTACTTCTTCTTTTGTTAATTTTGAAACATGTTCTTTGCTTAGGTCAATTACTTCAATAATTCATAAGTGCCCAAGATTAATTCCATTTCACATAAACTAAAATCTCAATAATTGACGAAAGAACATAAATAACATATGAAAAAGACAAGCCAAGACAAGAGAACACCGAGATTGGCTCAAGCCAAGGAAAAACCCCAAGATGGGGAAACTCTTGAACAAATCTTCTTATTATTATCTTCAAATGTTCAATAGAGAAAGGGAGCAAGAAAATACAATTTATGACAAGGAGGCAGCCCAGGCAAGTCTTCCATTCTCCCTTCAAACAATAGCAACCAGAATCTTCCCTAACCAGAGATCAATAGAAGACACACCGGCTACAAGGAAGACTCCAAATAGAGTTCGGTCCTAGTTCAATTTGAGCGGCCTTCATAACTAATTATGATGAACCCAAAATGGATATATACTAGACAGCACAAGATCTCGAACCTGGTTAGCCCATTCTGATTCTGTCAACAAAGTTTCCAATCACTGCGGCTGGCATACTTCTACATGATGCTTTTCATGGTTGCCTGTAACTTGATTTGTTGAGGGAGTAAGGCCTAACGACTCCTCCAACTAGCCCAATATAGACCTACGAACCTCCTGTAATTACTACAAGACTTGCAGCCTTACAACCCCTCCTTCGTTATGCCTTGGATTAACTCAGCTGCATTTCGGACTCATCAAAAACCCATAACCAGATCTCCAAACCACCCATATCAACCTCGGCCCTGTCCTCCTTGTGTTGTGGCTTCCACAAAAGATGAAACCTTTTAATTTATGCCCAAACAATGTGTCTCAATGAGAATGAAATATATTTGTCCTTATGGAGGTAAAGTCGACCTCAACATTTGGAGGCAAATTTGAATTTCAAATTTTCAATTTTTCCCGCCTTAATAAAGTCATGAATTGCAGAATTTCTTTTGAATAAATAAAATCCAAATTTGGTGTTCTTGAGGTCGATTTTGGTCCTCTCGAAAAGAGGAATTCAATGCCACAATTATCTTCCTCAAAGGAGTTGTCCAAAGTGGGATTTGTACCTAGTTGCCAATTTTAACATCTTTTCATCTTTTTCTGTTGTACTCAAATTCCACAAGCCCTGCAGGAGGGAATGTAAAAGTGATGCTCATATGAGGAGTCGAGTTATGTAACAAGTCTGGGTAGCCTGGGACCTTGTCATCAAGTGAGTATTGTGAAAATTCCTAAACCGGAATCCCTATTGCAGCAACTAATGACATTTCTCCTATTTGTTAAATTCCTTTAAACAAATTACTTGCAATTTACTAAGGAAAATATCGAAATACATACATTGCAGCCTTCACTTAATTAAATATAATGCGGAAACAAGAAACTGAGCAAGAAGGAAAATAAAACACAATGACACCGTTATTATTGGACAAATGTCCCCGGAAAAACCCAATGCGAGAAAACTGGTGCAGCAGATCTGAGGGTTTTATTATTATGCATTAGTAAATCTAAGTACATTTCCTTGGATGCTCAACTAGCAATCCAATACAGAGCGAAACTGGACAAAACAAATAGTTAGATGCTCTCACCCTGTCACTGGAAGAATCCAAGTCTGATCACGCTGGATTGGAGCCTCTGCATCCCCTCTGCGCAACACTGCGTAAGCCTCACGCAGTCTTTGCATCACCCCTGCTAGGAATCATGCTACTCCTCCTTCAGAACCTCTGTTAGCTGGAAATTCCGAATTTCTGACTCCCGGCCTCACACCCCGACTCCCAGCTTTTGAAACTCGATTTCCTCAACAGGAATTCGATCTCCCTATAAGGCCTGTGCTGTCACTGTTTCAACTCTACATGGGCCAGCGTTTGCCTCTCTCTAGACGTCGTTCTGCCCTCTCTGCCTTGTACTCTCTGACCCAGGAAAACTTCCCTCTTCCGAATACTATCTCTGCCCCTCACTGCAAAAGATCACTTTGATCACTCCTCTAACAACTACTACGTTGCCCTCTCTGAGAAATTCGATCTTCTTGATCTCTCTCGGTGTGTTTTCCAAATGACCCTCAAGCCTCCTTAAATAATCTTCTCGTTGACATTCAACGTGTTGATTTTTGGGTAGCATCAGATGTGCTCTAACTCCGAAATTTTGTGGAGGGGCTAGAACACATGAGATCTCCAAGACCCAAAAATCGTTTGGAGAAATTCCAAACGAAGTTCATGTTATTCAAATAATTAATTATTTTTAATGGTGCCTAAGTTAAAATTTAGGAAATTAAAATAATTAAAGTGAATTAATGTAAATATGGGTGAGAAGCTTCTAAGTGACGAGGATCAAATCTAATTTAATCTTAGCGGTTGATTAGAGATTAGATCACGACCGTTGATTTCTCAACAGGAAAAGTATAAAGGAAGGCTTGGGGTCAATTGGAGAACACACACAGAGAGATTGAGGAAATCGATTTTCTGAGGTGAGAAGTTCTCAGGAGGGAAATCGATTGGGAGATCATGCAGCTGAGGGGCAATGATATTTCGGGAATATAGACAGAGAGGCGGAGAGAAGCTTGTGGAGGCAGCGCAGTAGCCAGGAGAGTTGATGCTCGGCCAGTCTGGGCCCAAGCAGCCTTGACGCAGAGCCAGAAAGGCTAGTGCAGAGGGAGAGGGTTGCCTTCCACGCAAAGTACTGGAACTACCGGAAACTGTCAGAACAACCGAGAAAGCTGACGCAGTGGGCAGAAGAGCTGACGCAGAGCCTAGGAGAGCTCCACACAGGCCCACGCAGTTACTGCGAAGGAGCAGCGCAGTTGTAGCCGAGGCCAGCCAGTTTTGTTGTCGGATCAGCCAGAATCTACTGTGTGAAGTGAGGTAAAACTCACTCAGGTTTTCCGCCATTGTATTTCTTTGTCACTGGTTTGCTAGGAGGGCAACCAGCGTTTGTATTCATAACTTCTGCTTAATAATAGAAAACCCTCAACATTGTTGCACCGGTTTTCCCACATTGGGTTTTTCCAAGGACGTTTAGTCCAAAAATAAGTGTGTCCTTTGTGTGTTTGTCTCATTTATTTTTTAGTACTTGATTTGTATATTGGTGTAGGTTGCAGTGTATTTGCATTTAATATTTCTAAAAATAACTTGTTAACTAAAAAACACAAGTAGGTAATGCAAATCAATTTATTGCAGTAGGATTTCTAGCTTGTTCGATTCAGAAATTTTCACACAACGGCCCAGATTAAAAGCTAATCAATGGCTAAGATCATTTCTGCTTGATCCTCATCTTCTTCTAGATGTTACACCCACAGTTAGATTAATACCCATTAATTATTTTAACTTCCTAGGTTTAGACTTAGGGAAACGTTAACATAATTAATTACTTTAATAAAACTGTCTTCGAGTGGAATTTCCCAAAACACTTTCTAGGTTATTTGGAATACATATGCCCTAGCCTTCCTACAAAATTTCAGACTTAGAGCATATCTGATGCTACCAGAAATCAACAAGTATTACTCTGGAGGCTTTTTTTACTTGGGTAATTATCATCTCCTTACGAGGACTTAATAATTAATTAAGTTTTTCCTCCATGCATAACCCCAAAGCCAAAGTACAGCTTGGTGGTGAGGCCTTGGGTGAGTCCTAGTGTCTAGGGTCATTGTATATTACCATACTACATCACACAAAAAAATTCGTGGAATTTGATTAGGTCTAGGGGTTCATTTTTTAATTTGAAAAATTTTCGCAGGGTGGAAATTGGAATAAAATTTGTGTATGAAATGTAATAAGTGATACCTAGAGAAGTTGAATGGGGTATGAGTAATTAAAATTACACCTCTCACCCTCAAATTTCTACTATGACGTACTTTGAGGGGTTAAAATGTGTTCTAGACCCTCAAAACCCACTTTTCCTAAGTTTAGTGGGAAATCTGGCAATAAATTAAACCGAAATAAATTAAATGGAAATAAATAAATTGCTCAATGTGACAAAATGACTTGGAATTATCATAAGTCAAAGAACAAGTTGGAGGATGATTTGGCACACTGCATCATAAATACATTGCCCACTCAAGGAAATCGAATTTCTTGACATAAATGCAACAGCCTTTGACTGACAAATTCAAATTTGTGGAGTTAATGCACATTTGGGAGGATTTGATAGAATATTTGGCCGAGATTTTTATGGGAAATTATCTCCACATTGGTTCCCACCCATATACACTTGCCATTTCATCATGGAATTCGATTTTACTTGAGGGATTCTTGATGCCACTTGGGAAATTCGAATTTGCATGAAGGTTCTTTGGGATTGTCACCCATTTTCTTTGAGATTGTCACCATTTTCCTTGGGATTGGCTCCTAAGCTTCTATATTATAAAAGCTTTGTGCTCTCACTTGTAGAACCATTGTTTTACTAGCTATTGTGTTTGTGGAAGCACTGCTACTTTGTATACTTTTCAAGAATATCAATAAAAAGACTTTGGGGGTCCATTCATGGGTATTCTTCCTTTGGAGCATAGTGCATTGTGAACTATTGGTATAATCTTTTCTATGCTAAGTTATTTCATTTTCCATATATTCTTGTAAACTTGCTAGTGCAAAGCTATCTTGTGTTAGTATTTGATTTGAAAGTAGGCTCTAGATATTGGAAGTTCTAGTTTATTTTCAAATAAATTTCTAGAAGTTTAAATTCATTGTTTGTTTATCTAAATCTATCAAGACTAATGTGTGACTTGCGTATTGAAGAAGAATTCATATTTTTGGATCAAGCATGAGGGAAAATCTTTGGGAGACCAACCCACTCTTGAAGCACTTTCAAATGAACTCTCACTTGTTATTTGGATTTCTATATTTTATCTTACGAAAAAAGTGTCTTGTAGGGATTTGTTTGGACGTAGTTTGTATGCATGCAATCCATTTAAAAAATTTAAATATTTTAAAATAGTGCTTCAATGATTCACATTAGCTATTTGAGAGCTTTTCTAAGCTAAACCAATTGATGGGGTTCAATCTCATCACTTGATTTGGTTTCTTGTATATATTTGTATTTTATTTAGTTGTTTTCATATTCTCTCTACCTTAATTTGTCTCTTGATCTTGTAGCCCATAGGTAGAGTGTTGGTGATAAGAGCATCAAGGAAGGATCACACAAACTCTAACATTTTTCTTATAGGACCTCTCAACCCCTTTCAAAGTTGATTATTTTTAGGAGGCTGTGGACAAAGAGGAGGGCTTCTATTTGGCAAGGTCATGGGCATTTGAGGAGGATTAGCTCCTTGTTTTGTGCAACATTTCATTCACCTTTGGAGGCCAAGCCTTAGCAATCATTAAGTCCAAAAACAAAAGTATGACCACAATCGTATGATTAGACAGAGTAGCTACTCTGAACAGAGGTGATCCAAATTGCTCCCAGAGTTGACTCTGTCCACTCTCCAGCGCTTTGCTTTGATTAACATGAATAACCATGATCCAAGCTTCTCCCAGAATTGACTATGTCCGCTCTCCGATGCTTTAACATGAATAATGAAATCTGGAATCTCATTGGCTGAAGTAGTGCATTGTGTATAGCCATCGAAGGAGTCATCACCGTGTAGCAATTCCAACAAATAATAAAAAGGGGCAGCATTGTGGAATATCCAGCAACATTCCGCGTGGAGGAAGTAACAGATTTTAAAGACCAGCGTTGAGCCAACGTGGAAGCCATTGGCATAGAGTACTATGTTAATGAGTGGATGCGTTGAGAAGTTTTGCTGCCATATGTAATCTCTCCAACGAATTGTTTTAAGGTGTGCTTTATGAATTCTTTTAAGGTATGCTTTGACCTTTGAAATGAGAATTCACCTTTTCAAAGTGACTTCATAAAAAATAAAAAAAATTAATGGAAGTTTAAAAGGAATTAAAAGGTAAAGTTAATGGAAAGAGTTGTGTTTTTAATTTGAAACTTGTAATGTTAAAGGAGATATAAGGTGTAATTATATTTTGAAATTTTTATTTTTAGTGGAGTAATAAGGTATTTTTTTAATAGAGGTGTAAATTTTTGGAGTGATAAGGTGTGATTTTTGTAAATCTGGAGTGATAAGTGGATAAGTCTTAAATTTAAAAAGTGGATTATTATAATAATTCATTAGTATTGTTGCATAAGGTGAGAAACAAGGGGAATGTTGAGTCATATGGTCATAAAATTTGAAATTTGAAATGTATAAAGTCCATGTTGAAAGTCATAAAGGAGTCATGAAAGATTCAATGAAGTTTTTTGTTTAGTCAGATATTTATGCATTGTAAAGGGTGCATTCTCGGTTGAACCCGACAGCCAAGCTAGTCATTAAGTCAAATTGATAGGAGGTTGAGTTCTTTCAAATTCATAAAAAGTCATTTGAACTTGTAAAAATCATTAACTTGGGTGCATTTTCGGTGGTATCCAACACCCTCATCATGTTGAAGCAAAAGATCAAACGAGTGTGAAATGCAAGTGAGTGAGTTAAAGAGTTCAAGCGAGCGAGTTCAAATGGAGCAAAGTATTCAATTGTTAGAGTTTCTAAACAATATGATACTATCCATTGCTGAGGACACAGTGAAAATCAACAAATCCACTCTTGTTGATATTAAAAGGCATCTACATTATGCACATGAGACCATTGAGTTTCTCCAACTTGAGTCACAGCTACAACGTGATGAGTTGCAGCAAAAGAGTCATGTTTTTGAGCCATTCAACAATACAACTTCAAATGATGAAGATGATTCCAAGCCACTCAATGATACAACTTCAAGTGTAGAAGTTGTACATGATCAAGTTCAACCTTCTTTTTCCAAGCCAATCATCAAACCGTGGGAAGAAATTCAGTGCAACAAAAATCGATATGGTTTAGGATATGACAAAGATGACAACAACTTGCATATTCCTGATTATTCAAAACCAATCAAGTTCATCAGTGGAGGATTTCTTGATCAAACAACATCAAAAATCAATGAGAAAGTTGAAGAAAAGCCAAAATGTCAGCATTGTCAAAGAACTGGTCATATGGAAGATCATTGTTTTGATCTCCATCCTTGTCACCATTGTGGAAAGAAGAATCACTCATCAGAAAAATGTTGCAAATGAAACAAACCAGCTAGATTGAAGATTGATTATGCATGGATTGATCCTTGGGAGTGGTTATCAATAGTCAAATTATTATATATGTTTTATCGAAGAATTCAATCTCACATGAAGATAATTATTGTGGCCAACAGTGAAACTCTCCTACATCTTAAGGGGGGAGTTCAAAACAAATGCAGATGTTTATGGTCTCTCCTTTCAGCTGACAAAGGGGAAAATTGATGAAGAAATTGAAATTAAATTGATGATGATGGTTACCAAACTAAAAGTTTCGACAAAAAACATAATTTGTCAGTGGGCAAGCGATTGGGATGTTGATTGAGAGTACATTTGTGGACATTCCTTCTGTTCACTTGGATGGTCATTGCACCTAGCAAAGGATAGATAGATCTTTTTGCATTTGATTTGGCATTTGATTGAGTTGTCAAGCATTTTCAAGGATGTATCAAACTTGCAGTTGATTTGCTTCTCTTGGTTCGCTCTATTCATATTGGAGTTTGCAGCATCCAGTTTTGGTGGTTTTTCACGCAGTTCTTCATTGAGACTCAACTCAAGAGTTTCAGCGTGAAAACTTGGAGATGGTACTAGGTTCATACTCTGGACTTATGATTGAGGGGGGGGAAGTTATCCTCATACCCACGTAAACAATCAATAAGTCCAAGTATTCACAAAGTAATAAAATTATGGAATTACTAATGATGAAAGTAGACTTACTCTAGAAGTCTATGTATGACCAAATATGAGAATAATGAGAGAAGTTAGGGATGGAGATCACAAAAAATAAGGTAAGATATTTGTGGAGATATTCATGGAGATATTGTGGAGAAAGTTCAACCAATTAGCCAATTTGGTAATTTGTTATGAGAACCTCAATTCTATAATACTAGGACTCGTGTGAGAGAATTATCTATTGTTATTATTTGTGAATATACAATCAGGCTTAAAATCCTTTTCCGCAAAGTTTATGTATCTTGAACTAAGTTTTTGTTTTCATTAATTATTTTCACAAGAGACACTTAGCTTCTTCAATCTTGAGAGTTTTCTCATTGTACTTTCTTCATTTTCTAAATTTGACTTTCAAGAAGGAGATCTAGAGCTTGAGAAGCCTTATACATTGTAAAGATTCCTCTTGAAGTTTTACTTGAGACCTCTTGGAAAGTTCCTCATCTTGTAACATCTAATAAAAGTTTAGTTTTTCTTGTGGGAGCTTGGGTTTTCACCCTAGGCGTCATTTTCTCCTTTTTGCAAAAGGAAGAACATGTGGGTGATTTGATTTTGAGTTTGTTTTATTAGTTTTTCATCTTGCATGCCTTAAAATTAACACAACACCACTTTCACAAGCTAATTTTCTGAATTTGTTTTTTCTTACTTATTTTCATGCTTTACCATTTCAAGTTTAGCTTTCAAGCACAATTCTAAATCTTACTTTTGGAAGCAATTTATTTTATGCAAGGCATCTCATTTCAAGTAGCAAAGTAGATTTAGTTACTCTAACAATTTGCTTCATGTTGGCCTCACAATAGGCTCATTATTTACATGCTCATTTATTTTGAGTTATTTGCTCATTTTGCAAGCATATAAATTTTAAGCTTCATTGCTTTAGTTGATTATTGGTTTATCATTTGTCAAAGCAATTATTTTCAACTTACAATCTTATATGTTTATGAGGCTTATATATCTTGCATTGTTTTGACCAACTATCCAAGTTATCTTGTTGAACATATTTCTCTTACTTGAAGCATTTCCATTTTTGCAAAGCATTTGTAAACTTACTTGCATAGCATATTATGCATTTTAATATAGTTGCATTTTTAACTTAATTTACTTCCAAGCATAAGCTTGGTTGAAAGATATTGTAATGTCCCCAATTGGGTGCTAAGAAATATTTTGGCATGTAAACTTAGAAAAAGTGGGTGGAGGGAGTCCCCACTTAATTTTTGGAGAGATGGAGGCCACCAACATTAGAGAAAAGGAAAGATTAAATTGGAACTGGGATGTGGGGCCACCCAAAAAGGGGAATTCAAGCCCCTCAAGAAATTCAAATTGCTAAGGGAAGGAGGTCGAAATATTGGATGGAGGGACCCACATGAGGAGGCAAGAAAAAAATTACAAATAGAAGAAGCACAGAGGCTATTGGGGTATTTTGTTCACTCATCTATTTCCTTTGTTGCTCAAGCTATTTAGCTGGGTCACAAGTATTGCTTAGCACAGAGTTTTCCAACAGGAGAACTCAACCTTCTTTCGATGGACTTCGAGTGCCACCCTAGGGAAGCAATCTATTGGTACTTTGGTGAGAGAGTTTGTGGAGTATTGTAGCACATTTCAGCAGATTCCTTAAGCCAATTCGTACTCCATGAAGGACGCAGTAGAGAAATCGTACCACTGATTTCAGCTAGTTTCTGAGGGTGTTTTGTCGGGAGAAAATTAGTGGAGTTGCTTGAGGGGGAGTCTAGTCTTTATGGGAAGTTCGGAGTTGGAGGTGACTGCTATTAAGGGGAAAGAATTTATCTTCCTAGCGTTTACGCAGGGGGTCACTAGATAGTGTTTTTGTGGAGCAGGGTTCAACTATCTTGTGTCGTAATTTGATGTGAAACCTCTCCCCTACATCCAGGAAAATTTCCTATATCATTCCTATCGCAGATTGAGGAGAAGGAAGGAGGATTTCAGCAGATTTCATCACTGGGAGACACAGTCTTTGTTCAGGAGGGCGTAGTGCCAAAATAGGTCAATTTTGGAAGGTCAGAATTAGCCAAAACCCTATCTGGGTTTTTGTGGTTTTGTTGAGAGGAGTCCAAGGTTAAATTTGCAGAATTTTCCGAGCAGTATTCAGGCAAGAAATCTCCTTGTTCGTTCAGCAATACGTTTATTATTCAACCGGTAATTGCACCACTTTGTGGGTTTTCCGTGTGGTTGGTTTGGGGCATATTCCTTTCTAGGTTTGGTTGAGCACATTGTGGAGAGGCACCTTCAAGAGGTTATGAGCACAAGAGTGGCAGATATCATCATTTTCTTCCAGCAACTGGAGCAGGAATTTACTAGGTTTGCGCAGAGCTTAGTTGGGTTGATATTTGAGCACTTGGGCAGTGTTTTCTCAACCTGGGGCTTTGCTTGCTTGTTGTAGCAAGCCCAAGTTCCTCTTTCCCTCACTATATTGTACTTATTCAGCTCAAATTTTTATATAAAGACAAAGTTTTGGTGACAATATATGTGTATATGCTATTTATGTATGTTTTCCATTTTGGGGGTATTGTTCATGAGCATGTCTTTTTGTTATTCATTGTTAATTTCCTATTAGGAACATTACAATGGTATCAAAGACTTGATCTTGGCCCAGTTGTGGGTAGCCAACAAGAACATGGGAGGATTGGGTATGAATGCATAGTGATAAGTGAAACCGTAGAATAACCCATGGCTCAAGGGAAATTTAGTGTGCAGAAATTTTGGGGTGGAATCCGTTAGGACGATGAGCAGTTGGCCCACTTGAGGAGGTTGACAGACCAAACCCATCCTCACCCTTTCAGCAGAGACACTAGAGATGTGTAGGCCATGGGGATGCAGCCATCTGCATCATATGGGGAAAGTCGACAGAACCAGGGACAGCTAGAGGGTGAGACCAAGGGGCGCTTTTGCTGGTGGAGACCTGGCTATAGATATCAGGAGCCTGAGGAGGAGGTTGAGCATGAGGTTGAGGGCACACTAGATTGTAGGGAGCACGTAGATACACCCAGTGTGACGCAAGAGTCATCCTCATTGGAGACTCCCTTGACCACTCTGGTTGATATCTTAGTGGAGAGAGTAGAGCATACATCAGTAGTGTCATCCGTTGATGAGGTGACCAGGGGCGTGTCTGGGTTTTTGGGTGATAGCAGCACACAACAGATGGGGGAGGTGCCAGGAGACATATCCCCCCTTGATGGGGCACCAGGAGATACAGAGGTATTAGATGATGGTCGCCCATAGTAGTTCCATCGGTTTCGGGCCGACCTACTAGCATTAAAAAGGAAGGTTGCAGCAGTGCGAGAGGCTATTCTGCAACAAAACAAGGAGTTGGAGGGCATGAGAGCAGTTTGTGTCGAGTCCACGACCAAATTGACTCATGTTGGGGAGCGGTTGGATTCCCCTCTAGTGCAGCTAGAGTGCACATTGGAGCATCAGAGCAACCCTCTTCAGGCATACATAAACGAGATTGGCAAGACTATTAGGTTACCTTTGCCCATTGGAGAGTGAGACAGAGCTACCTAGTCAGATTTCATATGTTGACCAAGATAGCGAGATGAGACGACCTGAGTTGCACAGGGTGCAACATCTGCATGTTGGGGTTGTTCTATGTGCGGGAGTTCGTGCATTCAATCCCTCTCTTGGGGTTGGATGGCAAGAGATTTTGAGTTGGTACCCGGTGGAGTGGGCTATGGTGATGGTAGTGGACCCGAGTGTAGCACAGCAGGAGTTTCCAAGCACTAGGGATGTCGGAAGCTTAGACTGGCATTGGGATCTGGGAGGGACCACCTATCATTTCCCAGGTATACCGATTGACTACAACCTGGATGATATAGTTGACCGAACAACTGAGCACGCGCATTTGCTAGGGGAGTTTTGGTCAGTACCAGTGGCCAACCAGTTTGTGGGCGGACTCCCTAGGTTGTCTTGGTATGACAGTTGTGCATGGGATCACAGGATGATCGGCATACTATGGCATGAGTTTGTCGGAGTAGGTGACATTGTTAGGCCACCAGACAATGCCTTGTATGGAGCTGGGGATTCCTCACATTTGCGTGCGGCACGGAGGAAACAGAGGAACAGAGCAAGGGTGGCATCGGTACTGGTACCTAGGGAGATTCATTTCTTGGGTCCCTCAAGGAGGATTTGGAGGGGAGATCCACTCATCGGAGAGTATGGTGATACAACGATGGAGGTGATGATACCAGTCGGGTGCGAGTTGACGCATATGGACACAGCTTTAGGCCATCACATCCAGGGATGGGTAGGAGCATCTAGCATGGAGGAATGGTCTGCAGATGGGCATGGAGACACATGGGGGTGTGACGTAGTATTTGGATTGCGTTGTGGAGTGGGAGAGCCTCACATCACATTGAGTACATGCGAGTGATAGATGTAGTGACACAAGCGGGACACAAGACGGTATAGGATGGTATAGTCGTAGTCGGGGGTACCCAGTGGTGTACAGGGACAAGTTGCAGCATACAGTGGCATGTCGAGGAGTGCGGTGATACTAGGTGGTATGCAGTGGCAAATAATGCGGTGCAACGGGCACTTAGAGCGTTACCTCCAAGGAGACTTATGGACAGGGGCAATAGTTGTACCATTCGATGCAGCTCGCCTAGGATCGATGAGGACATTGTTGAGCATCTAGTGACACCATGTTTAGCGGAGACAGGGCTTCGAGGGGGTTGTCAGCAAATCTGAGGCGGAGAGAGGGTCATCCATAGGGTTACTCTCTCGTTTCCTTGCAGACTCTCGATCATACCCTTGGGGACCTACCCAACCATCATCCTCCAATGTTGCTTACATTCGCAGAGCATTTTGTTGTTGCCCCACAATGCTCTCCATTTAGGCGGCAGGACATGGGAGGCCCACCCTAGGCAGTTGGGTGAGACCCCGCGGGTCATGGGCGGAGAGGAGACTCTCCAGTTGAGACATTTGATGGATGCACGAGCTAATGGATACAGGCTTAGGGATCAGGTGGCTAATTGTCGAGGTAGCATATGTTCCACCCTTGGGCTCACACTTGGGGAGGTGATTGCAAGGGAGCTGCATGATGCACTTTTGGCGAGACAGTATGAGGCGCTACAAGAGCCTGAGGGACAGTGGATGGTAGACTTCGTCTACAAGAGGGTGCCCAGACTTCGTGCTATGTCCAGGCGTATCCTCAAGAGTTGCGATAGCGGCTTTCATCGTATGGGTTGGCAAGAGCATGGTAGATTAACATGCTTGGAACAGGTTTTTAGCACTTGGGATCCACCTATGGGAGACATACAAGGATCAGATATGAGGGTCAAATGGGTTCTAGCAGGTAGCAGTGCTACGCAACGACAACCCATGGGGAGTTGGAATTGTGAGCTCAAAGTATGGTTAAGGGATCCATGGATCCGGTTGGTAAGAGGACCAGTCCACTTATCGATGGGCAGGTTTACGATGGAGGGTGATCCAACTTTTTTCCAGGCTGACACATGGGGAGTCACTAAGACCTTTGTCACATGGCAAGGCAGGTTATCGCTCAGGATCGAGGCTAGTTGTGGAGTGTGGACTCAAGCATTGTAGAGTTGCCCTCGCAGGTTGGTCATAGTGTTGATCGTGACGGATATAATGGTCAAGTGTTACCGGAGAGGAGGGTCTGGTACGAGCATGTTGAGCAGTCGAGCATGACCGAGGTGTCACGACCGCAACAAGATAGGTTCCTTCTGCGATGGGCAGGGGATTCTGGCATAGCAGGGCTGAGCAGTCCAGCTACCAGTAGAGGTGAGCTGGTTTCTACAGTGGAAAGCCATCCAAATCTTCCATTTAGTTTTCAAGACTCATTGATGGTGTGGGAAACTTCACCGGTCTGGCAGGGTGATTGAGAGGAGGAGATCAAGGGAAGCTCGGGCAAACGAGGGTTCAATCCCACCAAGATTGGATTGCATCTTCAAGAGTCCACCCCTGAAGTGCACGAGAGGGACTATTCGATAGAGCAGTTTCATGAGGAGATGATCAGGATCTTATACTATCATGGTGCTCTACTTAGTGGCGGCATGTAGAGGGCGTCAGGAGCCTATGATGAGATGGACAGTGAGTGGAGCGAGGGATGCTTCACGTCAATCAAGATGGCTTGGGATCCTTGCAGGACAGGGCAAAGATCAGAGATGACTCGGTGGTACATTTGGGACCCCAATATTGTATGCAGAGACTGTTGGGGTAAGTTGATCAAGAGGGTGCTTGTTCAAGCATTCCTTGAAAACAAGCAATTCTTGGTGGGGAGTACTGTAATGTCCCCAATTAAATTTTTTTATTTTTTTTCATGTGTGGTTCATGGACACTCGTGGTCACTGGGTGGTCGCTACGTCCACGGAAATATCTGAGGGTGCCCAGACTTCGTGCTATGTCCAGGCGTATCCTCAAGAGTTGCGGTAGCGGCTTTCATCGTATGGGCTGGCAAGAGCATGGTAGATTGGCATACTTGGAACAGGTTTTTAGCACTTGGGATCCACCTATGGGAGACATACAGGAATCAGATATGAGGGTCAAATGGGTTCTAGCAGGTAGCAGTGCTATGCAGCGCATGGGGAGTGGGAGTTGTGAGCTCCCAGTATGGTTAGGGGATCCATGGATCCGGTTGGCAAGAGGATCACTCCACTTATCGATGGGCAGGGTTACGATGGAGGGTGATCCAACTTTTTTCCAGGCTGACACATGGGGAGTCACTGAGACCTTTGTCACATGGCAAGGCAGGTTGTCGCTCAGGATCGAGGCTAGTTGTGGAGTGGTGGACTCGAGCATTATAGAGTTGCCCTCGCAGGTTGGTCATAGCATTGATCGTGACGGATATAGTGGTCGAGTGTTACCGGAGAGGAGGGTCTGGTACGAGCATGTTGAGCAGTCGAGCATGACCGAGGTGTCACGACCGCAACAAGATAGGTTCCTTCTGCGATGGGCAGGGGATTCTGGCATAGCAGGGCCGAGCAGTCCAGCTACCAGTAGAGGTGAGCTGGTTTCTACAGTGGAAAGCCATCCAAATCTTCCATTTAGTTTTCAAGACTCATTGATGGTGTGGGAAACTTCACCGGTCTGGCAAGGTGATCGACAGGAGGAGATCAGGGGAAGCTCGAGCAAACGAGGGTTCAATCCCACCAAGATTGGATTGCATCTTCAAGAGTCCACCCCTGAAGTGCACGAGAGGGACTATTCGATAGAGTAGTTTCATGAGGAGATGATCAAGATCTTATACTATCATGGTGCTCTACTTAGTGGCGGCATGTAGAGGGCGTCAGGAGCCTATGATGAGATGGACAGCGAGTGGAGCGAGGGATGCTTCACGTCGATCAAGATGGCTTGGGATCCTTGCAGGACAGGGCAAAGATCATAGATGACTCGGTGGTACATTTGGGACCCCAATATTGTGTGCAGAGACTGTTGGGGTCAGGGGATCAAGAGGGTGCTTGTTCAAGCATTCCTTGAGGAAAAGCAATTCTTGGTGGGGAGTATTGTAATGTCCCCAATTAAATTTTTTTATTTTTTTCACGTGTGGTTCACGAACACTCGTGGTCACTGGGTGGTCGCTACGTCCACGGAAATATCTGAGCTAATCAAGGGTATCAAGCCCCGTGGCCAATAGCTAGGCCTAACCCCAAGGGCTTCGGGGAGAATTGACCGTGTGACCTCCCGAACGGTGAGGCACTTATTTGACCAGTTGAGCTAACCCTTGGGGCTCCCAATTAAATTAATTTTGCTAAGATGAATTTCTATTTTTGCAATTGGGTGTTGGGAAATATTTTGGCATGTAAACTTAGGAAAAGTGGGTGGAGGGAGTCCACACTTAATTTTTGGAGAGATGGAGACACCAACATTAGAGAAAATGAAAGATTAAATTGGTAACGGGATGTGGGGACACCCAAAAAGGGGAATTCGAACCCCTTAGGAAAATAGAATTACTAAGGGAAGGAGGTCGAAATATTGGATGGAGGGACCCACATGAAGAGGCAAGAAAAAAGTTATAAATAGGAGCATAAAAACTATTGGGGTCTTTTGTTCACTCATTTATTTCCTTTGTTGCTCAAGATGTTTAGTTGGGTCACAAGAGTTGCTTAGCACAGAGTTCTCCAAGGGGAGAACTCACCCTTCTTTCGGTGGACTTCGAGGCAAGCTATTGCTACTTTGGTGAGACGGTTTGTGGAGTATTTTAGCACATTGCAGCAAATTCCTTCAGCCAATTTGTACTCCAGGGAGGACACAGTAGAGAAATCATACCACTCATTTCAGCTAGTTTCTGAGGGTGTTTTGTCGAGAGAAAATTAGTGGAGTTGCTTGAGGGGGAGTCTAGCCTTTATGGGAAGTTTTGGAGCTGGAGGTGATTATTATTAAGAGAAAAGAATTTATCTTCCTAGGGTCTGCGTAGGGGGTCACTGGATAACGTTTTTGTGGAGTTGGGTTCAACTATCTTGTGCCATAATTTGATGTGAATCCTCTCCCCTACATCCAGGAAAACTTCCTACATCATTCTTATCGCAGATTGAGGAGGAGGAGGATTTTAGCAGATTTCATCACTGGGGGACGAAGTGTTTGTTCAGGGGGACGTAGTGTCAAAATAGGTCAATTTTGGAAGGTCAGAATTAGCCAAAACCCTTTATGGGTTTTTGTGGGTTTGTTGAGAGGAGTTCGAGGTTACATTTGAAAAATTTTCCGGGCAATATTCAGGCCAGAAATCTCCATTTTGTTTAGCAGTACGTTTATTATTCAACCGGTAATTGCACCATTTTGTGAGTTTTCCGTGTGGTTGGTTTGGGGAGATTCCTTTCTAGGTTTGGTTGAGCACATTGTGGAGAGGCACCAGCTACAATTTCAAGAGGTTCTAAGCACAAGAGTGGCAGATATCACCATTTTCTTCCAGCAACTGGAGCAGGAATTTACTGGGTTTGCGCAAAGCTTAGTTGGGTCGATATTTGAGCACTTGGGCAGTGTTTTCTCAACCTAGGGCTTTGCTTGCTTGTTGTAGCAAACCCAGGTTCCTCTTTCCCTCACTATATTGTACTTATTCAGCTCAAATTTTAATATAAAGACCCAGTTTTGGTGCCAATATATGTGTATCTGTTATTTATGTATGTTTTCCATTTTTGGGGTATTGTTCATGATCATGTCTTTCTGTTATTCACTGTTAATTTCCGATTAGGAACATTACAGAGATTTCTTAGGGAACCCTTTCTTTCACCAACTTGAGGGACATAGACCCTCTTATGTGGTTAACTTGGTTGCAGTCGTCAAAGCCACAGTCCCTGTAGCGCTGGAGGTATCAGGTGTGTTGGGTAATCCAAGGGAGGCATCATTAATATAGCCTCAGTTGTCTTTCTTTGGACCCCTTCCACAACTCACATAAGAGACTTGTTTCAAAAAATTCGGAAGAAAAGGCCGCATCTAGACTAGGCATTTAAATTAAAAGTAACCAAGATAATTGCATCAAATGTTAGTTTAGGTGCATTTCATGCTAACACATTTTACTATTTTACTTGCAAATTATCCATGTATTTGTCATTGATGAATATGTTTTGAATTGAATACTTTATTTAGACAAGTATCATCTTATTTATTTTTATGCAAGTAAGGTTCTAACTAGTTTCCTTTGCAAGTCATCTCCATATTGCTTCCTTACCTGCTTTGGATTGGTGAATGATCATATATTTTGAAAGCATATTTTATATCTTGCATTGATATCATATCTTGCTAACATATTTTGTTTGGTTGACAGGATTACTTGTGTTTCAATTTGAAACACTCCATTTCATTTTAAGCAAGTATTATTTATTTTTAAAGCAATATTTGAAAGCATTGGTTTTATATATGTTTATCATTATCTCATGTGTTGATGGTTATTAAAGCTTATTTCATTTTATATTGCTCATCTTATTTGCTCACAATCTCAAGTAATCCTAATTTAACATCTCCTAGAAACCTTATAACTTAGTTTTCCATTTAGGGACCACCCCCCTTAGCTGACCTAGGAGAGAGCTTAAACGGAGAGAGTTGGGAATAGGTGACAGCCCCACCTCTTAGTTTTGCCACCAACCACACCTTGTGGGGTTAAGGGCTTTTCTCACTAACTGTTAGGTGTGCGTGATAGGCGGCAAGTAAACATGTAATACAAATTAGCACGTGGGAAAAAAACCTAGCATGAGCTCTACCTCACTCATTATGGTCCATCACCTAATTCCTGAGCATATGTTGCTCCATTACATCATAAAAAGGAACCTTTGCATGTCCCAATCCCGATGAGCAATTAAATGACTCATCCTTAAGGGGTAATACAACTGTTATACATCATTCAAAGCAAGCTATAACCCTTTGAGTTACGAGCAATAATACAAATAAAAATCAAGCAAAAATAAAAGGAGCACAAGAGGGGTGGAAAAACAAAGGTCGAGTTGGTAACTCATGCATCTACAATTGCTCCCCCCCCACATATATACACTTAGGATTTGGATCCCCATCATGTTGTGCCTTTGACCATGGCACTTGGCCATGAAGTCTTCTCCCCTCCGTACCATAATTTTCACTAGCACCTATCAATTGAAGGGTGGACTGAGAAAATGTTACTTACCCTTGGGGACTAGAAACACCTAATAGGGTTGTCATTTAGCCACTCCTACCTAGGGAGAACACACTATTGCAATTTCAAGGCCCCAGTTTTGGAAGGGAAGCCTTATTTGAAGCATTAAGTAGCTCTTTACATTCAAGCTTGGTTCACTTAGATAAAAAATGATTATTGTCCCTAATGACTGGTTGCTTTCACTAGACTTTATGTTGTGATTGTCAGGTGGTTCAACAACCCATGAACTGGGCACCCTTCCCACAGGGAACCACGACCCCAGAGAAGTATATTGGCACCTACAGGTGAAGCATTGGGAGCCTTGGGTCTCCGAGCATCAAAAGCACATCATACCTACCCCTGGGCAGCTCCTACACCCAGGATGTTCTGCCACTTTGCACTACATTTGATGATTCTTTAGGATGATGCACCTGGACCAGCATGTCCCCTGGCTCAGCCTTAGCACTTTATGATGGATGGCAATTAAATCAGGGCCCAGATGAGGATGGTCTCAACTTCAAAGACTTGGGAGGGCTAGCAGCACCTAGAAAGACCTCAAATTTGGGGCAGAGATGGACATTATGAGCAGCTGGAGACCTAGGAGACCACCTTATGGTGCCCCAATTAAATTTTGGGGACCACAAAGGGATATTGACAGAGATTTGAGAGCCAACCCTCAAAAGGATGATTTTTAGAGGTTTCTACTCCACATTTGGCCCTCAAAAGCCTCAACACTTGCCACTTGAAGCTCATTTCATGGATGACGTCAGCCTTATGAAGCCTCACGACTCACACGTGTGGGCCTTCATTTGATTTTATGTCTAAGCTAGTTGGGTTGGCTTGTAAACCAAGGTTCTATTATGATTTTACTTGTCTTTTAGGGGCTTTTAAGCTAATTAGAGACTTCTCCTCCTCGTATAAATAGAGGAAAGGACTTTGTTATTTCTCATCATCATAACTTGTGAATTCAACCTCTCTACTTGAGAATTTCGGCCTCTTGTACCTATTGGAGAGATGTGACCTATGGAGCATATTTTTTCTTGGAGCTATATTCTTGTCTTTGGAGAGATTGCCTTGGATCAATGATTAGATTATACATGCATATTGCCTTGTAAGTGTATATTGCCTTGTAAGTCTGTTTTTATGGAAAAAATATGATTTCATGTCTAATGTATGGAATAAATGGGTGATCAAGGTTAAATATTGTGCCCTAATTTTGTTGAATATAAATTTTATGAAAGTTAGGTCATATTATTGCAGGCATTACTCATTGTATGGTATGTGAATGACAATCCCCTTGGTGATCTTACATTAGATGATTAGCTCTCCCAACTGAGTTTTGATCCCTCACAAAGGTAATAGTTAGGGTTTTGATGCCAGGGCATCAAAAAATCCTTACTCCTTTGCAAGTTTTAGCCAACCTAAAGAATCCATAGACTCCACCAACCCTAGGACTACGCACTGACCATCCATTGTTAGTGATCAAGTCAAATTTTATCCATAAATTTTAGCTTTCTCTCTCTCACCTCTTTTCACCCTCTTACAGCGAAGCAGCCAACTAGGGCTTAGTGCATATTTGTTAGGAAAAGGAGTTTTTGGTCTTATAAGGTCTTAACATCTAGGGTTGAGTGGTTGCAACAAAATCATTCTCCTTTGGTGGTCATTCCCTTCAATTTCATCAATAATTTCTCTTGCCCTAGTTGTTTGTACTAGGATAAAACCCTAGTTTGGTTATAGCTTCAACTTGAAGGCTTGTTGAAGGTTTCTTGTACCTTTATCTTGCGAATACCTATTATGGGAGATATTTTCTTGGCATCTTGACCTTGGGTCATCCCAACACAACATATTAATCAAAACCCTAGGTCTTGTATTGCCTCAATTTGACCTCTACTTGGAAAGCAAATTGCCCCTTCTTCATTGCTAGAGCCTTGTACCTAAATTGTGTCTTTCCCTTAGAAGCTTGTTAGTCACATTATACCTTTAAGCATAGAATATCTCTTAGGTTACTTAGCTACCGAGACTCCTCCCATTGGTGAAATTCCATAAAGAGCAAGGGGTAGAAGCTATGGTGACAGTGGATTGCTACATTATTGTTTTCACTTAGTATAGTGATAGCCTTGTAGGGCAACCCTCTCCAAGGCCTGCTAGATTTTGTGGCTACAATTCCCATAGTAGCAACCCACTGACAACAGTAATTCTTGGCACATAAACAAATTGCATGCAAAACACATTAGCAATAAATGAGGTGAAGAATAGGATAACATAAAAATATATGCATCATTGGGATGTCAAGAATGCAAAGAATTTTTGACATCTAAAATAAGCAAGCCAATTCACTTGTTACAAAAAAGGGCTATCTTCCATAGATTGAGTTTTCACAATACAACAAATATTATGATGCCTTATCTCTATGCTAGCTTGAGTATAGATAAAGCTTAATTAATAAATGATTAACATATTGTGTGACCCACCAATTTTCTAGATGCCATCCATTTAGTGTTTTTCCTTGACTACCAACATGTATTAAAGTGTCTTGATCTATTTTCTAGTTGTGTGCATAATCTTAAATTACAATTTGCTACTTTGTAGTGTTGCCTTTTTCAGAGCCATCAATGTTTTTTTAGTGTTCTACATTGTGATACATTATAGAGGCCTCATTCTTAACTTCTTAAGCATTACAATACTTACAGAGGGTACATTATGGAGGCCTCACTCTTCAGTTGCCAATTTTTGGGATTTTAATAATTAAAAACGCAGTAATCTTAATTGATTTACTCGATAGGTCGGCTCATACTTCCTCCCACTACACAACTCAATAGCTCACTCTGCGAGTCTGACACATTGTTGAAATGATTAACTCTCTACCACTCGAGACTTTTCCCTACAAAAAACCCTTTGTCGCATAGGTGACAACAACCACTACCCAAGGACAACAGTCCATCGCGTTTATATATGCACAGTTGACAACACTGTGTTGCGTGGGACAACAGTCCATCGCATTTATATATGCACAGTTGACAACACTGTGTTGCGTGGACAACAATCTATTTAGCATTTAAACTCTATATATGTTAATAGATGTTAATTTTTTCATTATCTATGTTATATTTCACTTTTAAGTTTCTATATACTTAAAAGTAAAATATAGCATAGAATAATGTTAAAATAAGACACAAACATAAAGTTTAAATTTAAAATTTTATATATAAACTTAAATTGAAAGTAATTACATAATTATTATAATTATATATAAATTTAAAATAAGTTTATATATATATACTTATTTTTAAAACTTATGTAAACTTATTTTAAATATATATATATATATAAACTTATTTTAAATTTATATATATATATATATATATAATAAGTTTATATATATAGTCGAATCTCATGTGAACCTTATTGAAAATTTTGAATTCTAATCGAACTTAATCATTCTCAAACCCAAACCCGATGACATAGCCTACAAGAATCACCTAACAAAAACTCAAGGAATCAAATGAAGTCAACATCATGGTACAAGAACCATGAAAGTATTAAGGGGGGCCATATTTAATGTTAAAGCCATTAATGTACTTCTCACAAGCGTCATCCTCAAATGTCCTACTAGATTATGATTGTACACAAGTTACCATACTTAGGTATGGGAGGGTTATCACGTGATCTTATTTGGTGCTTCCAACCCTATGGGGAGGAACAGTTCCTAGGTCAATCCTTTCAAATGATAGGGTCAAATGATACGCGTTATGACTTAGGGTTCATGAAAGGTGCCATAGTCTTATACTAAGTTATGCAAACCATTGTCCATGAGCACCTTCGTAGGAGCGCTTAGCTGCCTGAGTTAATTTCCCTCTATTAATTTTTCATCAATTGTTCTATGTTGCAACTATTACTTCAACAATATCCAATAGCATCCAATTTAACAATTTCCACTTCTTCAATTTAACCAATGACAGTAGAGTAATAGTAGATAGAACAATTATTCAAACGCACAATAAAAGACAACCAAGAGACAAGAGATACAATATTTGGTCAATGACCAAGGAAAAACCCCACAAGGAAGTAAACCCTTTGAAAATCTTCTTCTATTAGATTGTCTTCAAATGTTCAGCAGAGTACAATATCCAAGAGTCAAAGTCAAATTTTGACTAGCCAATATCCAAAACCAATATCCAATATCCAGTCAAGTCAAAATGTCATGCTATTTGTCAAATTAGAGACAACTGAGAGAATCCACTGTAATTCTATCCAAGTCAACAACAGTGAAGTCAACCCTAACCAATCCATAAAGTCAATGGTCAACCTTCCAAAAGAACTCAGTCAAGGCAACAATAAATGCGGCCTAGAATGTTAGTCAAAGTCAAACCAAAAGAGTACCAAAATAGCCAGTCAAAGTTTGCATTTGCTTCTGCAGTCAAACTTGCGATTAGGCATGTAGTCAATGCCAGTCAAACTGCTCAGATTGCCTCGGTCTTTGTGCCCTCCAATGCAGCCTAGAGAAATAGAGATATTCCACTCAAAAATGCAATCAAAGATGTGAAAACAGTCCTTGGTCAACGCTAGTCAATGCCCAAAAACAGTCCTGTAGTTCGGCCCAATCAAAAATGACTTTTGTCCTTCACACGTGTGAGAGACACCCTGCAATTCGGAGTTGTACGAACCAATAGAATGAGGAGAGAGAAGATATGTTGTGAGTTGATGAGGTGCCAAATGAGGAGGACTCAACTTGTATTTATATGCAACTAGAGAGGTGCCAACTTATCCTTGAGATGTGCCATTTGACCCAAGGTTGACCTTGACAATTTTGTATTTGTGGGCTTGATCTCAAAAATCCACTTTTCCTTATTCGAATTGAGTGCTTCAAAAGTTAATTTCGGTCCTCTCGAAAAGAAGAATTCAATGCAATGGTTGGAATTTGTCATTGAGCTACCAAATTAACACTCCCTCTTAACTTGTGAGAAATTCCAACTGAATCATGTGATCATCATATTTATCTCATCATCATGTCATGTACATCCCTGCTCATCTTTGCTTGCCTCTCCTCATCTCATGTTGAACATTCTCAAATCTAAAGAAGAAAGTTGCTACAAGGGAGCTCCAACTACCACCCTGTCTCTATCACCATCGGGGAGACTCTACTACACCAAAATCATCATCATCATTATCATCAGCATTGTCATCAGGGAGCCATGGCTACCACCTAGAACCAAAGACAATGGGCGAGACCAACCTACCCCAATGCATAGGAATCACACTCTATCCCAAAGTCCCTAACAATAGGTGAGATCAACTTACCGGAGGTAAGGATCACACTCTACCCAATTGTCCTTGATCATCCATCTTAACCCTAAACAGTTAGATGGTAGAACACTTGCATCCACCAATTTGGGAGAGATCCACCTACACTGAGCACTCTATCCACGGGCCCTCAACCCATTGGCCAGATGGGAGAGGCTATCCCACAAAGTGGGCAAGACGCTAACTGGGGCATACTCTGACTAGGGGAGAACATAGGTCTCAACATCCTATCAGTCAAAGGTCTCTCATCCCTAGGAGCCCTATAGCTCCATTCTACACCCTGGGAGCTCAACCAAGGGGAAAGAGCACTACTAAGTGTTCTTGATCAGCCTAGACCCTTATTCAAAAGGGTCATCTCAACTAGTCCAAGCTCTGAAGACCAAGAACTTCCCTTTCGGCAAAGTCTTGGTTAGGATATCAGCTATCTACTCATCTATCGAAATGTGGAGGAGTTTCACGGCTCCTCTCTGCACCATGTCACGGATGTAATGATATCTAATCTCTATATGCGTGGACTTGTTGTGGAACACAGGATTCTTTGACAAACAAATCCACTCTTGTTGTCGCAATAGATAATTGTTGTGTCCAAGACCTGCTCAAATAGCTCTTCAAAGAGCTTCCTAGACCAAACTACTTCACAACTCGCCAGGTTGGCTGTAATATACTTGCCCTCAATAGTGCCAAGGGCTACGGATTTCTGCTTCCTGCTCATCCACAATATCATGGCGGATTCCAGACTAAAACAGCATCTGGAAGTACTCTTCCTGTCAACAACACTACCAGCCCAATCTGCATTTGTATATCCATGTAGTTTAACATCTCCTGCAACATATCTCAATACAACGTTAATAGTCCCATGTAGATATCTCAATACATGCTTGGCAGCGACCCAGTGTACAGGTGAGGCTCGGTCATAAACTGGCTCAAAGTGCTAGCTGCAAAGCATATATTGGGGCGAGTGTTCACCAAGAACATCAAAGCACCAACCAGTTGTCTATACTAAGAAGGGTTTGCTAGGTCCAGTTCGACAGCCTCTCCACATAGCTTCTTGAAATTCATCTCCATAGATGTAAGCAAGGACTTGCACTCAACCATGCCAAATCTTTCAAGTAATTTTATAACATATTTTCCTTGTGAGAGGAAAATCTCACCCGACTTTTGCCATACTTCTAGTCCCAGGAAATAGTGCATCAAACCAAGGTCTTTCATCTCGAATTCGGAAGCCAACTCCCTCTTATATTCTAGAATGAGAGGCTCTACACATGTCAATTATAAGTCATCAACATATAATACCAAGATGAGAGGCATACCTTGGATTGTTTTGAAGTACAAGTTTGGATCAGCACTGCTCCTTGTAAATCCCAGCTTCATCAAGTAACCGTCGATGCTAGCATACCAAGCATGTGGGGCTTGCTTCGATCCATAGAGAGCTTTCTTCAACCAGCATACATGGGTCTTCTTGTCATGAACTTCAAGTCCTGGAGGTTGTTCAACATACACTTCTTCTTGCAGCAAACCATGTAAGAAAGCAATCTTCACATCCATTTGATGAAGAGTCCATCCGTGACTTGCAGCAAGGGTTACTATCAAACGAATGGTTGTATATTGGGCCATAGGAGCAAATATATCATCGTAATCTTCTCCCTCTTTTTGGGAGAATCCACGAGCTACGAACCTTGCCTTGTATTTTTCGATGCTTCCATCAGCCCCATGCCTGATTTTGAAGAGCCATTTCGAAGTCACCACAAATTTCCCTTTTGGTCTCAGCACAACATCCCATACGTGTTCTTCATGGTTGACTTGTATTCTTCAACCATAGCATTCTTCTAGACTTGTTCCTTCATGCATGAGGCTCAGCTTGAATCATGTTGCTCATAGCAACAACATATGCTTGGTACATGCATGACTTCTTGCTTTCCCTGAAAGTTCCACGAGCAGCAGCATGTTTCTCAGCATCTTGTAGTGTGTCCTTAAGCCAAAGAGGTACTTTCCTTGCAGGGGGGTCACATGGAGGAGGATCCAAGGTGTCCATAGGCTCCATGGTATCATCAATTATGTCCTTCTCAGATTCAGGAACATAAGGGCCCTCTAGAAAATCCATATCATCACTCTTGTTTTCAGGAGGAGGAGGCAGAGGAAGGTCTCTTGCTTTTCTAAGGGCAGTATCCTCATCAAATGTTACATCCTTGTTGATTTCAACCTTCCTTTGACCAGAATATATATATTCTAAATGCTTTAGAATCTTCACTATATCCAACTTTTCTCATGTGGCTTCTAGTTTGTTTCTTTTGTCCTTTGGCACATGGAAGTATACGAGGCAGCGAAAAGTCCGGAGATGACCAATATCAGACTTGACACTTATGAATACTTCCTCAGGAGTCTTGTTGTCCAAATCTTGATGAGGCAACTTGTTTTGAACATATATCGTTGTGTTTGTTGCTTCAACCCAAAGGAACTTAGGCAGCTTTTGATCATGGAGCATGGCTCGAGCAACTTCCACAATGGACCTGTTCTTTCTCTCAACCACTCCATTTTTTTCGAGAGTGTAGGGCATAATAGTCTCCTTCTTAATTCCTTCCTTCTTGCAAAAGTCTATAAATTCATTTGAGATGTATTCTCCGTCGTTGTCAGACTTGAAGATCTTTATTTTCTTCCCTGTATGATTTTCAACCAAAGCCTTGAACTCCTTGAATATTTCGAATGCTTCATCCTTGTGCTTCAAATAATATATCCATGTCTTCCTTGAGAAATCGTTGATGAAGGTGATGTAATAGAGATGACCCCCAAGTGAATGTATGGGCATTGGACCACATATATCAAAATGAATGAGATGAAGGATGTCTTTTGTCTTGTTTTCGCTAGAGGGGAATGGTCCCCTTGTCTTCTTTCCACTGGCACACCCAAGGCATATTGCATAATGTTGAGCTTGAACATCGGGAATCTCAGAGACCAACTTCTTCAATTTTGGAAGAGCATCAAAATGTAGATGGGTCAGTCTTTGGTGCCACATCTCGCTTTGATGATTTGTATTAGGGACCATAGCTAGAAGGGGTCTCCCAATGACACTATAGAGTCCTTCAAACCTAGATCCCAATGTGAAGGCATTTCTCATATACAATCCAACAGGCCATGTAAGTACTTTTCTTTTGATGAATGCAACCCTCATTCCTTTATCCTCCAAAGCAGATATCGATACCAAATTCTTCTTCAATCCAGGCACATACATCACATAATTAAGCAAAACAGATTCCCCAGATTCCAAATGAAATTTGACAGAACCAAAGCCCTTTACAAGATGAGTGGTGTTGTCACCAAGAATAATCTTCAGTTCGGTCTCCTTCTCTACCAAATTATAGAGAACCTCCCTATATCCAAAGAAGTGATGAGAGGCCCCATTATCAACCACCCAATTATCCCAAGTATCCAGAGGAGATGAACTAGATAATGCGGAAATAAGAATATATTCAAATTGATTAGTAGCATTACTTTCATACTTGGAGTTCCTTGACCTCTTTGGTGGACGATAGTTATCTTCATGATCATCAGGAGAGTCTCTTCTTCTTCTTTCATTTCTCCTTCCATCTCTTCTTTCATACGACCTGTTGTTGTTGAAGCCATGATTGTTGTAGGACCTTGAAGAGTTTCTTCTTGGAGCATCTTTCTTTTCGGGACAATCTCGAGCATAGTGACCCTTTCGATGACAATTGTAGCATTCAACATCTCTATCTCGCCTTCTTGAATCCTTGGAATCTTGATTGGATTGAGGAGGTCTTCTTGATTTAGATGGCTTTCCCTTTCCTTTCTTCACATTCTTCTTCTTCCCTTGAGCAACGAAGGCAATGGGCTCTCCTTCATTTGGCCTTTGAATTCTCCCTCTAGATCAATGTTGCACGAAGCGGAAGCAAAGCGGAAGCGTTTTTTGGAAGCGGGACGCCGAAGCGTCATTTTCCAAAAATCTAGGAAGCGAAGCGTCCGCGGAAGCGCCTACTATATATATATATATATATATATATATATATATTTATATTTATATTTTTTTGCATTTATACTCAAAACAAACATCCCAAATACCAAATTAATTGTAGAAGACATGAAAACATGCATATTTTTGCATAAATCAAGATAGATATAACATCCATTGTACATTAATGATCTAGAATCTAGATTCTTCTCCTCTTGTCTAGCCTTTGCCTCTACCTTGATTGTCTAGGGATATTAGTCAACATTGCCGAATTTTGATCAAACTACCTAATTCAAGACTTAAAATATGGTAGAAAAAGCTTAACATGTTTGATCGATGATTTTGACTTGATTGAAAGGTAATTTTTTGCTAAGGGTGTGCCGCATGACAAAGGAGTTCAACCATTAACACCACCAACACTAGGGTACATATAGGGCTTGGTGCTCTTGATTAAATGCTAATCGCATACCTTCATACTTGATATAATCTAATGAAATGCCACAATCCCATTGATCCTGAATTCCTGAAAACTGTTAAGTCTGCTGAATTTTGAATAGGATATGAAATTCTATTTTCTCCATATGAAGTCCAATGAGGCTGGAACCACTCTCAAACATCCTGAGTCATTTCATGGTAATGTTAAAAATTTAAGTAAAAGGATGAAAATGAAAAATAAAGTAGAATGTCACTTTTACTTTAAGAATTTAACATTACCATGAGGGAGCATCTGCTATATTTATATTTTTTTTTGCCTTCATTCGTCACCCTAACCCAAGGTGGACCCACCCCCAACAAGCAAACTCACCTAAAATTAAAACAAAAATTGAAAAAAAAAAAAAAAAACGATTTTCTAAACGCTTTTCCGGAAGCTTTTCTGGAAGCGTACGCTTCTCCTCCGAAGCGCCACGCTTCCGACGCCCGAAGCGCCGTACGAAGCGCGCTTCGGCGCTTCCGTACAGCGCTTCCAAATTTCCAGGAAGCAGCTAAAAAAGCCGAAGCGGCACTTCCGAATTCGGAAGCGCCGCTTCCGGCCAAGCTTCCTAGGCGCTTCCGTACGGGAAGCGCTCGGGCTTGGAACGTGGGGGGGGGGGGGGGGGCGCTTCGTGCAACACTGCTCTAGATATCATCAATCATTCCTCTTGATTGCATAGAGAAAGTAGCTCATCAAAAGAAGGGATCCTTTCCCTATTGTTGATAGAAGTAATGAACATGTCCCATGAAGAAGGAAGACCACTAAGTGTAGTCATCACCAATTCCCTATCAAGTATAATTTCTTGAGCAGTCTAGAGTTGGTCCCTGATCTCAGTGATTCTTATGAAGAATGATTGCACAGTTTCTCCCTTATGCAACTTAGACTCCTTGAGTTGATTTTTCAATTCCATTATGTGGCTCAAATTGTTCACTTCATACATGCCAACAATCTTATCGTACATTTCTTTGGAAGTCTTCAAGGATGAAATATAAACAAGTAGATGATCTCTTAAAGAATCAATAATAATCTTCTTAGCTTTAATCTCACCTTTCTTATACTTGGATTTGGCAGCTTGAGGAGCATTTTCAAGTGGTGGTGAGATCTTTCCTTCCACGTACTCCAAGACATCATACTCATCTAAAGTGACATTGATCTTGGTCTTCCATGCTGCAAAGCCAAATGAGTCAGCTAGCTTTTCATTATCCTTGAAATAAGAGGTAGACATTTTTACCAAAAGATTTTCCCCTTTCAATTAGTTGCTTAGAAGATGGATGCTCTTGCTCTATGTCTCTTGGGCTTGTCTTCACCTCAACTCTAATACCATGTTAATTTTTCATCAATTGTTTTATGTTGCAACTATTACTTCAACAATATCCAATAGCATCCAATTTAACAATTTCCACTTCTTCAATTTAACCAATGACAACAGAGCAATAGTAGATAGAACAATTATTCAAATGCCCAATGAAAGACAACCAAGAGACAAGAGACCCAATATTTGGTCAATGATCAAGGGAAAACCCCACAAGGGGGTAAACCTTTTGCAAATCTTCTTCTATTAGATTGTCTTCAAATGTTTAGCAGAGAGTTCAACATGCAAGTGTCAAAGTCAAACTTTCACTAGCCAATATCCAATATCTAGTCAAGTAAAAATGTCATGCTATTTGTCAAATTAGAGACAGCAAAGAGAGTCAACAAAAGTCAAATATAATTTTGTCAAAGTCAATAGTAGTGAAGTCATCCCTAACCAGTCCACAAAGTCAATGGTCAACCTTCCAAAAGAGCTTGGTCAAGGCAACAATAAATGTGTACTATAATGCTAGTCAAAATCAACCCAAAACAGTTCCAAAACAACCAGTCAAACTCGGTCAACGCTAGTCAAATTGCTCATATTGCCTCGGTCTTTGTGCCCTCCAATGCGGCCTAGAGAAACAGAGATATTCCACTCAAAAACACAGTCAAAAATGGTCAAACAATCCTTGGTCAACGCTAGTCAACGCCCAAAAACAGTCCTGTATTTCGGCCCAATCAAAAATAACTTTTGTCCTTCGCACATGTGAGAGATACCCTGCAATTCGAAGTTGTACGAACCAATAGAATGAGGAGAGAGAAGATATGTTGTGAGTTGATGAGGTGCCAAATGAGGACTCAACTTGTATTTATATGCAACTTGAGGGGTGCCATCTTATCCTTGAGATATGCCATTTGACCCAAGGTTGACCTTGACAATTTTGTATTTGTGGGCTTGATCTCAAAAATCCACTTTTCCTTATCTGAATTGAGTGCTTCAAAAGTCAATTTTGGTCCTATCGAAACGAGGAATTCAATGCAATGGTTGGAATTGGTCATTGAGCTACCAAATTAACATTCCCTCTCAGCTTGGGAGAAATTCCAACTGAATCATGTGATCATCATATGTATCTCATCATCATGTCATGTACATCCCTGCTCATCTCTGCTTGTCTCTGCTCATCTCATGTTGAACATTCTCGAATCTAAAGAAGAAGAATTGCTACAAGGGAGCTCCAACTACCATCGTGTCTCTATCACCATCGGGGAGACTCTACTACCACCTGAAATCATCAACATCAGCATCGTCATCGGGGAGCCATGGCTACCAACCAGAACCAAATACAATGGGCAAAACCAACCTACCCCAATGCATGGGGATCACACTCTATCCCAAAGTCCCTAACAATAGGTGAGATCAACTTACCGGAGGTAAGGATCACACTCTACCCTATTGTCCCTGATCATCCATCTTAACCCTAAACAGTTAGATGGTAGAACACTTGCCTCCACCAATTTGGGTGAGATCCACCTACTACAAGGGGTAGGGATCACACTCTATCCGAAGTTCATCAACCCATTGGCCAGATGGGCGAGGTTATCCCACAAGTGTGTAGGACGCTAACTAGGGCATACTTTGTCTAGGGGAGAACACAGGTCTCAACATTCTATCAGTCAGAGGTCTCTCATCCCCAAGAGCCCTATAGCTCCATTCCACACCAGAAGAGCACTACACAATGTTCTCAATCAGCCTAGACCCTTATTCAAAAGGGTCATCTCAACTAGTCCAAGCTCTGAAGACCAAGAGCTTCCCTTTAGGCAAAGCCATGGTTAGGATATCGGCTATCTGCTCATCTATCGAAATGTGGAGGAGTCTCACGGCTCCTCTCTGCACCATGTCACAGATGTAATGATATTTAATCTCTATATGCTTGGACTTGTCGTGGAACACAGGATTCTTTGACAAACAAATCCCACTCTTGTTGTCGCAATAGATAATTGTTGTGTCCAAGACCTGCTCAAATAGCTCTCCAAAGCAATGTTGCACGAAGCGGGAGCGAAGCGGAAGCGTTTTTTGGAAGCGGGGACGTCGAAGCGTCATTTTCCAAAAATCTAGGAAGCGAAGCGTCCGCAGAAGCGTCTGCTATATATATATATATATATATATATATATATATATATATATATATATATATATATTTTTTTGCATTTATACTCAAAACAAACATCCCAAATACCAAATTAATTGTAAAAGACATGAAAACATGCATATTTTTGCATAAATCAAGATAGATATGGCATCCATGATTCCATTGTAGTTACTAGTATGTACAACAATCATCTATATTCTAGCTATTACAAACATACATCAAATTTTTAAGCATATTATAAAACATAAAACATTTAAGCATATTATAAAACATAAAACATAGAGCATATTATGATTTATCTAGCAAGTGAGCAACTGTCAACATTTGTCATGTCCAAAATTCAAATAATAATGTTTACAAAATATGTCACTTGGTCACCGCCAAGCCAAAAAGGTTCAAAATTCAAATTCACAAGTCTACAAGTCTAATGAGTAATCTATGACAAAAAGTAGTAGATTGTGAATATATCTACTAATCTCTCCTCCTTCCACCACGAATAGAACGTGGTGGCGGGCCTCCACGTGGTGGCAATGAAGAAGATGGTGCCTGTGGAAGTCGTGGCACTGAAACTGATGAAGAAGAACCCCCTGCTGTTGGTGTTGAACCATGGAACCTAGGAACCAAGGGACCAGATGGGGGTGGGGGTGGTGGCATATCAACACGGTCATCATCATCCTAGAATCGCTCAAAAAAATCATGCAAAAAAAAAACACTAGTTAACAAAAAAATTAAAAACATGAATTAGAGAAATTCTTTATAAGGGAAAATTGGAAAATTCATACCACAATGGACATACCTGGATAAGAGCATCCTCTAATTGCTCTAGTCGCAACACTCCATCCTCCAAATTGGGCTCCTCTGGATTCTTGTCCCAAATCAACAAGTCTTTATTAGACTTTGCATCTTCACAGTAATGGGACAACAATCGCAAGTTGTAATGAACATAAACCAAGCTCTCTACCCGGTCTAAATTCAACCTGTTCCTTTTAACACTGTGGATGAAAGAATAAGAGCTCCAACACCTCTCTGCAGAAGAAGTGTTTACCACCTGTGATAGCACCCGCAATGCCAAACTCTGTAGAAGTGGAGTACCCCCTCCATGCATGTTCCACCACTCAAGAGCAGAAAAAGTCTCTCGATCTTTAATTGCATGCATGCTCCCAAATGGACCAGTGTTGAGCGTATAGTTGCTCACCTGTCTCCGTACCAATGCAGCCTCCTCCTCATCAGGGATTAATTTACTCAATGCAGCCATATATTTTTTGTGAACCTCTTGATCTTGGTGTGGTTTTCTCCTGCTTCCCCCCTCCCAGGTGCTGGTGTTGAAAGCCATGATGGATGATTGTATTTAGGTGTCAAAACATATGCTAATGCATGCAATGGAACATTTAGCATTTCCCATCGGTTTTCCACCTCTACACGAATATAATTGTACAAGGTGGTATCTCTAGGCTCAACAATGTCTTTAATCTGCCCCAACATGCTATCCATTTGCTCATACACCTCCCCAATTACTGGTCGATCTGAATCTGCAAACTTGATCATGTAATAAATTGGTTTGGTGAATTGCAAAACATATTTAACTTGTCCCCAAAAGTAACTGTCAAGAACAGTGTCCTTGACTGCATTAGCACCATCTATGTCAGTGTTAATTTCATCCCATGTTTCAGCACACACCAGATTAGTTAAAGCTTGTCTCACCTTCACTAGCCGCCTAAAGGTGAGGTAATAACTAGCAAATCTTGTCTTTGCAATTTTAAGCAATTGCAACTTGGAGTAAGTGCCATAGAAGTAGTTTACCCTTGTATGCCCTGTGATGAATTTAATGAGCTGCTTCCCTCTCCTGTAAACCTCAACAATCCACCCACATTCTTTGTGTTTCACAATATCATGCATCAAAAGGTTCAATGTGTGAACCAGGCACCCAGACCAAAAGATGTGTGGATGAGTACGCTCAATAATTTTTCCTGCTGCCTTACAATTTGCTGCATTATCTGTGATCACTTGAACCACATTATTCGGACCAACATCTTTGCTTGATTTCAATAGGAGATCTGCAATGTTTTGTGCAGATGCAGTGATGGAGGAGGAGTCATGACATGCAATAAATACTGCACCACTAGAAGAAACACCAAGAACATTTATCAAATGTTGGTTTCTAATATTTGTCCACCCATCTGATACAATGGATACCCCAGAATCTACCCACTCATTTGTAAAACGTGTCAAAGCTCTTTGAACCTTAGCTTTTTCTCTTTCTAATAACATTGTTCTAGCTTTCTCATAGTTGGGGGCCTTGTATCCTTTTGGGGCTTCATTGATGGCCTTTACCATTTCATGCCAATAGGGAGAGCGAAGCACATTGAATGGTACACCGCAAGCACAAAGAAAACGGACTATCTTTCCATCCACATCATCCCTCCCAGCAACATTAAGGAAATCCCCTATTGTTCTTCTACCTCCAGAGCTTGCAGAAGTACCATGAGGAGATGAGAAACTACCAAATTTAGAGGTTGCACTTGATTCAGAATGAGTTTTTTGTTTCTTGTTTTTTTGTTGTGCAGCCATCTCTATTTGGATGTATTTTCTTCTTTCTTCAGTTGAAATGTTTGGGCAAATTTGTACCCCCACAGGACCCTTTTTTTCATCACTGTCCAGCACCCCACAAAGATGCCTTCTCAGACGGGTATATGAACCACAATATGGTTTTCCTCCATGACAACCATGAGGGCACACAAATTTGTAAGATCCACCACCCTTTCCCCCATCAAGTTTGGTCACATAGTTCCACAAGGGTGTTGATGTAGCTTTCCCATCTTGTGTTTCAGTGTCCCCTTCAGGTTCATCCCCTTCCTCTTCAAACCCTTCCTCCTCATCATACATTGGGTCACTCCTATTATGACCATCACCACTGTCCTCTTCTGTTTCTTCCCTTCTATTCCTCACCTTTGCCATCATTAAAACCAAGAGTGGAATGATACATAGAAGCCAAAAGAACACCATCTTGGAATATGGATATAGGTGGTGGACAACCTGTAAATAAAGGAGCAAGTAGAAACAATGGGAAAGAGTAGGAGAGGGAGGAGAAAAATACAAAAAAATTGTCAAAAAAACAAGGGAGTTTGGGGTTTGAACTTACCTCTTTAGCTCTTGTAGATGAAGTCCTCCAAGCTCTTGCTCCAAGCTCCTCCTCCTTCTCCTAGCTCCTCCTTCTTCACTCCTCCAAGCTCTCCTCTCTTCTCCTCTCCTTTCCTCTCTTCTCTTCTCCTCTCCTCTCTTCTCTTCTCCAACTCTCATAAACTCAAAGTGAGAAAATGAGGAATGAATGGGGGCTTTATTCTTTTCATTCCTCACCTTAACCTCACTCTAACCTCACCCTAACCCACCCCCTTAATGTTGAGTGAACATAACTTAAAAAAAAAATTAAAAAAAGAGTGTTTTTTTTCCCTTGGGCGCGCCCCTTTTCGCCGAAGCGTACGGAAGCGTGCGCGAAGCGGCCGCTTCCTGCTCCGAATCGCCGCGCTTCGGAGGCCCGAAGCGCCGTACGAAGCGCGCTTCGGAGGCATGGAAGCGGCGCTTCCGGCCGGCGCTTCGGAAATTCCAGGAAGCGTCTTAAAATGCCGAAGCGCCGCTTCCGATGAAGCTTCCTAGGCGCTTCCGTACGGGACGCGCTTCGGAGCTTCGATCCGGGGGGGGTGCTTCGTGCAACACTGCTCCAAAGAGCTTCCTCAACCACACTGCTTCACAACTCGCCAGGCTGGCTGCAATATAATTGGCCTCAACAATGCCAAGGGCTACGGATTTTTTCTTCCTACTCATCCACGATATCATGGCGGATCCTAGACTAAAATAGCATCTGGAAGTACTCTTCCTGTCGACAACACTACTAGACCAATCTGCATTTGTATATCCATGTAGTCTAACATCTCCATCGACATATCTCAATACAAGGTTAATAGTCCCATGTAGATATCTCAATACATGCTTGGCAGCGACCCAATGTACATGGTGAGGATCGATCATAAACTATCTCAAAGTGCTAGCTGCAAAGCATATATTGAGGCAAGTGTTCACGAAGAACATAAAAAGCACTAACTAGTTGTCTATACTAATAAGGGTTTGCTAGGTCCGGTTCGGCAGCCTCTCCACATAGCTTCTTGAAATTCATCTCCATAGGTGTAAGCAAAGACTTGCACTCAACCATGCCAAATCTTTCCAGTAATTTTACAACACCTTTTCCTTGTGAGAGGAAAATCTCACCCGACTTTTGCCATACTTCTAGTCCCAAGAAATAGTGCATCAAACCAAGGTCTTTCATCTCAATTTCGGAAGCCAACTCCCTCTTACATTCTAGAATGAGAGGCTCTGCACATGTCAATTATAAGTAATCAACATATAATACAAAAATGAGAGGCATAACTTGGATTGTTTTGAAGTACAAGTTTGGATCAGCGCTGCTCCTTGTAAATCCCAGCTTCATCAAGTCACTGTCGATGCAAGCATACCAAGTACATGGGGCTTGCTTCAATGCATAGCGAGCTTTCTTCAATCGGCATACATGGGTCTTACTGTCATGAACTTCAAATCCTGGAGGTTGTTCAACATACACTTCTTCTTGCAACAAACCATGTAAGAAAGCAGCTTTCACATCCATTTCATGAAGAGTCCA
Source organism: Pinus tabuliformis (assembly GCA_031772625.1). NCBI lineage: Eukaryota > Viridiplantae > Streptophyta > Pinopsida > Pinales > Pinaceae > Pinus > Pinus tabuliformis. The sequence continues at coordinate 998,442,646 of CM062805.1, read as the reverse complement.
TCCGTGACTTGCAGCAAGGGCTATTATCAAACGAATGGTTGTATATTGGGCCACAGGAGCAAATATATCATCGTATATGTTCTCTCCTCTTTTTGGGAAAATCCACGGGCTACGAACCTTGTCTTGTATTTTTCGATGCTTCCATCAGCCACATGCCTGATTTTGAAGAGCCATTTCAAAGTCACCACAAATTTCCCTTTTGGTCTCAGCACAACATCCCATACGTTTTCTTCGTGATTGACTTGTATTTTTCAGCCATAGCATCCTCCCAGACTTGTTCCTTCATGGCTTATTCAAAGGCATGAGGTTCAGCTTGAATCATGTTGCTCATAGCAACAACATATGCTTGGTACATGCATGGTTTCTTGCTTTCCCTAAAAGTTCCACGAGCAGCAGCATGTTTCTCAGCGTCTTGTAGTGTGTCCTTAAGCCAAAGAGGTTTTTTCCTTGCAAAGGGATATTATTTTATATATAATTCATCATTCTACATGCTTTTGTTGACATATATGCATCAAAATATATAAAAATATATATTATATAAAAATTCGCTCCCAATTCTTCCAAACCGGGAGCTTTTGAAAATGTCGCTTCCCGCCACCAAGTAACCTTGGAATGGATAACATGGAGTGCTACGATCATCAAAGCCTCCTATTTGTGCCAACTCCTAGACAGTGAAAAAAAGACCCTAAGGTCACACTGGACTAGGGACACATGATAACCACCAAGATGAAGTAAGGGAACAAGTACACAACCAATAGCGGTCGATAATCCAATTTCAACCTGTGATCCATACTAGAATGCCTCAAAAATTAAATGAAAGCACTTGAATGCAAGAATGGTTAAAGTACCTAACAATAAGTGACCCTCTTTCATCAGATGAGCAGGCTAGATCAATGGACACAGTGACTAGAGAACAAATGAGAGGCGTTAAAGGCTGGCTACCTGTGGACCATGGTAGGGCTGCTGGCTGGCAAGCTGCAACATAGGAGAAAAAAAATTATCCTAGGGTTGCAAATGTATATGGATGAGTGACAAGACCCAATCAGTCCCTCCTATTGCTCAATTCTGTTGATATATGTGTAATTCAAATTTCTAAGCCCTACAACTTTAGCAAACAGCAATGAATGGGAGCTGTTATACTATGACTCCCCTACTGAGCAAAATCAGGGTACAGTGAAAGCACTTGATGCTTAACTTGAGCAGATGGATTTGAGGACTGCAGTAAAGCCTATGGCATCAAGTAAAAATTGTAGCCTTAAAAGTATCAAGTTTCATGAATAGCTATTGAGAGAACAAAGGAGGTACATCTATATAAATTGCATGCATGTCCTCAAATATCTGATTATTCAACTGCATTCAGCGGCTGTATGGGAGTACTCCCTTTATCTGTGAGTGCAGCAGTTTCACCTCTAAACATGGATGAAAGGTGATTCAGGTCAAACGGAGGTAATACCTATTGATAGAAACAAAATGGATGACCACTGGAGGACGACTATAGAAGAATGCCACTCAAGTACTATGCAGAAAGCAAGGTTGTTTATGTTTCTACAGCAAAAACATGACTACTATTCAGCTAGAATTCTCGTGTCAAGATTATATGTCTAGAGCTGAAAAATCTTCTAAAAGTGTTGAACGTACCTTTAACATGGACTTGAATCTGGGTTGTAATGTGGAAATTATATTCATTTTTCCATCTCAAGTAACTGAGGTAGATTGAGCATGAACAGAGGGTGGATAGAGAAATAATCAGTGAGACTAGCTATCCTGTAAATCAATATCACTGACTATCTTGTAAATCAATTTCAATTGTTACCAGAAATGCCAAAAGCAATCCATGATGAATCACCACTGCCAGCACAACATTGAAAGCAGGGATATTGTCTATTGTAGCCATGTTTAAAAGGAATGACTGAAGTACTAGTTATAATAAAGTTTAAACAAGTGTTCAAATACTTCTCCACGTTAGCTAAGAATATATTGTAATAAATTGTTGGTATAGTTCTTCGAACATCCAACATTACTGAAGAGAGATGGAAAGCAGGTTCAAGTGATTCAGAGGATTACTTCAACTGATTGTCACCAATGCTGTTAGGTATTTATTTAGTTTTGTCCCAACAAGTGCTTGGTTTGAATCCCTTGGGTTTGGCACACAGTCACTAGTCCATGCTGATGGGTTTACTATGGATGCCATTCATAAAAGCGAGACAGCATCCCTTGGGTTTCCCCAAGAGGATTTCCTTGCAAAAAAAGGTTCAAGTGAAGGTCATTGAAATCCTTCCAATTTTAACAACATTGACAGCTTGGGCAGCCTTGAGGAAAGATCAACTATATATAAATATGAAGAAATGTTAGAGTATGTAAACCCAACTTGTCAAGCTCTTGGACAATATTGGCGGCAAGTTATTTGGGCTATGTGAACCGACATTTGAGGGTTTAGGGGCAACTAACAAAAATCCTGAAACTATATATATTCGAAGTGTTAGCCTTATTTGTAATCAACTCACTTGATGAGTTGAGCTTCTCTTTCAAAGTGAAGTTTTTTCAAATAACATAAGTATATCAAATTACAACTAGAAGAGAGAACAAGAAGATTTAGAAGGTAAAACTAGAAGATGAGGAAACGTCCACAAAACTTGGCCTTCTTTTATTCAGAATCTCTCAATACAAAAGCCTGAACACGCTCAAGTATGGAGTTAAAATGGGATCCATACAATCTCTCAACTTCTCAAGCACACCTATTGAACCTCCAAGACCTCTCTTATATAGGTTGGAGAAATGGGAGAACAAAACCCATGATGAATGTAGAATAAACTCACTTCTAACATTTAGTGAGTGACATAAGAATAATAAGCCAATAACATGAGATATTTGAGATCTCACAAGTCCAATGATGCCTCATTATGTTTGCAAATGCCTCAAAACAATGACATCACAATCATCATAATGACAAGCTACACATTAGAGATGGTTAAACAATTTCGGTTAGAGAAGTTTAAATAATTTCCAACAGTTTAGGTCAGGTACGAACTACTCTAAGGCTCCACAATATCTAGTTCATTTTATTTTAACTTAAAGAATGGCTTAGTAAAAACAGTTTTCAAAGCGGACTGCTATTTTAAATTAGTTTGAACATCAGTCCGAATTGGCCCTAACATAAGTAATTACCTGCCAATCCAATCGGCATGAGTGGAAGAGGATACAGAATTTAACCTATCAAAACAAATTACGGAAAAACTAAATTTTCCAAGCAATGCAAATGTGCAAAAGGGAATAAAATCATACGTGCCAGGTACAACTCCCTCCATCCATGGTTTTGTAGGTTGTGAAGGAGGATGAGTTGTGGTAAGCTCCACGCCTGATAAACTTATTTCTGTGGACCGCGCAGCCAGCCATCCCGAGTCCAACTTGCGATCCCGCATTTTACCTCCTCTGTGACTCAAACAAATATACTTCCAGTTTCAATCTCGAGCAATACAACTTCGACGATTTCGGCAGTTTCCCTAAATCATGCCAAAGTTAATCCACTCGCTCAAGCCGTTCGGTGGTCAAAAGTTCAGAGTCTCTTTACAGAGAAAGTAAATGCTGCTCCGTATTAACAGGACCAGATTTATTGATAGGAGCCACAAGTGGTGCAAGTGCACAGATCTTCATCAAATTAACCACAATGTGAGCAAGATAGAATATCCCAATAAGGGTTTTGTCGTACCATGTATTCAAATCGAAATTAAAGATCGTTTGCAGCACTCACATTGAAGCTGCGACGCCGCGGGAATCCAGCTATCTACCAGAAAGTACAATATTTTGTTCCGAAACGAGAGTGAAGGGAATTCAACGGTTCCTTCGCATTTCCCCACACAAAATAGCTGCTGCCGAATCGTTGGTGACTTGTTTTTTATCCACATCATTCAATCAGTGAAATAAAGTGATCTCGCTCTCTCGGGATTTTCTTCCGAGATGGTCCCTACTCAGGCGTCCTGCAAAGTTAAAAGTAACTCTGTTCTGTGCTGTCGGTGATCGTCCCTGAACCGATTTACTCACGTGCATTTATACCTTGCAAGTTGGGATTAGGAAGGATTTATCTTCCTAAAAGCATCCACAATTTTTCTTCCGGCCATCTGTGTCTTGGACGGAGAGAGCAGAGCAGAATGGCAGCCAGTCACATGAGGGAGGTTGAGGCCAGAGGGGCCTTTGGCTATGGTTTGAGCGACTCGAGAAAGCCAAGCACCAAAGTGCATGTGATCGTGATTCTAAATGCCTGAAGCACACTCTGACATACTGTCGTTAACGTTGTCCACAATGCATAAGGCATTTAGTGTTGTCCTCACACAAAGCATTTATAAATATTTTGGCACGTCTCCACGGCTCCATGTGACCCTTCCTCACAACGTATCTCCATCATATCTACTGGTCAACGGATCTAAGAAGATTTGGCCGGTCAAATTTTACACACTGTATTCACCAGTGCCTCGGGGGGCCAAAGAATGTTATCTCAATCATTTGATTTCACATTCAAGCAATGATTTAAAACCAAATTTTAGCATATTTAAAAAATAAAATCAGAGAGAAACATGTTTTGTTGGAAATTTAGCTCATTTGTTTATGGAATAGAATTGTGCAAACAACTTTAATAGATTGTTGGGTCATTACCATGAAAAAAAATATTAAAAAAATATTGTTGCATCATTGTATTGGTAAGACTCACCGAAAAATATTGTTGTATCATTGTATTGGTACGACTCACTGGATGAGAGTGGGGTTCACTTGCATTTAATTTTTTAGAATTTTAATTTAATTATGTTAATAGGTTTATTTTGTAATAGGATTTTTATAATTTTAAGTTATTTATTAATAATTATCAAATAGATGGTAGAGATTTAACTTTTATAGAATATTCTAAAATATATGTGTCAGTAAATGTATTTATTTTAGAATAGGATTTCTAAAATTTTAATTTAATTATCAATGAACTTAAATTTATTTTAATTTTAGATTCATCAAGTTTTGAGAATGATTAAATCTCTTGAGGTGCAAATTACTCTTAGAGTAAAAAGAGATTTGATCCCTCTGGGTGCTTAATAGATCTGTAGTTAAAATGGATTTAGGTTGCTTCAATTTCCCTTTTAAATAGGTTATATTCCACATGTATACCATGGGTTCTCATAAACTTGGAGCTCAAAAACCACGAGTAGCTTAGCCAAGTCAAATTTACCTTAACTACACAACAAAAATTTATAAAAATAATAATAACATATAACTTTTATCGAAAATAAAAAAGTTCTCTTTTGCCTCGATAAAAAAAAAACCTCAATTTGTTTGGAGCTTAACAGTTGCTACAAACAACCGGGCTAAGTATCTTGCTCTGTGGCAAGGGCTTGGATTTGTCTCTCTAGAGGTCTTTCGAGACATTAAGATTGTCATTCAACAAGTAGTAAAATGCAAAAAGAACGATGATCAACTCCTTCCTCCAATAATACATTGAATTAAGTTGTTGATCAAAAAAAATTGGCTCAATTGAATTTTATCATATAAAAAGAAACCTCAATGCGGCCATAGGTTCCCTGGTTAACCATGGCACGGAGTAGTCAGAAAGAGAAATAAGGTTTGATAACAGGACTATAACACCCAAGGCTATTCATTAACAATGTCAAGTCTAGTTGAATTGGTTATGTTGTCAAGGCAAGCCCAGCAAGGGACAAGATATCAGATCATTGTATTAAATTTCATAGTGCTTAATCATATTATCATCTTAATTGAAATGAAGCAAAGGCTCTAGGAGGGCACGGAAATTCGCGTCAATCTAGACAAGTGGGATGGAATCGTCACTCTGAAAAGGACACGGGACAGATGAATTAGGATGGATGTGGTAGTTAGTGCAGGTCGTATGTGTGATGTCAAACCTCAGGGTGACGGAGTTTTTTGCGTTCATCCCCGGAAGGTCCATCTGATTCGCATCATGGCTTCTGCAAATTGGGCTCTGGCGAAGCATGCAGCCATTAGTGCATAATGGAATGAGTTCGAAGCATATAGGGAAAGTGAAATGGTATATATAGGAAGACGGGTGTCTCCAAACAATAGTGAACGTGAATTGTGGAGTTCCGCTGGTCAAATTTGCCTTCGTCTTTTGGTGTGGTCTCAACATTATGGAGAGTTCTTTGAGAGACAGTGAGGAGGACTTTGGTTCCACCCTCGCCAGAATGGCAAAAGCACTCGAGTTTATAATTTCATGTCACACGGAGATGATTTTGGCTGGAACTACGGCTCAAAGCAACCTGATAGTCTGTCAGATGGGTCTTCTTGAGCTTAAACTCGACCAGCTCCAACTGGTTATGGAGATGTTGGAATTTTGTTTGGAAAACCTACAGCTGGTAGAGGAATGAGGTGCAAACGACGAGATTCTTCTAGTAGATAGTGTGGTAGAACAGATGGAAATTATGTCGCTCAATGGAGAAGGCACCAACGGTTGAGAATGTGAAAGCGGTGATGATCAGGGGACCAGGAAGTCAATCTTGTTGAGGATGTTGAGGTAGAAACTAAAGCTCAAAAAGCCCAGTTTCCGGGGATATGTGGTTCTCCTTTTAATTGTCTTAGTCTAACTAGCCGAAGGAATTAGAAAGTTCTGGAAATTCCCGTCATATTTAGAAAAAAATTGACAAGGATTTTTGTAAATCCAAGTTATAATTGTTAAACTTCAAAATTTTAGGTGTCTTAGAGGTTTTTGATAGCTCTGAATCCATTTCCACTATCATTTCCACTATCAAAAACACGATTCAAACACTGCCTCCTACAAGATTTTTTGAAATTTTTTTGCCCCATACGGGCCACTTTTGGTTGTTTAACCAATTCCTCCACCTCAGTAGACAACTCCTTTATCATTTATCTATGTTATCGAGAGATATAGTTTTTGGTGGGATTTTTTTTTTTAAGGATTTATGGATTACGCCAGTTCAACTTAGTTAATTATAAAACAGAGAATATCTTTTAAAAATTTTGGGACAAATATTTTGAATTATCTGCATTATCTATGAAATTCTAAACTAGGGTTTTCTTTAATAGAATGAATATTGGTTTCTTTAAAAATTAATAACATAGAACTTTTATTTTTATTATTTTAGTTTGAAGTTATTTTTATTTTAACATAGGATTGTTTTTACTTTTATTTTTATGTAATTTGATAAAGTCAAAATGTTTATAGGACACTACAACATCTATATCATATTTTTTTTTTTTTTTTTTTTTTTTTTTTTTGTTTCTAGTTTTATGTAATTTGAATCGAAATGTTTTGGAATGTAGACTTGTGTGATTCATAATGTTCATAAAAAAAAAATGAATAAATCACATTGATGATTTTTTAATCAACTTGTTTCTAACCAAGAATGTGGTTCATTATTGGGACCAATATGGAAAGATTAATCTCATAATGTAAATAAATAATGCAAAATTGCAATGATTAATTATCCATTGATATAAATCCTAATAATATGATTAATAAGAAAGACATACACATCTACAATATAGATCACAAAAATATGATATCTAAGTGATATAAATATTTTATAAAGTAATTCAAATTGAAATTAAAAACATCAATTAATCAAGGAAACAACTAAAATATTAAATAAAAGATATCATTAAAATAAAATGACCAAAAAAAATATTAATAAATAAATAAAGTATATAAAATATTAACTTTATTATATTACGAATATTTATAAAAGGAAAAATAATAATATGCATCAAAATATCAAACACCAAAAGTTATTTTGTAATTAAAATATAAGAAATCTATATTAAAGAACAAATTTATCAATAAATATATGTATATATGAATTAAACAAGGGCTATATAGTAGCTAGTACCTGTCACTTAGCTTAAATATAGCTTAATGAAACAAAAATAATAATAAAGACAAATATTTCATCACAAAAATAAAACAACTAATAAAATATTATATTGTTGAATGCCATCACCAAAAGTTAAGAAATATGATTAACTAAAATTGTTTATATTAAAATACATATATACCAATATGTGTGTGTTTTATTTTTACTAATATATAATTGTTTATAATTAAATTTATTAAAATATTTTTTAATATAATAACAAGGGCTACATAGTAGCTAGTACCTACCACTTAGCTTAAATAACGTTTAATGAAACAAAAAAATAACACAGACAAAGATTTCATAACAAAAATAAAACAACTAATAAAATATTATATTGTTGAATGTCAGCAATAAATATATTAATTAATATTGTTTATATTAAAATATATATGTGCGTGTTATTTTTATTAATATATTTAATATAATAATAAGTCACTTTAAATTGAAAATATTGTGAAAAAATTATAATTCATGAAAAAAATAAAATAAAATAAAATAAAATAAACTAAAAAAAAAATAGTAATTAATAGAAATGGAAGTTACTAAACAACAACCTCAACCAATCACCTTACAAATAAATAAATTTCAATAATAATAAAAATTGGATTCATAATGTTAAATTATAAATAAAGGCCATAAATTTTTTGTCAAAGACAAACTAATTCCTAGTAAAAGACAAAACTGGATGTTATAATAAAATTAAAAATATATATATGAATTTTTATTTTTTAAAGAAATGAACAATAAAATAAATAATAAATAAAAATTAAGAAAAAAATTAAAAATTAAGGATTAAATAACAATTAAAAATAAAAATCATGTATTAATAAATAAATAAAAACAAAAATTGATATATAGTAATATTAATATATATGTATATGAAAATATATATTTATATTGAAATAATTTTATTTTTTATTTTTTAAATCAAGGTATTAAATATCATATCATTAAAATAAAATGACCAAAAATAAGAAATAAAAATAAAAATATAATAAATAAACTTTTATATATATATGAAAAAAGTTAAATAATAACAAGTGTAATATGCAGTGATTGTAAACTAGGTTGAGGAATCGGACGGGGGTGAAGATCTTTGCAATCTGAACTAGGGTTTTGTTGTAGGGTTTGGTCGTTAGTCACCATGGCGGGGCGCGGAGGAGGGAGTTCAGTTCCCTCCTAAAGTCAAGTGGTTGCAGACAGAAGCAAGGGAGTTGGATCGCACCGCTTCAAGAAACCAACGGAGGTGGTAACAGAGGCTAAGAATACAGAAAAATCGGAACTATCAGACCTCAAGGACAGGAAGAGAATCATGAGGAAGCTAGTAAAGAGAAAAGGATAGAGGTTAGGAGTTAAAAAGTTGCTCCTATGAGTACATCAGGGGTCTGTAAACCCAAGTAGACCACTATTTCTCGAGTCGTTTTAATTGACCCAGTGTTGCAGGTGCATAGAGACCACATGTCGGAATATTCTATTATCTGTAAATTTATGGGGATTTGACCGATGGAGAAGGCTTTGCAAGCATGGATAAGGAACCATTGGAAACCAAAGGGGGAAATTGATCTTCACCTTGGGTCCAAAGGCTTCTTCACAGTGGTGTTCACAAGCTTAGATGATAAAGACAGAGTGTTAGAGGGAGAACCCTATTTTTACTCTTCTGCAGGCCTTTATATGAGACCATGGTAATGAACTTTGTCCCAGAACGAGAAGCTTTCACCTCGGTGTCAGTATGGATAAAACTCTATTCCCTTCCTTTATATTATTGGTTGTTGGAGTCTCTAAAGGCTATCGGCAACAAGCTAGGGCATTTTATAAAGATCTCAAATGCTACTCTAAGAGGCAAATACACTTCCTTTGCCCGGATATGTGTGGAAATGGACTTATCTGGGGCACTTCTGAATGCAATCATTTTAGAAGTGTATGACGAGGAATGGGTGCAGGCGGTGGACTATGAACACGTCCCATTTAGGTGTCGTAAGTGCCATGAACATGGGCACCTATGTTGAGCTCTGGAAAAGGTATGAATTTGACATTTATTTCCTTATCTTTTTTATTAATCATATCTCATTTATATTCTAAGATGTTAATATATCAAAGAATTATAACAAAGACAAGGGAGTTATTAATTATTGCAATTTAACTAATTATTGTCTTTTCTCATGCAAGAAAAAGATAAAATGGAAATTACTGTTCCGGGGAAAAAGACAAAGTGAAGTAACTGTTGTTCCTTCACCAGGAAGTCGTATCCAGACAGCAGGTCAAGATTGGAGCACGCAGTTAAGGATAAGAATAGAGGATATCACAGCATCAGAGCAAAAGACAAAGAGTTAACTGAAGTTAGAAGATTGAGCGAATCCCTCAAGATCTCTTGATCCTAAGGGATCGTTGTTACTAGTCTATTTGTTATTCCTGTTTTATCTGCCTGGCCATTATAAAAGGGACAACGATTGTAAAGAATGGAGATTCATCATTATTCAGAAATTATTGTTGTACTTTTACTTTGATCATCGACTCTCGTTGATTAAAACAGAGTACGACTGGCTGTAACCATTTTTGCATATGATTAATACATAATCCGGTTGTTGTTCTTTCTTCTATACTGAAGTAGTCCGGCAGTGCTTCACTAGCAACTAAGGGCCCGACCCTGGTGGATCCACTTGCTATTCTGTACCATTCCTTTACGATCTCTGTTGTGTGATGGTTTGGTTTGATCTTTGTTTATTGGAATCGCATTGCTTTATTGTTTCTTGTTTCTAGATTTAATGAATTGCTCCATTATATATGTTGTAACTTAATTACGTTATTGTTCCTTCTCGTCATAATAAGATTATTATTCTCTGCGGCTATATTGTTATGCTATTAATTTTTATTACAGAGCTTCATTGTTCATTCCAGTAAACTAACTTTTCTATTCATTATAGTTTCATAAGTTCTGACGTTATTGTTCCTTCTCGTCATAATAAGATTATTATTCTCTGCGACTATATTGTTATGCTATTAATTTTTATTACAGAGCTTCGTTGTTCATTCCAGTAAACTAACTTTGTTATTCATTATAGTTTCATAAGTTCTGTTGTTCATTTCTACTAAATAGCATTAATATTCATTTCCTTTCTGCAATCATTTGTTTTTGCCTTTCAGCATTGTTACAGTTAGCATAATTATCTCATTTCTATCAGCAGCATTATTGATTTAATTCATTGTCATTCCTAATCGGTTATTTAGTGTGGTGTGTGAGATCAACAACTGTAAAGGACATTGGTTATCATTGTCAGAGTTCTCAGATTGAGGATCTTATTTATGTTTGATTTCATTTTCATCAGTTAAAAGAGGAAAGAGTTATTGCTATTGTATCCTTGACTGTTGATTGTTGTTAATTTCCTGAGCGAATGATTTAGTTTCAGAGCATTGAGTTTCTTTTAATTGCAAGTAAGTTTAATTTCAAGCATCTATTTACTCTTGTATTTGAAAGCACTGTACTACAATTTAGAAACATTACTCTTGAATAAATAGCCACCACAAACTGTGTACACTCTTGAAATAGAAAATATTACTCGAATTGATAATTAATGTAGGATAAATAGGAGTTAAAAAGACACATTTTATCACTCAACATTTTGGCGTCGTTGTCAGAGAGAGTGTAGCCATTTTTTTAAAGAGTAGTGTGCATCCGATGAGTGCCTATTAGGAGAGAATTGGGTATTAAAAACGAAAAGTAAGAACCTGCGTACGGAGCATGTAAAAGCCCTGCTCCCCCACTCGCTTTCCAGCAGAATTGTTAATTTTTTTGGGTAGAAATAAATGTGTATGACTAAGAAGAAAAAACTTGAAAATAATCCAAAACCAGTACCCAAACCTGACAAAGATAAGGGATCGGTGACCCTTGGTCGATCAACCTTCATAGACGATATCATTAAGAAAGCCAAATCTCAACCATCAGTGGGCCCTAGAAAAGTTGCTTCTAGACAACCTACTGGCTCCCTTCAAGCCACAGGCTCACCATCTGTAGCCTTTACTGAGGTTCACAGCAAAACAAAAGAGACTGAGCAAGATTTTCAAGAAATTGAGAATTCTCGCCAATTTCTTTACAAGAAGGGAATTCTAGTAATTTCCGTGAAGGAGGAGAAACAAGGGAAACAGAAGAGCCAAGATCCCCTCTCGAAATAATTCAAACACTCAACAGCCTAGATAAGGGGAGTGTTGTCAAGATCATCCAAAACAAAGCAGAAGAATCTGAGGAGCCAAGATCCCCCCCAGATAGTAGTTCAACATGGAACACTCATTATCCCAGACCAGGGAAGTGTTGTTAAGCTCATTCCTACTCCTTCTAGTCGTCCTAGGAATAACCCTCTAGAAATCCCATAAGGGTATTGGCACATATTTGATAAAATGGCCCAAAACCACCAAACACCTCAAACCTCCACACTGTAATATCCCATCATGGACACTGCAGTTAATGCACCTATGAAAGCCATTCCTCTCCAGAATATTCCTACATTCCATGGCCTAACATCAGAGGATCCAGATGCATTTCTGTTTGAGTTTGATATATTATGCTGGGGATATGATTATACCATTGATCCCCAAAAACTAAAATTATTTCCCTCCACATTAAAAGGAGTAGCTTTACGATGGTTTATGGGATTAGGTGGAGGTGTTATAAACGACTGGGATCAGATGAAAACTGTTTTTCTAAAGAAATATCAGGATTATTGTAGATCCAGAGAATTAAAGGATGAAATATTTCAAATGACAGCAAGACCTAGTGAAACATTGGAGGAATATGTAGAACGCTTTTAATACAATCTCCAGAGATCTCCTTATGCATCTTTACCCTTGCCTGACAATGTGTTAAAAACTACACTAATTAAGGGGATGAAAGAACAATGGATTGAAACATTAAACATTATGGGAAAAGGTGACATATATCAGGAAAATTTTGTTGACATCATTGATTTGTGTATCAGGAGTTCAAGAGGCAGCACAAGACTGAAGCCAGCAGAACGTGACATGATCACAAGGGATAACAAGATCTCCGGTGGAGGTATAACCTGCGCAGAAATCGGCAATCTACTAGAAGATTTCAAAACTGATATTCTAGGGACTTTGACAACGCAGTTTGACATTATGCAAGCTAAACAAAAGCAAGCAGAAGCAAAACAAAATTTGGCGATATTCTACCCTAGATGCAGAAAGAAACATAGCCACAAAGAGTGCCCGCTGGATACAGTCAAAATCTGCACTATTTGTACGAAAGATCACGCCACAGAAAGCTGCCCATCACTCCCAGGACTGAAAGCAGTCTACAAAGAAGCAGAAGAAGAAACAGAACCAATTTACCTACTAAATCAGCGCCGCCAGTGGCAGCCACGACAAACAAGTATGCCCGTTGATCCATCCTCTTCTTTTCAACCTCCTCAGTATAATGCTCAATAGTATAATGGAATGTGGCAGAATCAGCCACCTTTCTCCAGCTGGTCACAACAACCATTCCCCATATCACCATGGCCAAATCAAACAAATCAAACCAATTGGCCAAACTTTCCTTACTGTCCACCATTTTGGCAAAATAATGCATATTCAACACAATGGTCACCCTCCACCTCGCAGAGTCAAACCTGGCAGTCGAACTAGTAAAGACCTATGAATCAGCCAGCTGGAACGATTCCTCTCCCTCAACCTATACTACCAGCACCTTATATATTGCAACAAAATCCCCAGACCAACTTAAAACCGCAGCTCCGAACCCAACCCAACCCGAACCCCAACAATAGACTGGTTCAATCTGTGCAAATAATCGAAGGACCAGAACCAGAAACCAAGTTAAGGGAATGCAACGACCTTCAATTAATATATAGGCATATAATAGAATCACAGGGAGATAAAAATGTTCAAGTTGAAAATTTGTTACCTTTAGAACAAACACCACAAGAAGAGGATTTGGTTAGACAACAAACTCATGAACAAGCAACCACCTCTTCTCCACCATTCCCAGAATCACTGATCATACTACGCCCAATAGAACATCCTGATTTTGATCTTCTGGGAGAACTAAAAAATTTGTGTATAAAAATTCCACTCCTCCAGGCTATACAAGACATCTCGATTTACGCAAAAACTATCAAAGAATTATGTATAAAAAAGCCAAAGAGGAAAATAACAACTAATCCAACTGTCCAAGTAGTCGGTACCCTATCTGACTTACTATCAGGAAGGGAAGCACCTGTAAAATATGAGGACCCATGAAATCCTATAGTCACGGTGAAAATCAATGGATGCTCCTTCCCCAATGCCTTAGTTGATTTAGGAGCTGCAATCAATATTCTTACAACCACCACTGTAAAAAACTTGGCATTACATCATTAGACCAAACCACAACCTTATTGGTGTTGGCTAACCGATCAGTAGTCAGACCAGAAGGCACATTACATGATGTAATGGTATCTGTAGGCTCGTGGGAGTCCCTGCAGACTTTCTAATCATTAATCCTAAAAACCGACTGGATTGAGACCCCTTAATTTTAGGTAGACCTTGGCTAGAAATTGTTGACGCTTGCATTGGTTGTCGACAAGGCAACATGACTATAGCAAGAGGAAACAATGTAAAGAATTTAGCCTTGTACCCTCCAGCCCAACCAAGCTTAACAATAATCAAAACAAAGAACAACTTGTATCATGCCTAACTGAAAACATTAGATCACCACTAACCATAGAAGATGCCCTCGAATTTAAAGACCAAACAGAGGACGACATCATTAACTCCTACATTAACCAATCAGAAACCAGATCCCATCTACAATGTCACATGATCGAGGCAGCATTTGATAATGAAGTAGAAGAAGATCCCCTAAAATATACTCATGATCAATCAATACCAACCACCTCTGTTTATAACAGCAAAACCATAGAGATTGAGCCGGGGAAAACTTTGAACATTAACAAAAACCTGATCGTTGAACAAGAAGAAAAGTTGGTTCAACTCCTAAGAAAATATAAGGAAGCCTTTGCAAGGGATTACTTGGACATGAAAGGAATTGATCCCCAGTTGTGTACGTAACACATCTATATAGAAAAGGATGCTAGACCTGTTTGCCAACCCCAACGGAGATTAAACCCTCATCTTAAGGATATTGTGAAAGTTGAATTGCAAAAACTTTTAGATGTAAACTTTATTTACCCAATATCTGACAGCAAGTGGGTCTCTCCATTAGTAGTGGTGCCAAAGAAGAATGGAAAGTGGCAGATATGTGTAAACTACAGAGAATTGAACGAAGCAACCCATAAATACCACTTCTCCCTTCCATTCATTGATCAGGTATTAGACACATTAGTAGGAAAGAAATTCTTTTCTTTCCTAGATGGCTTCGGTGGATACAATCATATTTAAATTGCCCCTAAAGATCAGGATAAAACTACTTTTACCTGTCATTGGGGAACATTTGCTTACAGGGTCTTACCCTTTGGGCTATGCAATGCACCTACCACATTCAGAGGGCTATCCTGAGCATTTTTTCAGATTTAATAAATGAAGGGCTGGAAGTGTATATGGATGACTTCGCACCTTATGGGGATGATTTTGAGTCAGCATTACAAACATTAGAAAAAGTGTTGCAAAGATGCATTGCCACCAAGCTCTATTTGAGCCATGAAAAGTGTCATATGATGATGACCGAGGGATTCATCTTAGGTCATTATATTTCAGCAGCTGGAATACAGGTAGATCCAGCTAAAATTCAGATAATTTTGTTAATACCTACACCTACCACACAAACAGAGGTACGCAATTTTTTGGGATTTTCTAGTTATTATAAAAGGTTTATAAAGCATTTTTCTCAAATTGCTGCACCTTTATATGCACTAATAAGAAATATTGATTTTATTTGGACAGATAAGTGTGATCGTACTTTTGAGGAACTAAAAAAGCTTGTATCAACAGCCCCAGTGCTAAGGGGCCCAAATTGGGATTTGCCATTCCAAATTTCATCTGATGCTTCAGTCACAGCAATCGGAGCAATTCTTGGACATGAAGAAGATAAAAATCCATATGCAATATATTATATCAGCAAAAATCTATCTCCTATTGTATTAAACTATACTATGACTGAAAAAGAATTTTTAGCTATAATATATGCTGTAAATAAATTTAGACATTATATAACTGGGTATCCTATAGTTTTATATACAGATTACTCTGCCATTAAGTATTTAGCAAATAAACCAGTTACAAATGGAAGAGTGACAAGATGGTTTATTCTCTTGCAGGAATTTGACATCACAATTAAAGATCGACCTGGAAAAGAAAACCTTGTAGCTAATTTTCTCTCATGAATGCCAAAGCCAGCGGACGTAGTAGCAGTCGAAGATCAATTTCTTGATGAACATTTATTTGTCGTCACTGTCAGAACACCATGGTATGCGGACATCGCAAATTACTTAGCAGTAGGCAAATTACCCAAGCATCTAACGCCTAATGAAAGAAAACAGATAGTGCAGCGCAGTACCCGATTCTCTTGGATTGGGGGCTACTTATTTCATATAGGGGCAGATATGCACATCAAAAGATGCATCCGAGAAGATGAAGTATTTGACATTCTAAAAGCATGCCACGATGGGCCGTGTGGCAGATATTTTGCAAACCGTGGGACCGGTCACAAAGTTTTACAAACAGGTTATTACTGGCCCATTATTTTTAAAGATGCTAAAAAGTTTGTTCAAGCCTGTGATAGTTGCCAGAGGGCGGGACGCCCTGGACAATTTGATGAGATGCCTCTGAACCCACAGTTAGTAATCGAGCCATTTGAGTGATGGGCGCTTGATTTTATTGGTCTTATTAACCCATCATTCAATCAGAAAACATACACTGGTTGCAACAGAGTATGTTACTAAATGGGTTGAAGCAGAGGCAATGCCAAGAGCTACACAGGATTCAGTAATACATTTTCTTTTCCAATTATTTGTGCGATATGGCCTCCCGAGGTACATAATTACAGATGGAGGACCGCAATTTGTAGGTAATAAGATTGCTGCAACATTAAAAAATTACCACATTCTGCACAAAGTTACAACTCCATACCACCCACAGGCAAATGGCTAAGTAGAAAACACTAATAAGGTAATTGAGGCAATACTTAAAAAAACAGTTGCATCACACAGATGTGACTGGGCTTCAAGATTGCCAGAAGCCTTGTGGGCATACCGAACAACGTGGAGAAACACCACGGGGTATTCACCATATTAATTAGTATTTGCAAAAGAACCCGTCTTCCCAATCGAATTCGAAATTCAAACATTAAGAACAACGCAGGAGGTTGAGTTAGATGAAATCAGACTCTCAGCTCTTCAACACACTGCATTAATCAAACAACAGAAAGCAAAATGGCATGACGCCCTTATTAAAAAGAAAATATTCCACGAAGGAGATTGGGCACTCCTATACGATTCCAGGTTCTAGGATTTCCCTGGAAAAGTCCAGACTAGATGGTTAGGACCTTATGAGATATAGAAAGTGCATGACAATGGCACCATTACATTGACAACCATTGATGGATCGAGATATTCTTTCAAAGCGAATGGTCATCAAGTGCGACTTTATCACAAACCGCTCACCAGGGAATCCTTTTACCAGCAATTACGGGAAGATTCCACTATGCAAATTCTTGCTGAGGAAGATAACCCATCCTCAGCATTAATTTACTAAACAATTCCTTTGTTTTTTAATTTTGTATATAAACTTTTCTCTTTAAATTTGCTTGTATAAACCGTTTTTTGTACAGATTTTAGTGTTGTTCCATTTAAGGAACAGTTGTTGTTCCTCTTAAGGAACAAAAGCTGTTCCATTTAAGGAACAACAAAGGTTTCTTTATTCAATTTTCGTGTTGTTCCTCTTAAGGAACAGTTGTTGTTCCCCTTAAGGAACAATAGTCGTTCCCCTTAAGGAACAACAATCTTGCATGCTCATATTTTTGTTGTTCCTCTTAAGGAACAACATCTTTGCATGTCCATATATTTTTGTTGTTCCTCTTAAGGAACAACTGTCATTCCTCTTAAGGAACAACAGTCGTTCCTCTTAAGGAACAACTGTTTTGCGTATGTTTTATCTTTTTGTTGTTCCTCCTAAGGAACAGTGGTCGTTCCTCTTAACGAACAACCGTTTGACGCTCTATTTTTGTTGTTCCTCTTAAGGAACAATAGCCATTCCTCTTCAGGAACAACACTTTCGCGTGCTTCTATTTTTGTTATTCCTCTTAAGGAACAGCGGTTGTTTCTCTTAAGGAACAACGGTTGTCCCTCGTAAGGAACAACAACTTTGCGTGTTCATATTTTAATGTTTCTCTTAAGGAACAGTTGTTGTTCCTCTTAAGGAACAACAGCTCTTCTCTTAAGGAATAACAGCCTTGCGTGCTCTTATATTTGTTGTTCCTCTTAAGGAACAACAATCCGCGTGTATTCTATTTTTGTTGTTCCATCTAAGGAACAACTGTTGTTTCTCTTAAGGAACAACAGTCGTTCCATTTAAGGAACAACAATATCGCCTGCTTACATTTGTGTTGTTCCTCTTAAGGAACAGTTGTCGTTCCTTTTAAAGGAACAACAGTTTCGTTTTTTTTTTTTTTTTACTTTCTGATGTTCCTTCTAAGGAACAACTGTTTCGATTTGGAGTGTTTTTATGTTGTTCCGCAGAAGGATCAATACTTTATTTTGCGTCTATTTTACTTGTTGTTCCGCTTAAGGAACAACTGCTATTCCTCTTAAGGAACAACAGTTTCATGTGCAATTTTTTTCTCTCTATCGTTCCTCTTAAAGGAATCGCAATTTTGCGTGCAACTGTCTTTTTATTGTTCCTCTTAAGGAACAACACTTTTTGAGTGCATTTTTTTGTTGTTCCTCTTAAAGAACAACACTTTTTTTATAGAGTTTTTGTGAATAATGTTTCACTCTTCATGATCCTTTCAAAGAAAAGATACAAATATATGCAAGGACACAAAGATTAGATGTTACTGAAATAAGCAAATCAAAGAAAAATTATCATCTTTAATGAAATTGCTTTGTATTGATAAGAAAAAGAAAATGACACAACTATCTATATCACTTTGTTGTCCTTATCTTAACTAGAACTCAAATTGATTGATTATTTTTATCATGTTGGTTCTTCCCTAATTCTCATAATTCTCTTTGATTATTATTATTGAATAAGAATAAGGGCATATTTTCTTCTATTGATATGTCCAGACTTCTTCCACCATTCCTACTCTTAAAGAGTGTTGAGCCATCCTCTATATATAAATAGGAAGTGCTATATAATATATATATATATATATATATATATATATATATATATATATATATATATATATATATATATATTATTACTAACAATTCTATGATTTTTCAGATGGAGGAGAGGGGGTCTCATCAAGAGCTAGCCTACCATGATCGTAAGGGAGCAGTGAAGTGGCATTCCCACTATGGCCACCACACCAAGGATATGATCCAATGGACACATCAGAAAAATAAAAGTCCTTGGAACAGGAGGTCTCATCACGAGCCGACCTGTCCACCTTTCACTCCTTCTCGGTGAATGGCATTGTGATTCATCTGGTTACCAAGCCATCACAATGGCCTCCATTTTGACATCACAAGGCACTTTCCTAGGCATACATAAAGGATTATGGTTCCAAAGGGTGAAAAAACAACTTTGTCAAGGTTATAAACACCTGTGGACAACAGAGCTCTGCTGATGGTATTGGAGTCATATTTTTCAACATCAATAGTAATTATAAACCCTTTTCTCATTTCTTTATCGTTATTTCAAAAGAGATTATGTTCCCAATTCCTTTTGAACCTTTTATGCATGAAATATTGTTTAAAAAGTCAATCATAACAGTTTAAGTGGAATAATGACCACATAGCATTTTGCCTACGTCAGTTGTCATTTTCCCTTTTTCACATCACTCCATAGCATCTCCATGTCTATTCATGATTTTCATCTTAAGCCTCGATTTCAACAACTCGATACTTTTTGTGATCTTGTCATGAATATGTACACCTTGCCCTTTTTACACTATACGATTGCCATCAAGTACGTTGCCCCTCCATTTAACCAGTTGAGGACGACCTATCATTTTTCAGGGGGGCACAGGTGACTTCCAAAATACTCTTGCATACGTGTCAATATTTTATTTGGGTGTACTAGACTACATCAGATCCCATAATAGCAAGTTTTAACGGTATTGATGTTAAAAAATGGTATTATCCGATATGCACAGTTTGTTGTTCCATTGTTATCTCTGTGTATTGTTGTGTAAAAATAACAGTGTGCAGAACTTAGACGAAATGGGAGGACGATCAATACGCAGTGAGCCACAGGTACTAGCAGTTTCTGATGTTGCACGAGAAATTTTAGTAAGGGCTAGATGGGTCGCATATTTTACACGACTGCAACAACCCCATGAAATTGTGGCTATCGAATTTTTGCAGAATTTGCAGGATGATAATTCCATAGTAAGAGGAAGATGAATAACAGTGACAGATATAGTAATAGTTGAGGTATCTAGACTACCAGCAGTCAAACCCATATGGACACATAAAAAATTGAGACTTCAAGATGCCATGGCCACCTTTTGGGACGAGGGACAGAACTTGATTGTCAAAGGAAAAGGAGTCCAGCCTTCATCTTTGGGAGAACCATGGACAAAACTGGCTAGAGTAGTGCAGAGCTACATTACATGCGACGGAAGAAAGGATGTGGTAAGACCACGCCACCTCAAATTACTAGCAGTACTAAAACAGAAATGTGCCATAAATTTGCCTACATATTTAATTTTTTTGTTGCATGACGCTGCTCAGAGCATAAAAAAATCCCGCCATATAGATACTGTAGTGAGCCACCATTGTTTAATTCAATTGATAGTAAGTTATAGCCTTGCTCAGCAACAGACCAGTTGGGAAGAATTGGTGTTTTCTATAGACGGGGGATTAGCCTTACCTGCCCCAAAAAGAAAAAGAACCACCAGCACAACAAGCAAACCACAAAAATGTAGACACCCTTCTAGATTAAGAACAAGCAGGGGAACAACTGAGAACCTCCAGGGTAGCAGCAACCAACCCTTAGAATTACCTAGCCCTGAAAATGAACAACCCTTACAGCTAGAAGGAAGAGACAACCAAGAATCAGAACTTGAGGAAGAAACAGAGCATACTAGTGAAGAAGAGAGGGAGGAAGCGGAACTTCCCTTAACCCCCAGCGCAAGTCCACCACAAAACCCATTACAGGAGGACGAATTGGCCCAAATTTTGGCCAATATGAGTGAATATATTCAGCCCCAAAGTCCGCTCAACCTTAATATTGAAGCAGAGCAAACACAAGAAAACTTTGCCCACAACAAGAGTATATCAGAAGAAATAAGTGATGAAGTAGAAGTAGGAGCAGAAGCCACTCAGGAAGTGGCAGACCAAACTAGGGTTACCTCTCCAGAGGAACCTAGTCAGGACAATGCGAACACAGAAGATATGTTCCAAACAGAGGAAATGGAAGCTAGTCAGGGCAAAGACACAGCCCTTAGAGAACAAAACCCAACTGAGCAGCCGAGTCTAGAAAGAATAGAAACGGTTAAGGAAATAGTTGTTCCTCCCAAGAAGAAGAAAAGCGAAGTTAAGAGGTTGCTAAAGGAACAACAAAAGCTACAAAATTTAGTGAAACAACTCAGATAAAAGATAAGGGCACTAAAAAGGGGGGAAATCTCAAGAAGAAACCCGAAAACAGTGAATGCAGCTATTTAAACTAAATTCCATGATACAAGGGCCACGGAGACTCAAATCGAGCCCATACTCATTCAAAATGATAAGGAATAACATGCAGTTGTTACAGAAGCAGTTGCCCAAAATGCACATTTCTGCAATATAGTTGTTCAAACGGAGGCACTATCCTCCAACAATGCGGCCACCCAAATAGAAAATCCACTTGCCCATAATAAAAGAATGCAGACCTCACGCATTCCATTCCATGATAATGGGACGCAGACTATAGGCACTCAGTCTTGTAATAAAAGTTCCGAGATAGATCTCCAAGTCAAAGATGTTTTGGTAGGAAACAACCCTGGTATAACAAAGCTCCAAGAGGACCTGGCACAGGGTCAGTTGACTATAGAGAAGCTTGAGGAAGAGACTGTTCCTCAACAAAGATACCAAGAATTACAGAAACAATTAAGGGACATCAACTCATCAGAAAATGAAGCCTTCGATAATATCGGAGGGTGGAAGAAAAAGTTGAAAAGATAAAGAGCAGACTAGAAACAATCATGTGTTAGATGGATACTCTCTATTCCCTTTACATAGATGTTTTAGCATGCAGGTCCCCTGCCAAGAACTATGCTTTATTTTTATTAGAAAGGTATTTACAGTTAAAAATTAAGGCTGTTAGGGCAGGGAAACCTATAGAATTAAAAATTGTTGAGGATTTTATAAATTGTTGTAAGCACCATGGAGTAAAAGTTCAACGATTACTCTGTGAATTTTATTTACATAATTTTATATTGGAAGAAGAAATGGAGAAGAATCCCAGTCCTTTTGTGGGTGATGTACAGTTTCAAGCGTTCATTTCATTTGCTGTTAACCAGTTGAAGTGGCTCAAAGCCCATAACACTTTTCAGAGGCAAGAAAATGGGTTAGACCTTTGGGTTAGGGGTGAACCGAAAAACCCATTACAACTGTTGGCTAAACATAAAAGTCTAATGCAAAAGGAGGGAGTAATCCAGACCTTGGGACCCATCCACAAAGGAATTGTCCAGCAAGGGATAGAATATTTCATCTCTATCAAAGACAATTCCTTGGCAGTAGCTAAATTCAGATGGAAGACTTCCAATCAAAATATACAGGACAGGAAGCCATTCAACTACAAAAACTTTAAATTAGTTGCAGATCGCCTGATTACCTATAGTAACCTCATCTTAAGGGAAGGTCCGTATTGGCTAGGTTGTAGGTTTCGAAGCCCTATTATCTGGTATCCTGCAAAAGGCTATAAAGCTATATATGAATTGCCTGAAGGGCAGACAGGGCCCATCTTTGAAGTTTTGGCTAAAAATCATGGTTTTAGACCACCTCGTGACATTCCCTCTCTAGCCTATTCTTTGACTGCTTTACACACAAACTACATGGTTTTCATGAGGGCATGAAAAAGGGTAAGCAGGGGAGTGTGTTGAGCTATGGAAAAGGTATGAATTTGACATTTATTTCCTTATATTTTTCCTTAATCATATCTCCTTTATATTCTAAGATGTTAATATATCAAAGAATTATAGCAAAAACAAGGGAGTTATTGATTATTGCAATTTAGCTAATTATTGTCTTTTCTCATGCAGGAAAAAGATAAAATGGAAATTACCTTTCCGAGGAAAAAGACAAAGTGAAGTAACTGTTGTTCCTTCACCAGGAAGCTATATCCAAATAGCAGGTCAAGATTGGAGCGTGCAATTAAGGATAAGAACAGAGGAGATCACAGCATCAACGCAAAAGACAAAGAGTTAACTGAAGTTAGAAGATTGAGTGGATCCCTCAGGATCTCTTGATCTTAAGGGATTGTTGTTACTAGTCTATCTGCTATTCATGTTTTACCCATCTGGCCATTATAAAAGGGACAACGATTGTAAAGAATGGAGATTCATCATTATTCAGAAATTACTATTGTACTTTTACTTTGATCATTGACTCTCGTTGATTAAAACAGAGTACGATTGGTTGTAACCATTTTTGCATATGATTAATACATAATCCAGCTGTTGTTCTTCCTTCTATATTGAAGTAGTCCGGCGGTGCTTCACTAGCGGCTAAGGGCCCGACCTTAGTGGATCCACTCGCTATTCTTTACCATTCCTTTACGATCTCTGTTGTGTGATGGTTTGGTTTGATATTTGTTTATTGGAATCACATTGATTTACTGTTTCTTGTTTCTAGATTTAATGAATTGCTCCATTATATATGCTGTAACTGAATTGCGTTGTTGTTCCTTCTTGTCATAATAAGATTATTATTCTCTGCAACTATATTGTTATGTTGTTCATTTTTATTACAGAGCTTCGCTGTTCATTCCAGTAAATTAACTTTGTTGTTCATTATAGTTTCATAAGTTCTGTTGTTCATTTCGACGAAATAGCATTACTATTCATTTCCTTTCTGCAATCATTTGGTTTTGCCTTTCAGCATTGTTACAGTTAGCATAATCATCCCATTTCTATCAGCAGCATTATTGATTTAATTCATTGTCATTCCTAATCGATTATTTAGTGTGGTGTGTGAGATCAACAACTGTAAAGGACATTGGCTATCACTGTCAGAGTTCTCAGATTGAGGATCTTATTTATGTTTGATTTCATTTTCATCAGTTAAAAGATGAAAGAGTTATTGATACTGTATCCTTGATTGATGACTATTGTTAATTTCCTGAGCGAATGATTTAGTTTCAGAGCATTGAGTTCCTTTTAATTGCAAGTAAGTTTTATTTCAAGCATCTGTTTACTCTTGTATTTGAAAGCATTGTACTGCAATTTAGAAACATTACTCTTGAATAAATATCCACCACAAACTGTGTACACTCTAGAAATATAAAATCTTACCTGGATTGATAATTAATGTAGGATAAATAGGAGTTAAAAAGACACCTTTTATCACTCAACAACCCATACAGGGACTACCCATTGAACAAGTTGGAGAGCAATACAAAAGCCACTACAGGCAAGGATCCTGAAGGTTTTACTAAGGTTGGGGGTAAAGGGAAAGGAGGCAAGTGGTACCAAAAGAAAATTAATGAAGAAGGACAACCGAGCCACAATAATTTCAAGATCTTAGAAGAAGAAGTCGAAAACAACAGGATAAACCAGGAATCGGAGAATATTCCCACTAAGAAGGAAAGGGATGCTAATATGGAGGATATACCAGAAAATAACAAACAAAAGGATGATATGCCGAGCATTATGGAGCTCAGTAGGGATCACGAGATGACCCCAAGTGAAGCTAGAACGGAAGACCATGAACAACAGGAGATTCTAAAGAGGGAGAATTTAGATCTAGAAAAGTTTCTGGAGCAGGGAATCACCAAAGGGGTAGACTCTCTGCTAAAAGAGGAGTTTGGCAAGGTTCAACAACTCTTCCTCTGGAGATCACAAACGAAGTGTTATGGAGTCAAAAGAAACCATGATATCCAGGAGAATATGGGAGTGAAAACGATGGAGGATACACCGATTCATTCTTCCAAGAACTCGGGTTGGAAAAGAGGAAGATAAAAACATAATGAGTTGCTGACTGAATGTGGGAAACTTATGATTAACTCAGGTAAGATGAGTGATCTTACCAGTTACTCCTTTACAAACCTTTCTTAATGAAGCTTACAATCTAGAACATTAGGGGTCTAGGAAGTAAAGGGAAACAAAGAACTCTTAGCATCAGAATGAAAGAAGGAAAATCAGATATGGTTTTTATTCAGGAAACAAAATGTTCGATGGTAAGATCAAAGGTTAATCAAGTATGAGTATCTAGAGGTTAAAGCGGATAATTCAGTGTGTGGGGTTCTTACTCTATGGGATACTAAAAAAACTTGGAATCCTAGATGCTAAAGCCTCTAGGAACTCTCTATCGTTAGTGATTCAACCTTTGGGTGATAAGGAGATCTACATGATCACTAACATCTACAGTCCTCAAAAACTAGAAGACAAACTTAAGCTTCTCACCGCCCTTGAGAATGTGAGAGAGCGATATCTTGATGTGCCTTGGATTCTGGATAGGGATTTCAATATGAACAGATCTCTTACAGAGAAAAAAAGGTGGTACCAGAAAACTAGGCAAAGACTCCATTACCTTCCAGAACTTCATGAATAACATGGGGCTAGGGACATCGAAACAGTAAATGGAACTTTTACTTGGAATAATAAGAGGGGAGGGGCTTCTCAAGTCGCCTCTAAACTAGATAGATTCATAATCTCATAGGACCTCCTTCTCACAGGCCTTGATATGTCAGCTTTAATCCTTCCCTTCGGAGGCTCGGACCACTGGCATGTCCAACTTGAAGCTACTTTTATGGGTACACCGAGGAACATACCTTTTAGGTTCGAAAATGTCTGGCTCTCTCACCTTGACTTCACCAACAATATTGAAAAATGGTGGGCGGAAGATATGCCTATTCAAGGCACTAAAATGTTCATGTTGTAGCAAAGAATTAAACATATCAAATCTAGGCTTAAAGATTGGAACAAAAAAGAGTTTGGTAATATTTTTAAAGCCAAAAGAGAAGTTGAGCAGAAAGACCATCATCTCAGAAGGTTTTACTGAGGAACAGAAAATTCAGGCTGACTCTCTTCACAATGAATGGGATGATCGGTGCATGCAAGAGGAGATTTTCTGGAGACAGAAATCGAGGGTGCAGTGGATTAGAGAAAGAGAAAGAAACACAAAATTTTTTCATAGATCAACCTTGGATCACAAGTCTCATAACAGAATTTCAAAACTTAAAGATTCTCAAGGGAAAGAGCTCGTCTCTCACAAAGAAATGGAATCTATCCTAGTTCAACACTTCCTTAGCACAACAGAGTAGCCTCTCATCGACAGATCTTGATTCATTAAAAAATTCACCAAGTTCATTCCTAAGCTTGTAACTAGGGAAGACAACCACAATCTTAACAAGCCAGTGTCTGAAGAGGATGTTAGTGAAGTTATCAATGAGATGCAAAATGGGAAAGCTCCTGAACCTGATGGTTTCAATGTGGAATTCTTCAAAGCTTGCTGGAAAACAATCAAACAAAATATCCTTGATGTTGTGGAAGACTCTAGAAGATCCAAAACTGTTTTGAAAGCTCTTAATGCCTCTTTTATAGCTTTGATTCCAAAGCAGGAAAAAGCTATAACATTAGATAGATTCAGACCCATGGCCTTATGTAATGTGGTGTACAAAATTATTTCCAAAGTGATCGCTAACAAACTCAAGCCTCTTCTTCCTGCTCTCGTCTCAAAGGAGCAAACTGGATTTGTGGAAGGAAGACAGATTCTCAACAACATCATACAAGCTCACGAGGTGGTACACTCTCTTAAGAGCAATAAGCAAGTTGGTATGATCATGCAGCTTGACCTAGCGAAAGCTTATGATAAGCTAAGCTAGTCTTACATCAGGACAATGGTAAGAGCTTATGGCTTCGACCACAACTGGATAAGATGGGTTATGGTCCTTGTTTCCACAGCCAGCTTCTCCATTCTGCTTAACGGCTCTCCTTCTAGAACCTTTATGCCTTCTAGGGGTCTCAGACAAGGGGATCCCCTCTCCCCCATCCTCTTTGTTCTCATAATGGAAGGGCTAGGCAGAGCGATCAAAATGGAAAAATGTTGTAGGAAGAATCTAGGGTTTGAAACCTACCCCAGATGGTGCTGCTTCTACTCATCAACAATTTTTTGATGACACAATTTTGCAGGGCATTCCTACGATCAAGGAAGCTAGAGCTTTCAAAGAAATCTTAAACGAATTTGCATTGGCCGTTGGTATAGAGGTAAGCCTTGACAAATCAAAGGTGTTCTTTTTTAACATTGGCATTGCTATTCAGAGGAACCTCACCAGAATTCTTGGGTTTCAAAGGAATCAGTTACCTTCCAAGTACCTTGGAATGCCTCTTACTGAAAAACCTCTGAGAAAGGGAGTGTGGGAGTCGGTAACTAATAAAATTCAGGACAAAGTCAGGAAATGGACCTGCAGGTCTTTGAATTTGGCGGGGCGTATTGTGCTTACAAAGGTTGTCTTCCAGACTGTACCCATTTTCATGTTTTCAACTCTTCCTGCTCCTAAAGGAGTTATGCAACAAATCAGGAGTATTCAACGATATTTTCTTTGGGGTAAAGGGAAAGAGAAAAATAAGTGGGCTTTGGTAGCTTGGGACAAGCTCTGCAAACCTAAGGCCCATGGTGGTTTGGGGCTTCATGACCCTGAAATCCTCAGCAGAGTTTCAGGAGCCAAACTTTGGTGGAGGTGGCTCAAGGAATCGGCCACCCCTTGGGCCAGGCTTTGGAAGCAGAAATATGCAAATAATTGGCAGGAGAGGGATCATATCTGAATGTCAGGGCTCATCAAGGGTTACCACATTTGGAACCTTGCTTGGGAGAATAGAGCCATTGTCCAACAACATAGTTTCTGGGAGATCCAAGTTGGGAACCTTGCACGGTTTTGGGAGGATAACTGGCAACAGGAACCAAATTTGTTTAGGGAAGAACCAACCGCTCTCAAAAATGACATTGACAACAAAGGTTTACTTATGGTAAGTGACTTCTGGGATCAGGTAAGGGGCAAGGATCTTGGTTATAGTGAAGCCAGGTAGATTCTCTTGTTCTTGAATTGGAGCAGAGGAAGATTTTGGTGTCATCCTCGTCTGACCAACTGAGATGGGGTCGAAACACCGAAGGCACCTTTAACCTCAAAGAAGCTAAACACATGGCCCTAGGTTTTGATTATCCAAACCCTGATTAGGTTTGGAATGACCTTTGGCAGAACTCGTAATGGATGAAAATCAAGTTGTTTATGTTGTTGGTTCACCAAAATAAAATTCTCACATGGGAGAATCTTATGAAAAGGGGCTTTGTTGGCCCGTCCAAATGCCATCTATGTGGTTTACAGGAGGAGACAATGGAACATTTACTAAACCTCTACCCCTTCACCTCTGCCTTGTGGGATTGGGTGGCCTCAGACTTTAGGAAAACTGACAGGGACAGACTCGGCATCACCAACACTTTGAAGAATTGGAGGAAAGACTTCTCAGGTAATGAAATCATTAACAAGGCTTGGACTCTGGTTCCAGGCTTTATTATTTAGGATGTCTAGAAAGAACGCAATGGCAGGATTTTCAAGAATAAAACAGGCTCGACTGAAAACATCATTGTCCAAATTTTATGACAGCTCAAAGATACAATAGGAGCCTTTATGTGGAAAATTCCTGAGGACCCTCCTTTGCCCCAGGATGCTCGCATATTGCTGCAGTTGGGTCTTCGTTCTTTGGTTCCCCAAGGCATTACCAAGGGTGTGAGAAAAACAACTGCTAGTAAAGATATCTGGTAGCCTCCTCCTCATGGTTTTTTGAAAATTAATATAGACGGGGCCTCTAAGGGCAACCTAGGGATGGATGGATTTGGCAGTGTCATAAGAGATAGGCAGGGGCGCATAAAGGATATCTTTCACAGTCATTTAGAGACTGCCACTAATAACATGTCGAAGCTCATGGCCTTAGAGTAGTGCCTGGAAATCCTGATGGAGTCAAATTTACACAATGCCATCATTGAAGCTGACTCTGAATTGGTCATTAATGCGGCCAAGAAAATGTGTAATGGAACGACACCTGGAAAAGTGTCGAAACATTGGAGGCTCTTGCAGGTCTTTCAGTGTATTCATTCCCACTTGCGAACCCTGAGAACCATCAGCTTCGTTCATGTGCGAAGAAAAGCCAATATGTTAGCTGATCGTTTGGTGAATGAAGGAGTGTTATGTAAGGAAAGCTATATTCGGTACGACTAGGATTCTATACCCTCTGGTAAATTGCGTGATGATTGTCAATGACAGGCAGCCAAAGATATGGCGTACTTCCAGACAATGAATAATTAGTAGGAGGAAGACTAGCGGAAGTAGGAGAGAGCGAAAGTCCTTGAGCCTGGTTGAAGTGCCGCAATAAATCCTAACCATTGATCCCACAGTTAATGCTTACGTCATAGCTAACTATGGGGGATGAGTATTTGGTAAACAACATGCTAGTTGAAGGGCTGCAGAGCGGACCCGAAGTTTTATAGACCAATGGTTTATAACCTATATCAGCTCCATGAAGCGGGTAAGTGTCGCGCAAGTTTCTGATCCGATATCATTGAGGACCGTCAGATCAAATGGGTTTTGATCGAATGGATATCAAGTTTTAAAATGGTCAGAGGTTAAGTCTAAGAGCGGACCCGAAGTTTTATAGACCAATGGTTTATAATCTATATCGGCTCCGTGAAGCGGGTAAGTGTCGCGCAAGTTTCTAGTGCGATATCATTGAGGACCGTCAGATCATTTGGGTTCTTAATCAAAGAGAATATCAACCGTCTGATTGAAGTAAGATCAACGATGGGGATTGAGCGATTAGAATTGAGAAATAAGAATTGGGGAGAGATCCACATTCTTAACACTTGGGAATAATGACCAGGGGTCTAATTTTGTTTTTGTGTGTAAGGTTTTTGGTTTCGATGACCGTGTTGTTTGTTAATCATCAACGAGTCTATATTTTGTTGGTCTTTACACTTGTAAAGACATGTACCATATGTGATCTTTTTTTTCGGTTAATTGAAGGCTCCACTCTTACTTGACCAAAAAAAAAAGTGTAATATGCAACGTTGTTGTTTAGTACTTGCTTTTTGTTGGCATTATGATTCAAGTGTTGTCCTTGATGGCAACTCACTCAGAGATTGGTACAGGTGCTCAGAGACTGGTACAGGTGATGGCAACTTAACTAGTGGACAGATCTCAGTACAGCAGGACAAGAAAGAGATATACGCAGGTTCAGCAAGGAGAATCAGCGTGTACACGCAGGTTGGCTTCAGTAAAAGCGCGTACATGTGAAAACGTACCTTTGGTCAGTGGCAGTTAGTCCTTGGAAGTTGTGCCTATGGTTTCGGACCATTGTGTCTCGACGGGCGTGTCGATCCCTAGTTTTGAAGTCGATGGTATTGTGTTTCTATGGTTTTGGCTCTTGGTATTGAACAAGGCCTAAGGCTATATAAGGAGAAGATCACTAGGCAAAGATAAGGGTGTGGGTGTCTGACGCAGTGAGAGGATCTGGTATCGCTGGTTATCTGTTCGGGACGCTTGGCAAGGGTCGGATCTGACAAAAAAGGCAGAAGTAATCATTTCTAGATCTGCACGCGGGTTGCCTTTGGAGAAAGCGCGTATACACGCGGTTTTGGTACAATGAAGTAGCGTATGCATGATAAGGGTTGATATTTCAGGTTGTTGCTGATTCTGGTGGTTGTTGCAGAGTTCTAGATTCTGGTTTGAGTTCTGTGTTCTTGATGACAGGGTTTCAGTGATTCGGTATTGGGTTGTTTAATGAATTATGATGCAAGTATAAGTTGATGATTGTATTGCGGTAATGTTTGCTTTGTACTCTTGGATCCAGTCTGAAAATTGATGAAACGTGGTCCCTGAAGGTTGTAGGGTCAGCACCTACGTACTAGTAAATGGATCAGCTAGTACAAGAGCTGAGGGGGTTGTAGCTCCCTTCCAGAAGAAGTTGGAAAACGAAAGAGAGGGTTGTAGCCCTCTGCAGGTTGTAGCCTGCATACTGGTAAAGGACTGCACCAGTATATTGTAAAAGAAGTTTCTCATTAAAGAAGAAAGAGACGAATTGCAGCAGGTGGTTTTCACCCACATTGGGTTTCCACCTTATATCATGGTGTTCATGTGTGTGGCTCTTGTGTGATGTTCTGTTCTGTTATACTGCACCTGTTTACTGTTAAATTGCTTAATAATGTTCTGATGCATTTACTGAAGATAAGATTAACTGAATCATAAGATATCTGCATATACGCTAGTTGCTTTAGACACAGTCGCGTGTACACGCGAATTCACTTAACTGAAGTCGCGTATATGTTTCTGAGTATGAAATTGAAAAGGTTTTATTGATCTGATAATACTGATTCACCCCCCCTCTCAGTATTATTTCCAACAATTGGTATCAGAGCCAGGTCCTTCAGAGGAAGCTTGATCGCTTGAAGGAAAAGATCCATCAAAATGGCTAATCCAGAAAGAGAGGCACACATCAGGCCACCAGTCTTTGACGGGAACAATTTTACTCACTGGAAGATAAGAACCACTGCATATCTACAGTCTCTTGGAGCAGAAGTTTGGGGACTCGTAGAAGGAGGATACAAATTCCCATCAGCAACTCCTACAGATCCAGCAGAGAAAAAGCAATATGAGCTCAATGCCAAAGTAGTTAATGTCCTATTGAGTACTTTGACTCAATTAGAATTTATGAAGATCATGCATCTCAAATCAGCTAAGGAAATATGGGACAAAATCGTTACAAGCTACGAAGGAGATGATCAGGTAAAAATAGCGAAGCTTCAAACTCTCAGAATCCAGTATGAAACTCTTAAGATGCGAAGTAATGAAAGCGTAGCTAATTATTTCCTGCGTATGGATGAGAATGTGAATTGTATGAGGGATCTGGGTGAAGAATTTGAGGAAGTTGTCTTAGTTCAAAAGGTTTTGAGATCTCTGTCTACTAAATTTGATTCTAAAGTATCTGCCATAGAAGAAAAGGAGAATGTGCGGAAAATTACCATGTCACAGCTTCACGGGATCTTAACTGCTTTTGAAATGCGACAAGAGGTACCACCAGAGGCCGCATTCGAAGTGTCAGAGGAAGAAGATGAGGTAAATTTTGTCAAGAATCTTGAACGGGGAACTGGACGGTTCAAAGATAAGCTACCTTTCAAATGTTTTCTATGTGGTAGAGTTGGTCACTATGCTGCTAGATGTCCTCATAACAAAGAAAGGATATATGAAGAAGATGGTAGAAGCTATTATTCCCATATTAAAAGTTCATTAAATGATAGTGAAGATATTAGAAGTCTCATGGCGCACAAGAAGAAGAATGCTTCATCCAATAATAGCGAGGATATTAAAAGTCTCATGGCACATGAAGAGAAGAATGCAGAAACTGAAGAAGCTGCCAAATTAAAAGAACTATTGGAAACAGAAACCAGGGTAAGGGAGAGATTGCAGGATATAGCAAAAGATCAGAGCACAACTATTCAGAGACTTGAATCAAAGATCCTCTCTCTAAAAGAAGATCTTGAAGATCAAGAACATGAAGTGATCAAACTAAAGCGACAAGTGGAAGAAGGGAGAAAAGTTGAAGACGACCTAAGGAAGCAGTATCTGAAAAAGGAAGAACAACATCAGGTTGAGGTAAATATCTTGAAAGGTAAACTAGAAGAAAAGGATAAGCTCTTACGATTTCAAGATAGTTCTAAAGTCTTGGATGATATTCTTAATAGTCAAAGATCTCCTGCTATCAAGACTGGTCTTGGTTTTCATGAATATGGTGAAGGTGAATCTAGTTCACAAGGTGAGGCAAGAAACTCTAATGAGAAATCTGAAATGCTCAAGGAACAACCAAGGAAAGAAATTCCTCAAGGAAGATCCTTTACTCCTAACTATGGACGTGATAGACGATTATTTCCTCCGCTGAATAATGTTGAATGTTATGTATGTCATAATCTTGGACATGTTGCAGCCAGATGCAGAAGTAGAATGGTTCAAGAAAGATCATCGCATCCCAAGTATTTCAGAGGGTATTGCTTTGCCTGCAATGCATATGGACACAAAGCAATTGATTGTGATAGAAGGAACATGAAAAATATAAGGTGTTATACATGCAACAACTATGGGCATAAAGCAAGGGAATGCAGGAGCAGATTTCAAAATTCAAGACAAGGGGACCATACATCATCACAGTTGCAGGAATTGAAGAAGACAGAGACAGAAAGGTGTGGGACAACTCAGTCAGCTGACATAACAGACACAGGGGAATCTGAAAGTGATGAGATTCAGTATTCCATCCTGCATACGCTGAGATAATGAAGACAAGTCGCGTATATACGCGAGTTACAGGCTGCAAAGTCGCGTATATGAAAAAAGGGCAGCAGAACAGACCCAGGTTCAGTCATGGTTGGCTCAGGCTCAGGGGGAGCAGAACAGACTCAGGAAATGGTTCAGACATGGTTGGCTCACACTCAGGGGGAGCAGATTCTTCAAATAATTCATTGTTGGCATTATGGTTAGAAGTTGTTGATAAAGTCTATGAAGCTAAATGATACATCTTGCTGTTTAGGAATAGTATTGCAGGCTGATGCTTATGGTACAGATCATGATGCTGCTGGTGGCTTTCATAAGTCTTGGTCTAGATATTTCATCACTATGTCATGTATCTCTTTGTGATATCTCTTTTATGATGTCAAGGTCATGTAACGGCCTATGTTGGTTTCCCCACTATGCCTGGGATGAATGATGAAATGTTATGTATTGTCATGAGTAAACTCTTAATGTATCTCCACATGGTTAGGTGGATGAGTCAATATTGGTATATCCCCACTAGGTTGGGTGATGAATTGAGTCATTGGTGATAGGAAGGTCTTCTATAATGTATAAGTCTTTGTTCTTCTTGAAGAACATCTTTTGCAGATCTTGCCTACAGTCAAGGGGAGCATGAACAGCAAAATTCAGCAAGAGTAGAATGGATAGATTGGTACACTTTGGCATACACAAAGGGGGAGCACATTTGGAGATTTCAGCATGTACTCAGGGGGAGTATGGACAGCAGAAGGTATACCAAAGAAGAGAATATCTTGGTCCACCCTTTGCCCTTGATGTCAAAGGGGGAGAGTGACTTGGTGTGGTGGTTGCCATCAAGTCCAAAGGGGGAGATTGTTGGCATTATGATTCAAGTGTTGTCCTTGATGGCAACTCACTCAGAGATTGGTACAGGTGCTCAGAGACTGGTACAGGTGATGGCAACTTAACTAGTGGACAGATCTCAGTACAGCAGGACAAGAAAGAGATATACGCAGGTTCAGCAAGGAGAATCAGCGTGTACACGCAGGTTGGCTTCAGTAAAAGCGCGTACATGTGAAAACGTACCTTTGGTCAGTGGCAGTTAGTCCTTGGAAGTTGTGCCTATGGTTTCGGACCATTGTGTCTCGACGGGCGTGTCGATCCCTAGTTTTGAAGTCGATGGTATTGTGTTTCTATGGTTTTGGCTCTTGGTATTGAACAAGGCCTAAGGCTATATAAGGAGAAGATCACTAGGCAAAGATAAGGGTGTGGGTGTCTGACGTAGTGAGAGGATCTGGTATTGCTGGTTATCTGTTCGGGACGCTTGGCAAGGGTCGGATCTGACAGAAAAGGCAGAAGTAATCATTTCTAGATCTGCACGCGGGTTGCCTTTGGAGAAAGCGCGTATACACGCGGTTTTGGTACAATGAAGTAGCGTATGCATGATAAGGGTTGATATTTCAGGTTGTTGCTGATTCTGGTGGTTGTTGCAGAGTTCTAGATTCTGGTTTGAGTTCTGTGTTCTTGATGACAGGGTTTCAGTGATTCGGTATTGGGTTGTTTAATGAATTATGATGCAAGTATAAGTTGATGATTGTATTGCGGTAATGTTTGCTTTGTACTCTTGGATCCAGTCTGAAAATTGATGAAACGTGGTCCCTGAAGGTTGTAGGGTCAGCACCTACGTACTAGTAAATGGATCAGCTAGTACAAGAGCTGAGGGGGTTGTAGCTCCCTTCCAGAAGAAGTTGGAAAACGAAAGAGAGGGTTGTAGCCCTCTGCAGGTTGTAGCCTGCATACTGGTAAAGGACTGCACCAGTATATTGTAAAAGAAGTTTCTCATTAAAGAAGAAAGAGACGAATTGCAGCAGGTGGTTTTCACCCACATTGGGTTTCCACCTTATATCATGGTGTTCATGTGTGTGGCTCTTGTGTGATGTTCTGTTCTGTTATACTGCACCTGTTTACTGTTAAATTGCTTAATAATGTTCTGATGCATTTACTGAAGATAAGATTAACTGAATCATAAGATATCTGCATATACGCTAGTTGCTTTAGACACAGTCGCGTGTACACGCGAATTCACTTAACTGAAGTCGCGTATATGTTTCTGAGTATGAAATTGAAAAGGTTTTATTGATCTGATAATACTGATTCACCCCCCCTCTCAGTATTATTTCCAACACTTTTGAAAAGTAATTGATAGTTAAATTAAAGTAAAAACAATAACGAACTAAAATTGCATATAAACTAATATAATTAAGTAAAATTATTTTCTCCTTTATTTTGTTTAATGCAGACAATTAAACGATGGAAATTAGTGGCAATTGCTTAAGGTTTATAACTTGTTTAATACAAGTGAATGTTAAGACTATGAAATTTTGTAGTATTGAGATTGTCACCTAGCAATTAGTAATTAATATGTGTACAATTATTTATACTATAAATGGTAAAAAAAAAAAAATTGATATAAATTTTTCAAATTATATATATATATATATATATATATATATATATATATATTTAATAAATTAAAACATTATTAAATCTTATCATTGTTTATTAAATCGAATAAAATTAAAAACTTGCCCTAAGTCAATGGTCCTTATTAGGTGAGTTTATAACCTGATTAGGTAACGCTAAGAACAAAAAGAGAATTAATTCAATGGAAATGGAAACTTCTATATCACGACTCTTGATCTGAAAATGGGGCACTTAGGCTTCTTGTCTAACTTCCAAGAATCTCTCCCACTCCCAAAGCTTAAATCATTCCCAAGTCTTTATGATTAACCAGTGCGGAATTAAATATGTGCTTGAACAGAAGGTGTATGTTGGTGTTGTTTATTAAAATTGTTTATGTGATGTAATTTAATGTGCTTAAACTGATATATAAATACATATAACAGTGAATAAAGCAGCAAAGATAATGCAATAATAAAACACACAAAGAACAACAATATGAATTTGGAGTTCACCCCAAACTCTTGGGCTACATCTTCGTGAGCTCTAGTCAACTCAACTAGGCTATGTGGGATTATGGCAAAGTCCTTTTTACAAGTTATTGGCTCAACTCCACTATTTTACACAGAAACGATGGGTTTAGACACCGTTTTATCCCCGGCTCTTGAAGCTCTCGGCTTTCTGGCTATCGGATCTCGCTCTGGCTCTTGGCTCTGGCTTCTTCGGCTCTCTGTTAGTTTACAGTGCTCTGGCTTTCCACTTGAACTCCAAGTGACTCCCTTGGTTGCGTGCGCTTCTGCTTTTGCTTTTAGCACTGTTTGTTTTGCTGCTGCCTTTTCGCGCTGCTCTCTTACGCCTTAACTTCCTGCTTTGGCTTTGTTTTTTGCTTATGCTCGGTTTCAGCCACAACTCCAACAACTTCCCACCTGTCTCTGACATTCATGGCTTTTAAGCCAAGCGGTGATTGTCTGTTCATTTTCCCTTCTCGGGCTCTCTGGCTTCCCGGCCTTTGTCCGCTTGAATCCCCCTCTGAGCGTTAGCAATCATTGCTAAATGCCTTCAGGGATGGTGGCCACCTATTTTGTAATGGAATGGACCCATCAACGCTTGAAATCCCCAAAAACAATGGTTTTCTATTTACATTGAGAAACGCTGTAAAACACGGGAAAAATCCGCTAAACACTATTGATCAGATTTCAAATATTCATAAATCCGCACTATATTTCCATCGGGTCCACCTTTTAATTGCTTATCGCATCTCCACCATTGATATGGAAGATCTAGATCCAATGGTTGTGGTTCATTTCGAGTGGCCCATGCATACGGTAGTTAACCGCCCGAAAAGAGTGGTTTTCTCTCACTAGGGCCTGGACACATGGCAGCCAATGTATGGGCTCGAGCAGAGCCCAGCCAAAATCTCTTACCGCCTTCGGTCCTCCCGAAATCTCGCTTGTTTCGTGGGTTTCCTTTTATATTTAAAAATACATTGAAACACTGCAAAATCCTGCAAAATGGCTTGAGACGGGCTTGAAATATTATACATTGGCACTTACAAACCCTTTCAGGTCCGATTTCATCGGCATCAGGGGTCGTCGATTGTCAATTGGCGATCACAATGTCGCTCGGCAAGGGGTTCTGTGTATTGTCGACGCCGATTCGCTAGTACGACCATAGGTGATCGACAATCGCATGATCAATGTATCGCATGATCAGTGAATCACGTGATCGCAATCGCCGATTCCATAGTTCCGATATCGCATATGTGCCTGCCTCCGACCCGATCGATTGGATCAGCGGATCAGATTTTCCTCCGTCTTCGCATAAATCTGGCCTTTGCCTTTTTCTGATGTGATTTCCCTTTTTAAGGGTTTTTTTTTTCCATTTTTAGGGGTTTTTGCCTCTTTTTTCAAAGAAATTAGGCATCTTCTGCATGCAATAACTTCTGCATCCTAAGTTCATTTTAGCCCATTCAAGTTGCAGTAGATTCAGAATAAAATGATCTCTGCAATGGGGCTATTTCCAAGAACTTCCTTGGACTTTCATTTTTCCTCTATGAGGACCACTTAGACTTAGGAGTCTATCCAAAATCCTTTTTGGATCACGCCTTCCCACTGAAAGAACTTTTGGTCTCCAAAAGACTAATATACTGATCTGAACAGTAAATGAGAGTGACTCACCCTCTTCTTTCAGCCTCCCCCTACACTTGCTCTGCATAGCGCCTCTGAACCAAAGTTTCTGACCACTTCCCTTCCTGGATGGGCTAGTCTTCCTGGGAAGAACTGTCTTCCTCCTTGTCTTCTTGCAGAACTTTTGC
Organism: Pinus tabuliformis; assembly: GCA_031772625.1. Taxonomy (NCBI): domain Eukaryota; kingdom Viridiplantae; phylum Streptophyta; class Pinopsida; order Pinales; family Pinaceae; genus Pinus; species Pinus tabuliformis. The sequence goes on along the minus strand of CM062805.1, from coordinate 998,404,393 downwards.
TGAAATGGTCATAGAAGGTGGGTTTAACTTCTTTGCCTTGATAATTGATCCAAGGTGGCTCAAGCGAATGTGAAGTTCATCTTCTCCACAAAACTTTCATTTGCACTTGTTTAAAAAGCTGTCAACAACAACTATTAACAACAACAGAAACATAGACAACAACTGGATGGCCTAAACTCCTACTTCAGCAAAAGAAACATATTTCACATCTTGTGAACACCTCCATGCCTTACATCTGCATACAAATGATGGACTAGATAACAAGCCCATAAAACATGCCTTTAAACAAATGACCCTTCAAGTCAAGCATGTAGAAAAAGACCATTAGGACTCTTTTTCAAAAGATGAAACACTTCATCACTATCTCCATCTTGGAGACCAATTCAACTTTTTTCAAGTTAATATTGCATTACATGCATGTTTACAACAAAGCAATCAACCCTTCAAGTTAATTACACATACATGTTCAAATACAAGGAAAAACATCAACATCCTTGTGTTCATGCATCTCATGCTCATGCATGCATTTCATCCTTCAACTTTCACTTAAGCACACTGTACTTTCGAAGCTGAAATGAAATATAATGTTGCAGCAACAAAGTGAGTCTCCTACTCAACCTTTTTCCATTCACCATCTTGGTAAAGTCCTGCAACTTGCATCTCATCAACAAAGAAATGCAAATAGATGCATCAATAGACATGCAACCTTAATTGGAAAAGAACTCTAGCCATTTCTTACCAATCCAATTCAAAGGTCTTTCCTTTGTCTGCACATCAACATCAACATGTGAATCATTCTGAAACACATCATTCATGGAAACTTCATTCCCATTTATGCCATCTTCTCTTTCCACTTTCTTCAGCTTTTGTGGAAGCATTGTTGGATTCATAGTCCAACACCTTGCAACAAGATGTCCTTGCTTATGGCAGCAAGTGCAACACATGTGCATCCTCTTGACAACATGATTTACCTTGTCCACTGGACCTTTGGATTTTTGCTTCTTTTCCTTCAAAAGTTTCTTGTATGTGGCCATTCTCTTCCAACATCTAAAAACATGATGGTCATCCAAACCACAGAAGGAACATGCAATTCTTTTCCCATGCTTATGTGGAAATTTATCATGCTTTGCAAAATCAAAAGGAAGATTATTAGAACCAGATTTATACTTGCCTCTTTCACCATTATTTCCTTCATGAGGAGGTGAAGCAATTGAAGAAGTGGCTCCCTTTGAAACCCCATCAATCTCTTCAAGGTTTTTAGAGTTTCCACAACTCTCTGGTTCAAGTGTGTGCTTCTGAACACCTGCATCCTACAAATGATGTTTCAAGCTATTGCATTCCTCCTTAATACAACCTTCACACTCTTGAAGACCTGCAATGCAAGTCTTGCTTGGAGCTGTTTTAATGGTCTTTATGGCAGCTTTGGAACTTTCTCCATAAGCTTGTCCATAGCCAAGACCCAAATACTTAGGCCTTTCCTCAATTATTATTGGCTCAACAATACCTTGTGCATGCTTACCTAAGCCTTTTCCTTCATAGCCCATCTTGGACATTAGCTTGGAACCTATGCCTTTGGTATGTTTTTTCAAAAGAACCAATATAAGCATTCTTAGAGGAATTTGAAGACAAACTGGAATGGTTTAACTCTTCTTCAAGTTGATACTTGACCAAGGTTTCTTTGGCAACAAAGGGTTGTGACTCCAACTCATGCATCCTCTTCAGGTTCATATTTGCAATATGAAGTTGCCTCTCCATTTCCTGTAGTTTGTCAAAAAGCAACTGCTTCTCTTTGTTATAGACATATTTGGGCACTACAACCCCAATCATATATGCCGATAAACCAAGGGCTCTTTAACCCCTAAAAGTGTTGTTTCATACCCTAAAGGATCATGGTCAACTGATTACATCATTTCCCAGAAGTTCCACCTGAAAAACCACTCAGAACTGGCCAAAACTGGACTATACTGACTGCTCCATGGTCAAGGTGCGATGCATACTGGTTGTTACACTAGCTAGGTGCAATGCATACTAAAAGAGCCTTCTGTGGGGTGTGGTGAGCGAGAATAGACAAATGGCAGAGACAGTTTTCTAAGTGGATGCTCATAAAATCTTCTAGAAACTTCTCCTATGACACTTTCCTTTCTGAATTCGCCTAGGGATGAGTAAGAGATCAATGAAATCTCTAAGTGGAACCAAGAACTATCAGTGGAATGACACTAATCAAAAACCCAGAGCTGACTCACCCCCTTGCAAGACATCTATATATGGATCCCTCATCTGAGAGATCTAGGGGTTGGAATTTTGTAATTTGTAAGGAAGTGTTGTTGGTTTATCTTTGAGAAGAGACATTGTATTGTTGGGTGATTTTGCTTTTCATGAGGTGAAGAGGGCTTTGATGCTGGATCAGATAGTTGGGTTGTAATCCTCTCTTCTACTATTAATAAAGTTATTTGAGTTTTCCTCCATATAATTGTGTATTTGTGAATTTTTTAATTTGTGAATGCAATTGTATGGTCAATGTATTGCTGATTCTGCACTGTTTATGGTATTATAGATCAAGATGCTTTGATGGTGTTTTGTTGCTTTTCCTCTACAAGTATTTTCTAAAGTGGGACAAGTAGAAGAGGAGTGGAAAGCTCTATCAAGGGAGAGAGGAAACAAGCAAGGAGCCAAGCGGAAGATTCAGGTTGGTACTCTTTGCTTCTCTCTTACCTATCATACATAAAGGAAATCACAATTTGATTTGATTGTTTGTTTCTAAGATAGCTATCCGTCTTAGTGGGACTAGCAAATCGAAAAGACATTAGTTTTCACGTAAACAAAATGGCGACTCCACTGGGAAGCGATTAGTTTGTTTGTTTGTGATTGTTGTTTGCTTTATAAACTATAGACGGAGCCTGAAGTTAGCCAGCTAGCCTTTGAATTGCTCTTGCTATGCAAGTGCAAAGTATATGAATGCTACTTAAGTCAATCTTCGGGTTGGTTTATGAAATGAACATCTGACTTGCAAACATCCTAAGTGCCCTTGTGGTAGCTCAATAACCTCCTAAGATCATACCACTATACTTTGTTTTTATTGCCTATCATAGATCAGCCTAAATAACTGAACTTAGCTACAAATTTGAGCAAAAACCAAACTCAGTTTCGTTCCCTGGCCCATAGCACTATTTGTAACTAGCAGCCTGTATGCATCGCACCTCTCATGTGTTGCAAGTGAGATGCATCCCTGTTTCCCTTAAGGACAGATGCGATGATTGAGTGATACTGTTTCTCTCTTTGGAACTTGGTTTTCCCCCCTTTGTTTTCAGCTTTATTGAGTAGTTTTGCTGCATATGATCAATATCTCATTGCTGAAGCTTTCTTCCTTTACATTATTCAGCCTCCATTGATTAAGGTTTGTAAATGTTTTTTAATGTATTTTTCATCATTTACAATCCTTCTTTGTCAAGAGTAGCTTAAGCAAACTGTCTTTTTTTGATTCAAAAGTGTCGTAACTGTCATTTTGGGTCAAGAAGAAGAGTGTCGTAAAGTCTTCCTCATCTAGATAGTTGATTGTACTTTTGTAATTGTATTTGATTTAAATTGTCAAAATTTTAAGTGTCGAAAGTAGTTTTCCATTTGAAATCGAAAGTGTCATTTTAGTCTTCCTTTTATTTTGAAAAGAAATTGTTGAAATGTCGCTTTGAAGAAAATAGTTCAAATCTATACTTAGTTTTCATTTTTAGCATTCTCACATTAAGGAAATGGAAAAACAAATACATGCATGTGCATTGCATTTAGACTATATGCAGAAAATGATTTAGGAAAAGTACATTTAGTGTCTGCTCTTTGCTCTTCTTTGAAAGAATCGTTATCTTCTTTCCTTAGCAGCTAGGATTTTCATTGCTAAAAGAAAATAAACGACTGTTTATCATTTTAGATTGCATATTTAGGAATTTTACATCTACATCACGCGGTGAACCTTGAAAGACAAACTTCTAAAAAAGATAAACTCTAAAATAAATCTCAATGAACATAAAAACGCTTTGGAACCTAACGCAACACATCTAGAAGTCTAGGCTAGAGACGTGTTCCGGCGTCGTAAAACCTGGTAACTATCATTTTCATTAAAGGTTGGGTGATTCCTCCTCTTTGATACGAAAAGTGCCAGTACGAACTTGTGCTCCCCGTATCGTCAAGTATATATTGGGAGACCACAATAGGCTGATATCCTTTATCCTTAGGAAGCCGTGTCTGCCACCCTATCGATCGCAATGCACTGAACACAGCATTCGGGAAGATTGATTGCCGTACGTAAAGTCCTTGGTAATTTCTCTTTAATTTACCACCAAGGTGTATATTACAGTTTTGCGATTGGTTTGGTAATCCCTCTGTCTAGATTTCCAGAGTAGTCACTTTCATTCCTTTTCGACTCCTTAAAAGAAAAGGTCCATCTGAGCACTTGTCACTTCAGGCTCATTAAAAATCGAAGGCGACTAGAGTCACCTTTAGCTTTTTCTCGACTCTTAAAAATTGAAAAAGCAAAGTTGTGTCAAAGCGTCATAAAATTTATTTAATTCAGAATAACATCCCTGTTCCTTCGTTGATCTTAGGTTGAGGTAATGGAGTCCACCAATCAAGGAATTCCCTTTAGGGGGAATCCTAGTCCTTTCTCTTCTTGGGGAGATATTGGTTGCCTCGTATATGGCCACATTGTCCCTTCCAGGAATCACAATTGGCCTGCCAGTATGGCTATTCTCAACCTTTGTCGCTCAAAACACTGTAATTCCTCAGCAATCAAATCAACAACCAGATGATACTGATGTTGTCCCTTCACCTTCTACTTTGTTTTTTTCTCCCTCTCCTTCTTCCTCTTCGCTTGGTGAAATTAGTGATACTAAAAACCAAGTAGCTGAGAAGAAGAAGAAAGGGAAGGAGGAGAAGAAGAAGAAGTCAGTCAAACAAGGAGGCAACCATGCATCATCTGGCGAAAATCCGCACACCGGACTTTTCAAACCAAGATCTCCATGCATAATTTGCAAAGGAAACCATTTTCATCGGGATTGTCCTTACATTTCACGGATCTTGAGAGAATGGTCTCCCCTTTCGCATTATCCAGTGCCATCAACCTCTGGCGATCAGGTTGACAACACACCATCAATTAGTGAAAATGAAGTCAATGGACATAAAGGAAAGGTCGGATTTCCTTGTAGGTTGTGTGAAGGTGATCATGCTCTTCACCATTGTCCTTTTCTAGACGAATCCAAAAGTGTCTTGGATAACCGTCCTGCTTCACCGTAGCGACTTCCTCTTGGATACCAGAAATGCTTTCCAAGTCCATCGCTAGTTGAAAATCTGACTGACATAACTCAATTGTCGGTTGAAATGCCTATGATTGAAAGTAAATCTTCTGAGTCCATACCGGACCAAAGTCAACAGGTCGAGATGGCAGTTGACCCAGTCTTGCCGTCAGAAGGTCTACCTTCGAATGATACAATTTCCAAAGAGAATGAGAATGACACCGTTCAAATTCTTTTTGTTAATACAGAGTTTGATGAACTTGGGGGCAATCCACCCATTTCTTTACAACAGGCGGAAAATTCCCCAGTTCAGGAGGTTCATCCAACCATTCATCAGTACCTCCTCCAAGTAGTCTAGTCGTTTCCTTCGATTGGAATAAACTAGCAAGACCCCGCCTTCCATTTAGTGTACCATTCCGGATCATAGTACAAGTGTACAAAATGATCGTGTCTGGCACTATCATAGATGAAGGGGCTTCAGTGAGCATCCTTTCCTCAACTTCTTGGAAAGCGCTTGGTTTGCCATTGCCTCTGCCTGAGACACAAAATTTGTCATGCTTTAACAAAGGAACCAGTCGACCATTAGGGATCCTTCCGAAGTTGCCAATAACTTTGAAAAGGAAAACTGTTCACTTGAACGTGATGGTAGTCCAAGGGCCATTAGATTACAATCTACTCCTTGGGCATGACTATGTTTATAGCATGGAAGCTATTGTTTCCACACTCTTTCGAGTGATGTGTTTCCCACATGAAGGCAGAATGGTACAGCTTATCGACCAACTTTCATTTCTCGGTTCAAACACAGCTACAAGTCAAACATCATCCCTGAATGGTCTCTTTGCGTCAAGAATGTCTCTTCAACCTTCATTCCATCCACTTGATTGCGGCAAGTAGTCCGGTGAATGTAACGAAGCTTAGGGGGCATGCACCCTGGTCTGCTTCAGCAAACAAACCCAACTGAAAAGATAGATTTCCTTGTAGGTTATATGATTGGTCTGAAACACCATTTCCTTGTAGGATTTGGGATCAGTCTGAAACATTTATTTCCTCATAGGTTATGTGATTGGAAGCTCACACCATTCACCTTTGTCTATGGGCAGAGCCAAGGAAGTGTTTTTTTCTAGCCACAGACAGAAACGATCCTGCCTAACCGCAAGGACTTCCATATGGTAACCTGGAAACTCTCCTTTTCTTCATACCTGGGGGCATGCAACCCTTTTTATGCAAGCAAAAGGCAACCAATTTCATTTTTTAGCTTTCTAGCGTTTTTTAGCTTTTTAGTTCAACTTCTTAGGTTACGTGAATGGTCTGATCCACCATTCACCTTTGTCGGTGGCGCGCAGACAAAGCAAAGGAACTGTTTTATCTAAACGAAAGACAAAACTATCCTACCTAACCTCAGTAGTTCCTTAGCTTTTAGTGTAGTTAGCTCTGTAGTTTGGTCGTTTCTAGCCTGCATGAAAAGGAAATGAGCAAAGTTTCGCATGGTGCAAGCTCGTTAAAAAATGAACCTACTAACAAGAGACATCTTTAAACGACTGGCACGAGCAATGTTTCCACAAAGTTCAAGCTCGTTAAAAAATAAACCTGCCACTGAGCACATGTTGGCACAAGGTTCAAGCTCATTAAAAAATAAACCCGCCTTCAGTAAATGACCTTTGTGATTGCCTTGCTATCAGCCTTTTGAACCTTGGTTGTGTTCTTCCATCACCTCCATTCTTTTGACCGATCATGCGCTTCCACTTGATTGTTTACCCTTTTGAGGAACAGTTGCGACAAGTGATTCTGTTAGCCACCCTCTTCACACTGCCATGTTTTGAGAAGTTCCAAACTTACCTGGAACCAGCTGCTACCCGAAAACATCACTTGTTCCTCAAAAACGAGTTTCTTTTAAGCTCTTTTTAGACTCGTTAAATATGAAAAGATTGCCGAGCTATTGGCCTTTCCAGCTCGTTAAAGTAAAGGGAAGCACCATCCCTCCTGTACATTTTAATCTTTTGGAACCGGAGGGATCATCAAACAAAAGATCGAGCGCTTGTCTGTTTCGGCTCGCTAAAGCGATCGAAAAGTCATCCCTTTTGTGTTATTTTATAATTTTTTGGACTTAAGGCATTATGATATGAAAAACGACTACTGGAGTTTCATTTGCATCCATTTTCAAACTCTCTAAACATGAAAATCACCGAGTTATCTTTGTTGTTAAACTCGTTAAAATAATAGCGACAAACTTGTCCACCTAGACAAGAACGAGTTTCACTGTCACTAGGCTCACTAAAACATAGTGATAGGTTTGCCCGAAGGGAAAATTATAGAACAAGCATATGTTATCCTCCTCAAGCTTGACAAAAATAAAGAGGTATAGGTCAGCAATGATTGGGGAAAAAAGGGAAGAAAACTAGAAGAACTTTATTAGTAGCAGGTCACTCTTGAACTTGACACTTTCACTCCATCACCATGATTGAGTCAGGTTGGGTTATTCCGTTCATCGGTCATATCACCATTGGTCCTCTACACCATCCATCTTTTGGGGTTAATGCTACCAATCCATTTCAGTGTCGTCGACATGTTCAAGAGAAGTCATTCAGAGAATTCACCTCCCAACTAACGCCTCATCCACTGCGATACCTTCACCCTCCATTTTTCGTGACCGTCATTCTTGAACCTTGTATCATTAGATCATTTTCACCTCCAGAAAATCATTTGCTTCATTTCGTATCGTAGATGTGGGATACGTCAAGGCCCTCCTACGACGAGTCACTTCTTGTCGACATCAGCTCATTATCCAAGATGTTGACTTAGAAACAACCCTTTCAGTACTTTGAAGCTTGCATGCCTCAATGGCAAGTTTTCTCACTTCCGGCGACAGGTGTACATCAATGGCCTTCAACCGAAAGATTTTTCATGGTGTTTGACATTGACTCATGTATTCACACCATGTGAATTGTACTGTAGTACCTTGAGGGTCAATATCATTATCGGTGATTCCTCTCCCGCCTGTTAACAGCTTAAATAATTGGCTGGTAATCAGGTGATGTCTTTCCATGTTCGACTCCAGAACATCTTTTCATATGGATTGACTTGTACATCAGGCGAAGATTGAACGCGTTTGAAGACCCCAGATCTAGTTTCATCCATTTGGGCTGCGATATATCCAGGAGAATAAAGACATCAAATATACACAGAAGTTGCACAAATGATCATCCAAGCTAAGGGATGATGACTCTACATATAAAGAATCACCAGTCTGTAGCCGTAGACGGTTATCTGTTCCATGTACATGAAAATGAATTTATAAAATCTGAGCATGGGAATGCCCACCTCAGCTAGATCATGAAAATAATATGATGATGATGTATTGTATTGTATCTTATATAGGTCACCTTCCAGTTTGAATACCTCTGATTCTCATGATAAATAATTTCACTTGACATCAGAAGATTTACGACTCATGCTTTAGGGGGCAACTGTTATAGACATATTTGGGCACTGAAACCCCAATAATATATGTCGATAAAGCAAGGGCTCTTTAACCCCTAAAAGTGTTGTTTCATACCCTAAAGGATCATGGTCAACTGATTACATAATTTTCCAGAAGTTCTACCTGAAAAACCACTTAGAACTGGCCAAAATTGGACCATACTGACTGCTCCATGGTCAAGGTGCGATGCATACTGGATGCTACATTAGCCAGGTGTGATGCATACTAAAAGAGCCTTCTGTGGGGTGCAATGAGTGGGAATAGACAAATGGCAGAGACAATTTGCTAAGTGGATGCTCATAGAATATTCTAGAAACTTCTCCTATGACACTTGCCTCTCTGAATTCGCCTAGGGATGAGTAAGAGATTAATGAAATCTCCAAGTGGAACCAAGAACTATCAGTGGAATGACACTAATAAAAAACCCGGAGCTGACTCACCCCCTTGAAAGACATATATATATGGATCCCTCATCTGAGAGATCTAGGGGCTGGAATTTTGTAATTTGTAGGGAAGCGCTGTTGGTTTATCTTTGAGAAGAGACATTGTATTGTTGGGTGATCTTGCTTTTCATGAGGTGAAGAGGGCTTTGATGCTGGGAGGATGATGCTGGATCAAATAGCTGGGTTGTAATCCTCTATTCTACTATTAATAAAGTTATTTGAGTTTTCCTCCATATAATTGTGTATTTGTGAATCTTGTTATTTGTGAATGCAATTGTATGGTCAATGTTTTTCTGATTCTGCATTGTTTATGGTATTATAAATCGAGATGCTTTGATGGTGTTTTTTTGCTTTTCCTCTACAGGTATTCTCTAAAGAAGGACAAGTAGGAGAGGAGTGGCAAGCTCTATCAAGGGAGAGAGGAAACAAGCAAGGAGCCAAGCGGAAGATTTAGGTTGGTACTCTTTGTTTCTCTCTTATCTATCGTACATAAAGGAAATCATAATTTGCTTTGATTGTTTGTTTCTAAGATAGCTACCCGTCTTAGTGGGACTAGCAGATCGAAAAGGCACTTGTTTTCCTGGAAACACTCTTCTTTCATGGAATTCAACTGCTCTCTAAGTATGCTACTCTTCCTTCCATCCTCATACATTTCTCTCACCATATCTATCATGGTGAATAAGTCTTGCTTCTTGTCTTCATCAAAGAATCTTGTGATGAAGGAAGGATTTGAGGACTCAATTGTAGAAGTAGTCATTATCAAAATGAACAAATAACTTCAAACAAGATTAACAAAGAGCTTATTCAAGCAACCTTTTGCAACAAACCTCTTGTGCTTCAAGGATTGCTTTGAGGTCCTTTGGGATAAGAAGAATGCCTTCAACCCTTCTTCCTTCTTGTCCTCTCCTGGACTTAGTTATCAATAGCTTTCCCCTCTGCAAAATCAAACAACAGTCAGTTTACAATCAATCAAACAACAAAATCCTTGCTACTGCTTGAACACCTTTCAAGTCAAACAAGCATACATCAATCAAACAATCAATCCTTGACTGCCCAAACACCTTTCAGACAAGCAATCTTTGTTCTGTCAATCAAGTATTCTGATATAACCTCCTTTGAAGGTGTGGTTAATCAATCTTAAGCTCTGATACCACCTGATATGAAAATAGGGCACTTAGGCTTCTTGTCTAACTTACAAGAACCTCTCCCACTCCCAAAGCTTAAATCATTCCCAAGTCTTTATGATTAACTAGTGCAGAATTAAATATGTACTTGAACAGAAGGTGTATATTGGTGTTGTTTATTAAAACTGTTTATGTGTTGTAATTTAATGTGCTCAAACTGATACATAAATACATATAAGAGTAAATAAAGTAGTAAAGACAATGCAACAATAAAAAACACACAAAACAACAATATTAATTTGGAGTTCACCCCAAACTCTTGGGCTACATCTCTGTGAGCTCTCGTCAACTCAACTAGGCTCTGTGGGATTATGGAAAAGTCCTTTTTACAAGCTCTTGGCTCAACTCCACTGCTTTACATAGAAACAATGGGTTTAGACACTATTTTATCCCCGGCTCTTGACGTGCTTGTTTCAAAGAAAGTTGATTGTTCTTTTTCTCACCAAGTTTATCATAAAAAGACTCACATTGAGCAATATCTACATGTCAATTCCCACTATTACCCTACCCAAAAGCTTGGAGTTCTCAACACTCTAGCTACTCATGCTTTAAGGGTTTCGAATGAAAGTCACCTAGATAATGAGAAATCTCATCTTCTTAAAGTATTCGAACAGTAAGCACCTACATCTCAAAGATATCTTAAGGCAAGCAATGGAGGAAAGAGCCAAGATATTGGGTTACCAAAGTTCAAATTCCTTTTATTCAAGGAACCACCGACAAGATTGCTCAAGAAACACAAGGTATCTTCTACCTTTAGGCGCCTGAGCACTATTCAAAACTCCCTTAGATCGGTCAAAGGTCATGTGGACCCTAAATATTTGAAAGATGTTTATGTAATTTCTTGCTCATGTGGGGTCCCCTTCATTGGAAAAATTGACCGCTCCATAAGACAAAGGATTCAGGAGCACATATTCGAATCAAACATTGTAGGACTCACTCCTCAGCTTTGGTCGAACATGTTGAGACAACAAAACACCACATTTGTATAGAAGTGTCCCAGGTCATTCCAAGATTGATCATTTCCATCGTTGAAAGTTTAGGGAGGCCATAGAAATCGAAAAAAGATCTAGTTGTCGAAGGCTTCTTATTTCAACTTAAGGTGGATGAGAATTTGTTGATTTTTTTTAATTGATGACCTAGATTAACTCTTAAGGGAATATGCTCAACAGATGCTTAGTCTTAATGCATATCAGTGGTTGTAGTGTGTTACAGAGTTTATTAGGTTGCATTGCCTTTTAATAAATTTAAAACGTCATATTCGTGCCATGTGTCTCCCCACCCACCATTTTCCTAGGGATTTGAGATTATTCCAATTCTAATAAGTTCATATTTTAATTAGACGGGGAAATTAATATATAAGCAAATTTTATTTAGAAAAATGGTCCATTTTACAATAAGATGTGTAATTCCTTTTTTTCTAAGCTAAATCAGATTCATGTCAAAGTTAAAATATATTCATGCCACCTGGCTCCCCGCCCACCAATTTCCTAGGAATTTGAGATTATTTCTATTCTAATAAGTTCATATTCTAATTAGATGGAGAAATTGATATATAACTAAATTTTATTTAGCAAGATGGTTCATTTTACAATAAGATGTGTAATTCCTTTCTTTTCAAGTTAAAGTTGACCCATAACCTTTTTATACATGGTTAATAAGATAAATGTGTGCATTGGTAAGGCATTCTTTGTGTTGAAATAGTTTTTTTTGTTATATTTATGAAGCTTTGGACTATATCAACCACATTAATATTTTTAATGTGGTTGCACTAGTACTTTGAATAGGGACTATGGTTGGAATATTAGCAGTGGTTGGATCTTCCTTGTTCCCTTTCTTTATCTTATTTAATGTGATATATTCCGTTATTTCTATTTCATTTTCATAATACCTCATTTTTCTTAGTTATTCATTGTGTTATTCTTATCATGTTCCTACTTTCTTGTCATATAGTTTTAATTTGAATTGATTTTATTTAGGTAAAATTCTTTATGGTCTTTTTTATACGCGCGTGTCTTTTTAATATGTGTGTTATTTTATGGTCTTTTTAATGTGTGTGCCTTTTTATATATTTACTAGCTCTTATTTTAATTCATTGTTGTTTCTTATATTTTTCAACTCTTAATTTTATTTGTTCTTTAATTTTATTTTTATTTTTTAATTTCTTCAACTCTGAGGCGTACATAATTATGCTCAATATTGGACCACAAAACTTATAGGGACCAAACCTCCCCAAATTGAACACAAAACCTATATAGACCAAACCTCCCCATCTAACTATTGAACCACAACCACATGACTTTATATATTTATACTTATATATTCATTTACATATATATTATGACGTTCCTATAATTCTATTTAAATCATATATACATGTATTTATTTAAATATTCGTTTTTTAATATATATTTTCTTACTTTTTGATACTTATTTTTATGTTTTATTTATAAAATGTTCTTTGATATATGTTATTTTAATTCTTTCTTGTTTTTATTTAGTTATTTATCCTATTTTCTTTCATTTTATTTTAATGATATATCATATTAGTTCAAATTGTATTATCATATATATATATAAACTATGTTAGAATACATTATTGTATATATATGTTACTATTTTTAGTTTTGTTTTTATCATATATTTATGTTTATTAATAGATGTACATAATTTTGTTTATGTTTATTATATGTTTATGTTATAATACATTTTTTTATATACATTAATAAATATTTCATGTTATATATATATTTGTTTTTTTTCATTTCATTTTGATATATCTTATTTATCTTTTAATATATGTTTTTTACTATGATAAATATTTTTATAATTATCATATTTTTATATTTTAATTATAAAATATTGTTTGGTTTTTCATATATTAATTATTATTATTATTTTTCCTTTTACAAATTTCCGTAATAAAGTTAATGTTATATATATATATATATATATATATATATATATATATATATATATATTCTTTTTTGTTATTTTATTTTGATATATCTTATTTAATATATATATATTTTTTGGATGTGGTTCATGGATTAGAGAGATAGCTACATCCACAGAAACGTAAACGTTTTGGGGTAGATCCTGAAGGGATTAGTCCCGTCAGCTCATATCGAAGTCTAACCTCGAGGGTGTCAAAGAAAATTTACCTTGAATTGACCCTGCAACCTCTCATAGCGAGGTGCTTATGCCATGGATACTCGACCAATTGAGCTAACCCTCAGGGCTTATCTCTTAATTAATCTTTGCATCTCTGCATTATTTATTTACATTATGAGATCAGTCTTTCCATATTGGTCTTGCTGATGAACCACATTATGTGGTTTAAAAAGCATGGATTAAAAAATTATCATTGTTATTTATGCTTAAAACTTTTTATAAAAATCAAAATGTTTTATTGATATTTATAATTATTGTTTTTTTTTTTTTTTAAGCCACTCAAAATGTTTACAATACATTGCATCTCTAAAAGTGCCTATCATCACAATAATTACGAGCCTATATTCTACCAAGTATGGAGAGGGATCAAATCTCTTTTCACTCTCAAAGAGATCTGCATCTCAAGAGATTTGATCCCTCTCTGAGCTTGGTAGATATGGAGTGTAGATGGATCTAGGATGGTTTGATTTCACCCTTTAATAAATAGCCTATATTCCACATGAATACCATCGACCAATACTATGGGAGAATACCATAAAGTTATTTTTATTTTATATGAAATGAATTAAGTTTTTTGGGCATGTGGTATTGACTAGCATAACCATATAAATTAAATGGTGTATGTCGATAAACAACAATCCATGATAAGCATCAAAATGCTTATTGCATGATACATGTGGCATTGCCCAAATTTAAAAAATCATAAAAAAATAATTAAATTATAACTTTAGTTTAAGCTATTATTATTAATAATTATAAAAAGAATTAATATATGGGTTAAACATATGTACATTTTGAAAAACATGTAATAATACTCTGACTCATGGAGATTCACTCCACTTTATCACGAAAATGATTAACTTATAAATAGTCTTTGTTACAATATCATGGGCCAATAACACATGTCGGGTATGACAAATGTTGATATGACATTTTTATAATTAACTAATTTGAGATAAGTCAATCTAAATTCATCTTAACTCTAAATCTACTAAGAGTCCAGAGATCAAATCCCTTTTCAGTCTAAAATAGGTTTGCACCTCACGAGATTTGATCCCTCTCTTAGTAGATCCAAAGTTAAGATGGATTATTTCTGGAAAAACCATGAGTTGTCAAAACTTACAACCTAAAAACAGTAAATGGTATATTGACTATTTTGGCTCAACCTTATTTTAATTATTATCATTAATTTTTTTTTATTTTTTTTAATGTAATTTGACCTAGTCAAAATGTTTACATAACAGGACAAGATATTTTCTAAATTCACGCTTTTGTGATCCATAATGAATTAAGAAAAGTCTTTCAGTAGAAATCACATAAATAGAGAGCAATGTAGAGATGAGTCAGATCATGGCAAAGGTTTAAATAGAGAGCAATGTAGAGACCATAATTTCAAGTAACGACTATTTTTAACAATAATATTTAGATTATGATATTAATTTTTTTTTAAAGTAACGACTATATTAACGACCAGTTTTTTAAAAATAATATTTAAACTGTGGTATTAATTTATTAATATTTACAACATCTCTTCCATATTAGGCTATGATATAACGAACCTAGATCCATCTTAACGTTGGATCTATGAAGAGCTGAGAGGGATAAAATCTTTTTTTAGTCTAAAAGAGACTTGCATATCAAGAGATTTGATCCCTCTCCGTGTTTGATAGATCTTGAGTTAAGATGGATCTAGGCTGGTTTAATTTCTCCCTTTAAATAGGCTACATTCCACATAAATACCATGGGTTCTCAATGCCATGGGCCATTTTTAATTTTTTTGGCGAAGGTTTCTTATTTCAACTTAAGGTGGATGAGGGTATGTTGACCTTTTTTTAATTGAGGGCCTAGATTGATTCTCAAGGGAATATGCTCAACATATGCTTAGTGTTAATGCTTATCAAGTGCTTAGTGTATTAAAGAGTTTGTTAGGTCGCATTGACTTTTAATAAATTTAAAAAATTAGAATTGTGTCACCTGGCTCTTGCCCACCAATTTCCTAGGGATTTGAGATTATTCCAATTCTAATAAGTTCCTCATTATTATTTTTAATGAGTGTGAATTGTGGGCTAGCAACACCCCGTCTCAAAATGGAAACAAATTGAGAAAATTGATCATGAACAAGTTCAAATAAAAATTTCTTACCTTGTGAGATAATGTTGAGTGAAACAAGAGCGACTCCCATCGAAGCAATTTCTATTGTGTGGCTCATAAAATATCTAAAAATAATTGAGAAAATGGGAGTAGGTAGATGACCTAATGTTATATTCAATGAAGGCATGAGTGAAAGAAAGAAAACATGGATGAAACAAAACTATATCTAAAAATAATTTAACAAATGGGAGTAGGTATATGGCCTAATGTTATCTTAAATGAAGGCATGAGTGAAAGAAAGAAAACATGGATGAAACAAAACTATTCATGGATGCAAAAATGGAATATCTACCTCATTGCTTGTCCCACAAATAACAAGGAGTTAAAGAATTTGGTTATGGAAAAGTTTCATAAACAGGTATGGGGAAAAGAGTTGGGTAGAAAGAAGAATTACTACATTGACGAATTCAACCCTACATGTGATATACAACAAAAAGAGTTCATTGGAGCTAGCATACCATGGAGGGCAAAGATTCTTATTGCTCAATTAAGAACCAACTCGCATCAACTTCGGTGTGAAACAAGACAGTGGAAAATGCCTAGGCCTAAAGAAGCTTGGGAAGAACGGGTGTGTACATTTTGCATGTCTGGGATGTTAGCCTTGTTGGAAAATGGCCCAAAAATGGATCCAAATATGCCCCAAAGTCTTCAAATTTGCTTAAAATCATGCCAATGGATCAATATATGCTCTTGAAGTCTTCAAATATTGCTTAAGATCATCCAAAGATTGAAATAAGCGCAAGAGGAGAGCCCTTGGAAGGGCAGAAATACACTATCGGGAGGCTAAAACACTGAAAAATCAGTGAAAAACCAAGTATTGGGGGCATACACAGTCAAAGCACAACAGCCGTTAGATCTGGCCGATCAACGGCCCAGATCTAAGCGGAAAATCGCAATCGGCACAAGCAGGCAATAGTAATCGGCGCAAGACACCGTCGATCAGCGATCGCCGATGATCGGATCGGCAGGTCGCATCGACGGAGGTATCGGTGCAGACAGTATGGAATGAGCGATTGCGATCGCTGATTAAACATGGACCATCGATCGCGTGTGCAGATCGACGGCCCACATCGCATTGGCGGATCGCAATCGGGGAAACCAAGGGACGAAGCCTTTCCACCTTCATATGTGCGATGCGATGATGCGGACCCGACGATATTCTAAATATTATTTGATAATATTTTAGGTCCACAGAAAGTCCAGTGTCAATGCATTTTCAATGTATTTCATTATATAATGAAATACAA
The DNA here is from genome assembly GCA_031772625.1 of Pinus tabuliformis. NCBI lineage: Eukaryota > Viridiplantae > Streptophyta > Pinopsida > Pinales > Pinaceae > Pinus > Pinus tabuliformis. The sequence goes on along the minus strand of CM062805.1, from coordinate 998,387,440 downwards.
AGGGGAACTTGGTAGCGCCGATAGCGATGAAGCCCGGACCCGAAAGGGTTCAGGAATGAAATCTATAATATTTGAAGTCCGGAGGGAGGCCTTTTTCATGTATTTCCCGTGTTTTTCAAGTATTTCAAAATACAAAGGGAACAAAGGGACCAGGCCATCTGCGATAGGTGACAGCGACCCAAAGGCCAGACCCAATAAAGGAATAAATCATTTTTGAGGACTTTTGAAGTCCGAAAAGAACATAGATGGGCGGGATTTCTCAATGTTGCACCAATTTTCCGTTTAAAACATAAACAACCATTATTTTTAGCAGAAGTCCACAATATGGTAGCGTTGCTCTGTGTTAATGGAAAGTAATCATTGTTAAGCATTTGAAAGGATTCTAGAGGCACACGGACCCATTCCATTACCTAACAAAGGCCGGGAGATAGAGACAGAAGGTTGGAAGGGGAATAGGAAGGGCCACAACACACGCAACTCATCCCAAAACGACAAAGAAGTCATGGAGCAACACTGTGCATCAACAACCCAACGCAGCTCATAAAAAAAAACATTATGGGCATCTCTGGCACAAGGGAGCTCCTAGACAACACAACAAACATACCAGAAAGCAGTTACTCTTCTGTCAGAAGAAGGAACCTCCGAGCCCATGCTTGCCTAGTCAAGGCATTAAACAGTTAAGGGACAGAGAAGATAGATTAAGACTTTGAGCCTTTGAGAGCTCAGGAGCATTGCAAAAGGCCTATAAAAGGTTGAAAACTAAATGTAACAAGGGTTCAACTTCTGGAGGCTATTGAGACTTTGCTACTCAAGCTTCTCATCTTCGTTCATTAGCAATATAAGCTTCTTTTGTTGTTATATGTTCAATGTCCATTTTCTTTTTTGTTCTAAGCTTGATCTTGAACAGGTTGTTCATGTTTCTTCTTTATCTAATGCCAGATAACTGTCATCTTATCTCTGTGTTGATAAATTAGATTTGCAAGCTTCTTTTACTGCCTTTAGCTAGCCATTCATATGTGTTTATATATGCATCTGCTAGTATGGTCAGTATTCTCCATCCATTCATTAAATCTACAAACTATTGAGCATTAATGGTCTAAAGCCTTGTAAGTTGAGGGTGTTCATGCATGTCTTGAGTAAAAACATAGTTGAAATGGTTATCTAGCTTGATCCAAACCATCATTTATTCCAATAGTTCAGAGAACAATATTGAAGATTATATGTTACCAGGCATCTCCGAGTTGCAACCTAGGAGAGTTTCCTGGAGTGATAACATAATTGGTGCCGTTGCTGGGGAGAGGAAATTGAAGCTCAACTTCCTTGGGAAACGACAAAGATCCATCTTTGATGATAGACAAAGTCTGGGCACATTTCTGGTTGTAATCATCTATCTAGTGACTCTACTGGAGGCTGAAACTCTTGGCGACTCCACTTCATAGTTTTGGCTCAGTTTCTGAGGCATACTCAGAGAAATCCTCAGAAGTCACAAGCTGACCTAGTACTTGACCCTGAAAAGATCATCAAAGAAAGAAAAGTATTGCAGAAAGGAGCATCAGGTTTAGGTAAACCTAAACAATATTCTATATCTCTTCAAGAAAGGCCTATAATAAAACAAATACATGTTGAGAGTATAGCATCTAATACTAGCAATGAAGAAAAAATCTCAAAATTCATAAAGCTCCTTATTCTTTAGGTTCTCTTTTTGTTGTAAGCGCAAAGGAAACCTCACCTCCCATCAATCATACTCCTTTTGTCCTATCAATCACTCCTTAGCCCTCTGTCATTCAGACTTCTAGTACTCTTTTAGCCACCACAGCTATGGCAGGTCCACAAGCACCTACCAGAATGGAAAGAATCATAGCTACTAGGTATGGACCTCTAATACTGCCTACTCCTTTGAATGCCATGCCTATTAGAGAATATAAAAGGTATATGCCTAAGTTCACTGGGACTAAGGGTGTTTCAGCTGAAGAACACCTTGAATCATTCTATAGCTATTCTGATAACCTGGACATTAGTGAAGATGATGTCTGGATGAGAGTATTTGTCCAAAGCCTAGATGGAGAGGTTAAAATATGGTTCAGAGAACTAACCCCAAGATCTATAGCAGATATTGAGGCTTTAGATGATGCATTTATAAAGCATTGGGGGGATAAGAAGGATCTCCTCTACTACCACACTGAGTTTGGGAACTTAAAGAGGGAAAATGGTGAGTTGCTGTCTGATTTTAATAAGAGATTTAACTGCATCTACAGCAAGATACTAGCTGAAGTAAAACCCACCACTACCTCTGCTAGACTCATTTATGCCAGTGCCTTTGATTTTGACTTCTGTTTACTATTGAGGGAGAGGCGATGTGCTTCTTTGACTGATATGCAGGATGCAGCCTTGGAAGTAGAATCAAACATCATGGCTGCAGAGAAGCTCAAGGGGAATGCTGATAAAAGGAGACAAAGGGGCAAGTCTTCATCATCCTCTGATCCCAAGATCGATAAAATGACCAAGATGATAGAATCATTAGCCTCTGAGATCTCCAAATTAAAGGTTGAGCAACACTTTGGGAAAGGAAGAGTTCCTAACACCTTTTGATCTAGGAGGATCTCAAGACATGAAGGATGGATAAAGGCTCGAAATTAAAAATGGCAGAAGGAGTAGTTGATGGCATCAGTTGAGAGGGCTCGTCTTCCTGATCGCGTTGGTGCAAACGATTCGTCACTATGAGCTCGTATGCAAAAGATAGAGCCCCCCAAAGATTGGTATGGCAGAGGAAAAATGGGGCCCATAGTGCGCCACATGGCATCCCAGTGAGCACGTGGGACCCACATGGCAGCTTGACACTTGACATCCCTCCAGTGGCCTTCTAGACCTGCACAGGAGAACAAAAAAATCATTTTAGGTTATTAAATAACTATATAAAAAATTTTGTTTTATAGTTATTAAAATAACTATATAGAAAAATCAAACCCAAAATATATATATACAACCATATAATAATATGGTTACACCCATATATCCCATATAACAAGAAAAACCAACGTATAAGCTACGTGGCATATGTCAAAAGGGTTATATTAAATACCATATGAAAACAACGTATGGAAATATGGAACCAACGTATGCCATGATTAACATGGTGGTTACAAATATATGGTTAAACAAAACCATAATATATATATATATATATATATATTTTTTTTTTTTTATTAATAAACCCAAAACCGTGGAACCGTTTGCATGGTATAAGTTGGGATGTGGATATGGCATGAACCATTGACCGCAGCCCTTGATACGGTGGGGCTTGGGTAAGGCGGCCACGTGTGTGGTCCTGCCACCCAAAGCCACCACGCGTATCATAATAAAAACAAACTGCCATCCACGTGATAATTAGGCCGATAGGTCTTCCTTTGAAAGAGACTTTCGTCGTCGTTTTGCTTCTAATGTTGATACCTGGCATCCACATTCAGCGGGCATTCAGCCGGAAATTGTTCATATGTGTTGTGCAATTTCTGTTTATTCTCAGCAATTTCGGAGAACAAGCACCACCCTTCTGCTTTCCACTGACATTTGTGCGCGCCGGAGTCTTTTACGCCAGAATTTCAGGAAAATGCGTTTGGAATGCATTTGAATTTTTTATGGAGTTTATGGCACTGAACATGGAGGACACCAGAATGCTCACAAGGACATCTGTGCACGCTGGGGTCCTATAATCATGTCTTCGAGGTGGACGGGAAACAATGTATAAAGATGCATGGCATTAGTTCTAAATTTTTGGTAAAACATCCCCTAGATCGTGACGTCCAACTGCATTTATAGTTACAGACGGGGAATGATATGAGAAATCTGGCTAAAAACAGATAATGGCATGATTAAACACATTTGAGTGTTTTCATGTAATGAAGTGAAGCTGCATTTGGAGTTTCTGGCTTAGTGAGGGCAATGGCGTCAGTGCAGACTAGAGGAACTGAGAATGGATCACAGAATTTACAGGGCAAGAACAGGCCTGGACCATGGCCACCGAGAATAGAACCCTTACCCCATGATACAAATCACAACCCTAAAGTGTTGAAGACTTGGGCTAAGAGGATCAGATTTAGAAGTAATCTCTCTGGCGAGACTGTTAGCACCTCTGGCAATTTCGAGATAAGTAATGTGGATGAAGGGACCAACAGCGCTGTGCCCAAGCCACCGCCTCCTCCTCCGGCGCCTTCGGCTCGTTGAGTGGTGGATCTGGAGACAGGAGCTATGAATGCTAATGGGGGTATTAAGGAAATTGAGAAGGCGAGAGCTGCACCGAGAGTGGCAGAGAATGGGAGTGCTGCGAATGCTGGCCCAGTTGTTCCATTCCCCCCTGCTTCAGTTCCCAGAGTTAAGAAAGGAGCTGATCCGGATCCTGTGAAGGCTACGGCAACCTCTCGACATGAGGTTCCTAAAGTGCAGAGAGAAACAAAGATTGATGTCATGTCGCAGTCGCAAGATGCTGATGATGCTATGTTGGCCAGGCAGTCACATATGAAATACTAGCTAAGGGAAACCCCTGGACTTGGTAAGTAGTTCTCTCTCTGTTTACTGTTGTATATTTTCGGTTGTATGGAGGTTTAAACACTTGCTCATATAAATCTCAGACTCCACTGTACCAATTTAAACCTTTTTTTTCGTCAGATTTCTCTGGATTTACCTCAATTAAACCCCGAAGGTCAAGTAGAAAACATATGTCAAAGAACTTTGGTGGAAACTCTGCTACAGAGTAGATGTAATCAATCACCAATTCTCTGCTACCATTTTTAATGCTTTATAAGCCCAAAATAACATATTTTATTCTGAATATGCTAAAAATAAATGTGAATCAGGAATTCCAAGCAGAATGATGATAATGGGCTTTTTTTTTTCCCAAGGAAAAACCTGTAAGGTAACCCAAGGGATGCATGGCATATCTAGTAAACTTGTTGGTGTAGATTAGTGCATCTAGCTCGAAGATTTGAACTTGGTACCTGCTGACAGGAAACTAGAATAATGACGATGCATCGCACTGCAAATTCTAATAAACAGGAGAGTATCTCCTATATATACTAATCTCACAATCAATCCACGTACCATTTACTTCCACAAATGATCCTTTACATTGGCTAAAGGGTCGTAACAGTTGATCAATGTTTACTCATTCAAGACTTTAACAAATGATAGCATTGAACTACCATTACACATTGTGCATTCTAATTAGTGTATACATTTCAAGGTGTTGCTTTAGACTCCCTTGACCTGCTATATAGAAGAACACCTATGCTACAAAGTGCATTTAACTGCCATGGAACTGCTATATAGATGATTATGCATTCTAGGCCGTCACTGGAGAATGATTGTAACTATACAGTTTACCACATTCCAAATGATGTTATGAGAGGATGCATCAGGTTGCACCGTTGCATATTGCAACTATATTGAATACCACATTCCAGATAATATTATGAGAGGATGCATGGGATTGTTACATAGACAGTCGTACATTCTTGGATGCTGATCTTTTCTGTTTCTGCTGTTTCGATATGCAATTTGATAATGCTTATGCCTATTTGAAATTGGTTGTCAGATTCACAAAATATTGATTAAAAAGTAATTGTTGGTCGCATATTAAAATAACATAGTAGTTCTTTAAGTCAAATAATGCATTGACCATAAGGAGTAAAGCTTATATTTTACTCTTGAAAAAGAGTTTCAGTTGCCCTAGCATTGGTAGGTGGTACAAGGCTATTTGGATGTAATGATTTATTAGCATGTATTCTTTGAAGGTATGATAATTGCACCCCTTGCAGCAATATAAGTATTGGGTTTTTCAAAGTAAGAAAATGAAAGTTTTCTCAAGGTTTTTGAGTTTTTTACAAGTTTTTCGTCACCACCTTGATGTTTCTGACGAGATGACTCAGTTTTTGCATTATTTTCTTATATATGTTGCTTGTCTTCATACTTTTATCTCTTTTGAATCTTGATGTCATATTTTGGATTCCATTTACATGTTTATTTAACGTTACTTGTTACCATGGGTGAGCTTCAATGTCCTTGAACAAAACAGAAAAAATGTTCTAAAATGTGATACAAAATTCACTTTCTACAGAAAATAGGTTATTTGTTGCCTTTGTGCTTCTTATGATATTGGTGGATATATTAACTTGCAGTTCCAATTTTCCTATATGGGATTCAGCATTACTTGTCAATAGCTGGTTCACTTGTTCTTATACCGTTAGTTATCCTACCAGCAATGGGTGGGAGTGATGTAAGTAGCTTATATTATTCTCTTACTTCCTGCACTTTATTTTTCCTTCATACTCTAAATAGCTAGCAGTCTATTTGCAATAGCAAGATTCCAATGACAGTTACCATTATAACAGGATGACACTTCAAGGGTGATATCTACTGTGCTTATGGTATCCGGAGTAACAACACTGTTGCATTCATATTTTGGTTCAAGGTTACCATTAGTCCACGGGGGTCCTTCGTTTACCTGGCTCCTGCTCTAGCTATCATCGGAATTTCAAGGTCTCAATGAACATGTAAGTCTATTGTTTTCCTATCTCTTGTCTTTTGTATCAGTCTTCTGCGTGGTGTAGTCTCAATGCAATCCATTATTATATGCTTTATTATTTCTATGTTCTCTGCACAGTGCAGACTAGAGGTATAAGATTTCCTGTCTGTTGTGTGGGCACTGAGCAAATCCTCAAAACTTGATGCAACAGACAATCATAAACTACCACAGTTTTGATGTTATGAACCTAGTTTTTTAGGAACTTGACTATTATGTGCCCAATACTGATCTAGACCCAAAGACTGTACTAACACTGTAATAATAGCAGGTTGACCCAAGTACTGCACTAACACTGGACTACTAGCAGGTTGAACATAACAACAACAACAACAACAACAACAAAGTTATGCAATAACAGTGATAATTCAGCAATAGCAGAGGTAACTTCATTGATAATACTGGCAAATCAAGGAAAGCAGATTGTGAAATTTTGATTTGTAGTGGGCACAACACTCAAAATCACAACTAAATAATAGGGATTTCAGCACAGGGATTCCTCAAAAGATAAGCAGATTGGTGAATATAAGTAAATAATCTGAAGTTTGAACTGTAACTAAAATCCTGATATGATTCTGCTATCAAATGGGGTTCTGATACCATTGATGTGAGCCAACCCAGAATTCCATAAACTTAGATCACCAGAACCAATATGGTTGTGCTGGTCTAACTGTCCGCACTACTCTATACCTTTGAGCATTCCAATGAAGGAATTAAGAGTTTTATTCATAAAGGGAAGCAAGTTCAAAACACTATGGCAACATCAATCTCAGGTAATTAGTCAGGCCATTTATTGACATAAGGTTGTATTTATTTTCCTTAATTTATTGCAAATGTTGCTTTGGTTTTCAATATTCCGTCTTCGAATCCCGCAATGCACAAAACTTTTGACACCAAGGAAGAACTGTAGGTACCTCTGCATTTGAGGGAGTTGCATATCGCTACTGATAGTGTGTTAAAGATTCCAACGTCCATAGGGCAGCTGAATCAAATGGAGAAGATTGTCTTGGAACCTGACAAAATTCTTGGAAACGCAATGTCTAATTCAACTGTGTGGTCAGGGTTTAGTGCCCCTGGTCCTGGAAACACAATGTCTAATCCTTCAATTGCATTTCCATAATATGAGCATAAGATGTCTATACTATGTTGTAAGTTTATGTTGTAAGTTTTGAATGGAAAGTATAATTATAAAATAGTTTGGGTTGGACATTATGACTCTGTAAATTATACAGAAAAAAGAGGAAAGAAATTTACTGGTTGTGTATTTAAGATTATTTCCCCATATATATATATATGCATGGAAAATTTACATAATAAATTTTTATTATGAACAATATATCGAGATAGATTCCCTGTAATGGTAAACGTACGTATTTTGCTGGTAGACCGTGGTTAAGGCATCGTTTTTTACATAAAATTAGTTGCATTACTGGCCCTTCTCTAGCAAATTCTGAATTTGTGAAAAATCATCTTTATTTTTTTGAAAATCTGTGTTCACTGTCTTGCCTCTGAATATAGAAGTTGACCCAAAGTCACCATACCCTATAATTCATTTCTAACACTGTTTTTCAAATAATCTAGCTATATATCATATGTGAAATCTAGGCTTCCACTGAAGTTCTTTGTTTGTTGCTAAATGATACACAGAGGTGATTTCTATTTTATTTTGTCAATGAGGTTTTACAATGATGAAATGACATCTAATTTCATTTTATCACTGACGTTTTACAATGATGAAATGACATCTAAATGTAACAATATTTCATATTGCATTGTAGAGCCTTGTTACAAAAGGAGAGAGATTTACCAGAGTTAATGGTACTTCTGCAGAGTAAAGGTGAACTTTACACGCTAAGATCAGAAGCAGACACAGATAGATTCCTTGACACATCTTAACATTTTGTGGGCTATTTTGGTGATATAATTATTTTATGTTGTAGATTTTCTTTGTAGATGTGAAGGGATCATTGTTGAGGCAGCAACAAATCTTTTGCATTCTCGCCTTTAGCATATTCGACCCTTAAGATACTTGTGAGAGAATATAGTTACTTTGTAGGAAATTCTGGACTGGGCTTCAAGAACAGATCATAATATATTAAAGTTAGTGATGTACTTTTCCAAGGCTTAGACAGAATGGAGTTGTATGTTTTCATGTTGATGTTCTTGAAGGAACACATTTATAAGAATGGAGTTGTATGTTTTCATGTTGATGTTCCTGAAGGAACACATTTATAAATATGCAATAGGGTGTATGGTAATAATAATTGTTGTATTCCTAAACGAATACAACTCCTATAAAGTGGTTCTTAGTTGATTAACAATTATCTTGCAATGAACATAGTTTTACATCTACAAACAGATCATATAATGTGGAATGGACTGGAAATCCTGTTGACAACATTTGATTAGTAATTTGAACCTAAATTGGACGTTAAGGAAAAAGTTATAGGCTTATAGCCACTCATTCTATGAATTTATTCAAACGGAGTGATGGCTTCCTCAGCATGGATGGAGATAGTTGCATTTCTAATAGTGTGGTATTCATTCTCTATTTGTAAACTCTATTTGTATTTTATTGTTCTCTATTTGTAAACTCTATTTGTATTTTATTGTTCTCAGAATATACTTCTTTGTTACTGTTAATAAATAATTCTAATAACAATTCAATGACACCTAAAATCAAAAGTTTCGATAACAACTAAAATCAGAAGTTACAGCTAACAATAATGCTTACATTCAAGGTCTAAATATAAATGATCTGAAAATGAACAAATAAAAAAGAATGCACACAATAACACATGGCCTTTTGTCAAGAAAATTTTCTAGTGGTATAAAAACTCCACCATACATGATACTCTGTTTTACCATACGAAAATAAGTATGACAGGGTGCTCTGTTTCATATTAACGGTGCATTAGGCTACACTGATTACATATGGAGGACCTCGAGTACCTTACAGCAACGTCGTGGAACTCCCTTTTCACATTTTTCTGTTTTATCTGGATGGAAACTCAATCCTTTGTTGCTCAAAGAAGAAAAATCATTATTCCAGTTGTCTTCTATTTCCAATATTAAATAGATCTACAACCCACCAAATACACTTCATTTAGTTTCCCACATACTGAAATCTTCAATCTCCAACTGTAGTTATAGTTATTTTCCCCACCTGCAAACTTCACCCTTTAGTTTTCAATCTCAAATCTTGATGTAGTATTCTGGCTGGACATTTTACTCTTAATAAGACAATTTAGAATTTAAATCTTCTACGGTATATATCTCAATATGAAAATTTCCAGAATTTATGTAATGTTGTTGTCGAATAATCTGGAATTAAAACTTGAAACTTGCCAGAAATAATTTACGCAGTAAAACCTTGTCATAAACGAAGTTATTTCAGAAATTTCATAAAAAAATAATGTCCAATATTCCATGATACCATTCACTGAAAATAATTTACTGCGATAAACCCTAGATACCAAATAAAAATATTCCAGATACAATAAATCATTCAAAACATAGCATCGATTCTGAATGGGGATTTTACTGGACATTTAATAATTATTTCCAAACCATGTCTGCCCAATACGAAATAATACAATGAAGCTCCTCGCTGCAATGGCCTGCACGGCTCCTACACAACTGTTACTGATAATGAAGCTTACTTGTGGACTTTGGCTGGACCCACCTAAAACACTGGTAGTATTGGGTTTAAATTCAACAATTCTAATTTAATAATCCTATCGGCTTCTCTTTGTACCTTTTGGGACAATTGCTAGTCGGTAAAACAAATGATTTAATGCATCGTATTGTGTTAGATGGAAAGGGATGGGTGTGGTCCCATGAAGTACGGACCCGCCCCCAACAATGATATAAAAATAATATATATGTTGGGTAAAGTTGGGTAAATGGTTTTGGTAAAATAGGGGTGTGACAAAAATAACCCATAACAGTATTATGGTTAAGTCAGCCCATAAACACTTAGAAACTCATTTTTTTTACCGTTGCGAGGGAGGAGATCAACGACACAAATTTCGAGACAGGTGGTGGAACTTTAAACACTCAGAAACGTTGGTGGAACTTTGCTTGAGCATAATTTTTGCAGGAGGGTGATTTTGGTCTAGACTTATAATTGGGCAAGTTTTATATGGATTTTGCACCTCTTGGCGATGGGAATCCATTGGAAGTGTCAGTTTCTGCAACAGAGCTCTCCAATTTTCGAGCACTTTTCAACATGGAGGTATAATGCTCCATTTTGTAAATTGATGAATGTAACTTCTTTTGATGCCATTTTTTTTTAATGAATGAAGGCCTCCCCATTGATCGAGCAGGGCCCGGAGACGTAGTCCAAGAGGGACGAACTCCATTATCAAGCTTCTTGTCTTCTTGTCATGCTTATGTGTTTCTTCTTCTTCTTCTTCTCACATGTGCACATTTAAGTTTCTCTTTGGTTAAGCTACAAACTGTTTATGTAATTCTTTTCATGCATCTATAAACAAAAGATAACCTAGATAAAGTGGTATCAGAGCGGGTGTTTTTAGATGTCAATTGCATGTTTGTATGCTCTAACGAGAAACAAGCTTCGAAGAGGAAAAGGAGAATTACAGTCTTTCGATCCCGAGGCAGGGCGTGCACATCGAAGGAGAAACATGGAAGATGAAGAGGCTCGTTATGAGGAAGAGCTCAATTTCCGCAAGCCCTTCTATATGATGGCAGATCGTGTTGAGAAGTTGTTCTCAAAGCTCGAAAAGCAGGAAAATGCAGAGGGGAAAGCTCTAGAGGAACAAGGTTCAATATATGGAGGTGATGGGGGGGATCCACCTCCTTCTCCTTCTACAAGTGAAAGTTCTTCTTCTTCTCACCATCATAATAATCAAAATTCCAAAGATGCATCTAAAAAGCCCTTTTTAAAATTAGATGTTAAATTTGATCTCCCCATGTACAATGGTGAAAGAAATGCAGAAAAGCTTAATAATTGGATTAGGCAGATTGATATCTACTGCAGGATTCAACAGATCGTGGAGGATGAAGCAAAGATTCAGTTGGCCTCTTTGCGATTAACCAACACCGCTCTTGTTTGGTGGGAGAGCAAAGTACAAAGTAGTAAGGATGTGGGTAATCTTTATTCCTCTTGGCCTAATTTCATTTCTACATTAAAAGCACAATTTTATCCATTGGATTACATGCAAAAGGCTTTAATGAACTCGCAATATTTAAGGCAAGGCAAAGGTCAGGATGTTCAAAGTTTTATAGAAGAATTTAGGAAGCAAGCACTTAATTTGAGTATTGCACTTGATACACCTGAAATTGTAGCTAAATACATTGGATCGTTACATAGTTATATTAGACATTCATTGTTATTGTTTGAACCAACCACCATCGATGCGGCCAGTGTAAAGGCCATTCACATTTAGAACAGGGGCAAATATGACAAAGATGACCAATCAAAGAGAACGACAACAGTCAAGAGAAGGGGAGCAAAGCCCTCTTGTACCCATTGTGGGAAAGAGGGGCATGATGAAGAGAATTGTTGGAAGTTGCACCCTGAGCTGAGACTTGAAAGGAATGACATAAATGGGAAACAGAAGGCCGTCACCACTATACAGCAAAGCCAAGATTCCGAGTCAGAGGAAGATGAGAAAGTCACAGCTACAGGATTTGCATGAGGTAGGCCCGTTGACTTGGGGTCTGACTCCGGTGATGAGATGAAGTTTGCAGCCCTGGGGGTCGTGACAAGAGGACCCATAGATTTGGGGTCTGATTCTGGTTATGAATCAAGGATTTCAACCAGGACACTTCCCTCAGCAGGACGCCAAGAACTTGAAGAAATTAACCACCGCATCCAAGCAGAGAATGTTGAGCTAAGGAGGCTTCTATAGGAGGCAAGGGATGAAAACCAAAGATTACTACGCCAGTTGCAAGCCAAGGATGAGGCCTTGGAACAACTGTAGCATAGCTGTCGCAAGGTAAAAAATGATTCTCCAATTTCATATGATTTTCATGATGATGAATTTGCTGCTTTTGAAAAACATATTACAGGGATGGACCCAAGCTAATGAAGAAAATGGGATATTAAGGAAAGGGCCTTGGCACCCAAGGCCAAGGCATCATAAACCCCATCAAAGTCAAGAAGTTGCTGCGTTATGCAATACTCGGATACGCTCGAAAGGAGATGGGGAAAAACTCTGATATGGCTAGTAACCAGCCAACGACAGATGATGAAATTCCTTCCTCACAATCCAGTGATAGTGAAGGCTCCATGAACACCTTTCGAAGGAACACCAAGGGGAAGCGCCCCAAGATAGCCCCGAAGGTTTGGAGGAGAAAGAATCGTTGTAGTCATTGTAACAAAGAGGGACACCAGCAAACCACATGTCTGATGCTTTATGCTTTGAAACCATCGCCATAAAAGCCGAAAGATGAATATGTGCAACCAATACAACCACCCCGTCCACGATGGTCTGCTTTATCGAGTTGGTTTTTTTAAGGGTAATAACTTGTTATGGCCACCATTGTAAATCATTTGTTTCATTTTAGTGTAAAAGTGATGAGATGTTTCCATCACTTGGTCAACAACAATGATGTATGTTCATGTTTGAGTTGTATTTTGAGTTGCATGTTAAACTATGAAAATGATGTTTGGCCTTATGAATGTAAATCATGGGTTGCAATGATGAGGTGTTTTCCATCAGTTGTTGGAGAAACCATGATAAGTGGGCCTTGTTGTCATAGCTGGGGTATTGAGTCCATCTTATTGTAAATTTGACCATCGAGTGTGATAAAATTGTGGCAAGTATGGGTCATTAGTTTGGTGATGTTATTTGAAAAAACAATGTACTACAGGTTGCAGAGGTAGTAGGTGCCGGTTCGTCGATTAAGGCTGTGAAGGAAAAAGGTGAAGGAGATAGAAGCAAGACCTTTTAAGGGCGCTTGTGATGCAGACAAGGTATAAAAGAAGTTGCAGAGTATCTTTGATGATTTTGGAGGACCAAAAGCTCCTCAGTGGGGAGGATTGATCCAGGAGGATCTCGAGACATCAATGATGGATAAAGGCTTGAAATTCAAAATGGAAAAATGAGTAGTTGATGACATCAGTTGAGAGGGCTCGTCTTCCTAATCGCGATGGTGCGAACGGTTCGTCAATATGAGCTCATATGCAAAATATAGAGCCCCTCAAAGATTGGTATGGCGGAGGAAAAATGGGGCCCACAGTGCTCCACATGGCATCCCAGTGAGCACATGGAACTCACATGGCAGCTTGACACTTGGCATCCCTCCAGTGGCCTTCTAGACCTGCGCAAGAGAACAAAAAAATCATTTTGGGTTATTAAATAACTATATAACAAATTTTGTTTTATAGTTATTAAGATAACTATATAGAAAAATCAAACCCAATATATATATATATATATATACACACAACCATATAATAATATGGTTACACCCGTATATCCCATATAACAAGAAAAACCAACGTATATAAGCTACGTGGCATATGTCAAAAGGATTATATTAAATACCATATGAAAACAACGTATGGAAATATGGAAGCAACGTATACCATGATTAACATGGTGGTTACAAAAATATTGTTAAACAAAACCATTATATCTATCTATCTATCTATGTATATGTATATATATATATATATATATATATATATATATATATATATATATATATATATATATATATATATATATTAATGAACCCAAAACCGTGGAACCGTTTGCATAGTATAAGTTGGGATATGGATATGGCATGAACCATTGACCGCAGCCCTTGATACGGTGGGGCTTGGGTAAGGCGGCCACGTATGTGGTCCCGCCACCCAAAGCCACCACGCATACCATAATAAAAACAAATTGCCATCCAGGTGGGCGAGCCATATTTCCCATGCTATCGGGCCATAAATGAACGGCGGGTGTATATGCCCACCATTAGATTTCGGCCTTAGCAAAATCGAACGGTGGGCATATACACCCGCCGTTCATTTATGGCCCGATAGCATGGGATTTATTGATCCCCATCCAGGTGATAATCGGTACAACAAACGATTTAATGCATCGTATTGTGTTAGTTGGAAAGGGATGGGTGTGGTCCCGTGAAGTACGGACCCGCCCCCCAACAATGATATAAAAATAATATATATGTTGGGTAAAGATTGGTAAAATAGGGGTGTGACAAAAATAACCCATAACAGTATTATGGTTAAGTCCGCCCATAAACATTTAAAAACTCATTTTTTTTTTATCATTGTGAGGGAGGAGATTAGTGACACGAATTTCGAGACAAGGTGGTGGAACCTTGAGCACTCAGAGACACTGGTGGAACTTTGCCTGAGCAAAATTTTTGTAAGAGGGTGATTTTGGTCCAGACTAAGAATTGGGAAAATTTTATATAGATTTTTCATCTCTCGGCGACGAGAATCCATTGGCAGTGTGAGTGTCTACAACACAGCTCTCCAATTTTTGGGCACTTTTCAGCATGGAGGTATAATACTCCATTTTCTAAATTGATGAATGTAACTTCTTTTGATGCCATTTTTTTTAATTAATGAAGGCCTCCCCACTGATCGAGTAGAGCTCGGAGACATAGTCCAAGAGGGACGAATTCTGTTATCAAGCTTCTTGTTTTCTTGTCATGCTTATGTGTTTCTTCTTCTTCTTCTCACATGTGCACATTTAAGTTTCTCTTTGGTTAAGCTACAAACTGTTTATGTAATTCTTTTCATGCATCTATAAACAAAAGATAACTTGGATCACCTTTGCTCCTCCAAACCCAAATTCATATGGAAGAGAAAATGACCAGTTACAAACTTTGCAAAGAAATAAAGACACCAATGAAGACCAAAGGGTGAAGACCCATTTCCAGAATGCAGTTATGGAAGAAGAGCAGTTTGAAGAAGATGATGAGATCCATTGTATGGAAGACAAAGGTAGTGCCCAATTTTTGACCTTAGTTGCCTATGAAAAGTCATTACTCAATGACCGGATCAACCAAGAGTGAGACGGTGAAGCTATTCTACAAACTGAAGATCAATAAAGTTATAATCTGAGGTCGAAGATGAATAATGTCAAGGAAACTCCTGTTCATAAAGCTTTTTTCCCTGCAGAACAACAAGCTAATAAGAATAAGAAACCAGCAGTTGATCCTATCATCCTCAAAGCTCCAGCCATAGAGGTAAGAGGCCTTGAAAAGTCCCCTTCTTCTTTCAGTTTTCAATCAGAAATTCAGAAGCTAAGAATACCTATGCCTCTGATTGAACTAGTGAAGAATGAGTCCTTCAATAAATCTATCCTTGAGGCTCTTGAGCCTAAATCCATCCAAGCCTCCACTGACTATGTAAATTTGCAAGATGACCAACCAGCTGTTATTCTCAGCCCAATGATTGAAAATTGTGAAGATAGCTCCCCATCATTCTATGTTTCTCTGTCTATTCATGATAAAATCCTTCACAATTGCCTTTTGGAAACTAGAGCCAACCATAATCTAATGCCCAAGGCTGTCATGGATAAATTGGGTCTTGACATTACCAAGCCTTACCATGACCTATTTTCTTTTGACTCTAGAAAAGTGGAATTCCCGGGACTAATCAAGGATCTAGCCTTCACTTTGTATCAGCTGCCCATGAAGAGCATGATGATGGATATTGTGGTAGTAGATGTCCCCCCCAAGTTTGGCATGTTACTTTCCAGAGGCTGGATCAAGAGATTAGGTGGAACATTGCAAAATAATTTATCCTATGCTACTGTCCCAGTTTTTGGAGGTGAAAGTAGGAGGTTATACAGAGAAGCTTAGTTAGCTTATACCATCAGTGATGAGAGGAATCCCACTAATCATCCCATCTATGCCGTTGACACTAATTTTGGAGCTTGTTTTTTTGTTTTTGTTTTTTTTTGTTTTTTTTGTTTTTGTTTTTGTTTTTTTTTTTTTTTAGATTAAAGGATCTCAGTTGGCCTCCACGCAGCTTAGAAAACCAATTTTCCAGATCACAGAGGAAGAAGGTCCACATATTTGGGACATGTTCTTTGAAGGAGCTTGCTCTAAGGAAGCTGCAGGAGTAGGTGTAGTCCTTGTGTTCCCCACAGAGGAATACATTGATTAATCTTTTAGATTAACTTTTCAGGTCACAAATAACACAACAGAGTATGAAGAAGACCTTATCATTCAACAGGTGTACAAAACCTTCCAAGCAAAACATCCAAGGCTAAAAGAATACAAAGATGAGGTGAAATATAGACCATCTTTGCCTGACAATGTCAAATGCTGGAAAGTTTTTGAAGTAGATGATAAAATTAATAGACTTTTGCAAGTCTTTGATATTTTTCTTATATGCACATTGACCAAGAGAAAGAAAGGGATGCATTAAAGGAAGGAGGATATGTTTTTGATGGCCCAGTCAATGGGCTGTTCTTCAAACTTTATTTTAGTTAATGCTTTCAAGCCTTGGTATTGTAAATATGTTTTTCAAGTTTTTATTTCATGCTAAATAGACTCCATGCCCAATGCAACACTAGTTGGAAGATTTGATCTTGTTTTTTACAGGAAAGGCATTGTTCTATAGTTCTTGAAACCTCACAGGGAGGCTTTCATCCCCAGAAGGAGCCAGTGTTAGCCTTATTGGCAAATCGCCAAAAAGTGGATCCAAATATGCCCCAAAGTCTCCAATTTTGCTTAAAATCATGCCAATGGATCCATATATGCTCTTGAAGTCTTCAAATATTGCTTAAGATCATCCAAAGATTGAAATAAGAGTAAGAGGAGAGCCCTTGGAAGGGCAGAAATACAGTATCGGGAGGCTAAAACACTGAAAAATCAGTGAAAAACCAAGTACTGGGGGCATACACAGTCAAATCACATCAGTCGTTAGATCTGGCCGATCAACGGCCCAGATCTAAGCGGCAAATCGCAATCGGCACAAGTAGGTAGCGGCAATCGACACAAGACACCGCCGATTAGTGATTGTCGATGATCGGATCGGCGGGTCGCATCGGTGGAGGTATCGGCACAAATAGTATGGAATGAGCAATTGCGATCGATGATTAACGTGGACCGTCGATCGTGCGTGCAGATCGACGACCCACATCTTATCGGCGGATCGCAATCGGGGAAACCAAGGGGCTGAGCCTTTACACCTTCATATGTGCGATGCGATGATGCGGACCCGATGGTATTCTAAATATTATTTGATAATATTTGAGGTCGACAGAAAGTCCAGTTTCAATGCATTTTCAATGTATTTCGTTATATAACGAAATACAAAGGGGAACTTAGCAGTGTCAATAGCGATGAAGCCTGGAACCGAAAGGGTTCGGGAATGAAATCTATAATATTTGAAGTTCGGAGGGAAGCCTTTTTCATGTATTTCCCATGTTTTTCAAGTATTTCAAAATACAAAGGGAACAAAGGGACCAGGCCGTCTGCGATAGGTGACAGCGACCCAAAGGGAGGACTCGATAGAGGAATAAACCATTTTTGAGGACTTTTGAAGTCCAAAAAGGACAAAGATGGGCGGGATTTCTCATTGTTGCACCATTTTTCCGTTTAAAACAGAAACAATCATTATTTTTAGTAGAAGTACACAATATGGCAGCGTTGCTCTGTGTTAAGGGAAAGCAATCATTGATAAGCCTTTGAAAGGATTCCAGAGGCACGCATACCCATTCCATCACCTAACAGAGGCCGGGGGATAGAGACAGAAGGCCAGAAGGGGAATAGGAAGGGCCACAACATGCGCAACTCATCCCAAACCGACAAAGTAGTCATGGAGCAGCACAACGCATCAACAGCCTAGCGCAGCTCATCAAAATAAACATTGTGGGGCATCTTTGGCATGAGGGAGCTTCCAAATAGCGCAACAAACATACTGGAAAGTAGTTACTCTTTTGTCAGAAGAAGGAACCTCCGAGCCCATGCTTGCCTAGTCAGGGCATTAAACAGTTAAGGGACAAAGAGGATAGATTAAGACTTCAAGCCTTTGAGAGCTCATGAGCATTGTAAAAGGCTTATAAAAGGATGAAAGCTAAATGTAACAAGGGTTCAACTTCTAGAGACTATTGAGACTTTTCTGCTCAAGCTTCTCATCTTCATTCATTAACAATATAAGCTTCTTTTGCTGTGATATGTTCAATGTCCATTTTCTTTTATGTTCTAACCTTGCTCTTGAACATGTTGTTCATGTTTCTTCTTTATCTAATGCCAGATAACTGTCATCTTATCTCTGCGTTGATAAATTAGATTTGCAAGCTTCTTTTACTGCCTATAGCTAGCCATTCATATGTGTTTATATATGCATCTGCCGATAGGGTCAATATTCTCCATCATCCATTCATTAAATCTACAAACTATTGAGCATTAGTGGTCTAAAGCCTTGTAAGATGAGGGTGTTCATGCATGTCTTGAGTAAAAACATAGTTGACATGGTTATCTTCCTTGATCCAAACTATCATTTATTCCAATAGTTCAGAGAACAATATTGAAGATTATATGTTACCAGGCATCTCTGAGCTGCAACCTAGGAGAGTTTCCTGGAGTGATAACATGGGGCAGCGGAATCGACAAAACATTTAATTTTGGAATGTGGTGCATTCAAAGACATCAGAGAAAGTTTTGGTAATATGTTAACATCAATTTATTGGCATTGTCTTTTTAGCGAGGGGATTGTTGGAAGGTTTGGTCAACTCATCATCAATTTGAATAAGAAAATGATTGAATTGTAAAAATCGAAGGGAACTAATGGTCCCATAGACTATTTTTAGTCTGGTGGAAGTTAAAATATATATAAGCAAATTTTATTTAGCAGAATGGTCCATTACTTTTAATCAATTTAAAAAATCGTATTTGTGCCACGTGGCTCACCACCCACCAATTTCCTAGGGATTTGAGATTATTCCAATTCTAATAAGTTCCTCCATGATAAGTTCCTCATTGTTATTTATAACATTCATTTATAATTATTATTTTTTTCTTAAGTTAAAGCTAACCCATAACATTTTTATACATGGTTAATCAGCTAAATGTGTGCATTAGTAAGGCATTCTTGATGTTGCAATAATTTTTTTGGTTATATTTATGAAGCCTTCAACTATATCAACCACATTAATATTTTTAATGTGGTTGTACTAGTTATTTTTATTTCTCCCTTTAAATAGGCTACATTCTACATGAATACCATGGGTCAATACCATGTGTTCTCAATACCATGGGTCAACTTTTATTTTTATAGGGTTGTTTTTTTTTGTTATTTTATTTTTACTCAGTTAAAATGTTTACCTTACATTACATTGAATTATTTATTTATTTATAATGTGATTTGACCTAGTCAAAATATTAAACATTACATTACAACATAGCTACCATACTCGGTTGGTGAGCGCCTTTTGGCACAATTAACTTGGATATAAATCATAACCCTTGATATGTGAATACTACTAGGAATATTTTGGCATATTCAATGAACGTTAAATCTCTCAATCCAATTAATAATAATTGATAATGAAATTAAAATTCTCGAAGGGTCTATTCATAGACATTAATATTGGCCCATGATAGTGTAACAAAGTCTATTTAAATTGTAAGAATTTGTTGACAGTGTTAGACTTGCCAACATTCAAATGGGTCTCTCCGATATGAGGTCCCAATTAGATCTCATACCCTTTGGTGTAGGAGCCCCATCCGGAATATGACGTAGTTGTCGTCTACTTAGCGATTTTCCTTGGCTTTAGCTATTAGCAAGAGAGAGAATCACATGTGTGCCTTTGAAAAAGCAAGCAAGTGTGCTTGGTGAATGTTCGGTTGCAGGTGTATCAAGGCTCTTATACTACGAAGGGAGAAGAAAGTGAGCCTCTATGAGAGAGGTAATAGTACCACACTAGCAGAGACACACACAAACAAGAAAGATTCATTTAACATCCAGTGGAATAGTCCACAAAGACATGATGATCATTACCACCACTACAACACATTCTCAATATGATAAGCACTAAAATAACCGAAATATTTCAACTACTTTAGTACAGGTGAAAACAATCATGAATAAATATCCCTCCCCTTAATAATAAATAATAAATAATAATATAATAATAAATAATAAATAATAAAATAATAATTAATAATAATAAATAAATCACTTAATAATAAAGAGAATAAATCATAAATGTTAAATAATAAATGATATTAAAAATATATACAAGAAAATAAATAAAAATAATAAAAATAAAAATAGTAATAACCATATTATAACTCTAAATAAGAATAAATAGAAATAAAACAAGAAAACTCTCAAAAAGAAGGAAATAAAACAAGAAAGCTAAAAATCAAAAGAAAAGTAAAGAAATAAAACAAGAAAGCTAAAAATCAAAAGAAAGTTGCATGTAGACACATGGAGTGTGTGCATGTGGTTCCCCTTCCAATGTTGTTCTATTTAATAGATGGTGAGGAAGATGAGAGGCATTCTTGCATTCCATCTTTCCGAGATTCTGTCTTTCATTCTCTTGGGAGAATGGTATACTAAGACCTAGGAGTCACTGGCAGTAGTATGTTGATTGAGGGCTCGGGAGTGGCCAGTTGTAGCAAGACGTTGCACAATTGAGCCTACGGTTGGGTGGAGAGTCATCCCCAAAACCTTGTTGCGGTAAGCCTACTTCTACTACAGGTAAGTGCCACTCTGATTTAAATTTAATGCTAATTAGGACAGTTAATTAGATATTTATTTTTGGACTGTTACATATGGTATCAGAGCAAGTTCAAACCCTTCGGGACCTTATGGCTTTAAAATTTAGTAAAATTTAGTTAGTAAAATTTTAGTTAGTAAAACACAGGCATAGAACTGTGCACTTCCTCGTGAGTTTGCGGTAGGTAACCGTATTTACCTGTTTGAGGGTGGCTTATATCCTGTTTACCTGTATCACTAGGATTTGAAGTAACGACTTGCTGGCGATTTTCATTAATTTTTTTTTGGGTTCACGTGCTGATATGAGTATAACCTGCCATCGATTTTGTGTCCTATATCAGTGTTTTTTTTTCCATATCTTATCTTCATGAAATTGCTGCTCTTCACAATAAAGTATCTAGAATGTCCTTGTGGAAGCAGTATTGTAGCAGAGACTCTGTTAGGTTGACTCAATAATCCGTTTTTTCCATGGGGTTTAATGATTGGCCTTGACTTTGATTTTTCCCTGAAAACACCTGTGTCTACCCTTCATGTAATCAGTCAGGACTTCAGAGCTCACCAGAAACTTCACCATCACCTTGGCATAGGAAGCCATGGCTAATTGGTCTGTATCGAATCCATCGAAGACAGAGTCGTAAAGGGCGTTGAGCTCTTGCGGGGTGGTGCTGACTTCCATGCCCATTTCGGACTCCAGCAGGCGGAAGCTCTCCAAGGCCTTCCGGAGCTCAGAGCGTGACAGGATCCCATCCTGGTTCGCGTCCAACTCCACGAACTTCTCATCCATTGTTTTGTTGAAAGCCTCATTGTCTTCAACAAATTTTCGAACTGTACTGCCGTCCAACACTACTGTGCTCATCCTCGTTTGGTGAAACAGAGAAATTTATGCTCCTGAATTATTTCCTTCTTGGATACAGAACGACCTTTGAAAGGAAAGCTTGATTTTAGCAGATATCAGTAGGGTCAAAATAATGAGGTTCAAATACTTCACTAATTTAAAAATCAGGGATCTAAGTTAAATGTTTACTTACAATTTTTTTTATAGTCCTATCCATCAGAAGGTAGGTAGATCTGGGGATGAATCAACCATATGACCCCAAGCAGATGTTCGAATGGCGTGCATGGTAAGCGGTCTTAATTTCGATCTGTTTTTGTTGAATGGATGGTGGACCGAGTTTAATTATCAGACGTTTTTGGCTGTTTCTGTGTTATTTGGCTGCAACACAATTTAAATATCCAGGCTTAAAACTAGTATCAAAATCAAAGCCTTCTAACCAAGTAGCCCATTTTAATATTCCTGTATTTCCTTCTACTAGCTCCTTGTTGTTTTTCAGCACTCCTGGCATAATTTTTAGATCAGTGCAGATCACAAATTTAACAGGCTTCAGATATGATCTAAAATTGTGAATAGACTCTTTGACTGCAAATGTTTCTTTATGGCTAGATGCTTAATTAAGTTTAATGGATTTAAACGATCTTGAAGCATAAGTACAGACTTTTTCAAATCTATGTTTTAAATCCCTTAAAATTAGAACTCTAGCTCATGTGCTCGAGGCATCATTTGTTTCAATGATAAATTTTCCTTCGCTGATAGGCAGCTTCAACGAAGGCAGTTGTTGGACTCGTTTCTTAATGTTTTACACAGCTTTGGTCACCTGTCTTCCAATCCGGGGTTTTCATTCAATCTCTTTTGCAAAACATAGATATCATTTGCTTGTCCCTTACAAAATTGATGAATATAATTAAGGCTCTTAAAAAATTGTTTTTTTTTTAAAACAAGACATTTTTTTCAAAACAAGAATGAGTACTGATTAGATTAAATCAATCCACGCTCTGTCGCGGCAAGGACTTGGATGAATTACATTGCAGAGTGATTCCCAGGCATCACAGTGGCCATGAGAGAGCTTTTGAAACCAGTCCAAGCATAATAAAAAATTATACTATATTACAGTAGCCTTCATTTTCTAGTACTAAATAGACGACAAAACTGATGCAGAAGAAAGGTATTCCACGCCAAGTGTTTTAAAAAAAAAAAAAAATTGTTTTTGTTGGGATTTTTTTACTCGACTAGTTTGGAAAATCACCTTTTCAGAAGTGGGTAGCAAAATTTGAATGCAAACATGATCAAAATTGTGTGAAATTCTATTTTCAAGTTTTGTTGTATAGGTTTCAGTCATTTCCACACAAATCCAATAGAAATGGTGTAAATTGCATTAAGCTTATCCACAATCCATCCATATTTATGTTTCTACCATTTTACAATGTGTTTGCTGGCTTTCATAACATGGGTTGTAGACATATCACATTAACTAAGGCCTTAACACTTGCCGGAACCAAAGCAACTATGGCTGTGGTATTTGGTGTCTGCAAGTCGGGTAGAAATAACTTTGATTTGATGTTCATGTCTGCAAGCAAGCGAATCAACTTCATATGCAAGAGAGTTAAACCAAAATTTTCTGCCCTCAAGTGAGGAGAATTTTCTTATCCTTTAGATCTCATTTGGCTTTGTGACCTCAGCAAGATTGAATGCCTGAGCACTAGTCGATTAGTGTCATCCATTCCCTGATAGCTCAACTCAGTGTCAGTGAAATCTCGTAAATGTATTTTCTGGAAAGATGAAAAATCGTATCTGTTACTGGTTAACTGACAATCTACAATGCTAATTGGAATGATTTTCTCTTTGATTTCTCCTGCCAGGCACAATGAAGATACAAAAATAGTGACTGTCAAGGGGATTCAACCTGTAATATTTCAAACTTGTGAATTAGATGTTAAACTCTTTCATGGATTGGGCTAGAATAATGACTCCGTCTGGTTTAAGCCTCTGAGCGTCCATGTGCCTAGCGTGTAGTCAAGTTGGTAGATGTCATGGTTTTTTTTTCCCAACTTTTCTTATCTAGGAGTCTAGCAACATTTGAAAAGATTCAGATTATTGTTGTATTATTTATAGAATTAGTGTTGCCTACATGTGATACATATGAATTTATGAAATTATTGTTGCAATTTGATTTCATGCCAAATTAGGTGTGTTTTCTTTTAATTCAGTTGTGTCTCAAATTTCCAGTGCCGCATCTGAGGATGGTCATGATCATGTCTGCTTCATAAGTTGTTTCTACTTAGATTGAGCTCTATAACCGTGTCAGTTTCCAGCTTGGTAAAATTATGTATTCCATAGTAGGGCACCAAGCTTGCCGTTATGATATTAAAGTGAAAATCCGCCATTTGTAGGGCACCAAGCTTGCCGTTTGGCAATTAGTTTGAGAATAAAAAAAAAATAGGCGGAGAATTTCAAGGATTTAGGTTTTTTTTTCGAGCTGATTTGACAATTTAAATCATCAATTTGCAATTTAGCTTTTTTGATTTCAAGAATTAATTCCAGATTTGAAGGAAACACCAAACTTTATCACGAGTTTTAGGCACTTTTTCCCTAGGAATTTAGGCTTCATGCCTTTCAGGCATACCCCCTCAATATTCCATGAGCCAATCCAGCAGTGACATCTTAATGATTCTATCCACTTAAAAGGAATATTACTTCCGAAGATGACTAATTAGAGTTAATCTATGGCCAGTCTTGCGGACATTTCAATTGATAATGTTGTTCTGCTTCTAGCTTAGGGTTACAAGACAGTGTTTGTGTGAACTGAACCGAGTAGGTGATTCAGCTACCATATTACTCTCATTACTAGAATGAGCAAACCTGTTGCAATGTCTATTAAACAATACGAAATAATGTATGTTTCATTTTCCCGGGTTTAACCCCAATTCGTTCTTACGGGTTTTAGTTATAGCATATATTAAAGTTTTCTCATGCATCTGAACATAAGAGCGGATTCTTGAAATGTTGAGGGTACAATCCACATATGTTCGACTGTTTGAATGTAAAAATTTTCCTTAGTTATCAACCACTATCGTGCATTTACATAAAACATCATTGATATTCATGAAATTTACGCGTAATGTGTACCACTCGTTCCCTGATATATAGGGATACATTTATTAACCAAATAAGGTGTGCTATTATAATTTTTGGTACTATGTGAAACGGTTAATAATTGCATATGATGCATTTCAAACGAAGTGCTTAAGAATATATTGTTATGTTCAATAATAAATATGAATTTTATAGGAACAATTTAGAACGTTTTATAGTACGTATTTATATGCCTTTGAAATTGTAATAATTTACATTTGTTTAAAAATATTTTATGTATTTAAATTTCATTGGAAAAGGGTTAAAAAGTCATTAAAATAATAAACAAATTTGTTATGGGTGTTGGAGAAATATACGGCTCACCATTAATGATAATTAAAACAAAAATTACCAAGTCAATGGAGAAACTTAGATCGACGGCCTATCAACGTCGTCAAAATAGCATAGTTGTTGGATTCTCATTGGTAGTTTTAACAAGTGATTAAAGGTTTTATGGTAAACATAGTGTTAAGTGCTTTTGAATGCTTTTCCCATTGGTGAATAATATATGATGAAAATTTCCCACACTAGTAATTGAGAAGAATTATAAAAGTTCTACTTTGTTTTTCAATGGTTGTTTTGTTTAATTTAGAAGAAATTCACCAAAGGGTATGCACTGTTTTTTAGCCTAAGCATTTTTTATAAATAATTTGGTCTCTCATGAATTAATTAAGAGCTTATGTTAGGAATATTTGACTAAATTTTATTCATGGTTTCATGACTAGATTAATGATATAATGAGACTTTTGTAGAAGAAATTTATCTAGTTTATACCATGGCTAATGGAAGAAGTTACCAAGTACACCAAGCATATAAAATGTTTTGATGGATGAATAAGTGTAATAGTGGTTCAATGCTTCACTTTTCAAATCAATAGTAGTGTTGACAAGCCAATAGTGAAAGGTTAATTGTTTACCATGGGTAAAGGAGATACATTTCGTGATAAGTTAAGGATTAAAGGCTAATGGAAGAATAATTAAAGTAAAGAGTAAGAAGTTGGTATGTCGTTGATGAGTCATGTATTTGGATTAAATAAGTCAATGTATTGGCAATGAAACAATAATTTAAGGAATGATTAGGAGTGCTTACTTAGTTAAGACAGATACTTTTATGGAGCATCTAAAAGCATGTTTTATTATTTAAACTTTATGATACATCTAAATCGTACACTATGATTTCAGTTTAGTTTAATTAACTGTTATGATGTTGAGTATAATGTTACATGAGGTTTTGTGATTCAAGATTAATTGCATATATTGGATAAAGTTGTCTAAGGAGAAACGGAAAGGAGAAACTTGCAAATTTTCTAATGATGATAACTAATGATAGCTCATGTGATTATAGTCAACTTGGATCAGATGAACAAAAAAAAAAAAAAAACAAAAAAAGAAGAAGGAAGGTGCTAGATAAGGTAATTAAGGTGGTTGAGAGGAAGTGTAACAACAAGGGTAAGAAATCAATAAGAAGAGGCAACCTATTTTAGAACATAATGTAAGAGTTTGGAATAATCATAACTTGGTACTCTAAAGGTATCACTATAAGGTCTATCTAAGGATGATGCACATAAAGAAGAAAATATTGGCAATCAACTAATGAAGTTGAATAATCATGGTCATAATGAAGGTCATTTTGAAGGAACCTTGAAGGTATGATGACATAGATTAAAGAAGTAAATCCGTAATAAAATTGATCAATTGGAGGAGATAAGTTGTGTGCATGACAACATCTATAATAGTTTTTCCCTCTAATGGGAGAGTCACATTGTAAATTTTTCCACAGGTGACTAACTATATGCATGAGTTATGGATAACAAGATGTATGATTAGGCAATTTTATTATGTTGATGTCTTAAAACAGGAAATGATAAGTGGATTACATTTGGTAGCTATCTAAATGAATTTATTTATAGGCTATCACCCAAGTTGGGGAATAGTAACAACATTTCCAAAGTGTATCAATGCTATGCTTCTAAGAGAGGAGGAAAAGAAACCAGTCAATTTAATAAAATAGAATGAAGTGAAGAAGTTTCCATTTTTGAAGCTAGTAGACATGGAATATTAGGAAATTAAGACTAGGAGAAAAATAAAAATATA
The DNA here is from genome assembly GCA_031772625.1 of Pinus tabuliformis. Classification (NCBI taxonomy): domain Eukaryota; kingdom Viridiplantae; phylum Streptophyta; class Pinopsida; order Pinales; family Pinaceae; genus Pinus; species Pinus tabuliformis. Next base: position 998,360,138 of record CM062805.1, on the reverse strand, counting down.
TCATAGAATATCAGGTAGGAGGAAATGAAGGGATCTTCTATCAAGAAGAAATTTCTTTTAAAGGTATTGATGAGTAGAGCTAGAAACATGATTGGTAATGGTCATAATGATGATCTACATATTAAAAAAAAAAATGTGAAGGTGAAGTTGCATAATGACTAAATGATAATAAACGAGGAAGATATAGGAAGGAACGTTGCTAGAAATTTTATACGGATACCTTGAGAAGGATTTTGTACATAGTGACAAAAGAAGTAAAAGTCAATTAATAGAGATTGTACTTGACTCATTATTTCACGAGTAAGACTTCCCATAACGTTAAAAGAGGTGGTTTCCACATAACACCTCATTTAAGTTTCCCATGGATAAAGATGGTAGTAGTGTTTCCAACTGTTTCAAAATCTAAAATAATGATACTATTTAATAAGAAAGAATCTTTTGCCCAACTTGAGGAAACTGAATTTATGATAAAGAAATCAAGTGGTATTGAGATACGAACTTTACGAACTCGACGAGATAAGAAAATATTTTTGGTGGATGAAGTGCTAATTGTTAAATAAGTCAACATGGATCAACAAACCCTCATGCAAGTAAATTAAGCATGATATAAAATTAAATCATGATGACCTAGTGTTTATATGCAATTGCATATAGTGATATTGGAATCGGTAAAACAGGGTAAATGGATGTGAAACCAAGGGATTTTAATTTTAAGATAGATGATTTAAATAATGATTGTATAACTAGTAATATCTTAACAATCAATTTCACCAGAATTTCCTTGGGGAAGGAAGAAAATATGACGAGAGATTAAGACTCAAGGTGATGAGGCTCATGTGAAATTTAACAATGTATTTAGATAATTATACCTATGGTGTAAATGGTCAACTTCTTAGTTGAAAGAAGTGGAAATGATTATTGAGAAACTAATTGGTGTCTTGATGAAAACATCACACTAATAACATTGATGAGATAACATAAATCCTAGATGGATGTTGAATAATCTTAGTTCCTAGTTGAATGTTTGTAAAGTAAATGAAAGTCATTTTTCTAATGATTCATGATAAGAATGCTTATAGAGTATTATTCTATATTTGATAAGTATTGAGATGTTTCTCATATTGATGATGATTCATGGTATGAGGGTGATCATGCCCACGTGGTTCATATTTATACACTGGTTACAATAGTGATGATGTATACTTATGATGAGGCATTATGATGTTATGTCAAGGTATATTGACATATTCATTTACTACGTGATGATAGGTATTTAATGTTGAAAACTCATGATGGATATGATATGCATAACGTGGCATAGGAATTATGATGCTATAATATGAGGTTTATTGACATGTGGTTCATTTATTATGTGAAAGTCATGATATATTTTTATTGCAAATATGTTGATGGTATTTCATGAGGTGAAGCATGTGATAGTTCCGTAAAAATTTATGACATGCATGAGCATGTAGTTCGTTATTATTCATAATGTTACGATTAACAATGATGAATGTTATATGATGACATGCAAGACTTGGCATGTGGATTATTTTCTATGATACTATGATGGTATAGCTAATGCATTGGTTGCATGTTGAGGTGTGATGATTCACAGGACTCCACAAATGGGCCGAGAGGGCCAGTTTATTTGATGATCTTGTGCGAGCCCATATGCACGAGGGAGAATAAGTAACACCATATGGGCTGGGGACAAACTCAATCAACACTACATATGCCAGTGGTTCCTTTTTCTTGTGTATAGCTCTTGATGGATAGCTCTAGAAGAGCTATGGGACCATCTCGAGGAGGCCAAGTGCCTGATGTTCTGGGCTTGGTGCCTGTTATTGGATTGGGATGCCGAAGTCTGGAAGGGATGTAAAGGACTTCGATGCCTGGGGTTGTGCGCCTTAGTAGTTGTGGAGGGAGTGGGCCAGCCTTGCCAGATGCCCGGGGTCATTGAGTACTGGATCAGATGCTTGCCTTGGGGCAGATGAGGTCTGAGTCAGGCGCGAGCCTTGGGGCCAGCCTTGGACTAGGATACAGACCGGGTCAGGCTTGTGCCTGGTGCCGAAAGTGGGAAAAAGGACATAGATTCCTTGAGATTTCCCGGGGTGTTGGGGACTTTCGATGCCTGCTGGTTATACTAGTTCAGCAGAGGGTGTTGGCAACATGAAGTTAAGAAATAATAAATAATAAATAATAAAAATAATAAATAATTCAACTTAACTTCGGGACGAAGTTCCTTAAAGTGGGAGAGTAGGTAATATCCCTCCCCTTAATAATAAATAATAAATAATAAAATAATAATTAATAATAATAAATAAATAACTTAATAATAAAGAGAATAAATCATAAATGTTAAATAATAAATGATATTAAAAATATATACAAGAAAATAAATAAAAATAGTAATAACCATATTATAACTCTAAATAAGAATAAATAGAAATAAAACAAGAAAACTATCAAAAAGAAGGAAATAAAACAAGAAAGCTAAAAATCAAAAGAAAAGTAAAGAAATAAAACAAGAAAGCTAAAAATCAAAAGAAAGTTGCATGTAGACACATGGAGTGTGTGCATGTGGTTCCCCTTCCAATGTTGTTCTATTTAATAGATGGTGAGGAAGATGAGAGGCATTCTTACATTCCATCTTTCCGAGATTCTGTCTTTCATTCTCTTGGGAGAATGGTATACTAAGACCTAGGAGTCACTGGCAGTAGTATGTTGATTGAGGGCTCGGGGGTGGCCAGTTGTAGCAAGACGTTGCACAATTGAGCCTACGGTTGGGTGGAGAGTCGTCCCCAAAACCTTGTTGCGGTAAGCCTACTTCTACCACAGGTAAGTGCCACTCTGATTTAAATTTAATGCTAATTAGGACAGTTAATTAGATATTTATTTTTGGACTGTTACATATTTCAACTACTTTAGTACAGGTGAAAACAAACATGAATAATAAACATTTACAGAACAATATTACAAATATTCATAATCCATGCATGAAAAACGTGTTGGCCATTAGGCTTCAAATATTAATTAAATATCCGAAGATACATGAATACAACGAACATCGCTAGCTCCAATAATGGAGCATTGGAGCCATATTTTCTCCCCAAAAGTACTAACTTTATCTCTTTTATGCCTTATGGGAGTAGCCAAAGGTGAAAAATCCATTGCTTGTATAATGAGGGTGTATATATAACAAATGGGGTGATCCTTCACCTCCCTTGTGACTCTTAGACTACCCTCATGATTTTTTGACTTCCCTATGACTTTTTGACTCTTAGATGACTCTTTATATTCTATACATGTCCTTTGGACTTCCACTTTGCAATACATTTTCAAATAAGAATTTACATAATCCATAAATGATGTGGCACATGATGACTCATGACATGACATGACATGACACTAATGACATGGCAATTTCAAGCCATTCTTTGTTGATGCTTGCTCTATGTCTTCTTGAAGATAGAACGTGATCTCTTCTTCCACCTCCATATGACTTAAAGATGAGTAGTCTTCAATGCTATCTAGATCTTGCATTGTTTATCGCAATATGATGTCCCTTTGCTTCCTCCTGATTGATCAAATTGTACTTGTAGCTACATAGGTGTCTTCTAGCATGACCTCCTTCTCCACCTCATTCATCATCATCTTATCATATTATGATAGAATACATGTGACTGAAATTCACTTACAAAAATATGACATTAGTCGGATAAACCCCTAGTCTAAGATGCAACATGATGATCCATTGATTGAGATGGAACTGGGTGGCAGGCTGAGAGAGAGGCTCAAGGACTGCACAATTTCACAGCTCAGGTAGTCAAGGGTGAGGATTAAGTCTTGAGACTGCCCAATGTATAGTTAAGGCTAGACTAGGCTTGATAATTGCGTAGTTGAGGGATTCAAAAAGCTAGGCTGAGGGCTTGAGCACTGAGTTTTCCCACTACGCAATTTTGGAAGGACATGAAGGCCAAGTGATTGGAAAATGAAGATCAGGAGCTCAAGTCTAAGGATTAAGGACTAAGACTGGGCAATGTGCATTTCAGGATTGGCTAGAGGGAAAGACTGCACAGTTTTGGAGCTCAAGGATTAGGCTTGAGCAGTGAGATTGTGCAGTGTGCATTTCTGCGAGGCAGAGACTATGCATTGTGCAATGCAAAGAGACAAGGTTACTGCTTGAGGGCTAAGACTGCCTCAATGCATAGTTGAGGAAGGATGAATGAGGCTGAGTGGCTCAGTTGGGGAGTTTTCCCAGTTTTGACTAAGTGTTGGATCAGTGGGATGAGGTTGAAAAAAATCAAGACTTGAACATGAACACACACTTACATTAATTGAAAACACAATAGTGAACACTCGAAACACATGAACAACATACTTCTCCTCAATTTGACAACTTTGCGTCAACCTACACCAAGTGCGACACCAAAGATACACTTTGCAATGACAGTGATGACACTTGTGCAAAAATGCTTGAAACTTTGGAAATGAGTGCAATAAATGTTTTCATGAAAAGAAAAACTCATTTACATAAGAATTACCCCTTAAGACACACCAAAACTATCTTGTGTACCATGTGTGACACTTAACATGTTAAAACATAACATTTATAGAAAACACATGCAATGAATCTTAATATTTGTGACGACAACATGCAAAGTCAAAGTAGGCTCCGAAATTTGGATGCAGGCCAAAATTTTGGAGGGTGTTGTAGCAATTCCAACACTTGGCGACACACTGGTAGAATTCCAACGTCTTTGGCTTGGTTGATTCTTTTGTGCAGGTAGTTCCTCAGGAAGTATTGATTCACCATGCAGATCACTTTGGTCTTCCCACTTACCCTGTGCATAATAATAGTCCCTTATGTCCTTTATTGGTTGAACATAAACATAGAGCTAGCTATATCACAATGTTTTGAATTAGGAGAAGTGTAATGAAGTTCGCGAACTATAGATACTCAAAGTATAGTTTTTCATCGCTGGTGTTTCTCCACTACTAGCAGGCCTGGAAAACACACCGACAGAGTCACTTCAGGGACACAAACAATACTCTGTTGCCAACGAGCTTAGAAAGCACCCCGACAAAGTTGCTTGTTTTATCTCCCTGCACAAGAATCCTTTCTCTTCTTTCACCCTTTATTTACTTATTTTTAAGAATCGTACATCAACACTTATTTATTTCATTGGCGGAAGAGGGATCCCGACTTATTGACAGTAGAGGAGGTTGTCCCTTCAGAGAAGGATATATAAAACCTCTGATATAGATTTGCTCACTTGGATTTTTCCCCTTGTCCTTCTTTATATATTTATTAGCGTGGAAAACACACAAAGAACTGAATGAATGTGTAAGGTTTCCAGAATAAACACAGATATCATGGTTCGACACAAAGCTCTCCTTATGCAAGGATTGTATTTTCCATCGGAACATCATTAACCAAATGATGTAACCAAGATGAAGAAGAAAGGTTGAAGGTTAACTGAATGTTGTGGTGTCACAAGACTCTTTTCAATTCAACCACATGCGTTGAAGCCAAAAAACACGTTTGCATATGACACGTATTTACACAATGGAAAGAAACTAAAACACAAGACTAAACAAAATAAAAGTTGAAAGAATAGACTATGTACATAGGGTAAGTGACCATAATTGAAAGTATTTTTTTAAATCTTGGCCATTAATAGGAAGAGATTCAGTATTCCCATCTAAAGATTAGAGATGATATGTGTGATGGCCAAGCTTCTCGTGCATGGTTTACAGTCCGATCCACAGGGATTGGAACTTAGTATTTTTGCCTTTGTCTTCATGGGCTTTATCCCACTTCAAGACTAGGTCACCCACAGTGAATTTGTTTTTCCCTACATACTTCTTATCAAACCATTCCTTGATACGACTCTGATGAAGAGAAATTTTTTCTTTACCTTTCTTTATTTCTTCTTGTAGTTTGAGAAGGGTTTTTATCCTACTCTGAACCAATAGGCATGGCTTACCCTGAGATTCTTGCAAAAGTTGAAGGGTAGGCAAATAGATGTTCAGGGGTAGGACGACTTCTTTTCCATACGCCAGGAAGTAAGGAGATGTATTCAAAGAAGGTTTAGGCGTGACAAGGTCAACCCATAAGGTGTTCACGAAAGCAGAGTGTCAATTCCTTTGTTCAGAGAAAACAATGTTTTTGATAATTTGAATGAGGTTCTTGTTGGTTAACTCGACAAGACCATTTCCATGTGGATAATAATTAGCTGAATGTTTCAATATGATACCATTTTCTAGTGCAAAATCATATATCCTCAACGATTAAAATTACGTTGCATTGTAAAAAACAAGTGAAGTCAGAACGCCAAACCTGGTAATTATATTATGTTTGAGAAAGTTGATGACTTCTTGATCATTCACTTGCTTGAGTGGAACTGCTTGTGTCCATCGCGTGAAGTAATATGTGGCAGTAAGAATATAGTGGTATTTCTTTGATGAGTGCACAAATATCTCAATGATAACGTCCAAGCCCCATTGTTGAAATAGTTCTTCCACGATGACAAGATGTAATGGGGGGGCTGATTTCTTCTCTCAACCAACACACTTCTGACGGACCGGACACTTTCAGGCATAAGCTTGAGCATCTTTGAAAAGTGTGGGCCAATAAAAATTGGCCCGTATGACTTTGTGCATCATAGTGTTACCCACAAAGTGCCCTCTGGCTGGTCCATCATGAAGGTCACGCAACACCCTTTCCAAATTTGGTGCTTCCAAGCATCTGAGCAGGACTTGGTTATAGTGATTTCTAAAAAGCACTCCATGTACCAATTGATAAGATAAAGCTTTCAATATGACTGCCCTCTTCTTTCGTGTGGATAAATAAGAGGGAAGAGTATTGTTCTCAAGATATTGTCGCACATCTGCGTACCAAGAGGTTGGAATGTTAGTGGGGGGATATCGCTCCACATTGTACATCACGATCTCCTACTTCCATCTAGATGAATCATCTTCTGGTGCATTCATTGCTTTTGTTGCTAGCTAGCATAGACCATGACCCTTGATAGTGTGAATTGGTTTGAATTCGAGATCATATTCCTATAAAGTAGTCATCCAATTCGCTCTTCTTTCACCCAACTCTTATTGAACAAACAATGATCTAACTGCTAGGTGTGAGACAAAGATAATACAACGATTCTTCAATAGATAGGGTTGAAAGAGTTTCACCACCTTTTAGACCACATAAGTTTGTTTATCAATGGAGGGATAGTTAAGCTCAGGTCCTTGCAAGCTGAAACTCATGAAGGATTTAGGCTGCTCATTATTACGATCATATTTCTATGTAAGCACGTCGACAAGAGAAGTATCAGAAGTGAAGGTGTAGAGTAGGAAATCCTTGTTGAAGTTTGGGTTGTACAAGGCTGGTGCTTTTGTGATTTCCTGCTTTCCTTCTTCACCATCTCTTGCATGTGTTTCACTATTTAAGCATAGTTGGAGATGAATTTGCAGAGAAAAATTATCTTCCCCAAGAACAATTGCATGGCTTTCTCGGTCATTGGAAAGGGAATCTGTGTGATAGCCTTGACCCTTTCAGGGTCCACTTTAATCCCACTTTTTGCAATGATATGGCCCAAGATATTCCCCTCAGACACAGTTGGGTAATTTATTTTTTAGTTATATTACTTGTCATTAACTTTTCAAACCTGAGGTTCGTGAACTTTCGAAGTATACATGCACAATATATGTTAGTAATGAACTTTAAATTTCAAAATGGAATTCTAATCTATTGAAAGAAATGACAAAACTGAAATAAAACCTATTCACGAAAAATGTCTAAGATGAGTATGCACACACTTTTTTTTTCAAAAGCTTGAAATTGAAATGTCAATTGGCATGAAAGTAAAATTACTCTATTAACATGAAAATAAATCTATTCTAGTGACATGAAAGTAAATCTATTTTACCAACAGGAAAGTAAATCTATTCTAATGACTTTAAAATAAATTTAATCTAGTAAACAAAAAATATTATACTAAGAAAGCATTGAATTCTTGAACTATGAAACTTAAAGGAAACCTATTCTAAAAGAAGTGAGAGATCAATTGAAATTACTAATGTGTGCATTATCAAATAAGAATTATTTATGAATATCTATGAAACAAATTGAAAAGCAATAAATCTTGAAATGAGAGAATAACATTTAACCTGCGAAAGAACATAAATATAATGAGTATGAAAGAATGCAAACAATGCATCTAATCAAAAGACAACTTCCTTAACTCTTTCTGAATCATAGGCTCAAGCGTCAGATGAACTTTCCGCAACTTCTGTTGGAAAGGCATGGCCCCTTCTTTAATTGAAATAATGTGTTGGATTATTTGTGTGTCATATGTTTTGAGATCATCATACGTCAACATGAAAATATCTCTATACCACTTGAAAAGGCGGATAAAAGCTTGTCACTCTAAAGGTGTGCAACAAGTACTGAGATTGAAAAACTTCGAATCATTTTTTGTGCCAAGATTGATTTGTTTGTGCGATAGAGTTGAATTGTAAGTTTTTATGTTTACTGGTCCTCAGAAGTGATTCTGCGAGTCATACAAATTTTCTAGTGACACCACGCCTTTAGACATGGGGTTCTCTTTGCTCGCTCGACACATCTTGCGACGCTTTGTTGTGCTCATCTTCGTTAATGGTTGGCTGCATCATTGTACACATCAAAGTTTGCCATGAAATGCAGTATCTACTGGTCATCATTGAAAACGTGCAAATTAGTGATACTATTAGGAACTGATGGCTTGCAAAGAAGTTCAATAGAAAATCCATCCCTAAATGTTGACAACCTAGCAGCAACATTTTCTAATGCATCAACATCTGCATTATGTATTCTAGGAACATAAATAATATTGAAATCTTGGAATTGCAAAATTAAATGCCATACCTCATGTTGATAAATTTTGAGATTAGGTGACACACATTGTATAGTATTATGTACCTGTCGTACGACGATCTAAAAGTCACCCATTGCTTTAAGAACCCCAACTTTGAGATCAATCAATTTCTAGAGGCCCATGATGAGTGTTTCGTATTTTGCGGTGTTGTTGGTGCACTCGAATTCCAAGCGGCAAGAGATCAGTTGTTTTCTCTATTGCAGGTCTACTAAAACACAACTAACTCCAAAGCCCTCTTGTGTCTTTGGACCATCAAAGTATATATTCAAGAATCAGAAATACCAGAGCTATGTCCTACACTAGTACTACTAATATCTACTATACATAAGTCATTTCCACCAGTTGGAATAGGAAGGAGTTCTAACTGTCTATCTTGTGGGACTGGGGAAGGTTGAGAAAGATAACACACAAGGTTATTTTCCAAAAACAAATTCCGAAAATTAAGTCTACAAAAGTAACAAGCTCGTTATGCCCCTCAAAAGGTGTGATAGTGTGTTTCATGTAAGGTTCTGATTCTATCCGGATTTGGTTATTCCTAATCTTGTATGGAAGCTACAAATGTGACCAATCAGTAGCAAAACACCCCTATAATTCACTAAACTAGTCTCTGCTTAGTAATACACTGTAGGCTTCAAGGATGTCCACAATCACTATGTTTATACACTAGTGAACTCGATGATCATACGATAACAAAATAAGGACATTCTTGAGTTCACCAATAGCTTGGACAAGAGACATGTCCAACTGAATAATTTGTGGATCAGTTTTATCCCATTTGGCATTGATTTTCTTGGTGATAGACAATGGAATTACATTCATGGATGCACCAGATTTAACTAAATAATTATGGACATTGTAATTGAAAATTTCGAAAGTCAATAAAAATGGAGGGCAAAGAGTGTTGGCTTCTAATGTTACAACGTTAACGATTGATTCTAGGGGACCAGAAGACTTACTAGACACATTCTACAAAGAAGAAGCATTATCACTTGATGAAGAATGCACAAGGGCTTGGACAAGCAATTCTCGTCGGCTTGTTATCCTTGTAAGATCGAAGATTGAGATATTTGCATGAGATTTCTTCATGTGTTCCACTATATTATAATCCAGTGTTTCATATGGAACAATCATTGCCAAGGTGTCTGGAGGATTGACTTTGTTTGACACTTCCAGAATGGTAATTTTTTATTATTATTGTTGTAACTGTTCTTTGATGTAACAACGTTTCCATACTTGTTCTAAGTGTTCTGAGTCCGGTCGACAGGTGGTGTGATTTTTCTTAACAAGTGTTCCTTCAATTTTTGTCTCGCCAACTCGTGTTCAGAAACAAGCCCTTGACCTCTCATCTTGTATCAACTATTTTGCTTCTGAGCCGGGGCCTCATTCAATGGTGGCTCTTCAACAATTTTCTTTTCATAAGTGAATACACAACTAAAATTATTCACTGCGTGTCCAATACGCACATTCTCTTCAGCCCCAACGGGTTCTTCCTTTTCTTCCATCTGCTGATCTGAAAGTACCGTGTCAATAATGTGCATAGCTAGAGTGTTCATGTTGTGGTTCCATTGTGGGCATGTATTTTTTGAATGATATTCTTGATGAAAAGAAAAATATTGTTCCATGCCCATGCTTTCGACATTCAACACAACATTCAGGCTTTGTGTAGACTTAGTTGGATTATTATTGATGTTGTTGTTATTATTCCTTCTCAGGAAGTTGAACTTGGAGTGCTTGATTCTGACAGTGGTCTTGCTTGTCCTTTGTTTCAACTCTAGCAACTCATTGGACTAAGATTTGATGGTCCTAGTTAAGCTTTCAAGATCAATAGATTCTTTCTCCTTGGTCTTGTTTGAAGAGGCCTGAGACCTTTTTCCAGTCTCCTTGGAGTCTTTAGATGATTTTTCATTGACAATGACTCTGATTACATGCAAGTCCTTTTCAACTAATATGGCTTCATCAAAATTTTGCGCCAAAGTTTCTTTCACAACTCCCTTCACGAATTGTGAAATGCTTGTTGGCAAGGAAAAAGTGTAGTAATCAATCGTGATTGAGTCATGAGGCTTCGTATCTAAGTGAAGTTTATTCAATATCTGATTGAAATCATTGACTTTCTTATTTTCCCCCATCTTTAAATTCCTTAACTCCTTTAATAACATGGCTAGGGTTTTATCATCAACAAACTTTTCAAGGAACAACCTTTTAAACCCCCTCCAATTATGAATTGAGTTTACAAGAAGACTATGATACCAAACAACTACTCTACCATCTAAGGTACAAGGAAAGAGTCTACATGCAACATCATCATAACGTACCTCGAGCATCTGCAAGTGTAGGTAGAAGTTATCCAAGTGGTCTTCTGCTTTGATCGACTTGTCAGGGTTATATTTCGTTAATAACTTTTCCGGTTGTCTTGGCATATTATGTAAAATACCCGGAAGAGCAAGTGGGCCCTGAGTCATCTAATCCAGATCTTGGTCTGCCATGTTCTCATCTCCGTGGTCCTCGTCCTCTTTGGAATATGATGAATCTTCTCCATGCTCGTCTATCTCGTGGAAAATGTTATTTGAAAGCACAATGTTACCCTCTTACCCTTTGTTGAAAGGTCAAAGTTGATCTGGATGTTTTGTGTCATCTGTGGATTCTGCTAACTTTTCAAGAGTGGCAAAAACCAAATCTTCTACTATAGAAATCATTATGTCGGTACGAGTTGTTTATTTTTTCTTCGAATAATACGGAATATTTTGTGCTCTAGGAATTAGTCTGTTAGTTTTTTCAAACTAACGGGTTATAGGTCGAATTGCTCAGATATGCTCGTAAGTAACTTCACAGGTTGGTTACGAGCTATGCTGAGAAGATTCGCCTATTTCAGGATTATGAGTCGGAGAGGTGCTGGGAATGTTTTTGCCTTGTCCGGAAGAAGAATGGTGTGGGTGTGTGGAGTTATCATCCATAAAAAAACTGGCTACCCTCCTTCTAGCGCTAGAAATTTTGACAATGTTGGACCTGCTAAATTTCAAAAGGGTCTCCCTGATATGAGGTCCCAATTGGACCTCACACTGTTCGGTGTAGGATCCCCATTCAAAATATAGCCTGACTACTGTCTACTTAGAGATTAACCTTGAATTTGGTTGTCAACGAGAGAGAACCACATATGTGCCTTTGAAAAATAAAGCAAGTGTGCCTGGTGAATGTTCAGTTGCAGGTGTATCAAGGCTCTTCTACTGCTGAGGGAGAAGAAAGTGAGCCTATACGAGAGAGGTAATGGTACCACCCTAGTAGATTCACACACAAACATGAAGGATTCGTCTGACATCTAGTGAAATAGTCCACAAAGATACGATGATCGTTACAACCGCTACAACACATTCTTAATATGATAAGCACTAAAATAATTGAAATAGTTCAACTACTTTAGTACTGGTGAAAGAAAACATGAATCATAAACATTTACAGAACAATATTACAAATATTCGTAATCCATTCATGAAAATTTGGTTGGCCACTAGGCTTCAAATATTAAGTAAAAGTCCCAAGATAAATGAATACAACGAATATCACTAGGTCCAATAGTGGAGCATTGGAGCCACTACTTGCTCCCCAAAAGTACTAACTCTCTCTCTTTAATGCCTTATGGGAGAAGCCAAGGCGAAAAGTCCCTTTCTTGTACAATGAGGGTGTATATATAACAAATAGGGTGATCCTTCACCTCCATTGTGACTCTTAGACTACCCTCATGATTGTTTGACTTCCCAATGACTTTTCGACTATTTATATTCTATACATTTCCTTTGGACTTCCACTTTGCAATACATTTTCAAATAAGAATTTACATAATCCACAAATGACGTGGCACATGATGACTCATGACATGACACGACACTGATGACATGGACTACATGATGACATGGAAATTTCAAGCCATTCTTTGTTGCTACTTGCTTTATGTCTTGTTGAAGATAGAACATGATTTCTTCTTCCACCTCCATATGGATTAGAGATGAGGAGCCTTCAGTGTTATTTGGATCTTGAGCTGTAGTCGCAATCTAATGTGCCTTTGCTTCCTCCTGATTGATCAACTTGTACTTGCATCTACAAAGGTGTCTTCTAACATGGCCTCCTTCTTAATCTCCTTCATAATCATCCTGTAATAACATGATAGAATATATGCAACTACAATTCACTCATGACAAGACGCCATTAGTTTGATAAAACCCTAGTCTAAGATGCAACATGATGATCCATTGACAGAGCTGGAACTAGGTGGTAGGGTTAGCGAGAAGCTTAAGGGCTGCGCAGTTGCATGACTCGGGCAGTAAAGGATGACGATTGAGCCTTGAGACTGCACAATCTGTGGTTTATGCTGGATTGAGCTTGAAAACTACGTAGTTGGGGGATTCAAGAAGCTAGGTTGAGGGCTTGAGCACTGAGTTTTCTTGCTACGCAATTTTGGAAGGACAATAAAGCCATGCGATTGCATAATTACGCAGTTCAAGAGCTCAAGGTTGAGGCTTGAGGACTTAGACTGCATAATGTGAATTTTAGGCTTGGCTATAAGTAAAGATTTCAAAGTTCTGGAGCTCAGGGGTTAGGCATGAGCACTAAGATTGTGTAGTTTGTAGCTCTGGGAGGCAGAGGCATTGTGTAGTTCCAAGAGACAAGGTTGCTTCTTGAGGACTGAGACTACACAATGTGCAGTCCAGGAGGGTTGAATGAGGTTGAGTGACCCTACTAGGGAGTTTTCCTAGATTTTACTAAGTGTTGGATCAGAGAGATGAGGTTGAACAAAAGCAAGACTTGAACATGATCACACACTTATATTACTTGACAACACAATAAGGAACACTCAGAACACATGAAAAACATACTTTTCCTCAATGTGACAACTTCATGACAACCTACACCAACTGTGACACCAAAGATACACTTTGCAACAACAATGGCGGCACTTGTGCTACAATGCTTGAAACTTTGGAAATGAGTGCGATAGATGTTTTGATGATAAGAACAACTCATCTACACAACAATTACCTCCTAAAAAACACCTAAACTAGCTTGTGTACCATGTGTGACACTTAACATGCTAGAATATGACACTTTGACCATCTCACAAATGGGACTAGAACACTTATAAAAAACACATGCAATGACTCTTCATATTTGCAATGACAACATAATCTCAGTGGTAAAGTGCGAGTGAATCTTTGAATTTTGTTTTATATATATATATATATATATATATATTATGCGTGTCTATTTTGGAATAGGGTTTCAGAGATTTAATTTAATTATCAATAATTATTAAGTGTATGGTAGAGATTTAATCTCCACATAATATCTTGAAATATTCTTAATAGTATACACACACAAAAGATTGGGATTTATCTCCAAAGTATTTATGATCTTTCTGCTCTTGTAATTAAATTGATTAATTTAAAAAATGTCATATAAATATGTGTTATATGAATATGAGTTATGGATTTTTGGGCATATGCTATTAGTGAACCATGGTATTGTAAGAAAACCTATTTATAGGTTAAGAATATCCATGGTTAAGAATCTTGTTACATGAGTTAATATATATTTTTAAGTCATATACTAATTAATTTATTTTATTGTAGGGAGAGGACATCTCCCATGTAGATTTTCCTATAGATTCAACAACTTATGTGATATGCTAAAACACAAGACAAGAATCTACTCTACTCTTCAGTGGAAACCAAAATTGATCGATGAAAACAATAAGCAGAAAGAGGAAGAATATCAATCACACATAACACAATATTTATTTGGGGAAACAACTACTAAAAACCCCGACTATCTATATGGCATTAACCAGAATATTTGAGAAGAAAATACAATGCTTGTTTGTCCCGAACAATTCTTGCACTAGTAAAATCTAACTCTCTATCTCACAAGCCAGCTCAAGCCAACACTTAGCCAGTTCTACTGCTTGCCAATCCCCACTTCCTTGCACAATTCCTAGAGGAATCAACCCATATTTAATTGGGAAATCCACTTTTCGTAACTGCGCAATCCAAACATAGGTCCTCAACTGATTGCATGCACCATTTATACAACTCAGAAAATTATACAACTGATAGTACACTGTCCCTGAACTCTAATCTCAACTGGGTCTTCATCTAAACTGACATGCATGAATTATTTGTGAGTGAATCTTTAGTTAACTGGTGTGGTACTAGTGATGCACTGGTTTACTACTCCGCTACTAGACCTCTACTAGTTCCTCCAACAATTAGAACTAGTTTAACTGATTATAACTCAATTAGACTGAGTTATCTAATTACAACTCAAAAGAACTCAACCCGACCCCTAAAATTTAGGGATCACTCTACATGATTCTAGATATACTTCCAGCTCAAATTTCCTAAGTCAATTAAGTCAATTTAACTTAATTAACTATTACAAGTTGCTATGAGAATAGAATTACATTTAATTCACAATTTAATTCATGGAAAAATTAAATTGGAATTTCTTGTTGCTATTATTAACACTCCCTCTCAATAAGAAAGGGATTATAAGCTACCCTAATCATGTTTCTTTGAAACTCGAATTTGCATCTTGACAGTGCCTTAGTCAAAATATCTACATCCCACTCCTCTATAGGAATGTACTCCAACGACATAATTCTCCTCTACACACAATCTCAAAAATGATGATATTGGATATCAATATGCTTGGGACGATCATGAAAAATTGAATTTCCAGAGACTTTGATAACTCTGATTGTCACAGTAAATCACAGTCGGATCCATCTGCTGACCAAACAAACCAACCAAAATCTTCCTCATCTAGATAGCCTCATAAGCTGCTTGACTAGTAACCATTTACTCTGCTTCTATTGCACTGAGTGCAACTGATCTTTGTTTCTTGTTGTACCAAGAAACAACTGCTGACCCAATACTGAAGATTCCTCGTAATGTGTTCTTCTTGTTGGATGAACTCCCTGCCCAATTTGCATCGGTGAAGCCTTGAAGCTTCACTCCCTTTGTCCGTCTGTACCATAATCCATACTGAGTGGTGCCTCTAAGATATATCAACACATGCTTGGTTGCCTTCTAATACAACTTGGTGAACTTAACCATCACTAGACTAAGCTGGTTAACTGCATAACACATGTCCAATTGTGTGTTCACCAAATACAAAAGTGAACCCACAATATGCTTGTAAATAGTAGCTTCCACTACTTCACCGAAAGTAGCATCCTCCTTCGTCCAGTTACCTGCTAGAGGAATGTCCATGGGTTTACTGCTCTCCATGTGGAACCTTTTCAGTATCTCGTTGGCAAACTTTCCCTAAGAGACAAAAATTTCCTCATCACCTTGCGATACTTCCATGCCCAGAAAGTAGTGCATGAGCCCCAAGTTCTTCATTTTGAACTCTCTTGCAAGGTCATCTTTGCAAGACTTGATCAACTTGTCATCACTTGTTAGAATCAAATCGTCGACATATAAAACAATAGTCAACAATTTACGTTCAACCAAAATATGGTAAAGTTTCGCATCTGCTTCACTTTTTGTGAAGCCCAACCAGGTGGAGTAGCTATCAATTATGGTGTACCAAGCACGCGGTGCTTGTTTCAGCCCATACAATGATCGCTTGAGTCGACACACATGCAAGTCTTGGTCGAAGGTCTCAAAAACTTTAGGTTGCTCAATATACACCTGTTCCTTAATCATGCCATTAAATAAGGTTGTCTTTATATCCATCTAATGTATCTTCCATCCATCTGCGTTGACAATGCCAAAATGGATCCGATTGATGATTACCTTGTAACAGGAGCAAAGGTTTCATCATAATCAATCCCCTCTACCTGAGAAAATCCTCGGGCCACAAACCTGGTCTTATGCTTCTCCACAATACCATCCGCTGCTTACTTTACCTTGTAAAGCCATTGGGAACTCACCACTGACTTTTTTGTCGGTCTTGGTACGACATCCCAAACATTGTTCCTGATAATGGAGTCATACTCCTCAACCATGGCATCAACCCAAACTGGTTGCTGCACTGCCTCCTCAAAAGAATATGTCTCTGTCTTAACACATCCGATCATAAGAGCCATGTATCTAGTGTACCTCTCAGGTGACCTACTATACCTAAGTTGTGATGTGGGTGCTCCCACATTCTCTCTCATATCATGCAATAACCTGTCAGCCTCTCTAGTGCGCTTTCTGCCATCTCTGGAAGACTCTACCTGAGCGGGTGTCTCCACTCCCTGATCCTCTGCATGTGGCTTCTCCACATCAATATGAGGTTCCTCATTAGGAGCTAAAAGCTCCTCAACCACATGTAGTTGAAGCTCCCTCTCAAGTGAACATCTCACGGCCTTATCTTTATTGAATTTTACATCCATGTGAACCACCGTCATCCTGTTCTTTGGAAGGTACACCCAATATTTGTGAGGTGTATCAGTGTACCCCACAAATATCCCAAACTCTGTTGTTGGATCAAGCTTCTTCCATGCATCTTTGGTTACATGGTAGTAGATTGATGAACCAAAAATCCTGAAGTGACCCACATCTATTCTCTTCCATGAGAAAGCCTTCCGCATTCTATTGTGGGTTATGAAGTGTTGTCAACTCTCGTCGAATGCCTTCTACCACACAAACGTTTTTAAACTCATTCGACACATACTCTCCATTGTTATCACTCCTGAGAGATTTAACCTTCCTCCCAGTATATTTCTCGACCAATGCTTTAAATTCACAAAACTTTGCAAAAGTTTGATCTTTCTTATGCATGAATAAGGTCCAACATGTACGAGAAAAATCATCAACAAATATAACATAATACATGTGATTGGTCATGGATGCTATCGAGAATGGTCCACACACATCTGAATGGACTCGAACGAGGATCGCATGTGCTCGACTGTATTTGTTGTGAAAGGAAACTTTGGTGTATTTTCCCAAAGTACACCTTTCGTATGTGCCAACTTGCTCTAGTGTACCTTTGGGAAGATTGGTAGAAATTTGTTGCATTATTTTCAAAGCGCCATGATGCAAGTGGTCCAATCGCCTGACACCTGTGCCACAACTCACCGATGTCTTGGCTCTGCACCTTCTCTGCTTTCATGCTCAAGGTAGCACAATCTTCTACCTCCAACTTGTAGAGATTCTTCATTCGAACCCCTATCCTCTTCACCTGTCCCGTGGCTATGTGGCGAAGGAACGCCTTTCCCTTACTAAAGATCACATCATAGCATCTATCCTCCAACATGTCAACAAATACCAAGTTCTTCTTCAAACTAGGAACATACATAACATCTCACAAAGTGAGGGGAGCACCCGAATTCCTCTGAAGGTAACTGTACCAATCCTGGTAACACTATACCTCTTGTCATCATCCATCTCGATATGCATATGGAGATCCTTCTCCTCCAAGCTACTGAAGTGATATTTATTACTAGTGATGTGGAAAGAAGCTCCACTGTCCAGGTATCATACACTACCCATCATCGATGACACTATACATGCGATGAGGGTAAATTCTAGTTCGAATTGTGAGGTAAGAGCCTCACCTCCTGCCGCTCCTCGTAAGGGATTCTTACCAACATTCTTGAGTGGACACTTCATGGAAAAATGTCCCAACTCGGGACAATGAAAGCACTTGACTTTTGACATGTCCTTCTTGCTGCCTCCATGACAAGAATCTTATTTGGAATGGGATGACTTCCCTCCCTTTATTTGCATTACCCGCTAAGGCACAATTTTCCTCCTCATCAGCCTTTGATGAGGATATGTCTATGGTATTCCTCAGAGTCTCTTCCTGTACCATATGCGACCACAATCGTTCCCAATATGCTAGCTTCTCCCTCCCATTGACAAAGTCCTAATAACTGTGCCAACTCTTGGGAACTCCTAGAAGATCTAGGTTCACCATATCATCCTCGACAACAATGATCCCGACACTTACAAGCTCATCTCAACAATGGATGAACTTGGTAAAGTACTTTGGAATAGAGTCGCCCTTTTCCATTTTGATCTTTCTGAGTTTGTCCTTCAGTGCCAATTTCCTATGGTCAATGCTATTTTGAAACAGGTCTGTCAATTCCTTCCACATTGAGTATGGAGTATCCTTGCCATGGAGACTTGAGACAATGTGGTCTTGAATTTCCTCGAGGATAATCCTTCTCGCTTTTGCCACACACTTTCTCCATTCATCCAGATCTTTAGCATCTGCTGTTGGAGGCTTAGTAATGTCATGATTTATGAATTCCTTGAGGCCATTCCCTTCCAACACTTCCTCCATCTTGTCCTTCCAAGCTTTGTAATTCAAGCTTCCCTCCAAGGCATACTCAATTCGCAACCCGTAGAAAGACATATTGTTGCTCTGAAATATGAACTTGCAAATTCGATTTTCACGTGCATACCAAACTCAAAATATCCTCTTCTATACTATCTTTAGCTCCCATACCATGTAGATTTTCCTGTAGATCAAATAACTTATGTGATATGCTAAAACACAAGACAATAATCTACTCTACTCTTCAGTGGAAACCAAAATTGATCGATGAAAACAATAAGCAGAAATAGGAAGAATATCAATCGCACATAACACAATATTTCTTTGGGGAAAGCAACTGCTAAAAACCCCGATTATCTATATTGCATTAATCAGAAGATTTTAGAAGAAAATACAATGCTTGTTCGTCCTGAACAATTCCTGCACTAGCACAATATAACTCTTTGCCTAACAAGCCAGCTCAAGCCAACACTTAGACAATTCTGCTACCTGCTGTTAGGACCTCATATTGTCTCTTTTTGACCATACATTTTGTTATGATGTCATTCTTTTTCAACTTATATTTAAAGTCCTTGTTACTGTTTTAACCCAATTATTCCAAAGGTACACAATATTTCTTCTCATCACTATATGTTTAATTATTTTACATATAATTACGCTATCTTCATTGTTGATCATTGAATTGATAGTTGCTGAACGGTTAAAGAACGATGTGCAGTCCACGTTGCTAAAACTGCCTGGAGATTGCAAGATTACTTCTACAGTTGCTGAAACAATAGGAACGATGCGCAAATCCCATGACTGAACAGTTGTGATTTGCGGCCTAGATTTGACAGCAACAGAAGAAGATCACCGAAGGAGTTGCTACATTGGATGTAACAATCATGATCTAAAGACAATATTATTGTAACAACATTTTGTTGATGGGAAAACTGACTTCCCTATTTTTGTATAAAGGGTTAAAATAGGACTTACAATGTAATCTATTGTAATAGATGTCTCCTCTTTAAAAAGAGGAGACATCTACATTAGAGGGGATGAATAGATTGCGGAAAAGGGCTTAGTTGAAGGAACAGAACTGGAATCCTTTTTTCTGTAACATGACATATTGATAGATGAATAAAATCTTGTTCTGAACATTTCTTTCTAGTTCTCGTCTCCTGGGGAATCTTGTGAGAAGGACAGGGCCCACCTTCATCACAAGATTCACCCACTATATTTCTGCAGTGTGTTAAGTGTGTCTTTTATCCATGCCTTGTTAACAATATTGTTTCCACATTATTGCTGAAACTCTGTTTTCTTTCCAATTGATTGTTGCACTATTTAGTTTATCCACAGTTCATTCATGAGTGTTTCATTAGCAATTGAGTTTACAGAGTGAGTTGGCAGTGTGGTGATCAGAAACAGGTGCTGAAGATTCCCATTCTGGGAATAGGGTCCTGTTCTCTATTACATCATATCTAGTGCTTTCCTTTGCAGATTGATTCTTTTTCATTAGATTACTTCTTTAATGAATTTAAGCCTTCTTTGGTAGCTGTCTGCAATAGATTGTTTTTGTTGTAACTCAGAGTGGAGCTTTAGTTTACTTAAGCAAGGTGTGATCAGTTTTTACTACAACTTTCATTGCATTTAAGATTGAGTATATATAGTACACAGTTGCCTTTGAAATAAACAAACTTCCCTGGGTTGACAATTTATGTAGCACTTGGTTGTTTGAATTAATAAGCAATTAAAGTGACCAACATTTTGGCGTCGTTGCCGGGGAAGGCAATCATAGATTTTAAAAGCACTGATGATTTTCCTTTAGATATGAAGGATGTATGAGAGGACGCAAGAAAACTAATCCTACAGGTGGCAAGGGCAAAAGAAGAGGAGGAAGAAAAACTTTTATTGATGAGATTATTTCAAAAGCTGAGACTTCTCAGATACTAAGCTCTCGGAGGCCACAGACTCAGCACTCTCTCTAAACGGACTACGAAACAGAGGAAGTAGTGGGACCTGAAAGGGTTGAAGAGATAGTAGAACATACTGAGGAACCAGTGGAGGACATTGAAGAACCAATAGAAGATATTGAAGTTGAGGAACCTGTCCAGGACATTGAGAGTCCAATAGAAAGCGCTGAAGACCGGGTAAGTACAACGGGGGAACAACCAATGGATGGAAACAATGAAGGAATATTTGGTGGAGGACATGGAGGAGGAGAAGGAAGAGGTGAGAACTCTCTCTCCACCTTGGAATTCCCTATTGGGGAACTTTCCAGAGGAGCAACTCCTATGAATAACATCCCACTCTCAGCCTTACCCAACTTCCATGGTTTATCCTCTGAAGACCCTAATGAGTTTCTTTTCGAGTTTGATATATTGTGTAGAAGTTATGATTATGTTACTAATGCTCAAAAATTGAAGTTATTTCCAGCAAAATTAAAAGGAAATGCACTGAGGTGGTTTATGAGCTTGGGAGGTCATGTGATCACAACATGGGATCAGATGAAGGAGAAGTTTCTGGCCAAATACCAAGACTATTGCCGGACGAGAGAGAAAAGGGAGGAATTATTCAAGATGGTTCAAAAGGAGGATGAAAATCTGGAGGACTTTGTGGAAAGACTCTAGTATAATCTACAGAGATCCGAGCACCTCGATGTAAGTAAAGATATTCTCAAAACAATATTATTGAAAGGGGTAAGGGATGACTGTTTAGATATGCTAAATATGCTTGGTAAATGGGATATATCTAAAGAATCGTATGATGAAATTGTCAACCTCTGCAAGAGATGTTCAAGAGGGGCTGCAAATAGATCAAAAAGCAGGGACAATACATATTCAAGAGTCCAAAAATCAGCCAGTGGGGGAGCAACGAGAGCTGAAATAGGTAATCTACTTGAAGAATTTAAAACTGAAATGTTAAGCTCTTTTGCTTCATAGATTGATATCTTGCAGGTTAAGAGGAAACAGGCAGAGGCAGAAGCTGCTTTGGCTGTCTTCTGTCCTAAATGCAGAGAAAAACATCCATTAAGGGAATGCCCATTGGACAAGGTACCAATTTGCACCATTTGTGAGAAGGACCATGAAACTCAACAATGCCCTTCTTTACCAGGGATAAAAGTAGCGTTGCAACCAACTGAGGAGGAAGCTGAAGCAGTTTATTTGCTGACACAGAGGAGGTAATCGCAACCACGAGGACAAGGTACGAACTCCAGTATGCCATTTAATATTTGGAATAATTATTCTTCTTTTAATCAAGCAAACTACCCACCCTTCAACCAAATGCAATACCCACCCTTTAATCAAATGAATTTCCCACCCATGCAACAAACAAACCCTCCCTTTGTAGACCCTGAAATGTGGACTCCTTGGCCTCCACAACAATCTTATTTTAATCAATGGAACCCAAACTAGAGAGCTCAACAAATTCCGTTCCCAAACCAATTTCCTCAGTTTCAGCAACAACTCTCTCTCTCGTCGGGTGCTCCACCAAATAATCAGACAATGAGACCCCATCTCCCTGTACAACCAAACCCTAACACTAATAATAATAAAGCTGTGCAAGTCATCGATATTCAGAACCTGCCTACATCTTCTGTGCAGTGTAATGATATTCATTTACGATCTGGGAGAGTAGTTGAGCCTATTATTGATGATATTACCTCTTTTGACTTTGAAAAAGAAGAGACAGAAAAGAATAATTTACCTAATAAGGGTGCTGAAACAGTTAAACCACCCTCTAATAAAGTTGCTGAAATAGCAGAGCCACCATTCCCTGAGCGTCTAGCTCTTACTAAGACACCTGAGCCACCTGCTTTTAATCTTCTAGGGGAATTGCAGAATCTTTATGTTAAAATTCCACTTTTACAAGCACTCAGGGATGTACCAATTTATGCCAGAACTGTCAGAGACATTTGCATCAAGAAACCTGGCAGGAAAGCTAAAGACCCCCTTACAGTTCATGTGATGGGTGATCTAGCTGCTTTAATGTTGGGAAAGACTCCTCTTGTAAAATATGGTGATCTAGGCCATCCTACGGTCACGGTACAGGTTGGAAAAACTATTGTTTCGCGAGCTTTGGTAGAATTAGGTGATGCTATAAATATTATGACCCTTGAAACTGCACAATTGTTACAGTTGAAAAATGTAATCAGAGAAACACCAACCATCCTAGAATTAGCTGACCATTCCACAATCAAACCAGAGGGGGTTATTGAAGACCTGATCATTTCAGTTGAATCCTGGAATTACCCAGCTGACTTTGTCGTATTACAGACTAAAACAAAGTTGGGGGGACATCCTCTGATTTTGGAGAGACCCTGGCTGGATACAGCAGATGCCTTTATTAGCTGTAGATCAGGATCAATGACAATTTCTAATGGATGTGAAACCATGCAGCTTACTCTTTACCCTCATGCCACACCTATGATTAACAATGATGATTCTGTATGGTTAGACTATGAGGATAATGACACTCAACCCATTTTGACCATTGGACAAGCCTTAACTCTTAAAGACACCACGCAAGATGAAGTAATTAGTAATTTTATTTCTAAACCTTCATCGATCACTTCTGAAACATATAATTAGTTAACTGCAATTTTGGAACCTGAAACTCAGGAAAATCTTAAATCTGAAAATTTACCTCAAACATCAATTGCTATCTCCTCTAAAAGCATTACAGTAGAAATCGAACCTGGCAAAACATTGAACATAAAGCCCAATATATCAGATGCTGAAACACAACAGGTAATGAAGTTACTTCGTGAAAAAAGGAAGCATTCACATGGGACTACACAGACATGAAGGGGATCTCTCCTGAATTATGTACTCATTGTATCTATATTAAGGACGGGTTTGTCAACCCCAGTGGCAAATGAATCCCAATTTGAGGGAAATTGTTAAGGAAGAACTTCAAAAATTGCTAATTGTAGGGTTTATATACCCCATATTTGACAGTGAATGGGTTTCTCCATTGGTGATAGTACCTAATAAAAATGGGAAATGGAGAGTATGTGTAGATTATAGAGCTTTAAACAAGGCCACTCAAAAAGATCATTTCCCCTTGCCATTCATTGATCAGGTGCTGGACAGTTTGTCAGGAAAGAGATTCTTTTCCTTTTTAGATGGTTTTAGCGAGTATAACCAAATCAAAATTGCACCCCAAGACCAAGACAAGGCCACTTTTACTAGTCCTTGGGGAACTTTTGCCTATAGAGTCCTCCCCTTTGGACTATGTAATGCTCCAGCAACATTTCAAAGAGCAGTGATAGGAATTTTTTCTGATATGCTTAATGACTTTATGGAGATATTTATGGATGACTTTACTCCTTATGGTGTGACTTTTGAAGATGCATTACAAAACCTTGAGAAAGTACTTAAACGATGTATACAAGCTCATCTTTCCTTGAGTATTGAAAAATGTCATATGATGATGAACGAAGGAATTGTACTGGGACACTTCATTTCATTCCTAGGGATTCAAGTAGATCCATCCAAAGTACAGGTAATTCAAACTCTTCCTATCCCTAAAACATAAACTGATGTAAGAAGTTTTTTAGGACATGCTGGATATTATAGAAGATTTATCAAAGATTTTTCTAAAATAGCTTCTCCTTTGTTTGTGTTATGAAAAATGCTGAATTTAAGTGGACTGATGCCTGTTAGAAAGCATTTGATGAACTTAAGCATCAGTTGTCTACAACTCCTATTCTAAGGGGACCTGATTGGGCACTTCCCTTTCATATATCCTCTGATGCTTCAGATACTGCAATTGGAGTTGTCTTGGGACAAGAAGAAAATAATCTTCCTTATGCTATCTATTTCATTAGTAAGAATATGACCCCTGCTGAGCTTAATTACACAGTTACCGAAAAGGAATTTTTAGTAGTCATTTACGCTATTAATAAATTTCGACATTACATTATTGGTTATCCTACTTTTGTTCATACTGACCACTCGGCTATTAAGTATTTAATGAACAAATCTGTCACAAATGCTCGAGTTACCAGGTGGTTATTGTTATTACAAGAATTTGATATTACAATTGTAGATCGACCAGGTAAAGAAAATGTAGTTGCTGATTTCCTTTCTTGGATAAAAACTGATGATAATACTCCAGTAGATGATTCCTTCCCTGATGAATACTTTTTTGCAGTATCTGCTCACTCACCTTGGTATGCAGACATTGCCAATTATTTGGTTGCAGGGAAGTTACCATCACACCTATCACACTGGGAGAAAAGAAAGATCATTCAACAAAGTGCTCGATATAGCTGGATAAGTGGGTGCCTTTTTCATACAGAACTTGATCAGGAAATTCCAAGATGCGTTAGAGAAGATGAGGTTTATGATATACTAAAGGCTTGTCATGATGGCCCTTGTGGAGGGCATTTTGCTGATAAGAGAACAATACATAAAATTCTCAGGATGGGTTATTACTGGCCCTCACTTTTTAAAGATGCAAAGAAATATGTTAGGGCCTGTGATAGCTGCCAGAGAATGGGTCAACCTAATCATAGAGATGAAATGCCACTGAACCCCTAGGTAATACTTGAACCTTTTGAAAGATGGGCTCTAGACTTTATAGGACCCATAAATCCTCTATCCATTCAAAGAGTTTATATATTGGTTTGTACAGATTATATGACTAAATGGGTGGAAGCAAAGGCACTTACTAGAGCTAATGAGGAACTTGTTTTAACCTTTCTATTTGAAGAAATATTTGTTAGATTTGGAGTGCCTAGAGAGCTAGTCACAGATGGAGGACCTCCTTTCAATTCTCATGGTTTTAAAGATATTCTTCAAAAATATCATATCAATCATAACATGGCTACACTTTACCACCCCCAAGCTAATGGTCAGGTGGAAAGTACAATTAAAGTCATAGAGGCCATTTTAACAAAAACAGTGAAGGAGAACAGGAAGAATTGATCCCAAAGGATGCCTGAGGCATTATGGGCTTACAGAACTACCAGGAGGAACACTACAGGTTTTTCAACCTATGAATTGGTTTATGGTAAAAGTGCTATTTTTCCTGTGGAATAAGAAATTAAAACCTTAAGAACTGCTTTAGCTGTTAACCTTGATTTGACTAATGCACATATAGCTAAGTTGCAGTAGCTTCAAGAATTAGATGAAAAGAGGTTGGATGCCATCCATCAAACAACTATGATTCAACAACAAAGAACCAGGTGGCATGATAAAACTATTAAGCATAAGCAGTTCCAAAAAGGTAATTGGGCTCTATTGTATGATTCCCGGTTTGAAATTTTTCAAGGAAAATTGCGAACAAGGTGGCTAGGACCTTACGAGATAGATATTGTTTTTCCCAATGGAACAGTAAGGCTCCTAATAATTGATGATTCTAGAACACTATTGTTAGTGAATGGGTATTGGCTCCGTCTGTACCAAAAACCAATTTCTAAAGAGGATTTTAAGGCCACTTGCATGGCAGATTCACACTATATCTTTTTGGGGGAGCTTGCTGCCCCTCATTGCATTTAATCTCTGCATTATATGTTTCTTTATTAGATTAGATTTCTTAACTAATAATCCCTGTCAAGGGTTGCCATTTTACAATTTATTATTTTGCAGGTCTCAGATTGCGAGGCTGGTTGAAAAGAACAATTGTATTGCAAGCAGGATCAAGTTTCATTTTGGGAAGCATTCTCATCTCACCTCAATTCATAGCTCATTCGCCCACATTACCTCTAAGCAACACTTTCCTATTTTGTTTTACAACAACATCTCTCTTTATTTTTCCCGTTGTTGAAACACCAACTTTTTCCCTTTTCCTGCTGCTGAAACGCCAACTTTTTCCCTTTTCCCGTTGCTGAAACGCCAACTTTTTCGCTTTTCCCCGTTGCTGAAACACCAACTTTTCCCCTTTTTCCCGTTGCTGAAACACCCATTTTTCCCATTGCTGAAACACCGACTTTTTCCATCTCGCCCTAAAACACCAATTTTTCCTAATTTTCCCATAATTGAAACATTAATTCCTCTAAAAAAGAATGGATACATATTACTCCCCATTGTGAGAATCATCTATTGATCCTTATAACTTTGATCTTTCACTACCTCCTCCTATGTTTATAAAAGCCTTTTATATAAATACACTCATATTACAAAACCATTTTTCATAGCCATTGGTGATCTATTAGCGACGACATTATATTTTCAGAATATCAATCGAAGGTAAACATGAGGTATGCGTTTTTATGTGTAAATATTAAGCTATAGTTAATGAGAATATTGTGACATGATTACCGCAATCGTCGTACATGCAAACTTATCATTTTAGCCGCAGTTGAGGGGGAATACCAAAATTTTGTAATCATTTCACGATACGCCAATCACCGTCATTTTTTTATCACGATCATGTCTCATCACCCCATCTTTGTCTTACTATGTCACAACCTCATTTCCAAAACTTACTCTGTTTCGGGTGCAGTAACTCGGCTCTGTAATGTGCATTTTATTGAAGCAAGTAACTATGGGAGGCAACGCTATTCGAAATGAACTCGGCTCAACAGCTCTATTGGAATTGCACCCAGAAGTATATCAGATTTTTCAGCAGGCAGGCTGGGTAGATTATTTTCGAAGGCTCCAAGGATTTGATCCTCAGCAAGTCCTTGAATTTGCACACAATTTACGGGAAGGTTACTCTACTGTTCAAGGAGTCCGAATTCTAGTAACAGAGGATGATATAACACAGGTTTCAGGTTTACCGGCCGATGGCATTCGATGGTTCAGTCGTAAACACATCATTTTGAATGCACAACAAGACTTCCTTCTACCAGGAGAGTGAGTCAAGCCTAAAGGCAGGGGTGTTGCACTTCATTCATTACCACTTCCATGGTCGATGGTTGCTGAGTTTGTCAAGCACTATCTCACCTGCGAAGGACGTTACCAGGTAGTTTATCAGCATGATTTTATGTTGTTAAATCATTTAAGACATGGTCGTCTACTAAATATACCATACTATCTGCTTGGGTGTCTGAAGAATATGTCACATTATTCCATGAATGCGAAATACCCACTCCTTTCCCTCACTCACCATCGTCTTGTTCAGCTTCTAACTCAGAGGGGATTTTCTCAACAGAATCCTCCTCTCCTTAACAACCCACCCCGGGAACCCCATGAAGATGCTGAAATTCCTCAAGTAGCAGCCGAAAATCCCCAATAAACTACTGAAGTTCCTCGAGCAGCAACCAAAAATCCTCAGGAAACTGCTGAAATTTCTCAAACAACAGCCGAAACTCCCCAATTAGATGCTGAAAATCCTCAACGGACCCCTGGAATCCCTCAACGAATTGAAAATCCTTCTGCACATCAACCAGGGAGCGTCTTTGATTCCCCACCACCCGTAGCAGTTATGTTGGAAATAATACTGAGAGGGGGGGTGAATCAGTATTATCTAGCAATTTAATAAATCTTCCTTATTTGATCTTTGAATTATTTTTGCATGTCAGTACCATAAAATAATGAGCATGAACAAAGAAAACAGATAGTCACACCAAAGAACACAAGATGTAAGGTGGAAACCCAATGTGGGTGAAAACCACCTGCTGCAATATGTCTCTATCTTCTTTCAAATTAGAAACTCCTTTTATAATGATTTTGTACTGGTGCAGTCCTTTACCAGTACGCAGGCTGCAACCTACAGAGAGCTACAACTCTCTCTCGTTTTCCAGACTTCTCCTGGAAGGGAGCTACAACCCCTACTTCTTTTCATAAAGCATAAAATGATCATCAAGTATATAACAGTTACAGTCCACTACAGTTATCAGATCAGTAATAACAGAACTAACCCAGAACACCTTATCAACAGAGAAATTCAATCAACAGAACATCTTAAGACAGAGACGCAGTTTTCCCTTCTGTGGCCTGCGACCAGACGCAGTTAACCTTCTACTCCCCTGCGTCCACACGCAGAGATCCTTCTGCTGCGCTGCGTGCCCACGCACTGTTCCTTCAACTGCACTGCGTCCTGTTGCTGCAGGGACGCACCCAGAAACACTGTCGCGCCACGTTCTTTTGCTGCAGGGACACACCCAGAAATACTATCGCGCCGCGTATTTTTGCTCAGAGACGCACCTGATCCTTATTATGCTCTGCGTCCCCATGCAGTGCGCCTGTTACTATACTGCGTCTCGGACGCACCTGAATCTTGCTCTGCCCTGCGTTCCCACGCAGGTCTCTTCTTACTGCACTGCGTCCCGGCGCACTTGCCTTTCACTGAACCTGCGTACCTTCGGGTATGAATGATTTCAAGACTTTAAGAGTAACCCAAACAGTCAGATCTACAGATCTAATCATGCGCCAAAGAGATCTCAGTCTTTTAGAAGATTCGCCTTTTTAGATCTAGACCAGATCTAGCCTCATAAGATATTCAACCAAAGACATGCTCAAACCAAATGATCTCCTTTGCTTTATATAGGCAAGCTCCTCCTCAAATCATGGAACAATACCACGAGCCGACACCATAATAACACAATACCGTCGGCTAGATACCAAGAGTAAAACACAAGAAACCCCCACGTGACCTTGAAATGTGTGCACTGGGTGGACGCACTCCTGAACGGCTGGCCTGCGTCTCTGGACGCGGCTCCTGCATGGTGTACCTGCGGGTACGCACCTTCTGAACTAATTTCTTGCGTCCTTCTTAATTTTTCAATAAATTGAGAGCCTTGTCATGGGAGTTGCCATCAAGTACAACATCTGTAACATATAGCCATACCAGAAAACATAATGCCAACAAGTTAATCTAATTGACCCCTCCATTGCATTGATCCCACCCCATAATTTAGCTAAATCATCCACTCCCACTGTCCATATCCCCAGTGATGATTCAAATGATAATATTCCCATTGCTAAGCTAAAAAGGAAAAGGCAAGAAAAGGTTGCGCCCCTACCAAAAAGATGAACAAGGGCCTCAATTAAAGAAGCTATCACTTCTGATGACCCTCCTACCCCAGAGAAAGCTACTCATAAAAGAAAAACCACTGTTCTTCCTGCCTTTTTACCTCGAAGACGAACGAGGACGTCTTCTGAAGCAGCAACTAAAACCACTACCCTAAATTCCCCACCTATTATCCTAAAACCCCATACCCCACCATAGTCCCAAGGCCCTGAATCTTTACCTACCTCACCCTCGGGTACTGAAATGCAAAATGCACAGGATTTTGTGACATCATTCCTTTCAGAGAACGTAGCTGTCACACAAGAACCAGCTACTGATTCAGCAACTGCTCCATAAGAACCAGCTGTTGATCCATCAAAAGTGGATACCCAAGATGATATACAACATGTAGCTTCGCCACAAGAACCAGCTACTGACTCAGCAGTTGCCACACAAGAACCACCTGCTGATGTCCATAAATTTAATGATCAAGATGTAGCTGCCCCACAAGAACCAGCTACTGACTCAGCAAGTGTTACAGAAGAACCACCTGCCGAAGAACAAAATATAGATAATTAGGAACCAGCTAGCAGTCAGCAGCTACCACAAAAGAACCATCTGTTGATATGCAAAATTTGGATGCGCAGGATGATATAGCTGTTACAGAACCAGCTGATGATTCAGCAGATGTCACACAAAAACTACCTGCTGAGGCTGCAAACAATGAAGCTGCTACCGAACAACAACCCTTCCATCCACTGGAATCAGCTACTGAGACTGTGACTGCTACACAAAGCCCAGTCACCTTGGCTTCCCTTTTATAAGAAAACAAGTTTCTGAAATCAGAGCTTGAGGTTTATAAGCAGGAACTAATAGTGGCAAGGGAAGCCTATGAAAGAGAGCTTAATCTGTATACTTTAGCTCATGCAGCATTTGCAGCCGAGAAAAGTGCAGAGAAAGATCAATATAATGAATACATGTGCAGCCAATGTGGTAATATTTATCATCAAGCTGGTTATAAGATAGTCGAAGTCCCATTGCCTGGAGCCACTCCTGCATTGACTCCTGTTATAGTTAAAAAGGAACGCCCTGTTGTTACACAAGAACCAACAGGGCCTTTAAAGATTTTTGAAAAAGAAGTAAAACCACAAGTATCTCGGCCTACTCTGGTTGTTAAAACTGAAAGTCTTGCATCAAGGCCTACAAAGACTATGTTTACTCAGACTGAACCTCGACATTCAAAGATTGTCTTCACTCAGACCACAAGCACTCAAGCACAAATGTATATATGGAAGAAGGAATATGTTATGTCACAGGAAATGATCTTGCAGGAACATAAATTATCATGGCAAAATCATATATATGCAAATTGGGAAGTGTTGGAACAGTCTTGTGCACATAACAAGGAAAATAAACAATTGAAAACTAAATTGTCTTTCATGTTTGATCTGGTTCAAAGACTACTAGCCACCAGGAAACCATCCTTTAATTATTCTGTGTTTCTTGCAGAGCGCTTAGCGTTCTTCCAAGTAAAGGCAATCAGAAATGGACGATCTCATGAGGTATCTACACCTCAACAGTTTATCAAAACATTCATAGAGGCATCATTCAACGAACAAAATTTACTCTGTGAACTATTCCTCCATAATGAAGCCATGCCTGAGGATAGAAAGCTTAATCTGATTCCTCTGGTTGGGGACATTCAAATTAGAGCCTTTGTCTCTTTCTTGGCCAATCAACTCACGTGGCAAAATGCCTTCCTTTCAGCAAAACACAATGAAGATAATCGCCTTCTGTGGATTCGATCCGAACCACAGAATGCTGCTATTTTTGTTGCTGAACATCATCAGTTTTTAAGGGAACCAAGAATGACCAAGCATCTTAGAGAATTACAGGCAGCAGTCTTAAAAGATTTCCAACATTATGTCAAAGCCAAGGGAGCTCTTGCCTTACAGGCAAACAATCTATTTTGGGAACATTGCCCTAAGGAGAGAAAGGAATATCATCCCTTTAACCCTCTTAATCTTCAAACAGCAATTTCACGGCTACCTAATTATGTCAAATGCATTCAACAGTGTGCTGAAAAGTGGTTAGGATATCATTTTCACTTCCCTCTTATATGGTTGCCAGTACAACAATATAAGGCTTATTTCAGGTTGTCCAAAAAGGAGGAGCTCGCAGCATGGCAGAGACTACAAAATGTCCAGGGTTTCAGAGATTTGGTTGATAGCACCTTCTATACTTACTGTCTAAGTAATTTGCATTGTACAGCCCAGTACTCGGACTCAGACTCAGAGTAAAAGTTGCATGAGGACATGCAACCCTTTCAGTTGGGGGGGATGTTAGGACCTCATATTGTCTCTTTTTGACCATACATTTTGTTATGATGTCATCCTTTTTCAACTTATATTTAAAGTCCTTGTTACTGTTTTAACCCAATTATTCCAAAGGTACACAATATTTCTTCTCATCACTATATGTTTAATTATTTTACATATAATTACGCTATCTTCATTGTTGATCATTGAATTGATAGTTGCTGAACGGTTAAAGAACGATGTGTAGTCCACGTTGCTGAAACTGCCTGGAGATTGCAAGATTACTTCTACAGTTGCTGAAACAATAGGAACGATGCGCAAATCTTGTGACTGAACAGTTGTGATTTGCGGCCTAGATTTGACAGCAACAGAAGAAGATCACCGAAGGAGCTGCTACACTGGATGTAACGATCATGATCTAAAGACAATATTATTGTAACAACATTTTGTTGATGGGAAAACTGACTTCCCTATTTTTGTATAAAGGGTTAAAATAGGACTTACAATGTAATCTATTGTAATAGATGTCTCCTCTTTAAAAAGAGGAGACATCTACATTAGAGGGGATGAACAGATTGCGGAAAAGGGCTTAGTTGAAGGAACATAACTGGAATCCTTTTTTTCTGTAACATGACATATTGATAGATGAATAAAATCTTGTTCTGAACATTTCTTTCTAGTTCTCGTCTCCTAGGGAATCTTGTGAGAAGGACAAGGCCCACCTTCATCACAAGATTCACCCACTATATTTCTGCAGTGTGTTAAGTGTGTCTTTTATCCATGCCTTGTTAACAGTACTATTTTCTGAATATTGTTTCCACATTATTGCTGAAACTCTGTTTTCTTTCCAATTGATTGCTGCACTATTTAGTTTATCCACAGTTCATTCATGAGTGTTTCATTGGCAATTGAGTTTACAGAGTGAGTTGGCAGTGTGGTGATCAGAAACAGGTGCTGAAGATTCCCATTCTAGGAATAGGGTCTTGTTCTCTATTACAACTTATCTAGTGCTTTACTTTGCAAATTGATTCTTTTTCATTAGATTACTTCTTTAATGAATTTAAGTCTTCTTTGGTAGCTGTCTGCAATAGATTGTTTTTGCTGTAACTTAGAGTGGAGCTTCAGTTTGCTTAAGCAATGTGTGATCAGTTTTTACTACAACTTTCATTGCTTTTAAGATTGAGTATATATAGTACGTAGTTGCCTTTGAAATTGTCAGGCTAGCCAGTAACTCCAATAGGCAGTAAAACTGATTCATATTATTCCATCAGGTATGTTATTGTTATATACAAAAGGATGTGACTGTTCAGTTCATCTCCTGATGACTGTTCACATTCCTAATTTAATTATTTACATGAATTCACCCAATCGTGAGGATTAGGTGTCAACATTCCCCCCTTAATCTGAAGGGATGTTGGTGAGTCCAAGCATCATTCTGAATCTTTCAAGCTTTTCTCTTCCAAGCGCTTTGGTGAAGATGTCTGCAATTTGCTCATTTGTGGAACAATGACAGAGATGGATTGTTTTGGCCTCAACATGATGTCGGATAAGATGATATTTAGTATTGATGTGCTTTGTTCGATCATGGAACTTTGGGTTCTTGGCCAACTTTATTGCAGAGGTGTTGTCAATCATGAGTGGAGTTGATTGTACTTGTTTTACCTGCAAATCTTCAAGAATTTTCCTGAGCCACACAATTTCTTTTGTCGCTTCAGCTGCTGCCACGTATTCTGCTTCTGTTGTGGAATTTTCTGGAACTAATTGTTTGCGTGATCTCCAGGAGACAGCTCCTAATCCAAGACTCATGGCATATCCTGAAGTAGATACCCCAGTTTCTTTGTCTCCATCGAAGTCTGAATCGGAGTATCCGATTAAACTGAAGTCATCCACCTGTGTGTACTTGATTCCAAAGTCTTGAGTTCCCTTCAGGTACTTTAGAACTCTTTTTGCAGTGGACCAATGTCCCTCACAAGGCTTTTGCATAAACCTGCAGAGGATTCCAACAACAAATGAAATGTCTGGTCTGGTGGTAGTTAGGTAGTTGAGACTTCCTACAAGTTGTCTATACTTTGTTGCATCCTCAAATTCCTTTCCTTCAATAGATGTGAGCTTCAAGTTTTGTTCCATTGGAGTAGTAAGAGGATTGCACTCTGTCATGCCAAACCTGTTCAACAAATCTCCAATGTATTTCTTTTGAGAAAGAAATATGGACTTTGGATGTTGGGTTACTTCAATGCCAAGATAGTAATGAACATGGCCCAAACCAGTCATTTCAAAACTTTTTCCCAATTCCTTCTTTATGGATGCAATGTAGCTTTCATTGTTCCCTGTCATTAAAAGATCATCTACATATACCACACGATATACAACTGTTTTGTCAACTTTCTTGACAAATAAAGTTGCATCATCAAGATCAAAATGATTGAAATTGAGTTTCAGAAGATGCTCAGTTAGTTTTTCATACCAGGCTCGTGGTGCTTGTTTGAGGCCATACAAGGAATTCACAAGTTTGCATACTTTATGTTCATGTCCTTTCACAGCAAATCCTTCAGGCTGGGACATAAAAACATTCTCTTTTAGATCTCCATTCAAGAAGGCAATTTTTACATCCATTTGATGGACATTCCAACCGTTCTGAGCTGCTAGTGCAAAGAGTGTCCAGATGGTGGCCCATTTTGCTGTGGGGGCAAAAGTTTCCTCATAATCGACCCCTTCTTTCTGTGCAAAACCTTTTGCCACAAGCCTAGTTTTGTGCTTGTCAAGTGAGCCATCAGCTTTGTACTTGTTCTTATAGACCCACTTGTAGCCAATTCGTTTGGTTCCAAATGGAGGGTCAACTAGCTTCCAAGTGCCATTCTTTATGAGGGCATCATACTCCTTTTGCATCGCTTCTTTCCATTCATCATGAGAAGCAACTTCTTTGAAGGAAGTTGGTTCAAAATCTGTAGACAAGTTCAATTCAAAATCATAAGAAACATCCATATCAACAGGTGAATTAGAGTCATCTACATTACCTCCATTTTGTCGGTTTGAATTTCTAGTTCCAGTTTTTCCAATTTCATCAGGATGAACACTTTCAAGTGTCTTCGTCAGCCACTTTGGGGGACCTTTCTGAGATGGTCCAGGCTGCTCTGTTGATTGAGTTGGGACTGAATCAAGATTGAGTCTCCCAATTCTGTCAATTACATCACTTAAAGCATCATCCGTTGTTGGATTTTCATTCGGGGGAGAGTGTTCTTCAAAAAAAGATTCCACATGTTGATCTAGAATAGGAATCCCCCCTTCAAGATGTGGAATCTGATTATCAAATTCTTGAAATGATTTTGTTTTTGCGAATCTATCCAAGCGATCAAGTTGCCGCTCAACAACATTGTCACATTTGGATGATTCAAGAAAATTACATCTCTAGATACAACAAACTTTTTATTTACTTCATCATAGAGGTGGTATGCTTTGGAGGTGTTTGAATACCCCAGGAAAATACACTTATGACTTCTAGCACCAAGTTTGTTTCTATGTACCTTTGGTATCAAAGCATAACAGGTGGAACCAAAGACCCTGAGATGTTTTACCGAAGGAACATGTCCATACCACATTTCATAAGGAGTCTTGTTTCTTATAGCATTAGATGGACATCTATTCTTTATATATGCAGCACATAGAATAACATCAACCCAAAACATTATCTTTACATTTTTGAAGAAAAGCATGGATCGTACCATATTCAAGATTGTTCTATTCATTCTTTCAGCTACACCATTCTGTTGGGGATTATAAGACACAGTTGTTTGATGTTTGATCCCATGTTGGCGAAGATAGTTTTCAAATTCATTTGATGTGTATTCTTTTCCATTATCAGTGTGAATAGACCCAATATGAGATTGTGCATCATTTTCAATCCATTTATGAAAATTCTGAATGTTTGAAAAGCATCAGATTTGTTCTTCAATAAATAAACCCAACACATTCTGGTGTAGTCATCAATAAATGTCATGATATATTTATTTCCATTTGCAGAAGGAACAAGCATTGTACCACATAAATCTGAATGAATGAGTTCAAGCTTCCTATGTGCTCTTGAATGTGAATCATGAAAAGACTGTTTGTTATGCTTTCCTAGAATGCAAGCATCACATTGCTTAAGTTTCCTAGGAATTGTAGGCAAACCAGCAACACCATTTTTCTTCAATAAGCGGAGACTGTCATAGTTTAAATGTCCAAATCTAGCATGCCATAATAAACTTGATGGAAGTGTACCTTCTTCATGATGAGAATTGTATGAGAAATGTTGTGCATGAGTAGATGTTCCTTGCAGCTTAAGAAGCCTTTCTTCTTCTATTCCCCTCATGACAAGTGAGTGGTCAGATGCTTTTCTTACCTCAAGCTTGCCATCAAACATATGAATGGAGTGACCTTGCTGGCAGATGTGGACCTGTTGTGGTCTACAACGACCCCCCATTTCATACCATTTTATTCATAAAACTATAATATGAAATGGGTCCCTTTTTGTTTTTAATTGGTATCAACTTTGTATTATTAAAAAAGGTTCGAAAAACAAAATGAAAGCATTATAAAAAACCTTTTTGACAAACCAATTATTTGGTCTTATAATATAAATAATTAATCTTTTATCATTGCGATAAAGCGATCGCAAGATCGCATATCGCAATGACAAAGGAGGCATAACTTAAAGGCCCATTGGTTTTCTCCGAT
The DNA here is from genome assembly GCA_031772625.1 of Pinus tabuliformis. Lineage (NCBI taxonomy): Eukaryota > Viridiplantae > Streptophyta > Pinopsida > Pinales > Pinaceae > Pinus > Pinus tabuliformis. The sequence continues at coordinate 998,323,036 of CM062805.1, read as the reverse complement.
GCGATGACATGCAGTAGGCTATCGGATATCGGCAATAATAAGTTCCCATAACAAAAGTGCCTCCCGCTCCGATGCGATGCGATTAAATGCTTTTCGCTCCGATGCGATGCGATCACGTCCCTTTCGCTCCGATGCGATGCGATATCGCTATCGGCGATCGGGGATATACCATGCATGCTTTTTAAAGTGCCCATACTCCCAATGCGATGCAATGCGATATCGCTATCGGCGATCGGGGATTTCAAAAGGTGTCAATATAAAGATTTAAGTTTTCCCCGACACCCGATTGCGATAAAGCCAAAAGCGCAAACTTCAAAAAGCCGTTAAAGCAGAGGTATTACGATTAATTCATATTTAAGGCCTTATCTTTCAAACAGTGATTCACCTGCGCTCAACCGCCAAAACGTCCAAGGCACGCTTAAACAAATCATGCGGCCGATAAGAGATATGATGAGCATTTAAAGGATTGGCAGGTTTTAATGGCCATTTAATGAAATAGTAAGCTTAAAAAATCTTCTCATAGATTGTATCCGCAGCCACTTTAATTTAATCCCTCATCATGCATTGATCAATATATCTCACTCGTATTTGGTTTTCGCTACCAATTCTCTGTGTTACGCTTATTTCCACTACTGTGCAGAATTCTTCCGAAGTAATAGATTCAAGCAGAATGGGGAAGAAGTCTAAGAAAACCACAATCGCTTCCACTACACCAGCCACAGGACAAGCCGTCGTTGATCCAGCAAATAAAAAGAAAGGATTAATATCTGATACTACATGTTCAGGACTTGCCAAGACCACTTGGCAAAGTACCTATAATTTGATCGAAGCCGAAGAACCAAAGGTGACGGCAGTACAAGCTACAGCGGGTTCCAGTAGAAAATATGATGGTACTTTGAAAGACTTGGCCGACTCTTTCCTTCATCGGATAGCGGCTCGGGAACAAATTCTCCCATATACGGATGTAGTAAAGTGGGCAATTGAGGATATCCCAATCACAGACAGAACTTTCTGCACCAGAGATGGGAGAATCTTCGGTTCATTCAAGGCTGATGATTTGAGGCAAATGTATCGTTTGCCTGAGCCAGAGAAGAAATACAACAAGGCATTTCTGGAGAAATCCCGAAATGAGAACGAAACTGAATCCGAACCCATTCGGGAATGGAGGAAAAATCCGGCGAAACACAAGCATGAAACTTTCGGTAAGTACTCTGTTGATTCTCTATGTTCTCCGTATTGTTATGCTGGGATAATGATGTGTAGATTGTGGGGGTTTCACGATTCCGCTAATTTCACTATAGAAATGGTTCCTTTGATGGAAGCGGCATGTAATAGTGAGATAATGGATTGGGCAACCATACTATCAGATAAGCTAGCGACCACAGTTCTTAGTTTTAGAACTAAAACTTCCGTCTCAAAAAGGATTATTCCCCCATTCTACTACAGTGCTTATATACTAGATACCCTGTGTTTTAATTCTGAGTTTCCTGTACTCGGCTGGAGATGGACTCCACAAGACCCCACGCCTATTCACATATACCATCATAAATTGTGGAAGACTTCCTATAAGCACCATTTGTACCAAGTCTGTAACGGCTTCATGTTACCCATTCATTATTCTATTTTTAATAAACCTGCTCCCAAGATTTCTTACCAAGCAGGGATTGATTTAACATCAATAGGAAGATGGTTCAGAGAGGAGAAATTTACTTATGTAAGGATTTTTGGCAACCAAGCCGAACCTCATGTCCTTCCTTTGTACATACCTGACAAACTGCTGGCAAGGGAGATAGCCTATAAGATTATTGCCGAGGGAGTTACACAAACTCTAAAGAAAAATAAGAAGCAGGTCTGGCCCTCCTTTCCTCTGAGATGTGGTGTCTACACTTTGCATGATTTTAAACATGCGGAAAAAGAAGCTACGAAGATGAAATCATTAACTCTAGCGACTCTCCCTAACAGGCGATTTGATCCCAACAAAGTCGCGTATAATGCTCTTGAACAGGCCAAATTGACAAAGTTTGATCATATAGAAGATAAATTTGATGACCTGTTCTCCTCGGCTGAATCAATGTATCAAGTTAGATCGCTGGCCATAATGGAATACAAAGATGAAGGGTTAGTTGAATTCAACAGACTTAGAGAACAGAGGTTGCAAACTCTGCCTCTAGATCTGTTAGCAACAACCCCAGCAACAAGACCAAGCGAGCCTGAACAACAACATTCAAAGGAACCGCCGGTTACAACAGAAAAACAGGAGAAAGTGCAAGAGGAAACCCAGACTAAAGAGAAGAAACAGAGCAACATAGAGGTGAATGTGGATACTCAAATTGATCCCAAATTGCTCCAGGAATGGCAGCAATTTGATTCAATTATCAGTAGTCTTGAATGTTCAAAGGACACCGAAACTTCGAAAGCAGCAGATACACAGGAAACCACTTCACAACAGGTTCCAAGTGGAACCAGCAGCCTACCCAGTTCAAAGGAAGTATAAATAATCCCAAAGGACCCCTTCGATCAAATTATTTTGCAGATAGAAGAAATTCCTCCCTTGGATGTCTTGTATAGCCCAAGGCACAAAGCTGTGGTAAAACGACAAAGGAAGAGAAGAAGGACTGATCAACCTTCCCTTTTCCCAGAACAAATGGTCACGGGCAATGTGGTTTGGAAGGAGGAATTTGACCCCTCTGATGACCTAACAAAACTATCACAATATGCCGGAGCCTATTCGGCAGCAACAATAGACAAGGCATCAGAGGTGAGTCTTTTATTAAAAACGAAAGACCAGGAAATCTTTTTATTGAAAGCATAGCTAACAGAAGCACAGCAGAAAACGGAGCAAGCAGAACAACAATTGTTAACACAACAGCAAATAAATAATCAATTAACTCAACAATTGCGGGAAGAGAAACAGAGGATTGATCACAACGCAATCCAGAAGCAGAAAGAATTGTCTGAAACCTTGGCACAACTGAGGGCAGCAAATGAACAAATGCTGAAGTCAAAAGATGAGAAGATTGCTCAACTATCAGCACAGCTTGAGAAGACAAAGGGCGTTCCACAGATAGCCGAATTCAAATTAGAAGCATTACAGATAAATAAGGCATTAATAACACAAATCAAGCTTCTATGTCAACAAATCGCCCAGGCGGAACCACTATGCGAATTGACGACATCAATAAGTAAACAAACAGAAAAGGCTAGAACAGAATTGGATCAAGCTGAAGAAACATTAACTGAATTTCTTGACTGGCAAGATACCGATCAGGGACAAGCGGCAAATTTACCAAGAATTTTAGAGTCACATAAAGAAATATTGTTTACAGAATGGCAGTCCCAGTTAATGAAAGCAGAGAGGGCAATTTCAAGATGCAAATCAACCACAAGTAATTTGGTTGAATTGGTTAATAATACTCTCTACTTGTCAAACATTATTTCCCAATGCACTCCAGGTAAATTGACAGCGGTGAAAACATTGGAGCAGTCATGTTATCCAGATCTAGAGGAAAAGGGGAGATTAATTGCTGGAATTAACAGTTTAACATGGGACACCTATTGGTTCTTCTTGGTAAAACCACACAGTCAAAGAGCTGCCCTCAAATGCCTTACAGATGCAATCGGGTATATTATCCCCGATATTCAGGATGCCACCTATGCCGCCCAGCTTAACTCTCGCCTCAACAGACCGCCCGAAGTGGAGCCAATGCTTGCGATAAGTCAGCTCAAGTTTAAAGGCAAACAACCTACTTGATGATTCATGCCGCCGACTGCCAGGTTGCTGAGAAGAAGATATTCAAGATCATTTGATACCAATTAAGTAGGATTTCAGTTTCATAGATAGTTAGTTTAATTCAGTATTTATAGACCCTTTCATGTTTTTAGAAAGGGTCGTAAAGTTTTGTACTTGACTTAAAACCTGAAGTTGCACTACTGTACTTCAGGCATATTCTTTTATAAAACTTGACCAATCATTCTGATTTTGGCAAAGAAGCTTTTATGCAAATGTGCACTACTGTCTTTGTTTGAAAGTATTTCTGCGTTAGAGGAAGAATTTCAAATAGCGATTGATATTGGAGAGTGACTCGCAGCTCATATGGTACTATTATCTATGTCTGAATCTATTCTTTTTATATGAATTTTTATTTGATCGCCTTTGCTATTATCGAATATATGTATGTGTTTTAACAACATTTCTTTATTCCCTCCATTATTGGATGTTTATGGTAATGCTTTTCTTTTGATCATATATGTATTGATGATATAAATGATGAGTGTAGCAATATTGCGTTAATCACCTTGTTTAACTATTTAAGAAAAGTAATCCTTGAATGAGTAAATGTCCATGTTTATTAGATGGAGTCATCTACATGCCTGTTAATAAACATAGATCATCAAGAGCTACACTTCAAAGTACAATAGTTCCCGGGATTAGTAGTAATTCTTTTTATTTCGCTGATAAATTAAGTTATTCGCCTATCATTAGATTAGTCAATCAATCATTCATTCATCTCGTTTATTCATTGCTGGGAAACTGGTCCCATTATCCCCAGTCGAAGCCACCATTCCAAACGGAAAAGGAGCTGTATTAAGGTCCGGACTGGGTGGTTATCCCCCAATGTTGATACAACGATTTTCGGGGCCTCAACATTTTTGGCGCTAGAAGGACGACCTCAACTGTGAATGGCAAGCAAACCCAAATCTGCAGGCCATTCTAAGAGTAATTCTCCCTCCGCATCACCTCGTACTTCCCAATTGCATGCTGGTTCTCCAGTATCCAAACAAGAAGAAGAGGAATCAACTACCACTGCTCAAACCGATCATACTCCAGAACAACTAAGTCTTGAATCCCCTGAAGTTCAGTTTCTTATCCACAAACTTCAGAGCTTCTCGATTTCACCATAGAAATTTGAGGTATCGCAAAGCAGTGTGACTTCACAGTTCAATTTACCTCACCCTCTCACCAGACTTCAGAGTGGAAAGCTCGGTATTGAACCTACTGAGTTCCCTTTACCCAAAATGAAAAAAGCGAAGAAAAACACTGAAGGATCTGACAGTGAAGAACTTTCATCCACATCCTCCATCTCACCTTCCCCCGTGCGAAGTCAACCATCCACTCCCTCATCACACATTGTTGTTCATCAGGGATTAGCAACTACAGCATCCCAAACTACTCAATCCTTAATATTAACTCCTTCCCAGACTACTGTAAGTTCAACAGTAATATCATCCACTACTGCGGTTACAATGGCAGATCCATGGACCAGGCCTGGTGCAGTCAATATGCCTGCCCCATTGCATGCATTACCTGATGCACCTGAAAAATGGCTACCCAAGTTTAATCCAGATGATGGAACACAAGCTGAGGAACATATTAATAACTTCATGTTGGCAGTTAACTTGAAGGGAGTAACAGAGCAAGATGTTGTCGTTAGGCTTTTCCCTTATACTTTGCAAGGATCAACAGGATCCTGGTATTTTTCTTTACCTTCTGGTTCCATTACCAGTTGGACGACTTGCCAAGAACAATTTCTTACTAAGTATGGTGATGATAGGTCTTTGGCTACACTAATAAATGATCTCTCCAATCTTAGGATAGAGCATAGGGAACCAATTAAAGAATTCAATGCATGATTCAATAAACTCTTGAATAAAATCCCAACGGCCTCCAGACCAAGTGAGCAAATCCGAAGCGAGTGGTATATAACTGCCCTACCTGCCAATATAGCTATTTTTGTAGACAGGGCTGGAAAACCTACTTTAGCTGAAAACATGAAAGAAGCACTTGCTATGGAGAAACGTATTAATGCTCTAGAGAAGAAAGCCGCTCTTGAAGATAGAAAAACCAAAAAAGTTTCTTTTAAAGATGATTCAAAGAAGAAAACCCCTAAAGATCCATATGACATGGAAGGTCTTCAAAAGGTCCTCAAGACTATGTCAAATGAAATGGTTGAAATCAAAAAACAAGTAGCCGAAACCTCAACCAAAAGACCCTTTAGAAATTATAAGAAAACTGAATCAAAACCACCAAATGTTATATCAAATGTAGATTCAGATCTTGAAGAAGGAGAAGAAGAAACAGCTACACCAACTGATGAAGAAGAGGAAGTTGTTGAATGTCATGGAATGTGGGATTTTATATTACCTAACTCCGATACAGAAAACAAAGAAGAAGCGTTTCCTGTCACTACCAGGAGTAAAGGTACCTCCGAACCTGTTCAGACAACTTCGAAGAAAAGAAGTGCAGGTGCTGCTACAACAAAGGAAAAGGTACCCCCGAAGAAGCCACCTGTAATAATTCCACAAAACCAACCTTCAACCTTAACAATCCCATCAACATCTAAGACACTGGTAGTGTCTGATTCAATGGATTACAATATTGTTGATGACATGAAAAAGACTAAGGCAAACATTACCATGTTTGAACTTAGTAAATTGAAACATCAACAAAAATTGCTTCTCAAAGAATTAAATGTTGTTCTTACTTCACCTCTTCCCAGTGCTAAAGCTGCAAACGATACAGGTCAACCACCTTCTGGTATGGTCAAAGCTACTGATGCAGTCCTAATAGGAGATAGATCAAATTCTCATACTCCACCTTTCCTTCTAACCTATGAAATCTATAATAGAAACCTGCACAACTGCTTGATTGACTCAGGGGCATCTTCTAACATAATGCCAGCTTCAGTTTGTTCCAAACTGAACATTGAACCCCATAAGTCTGCTATTCATATTGTACAGTTGGACAAGACTAAAGTACAGGTTTTGGGAGAGATCAACTCCGTAACTATCATGTTATCTGCTGATCCCAGAATAGTACAAAGGATTGATATCTTAATCGCCGATATACCTGAATTTTATGGTTTGATCTTAAGTAGGGATTGGTCTGAAAAACTACATGGGTATATTTCTACTGATTGGTCACATATGTGGCTTCCCTATAAGGGTAAGCCAAATCAAATAAGAATCGATCGGGAAAAACATATGACCCATACAGTTACTGAATTTGAACAAGAAAACCAACCAATAGCATTTAATAACAACATTTTGGGGAATTATTCATCAGAGTCGTTCTTTGGCAACTTTGCTACCCAACCATCCCCTTTCTCAGTAAACCATTTTACATCTCAGATCGAAAATTATTCACAAACAGATAGGTCAAGATGTTTCAATGATACTGAGAAAACTGTAAATAAAATTGTTAATACTTCTTTATTTTGGTCATTATATTTCGATGGGTCCAAATCTAGTGAGGGCTCAGGAGTAGGATGTATTTTGATTAGCCCGCAAGGAGAAAAAACAATGTTGTCCTGTAGGTTAGAATTTGAATGCACAAATAACACAGCAGAATACGAAGCCTTAGTCCAAGGACTATATAAAGCTATTGGCCTCAAGGTCCAATATTTGAAAGTGTTTGGAGATTCTGAAATTATTATCAAACAGGTAAGGAATACAATTCATTGTCTTTCCACCCATCTCAAACATTATCAATCATTGGTACAGGAACTCACCTCCCACTTTTCGGCATTCAATATTTCTTCTATTCCCAGGTCTCAAAATTCGGCAGCTGACCTGCTAGCCAATGTTGCTTCCAAGCTCCTACCTTCCGAAGACTATACCCTAGATAGATTTTCAGTAGAATTGCTTTTTAGGCCATCAATTCCCGACAATGTAACTAATTGGAGAGTATTCAACCACGATGAAGACATTTTACAGTTTTTAACTTCCGAAAAGTCCTATGATGATCAAATCATCGAGGAAAACAACCATGACCATCAAATGAGAGGTAAACCCGAGGAGAATTCAATCCCTAAGCCTATGGTGAAGCTTGAGGATCTTTATGATATTAAAGACAGGTTTAAACCTGTGACTAATACAAAGCTCCAAAGTTCTACCCTAAGGTTTGAATTGATAAACCTTGGCACTGAGCAAACTCCTCAAAACATTAATTTAGGATTAGGACTTTCCTTGGAAGAAAAGGAAGCATTCATTAGACTGTTACGAAAAAATAAACAGGTTTTTGCCTGGAAATATGATGATTTAAAGACATATGATACATCCATCATCCAGCATACCATTCCAATGCTTCCCGAACAGAAACCAATTCAGCAGAAGTTGAGAAAAATACATCCGAACTTAGAGAGAAATAAAATCTGAACTTAATAAACTCTTGAAAGCTAAGATTATTTTTCCCGTTCGGCACTCAAACTGGGTCTCTTATATGGTGCCAGTCAGAAAGAAAAATGACGACATTAGGATTTGTATAGATTTTAGAAATTTGAACAAGGCGAGCTTAAAAGAAAATTTCCCATTACCTACTACGGAGCAGATACTCCAATCAGTAGCAGGCTCTGAGTTAATGTCCTTTCTAGACGGTTTCTCAGGATATAACCAAGTTTTGGTCCATCCTGATGACCAACTCAAAACCACATTCAGAACAAAATGGGGAACATATGCGTATCAGAAAATGCCTTTCGGACTTATTAATGCAGGAGTGACGTTCCAAAGAGCGATGGATATAGCTTTTAAAGGGTTGATTAACAGAACAGTAGTCGTCTACCTAGACGATATTACTGTATTTTCTAAGGAGAAGTCCAATCATTTGCATGATTTAAATCAAATCTTTCAACGCTGCAAAAGATATGGTATTTCACTTAACCCTAAAAAAATCTTTCTTAGCTCTTGACCAAGGAAAGCTCTTAGGCTTTATTGTGTCTAAAGATGGCATTTATATTGATCCCGATAGGATCAAAGAAATCTCTGAAATCCCTTTCCCTCATAATAAAAAATCCATGCAGTCATTTTTAGGCCAAATCAATTTTGTCAAAAGATTTGTTCCAGACTTTTCTCAAATCATTTTGCCACTTCAAACTATGATTAAGAAAAATTCAGTCTTTAAGTGGGGATCAGCAGAAAAGGAAGCGTTTGATTTAATCAAACAATCAATAATTAATGCCCCCGCCTTAAATACCCCCAATTTTTCTAATCATTTCACACTGTATACTATCGCATCCGATTTATCTTATGCAGCAGTACTCACACAGATTAATGATCACAATTCGGAAGCACCCATTTCATTCTATAGTTCAAATCTTCAGGGTGCTGAATTGAATTACTCCGAGGTAGAAAAACAAGCCTTTGCTGTATATAAAGCTGTCAAACATTACAGACCCTTCCTTTTAAAAGCCCACACAAAAGTTATAGTTCCTTTCCTTGCAGTAAGGCAACTATTAATCCAAAGAGAACTAGGTGAAAAAAGGGCAAACTGGGTTACAACACTTCAAGAATATGATTTAGAAATTAAACCAGCAAAGATTGTTAGAGGCCAAGGTTTTTGCAGGTTATTGGCAGGAGCATCCAACATTCCAGAATCAGGTGATACAGATCAAACCGAAGAAATCAACCAGATAAGTATTACTGATTCAGAATCACAATATGCTGACTTAATCTTTTATTTGAAAAATGGGTATGCACCTCCTAACCTGTCTTACAAAAACAAAAGGGCCATTAGATTAAAAGCAAAAAATTTCACAATTATTGATGATGTGCTTTTTAGGCAAAATTATGATTCAATCTTATTAAGATGCCTAGAAAAACCTGAAGCACAAAAGGTCTTGCAGGAATTACATGATGGACCAGCAGGAGGACATTTTGGAGCTGATACAACAACCCATAAAATCATTCATGCTGGATATTACTGGCCCACTCTGTTTAGAGATGCTCATGAATATGTAAGGAAATGCCGAAATTGTCAAACTTCTAGTGGAAGGCAAAGAAAACCAGCTTTCCCTTTGCAACCAGTCAACATTGAACAACCATTTGAGCAATGGGGATTGGATATCATTGGGGAAATTACTCCTCATTCTTCCAAATAGCATAAGTATATCCTTACTGCTACTGATTATTTTACTAAATGGGTTGAAGCAATTCCTTTGAAGACAACAAATTCTGAGGCAATCATTGAATTCATAGATCAATTCATCATTACCAGGTTTGGTGTCCCAAATGCTCTTGTTTTTTATAATGCATCTTACTTTTCAGGCAATGCTATGTTTGATTTCGCTATTAAAAGAGGATTTAAATTAAAATATTCTGCTAATTACTATCCCCAGGGTAATGGTTTAGCAGAGTCTACAAATAAAAATCTGATTAAAATTATTAAGCGAACCATCGAACGAAATCATAAAAAATGGCACAAATCCTTAATATTCGCACTATGGGCTGATAGAATAACGCAAAAGGCTTCCATAGGATCTTCCCCGTTCAACCTTGTATATGGAAAAGAAGCAGTACTACCAACAAATCTTGTTCTTCCTTCTCTAGCCCTAGTGCAGTTTATTGAGGAAAGCCCTTCTTCTTCTATTCAACTTAGACATGACCAAATTTTAAAATTATAAGAGGAAAGAGAAAGGCTATTCAAGCAAAACATCAGCAAATCATCAAGTCATCCTTTGATTTAGTCTCATCCGGTTCAAAACAATTTCAAGTCGGTGATTTGGTCCTGAAATGGGACAAAGCCCATGAGGACAAGGGAAAACACACCAAGTTCCAAAAGATGTGGCTTGGGCCATTTCAGATCTGTGAGAAGATAGGCCATTCGACCTTCATATTACAAGATTTATCAGGTTTGAGAGATTCTCTCCCTGTTAATGGCCTTATCTTAAAGAAATTCTTCAATTGAGAAGGTAACCCCTTCTCCCCTTTTTTAGAATTTTATAGTTTGTAGGATCATTAGAAAATAAAGTTGTGAGATATCTACCATTGACCTTTGCTGTACTTGAAAGTTACTCAAAACAAGTAGGGTTGATATTTACTTTTAAATTAATAGAAGTCTTAAACAAGAGGGATAATTCTGGGAAATTAGGTGTAATTGCATTCTGAAACTACACTTCAATTTTTGTAAACACTTCCCAAAGTTTAGAAATATTGTCAATCATTTTATGTTTATAAATTGGTCACAAAAAGGTTATCAATATCAAAATAGAAACTAATCCAATTTCAGCATCCTTAACTCTTACTTTGTCATCCATTTACTCTTAAGGAGAAAATTGTCCATCCCACTCACCAAAGCTTATGATTACTCAGAGTGCAATTCTAAAATATTTGATATAAAAGATAAGAGGTCTTATTACAAGCCTGCTTACCATGATCATAGGGAAATAGTTTAACCGACATTACCATTACTGCATACCAAAACAGGGTAATGGCTTAGAATTATAAGACAAGGGGTCTCATCACGAGCCAGCTTGTTCGGTTAAATTACTACTAGTGAATGGCATTGTCATTAAGCTGGCCGCCAAACCAGGACAATGGCTTTTTATCTTACAAAATAACAGAAAAGTGGAAAAGAAATACAAAATATGAAAAGCATGTTTTGGAATTCATTCTGTTAATCATACTCTCAAATGAGCAGGATAATGGACAATAGCATGGTTAAAAGTTATCCCTGTCGAAACTATGAACGTTTGCTGGCAGCAAAGGCTCTACCTATGACAAAGGAGTCAATTCTAAAAGCTGATTTGGAAAGGTTTTCTGTTTTATCATTATCAACCAATAGAGGCCAATTTAAAACTTAGAATGTATCTAATTTTAAACAAGAGAAGAAATTAGCAAAGATAGTTTCATTTTACTCGGAATGCATATATACCTAGTTATATTAGAATTTTCCCCTTTGATGAGAACTCTATTTTGAAAAAGTTTAAGTATTTCCATACTTTTCAGAGATAACTGTTTCTTCCAGCGAATCGCCAATTGTTGTGCTCTACAACAACCCCCCATTTCATACCATTTTATTCATAAAACTATAATATGAAATGGGTCCCTTTTTGTTTTTAATTGGTATCAACTTTGTATTATTCAAAAAGGTCCGAAAAACAAAATGAAAGCATTATAAAAAACCTTTTTGACAAACCAATTATTTGGTCTTATAATATAAATAATTAATCTTTTATCATTGCGATAAAGCGATCGCAAGATCGCATATCGCAATGACAAAGGAGGCATAACTTAAAGGCCCATTGGTTTTCTCCGATGCGATGACATGCAGTAGGCTATCAGATATCGACAATAATAAGTTCCCATAACAAAAGTGCCTCCCGCTCCGATGCGATGCGATTAAATGCTTTTCGCTCCGATGCGATGCGATATCGCTATCGGCGATCGGGGATATACCATGCATGCTTTTTAAAGTGCCCATACTCCCAATGCGATGCGATGCGATATCGCTATTGGCGATCGGGGATTTCAAAAGGTGTCAATATAAAGATTTAAGTTTTCCCCGACACCCGATTGCGATAAAGCCAAAAGCGCAAACTTCAAAAAGCCGTTAAAGCAGAGGTATTACGATTAATTCGTATTTAAGGCCTTATCTTTCAAACAGTGATTCACCTGCGCTCAACCGCCAAAACGTCCAAGGCACGCTTAAACAAATCATGCAGCCGATAAGAGATATGATGAGCATTTAAAGGATTGGCAGGTTTTAATGGCCATTTAATGAAATAGTAAGCTTAAAAAATCTTCTCATAGATTGTATCCGCAGCCACTTTAAGTTAATCCCTCATCATGCATTGATCAATATATCTCACTCGTATTTGGTTTTCGCTACCATTTCTCTGTGTTACGCTTATTTCCACTACTGTGCAGAATTCTTCCGAAGTAATAGATTCAAGCAGAATGGGGAAGAAGTCTAAGAAAACCACAGTCGCTTCCACTACACCAGCCACAGGACAAGCCGTCGCTGATCCAACAAATAAAAATAAAGGATTAATATCTGATACTACATGTTCAGGACTTGCCAAGACCACTTGGCAAAGTACCTATAATTTGATCGAAGCCGAAGAACCAAAGGTGACGGCAGTACAAGCTACAATGGGTTCCAGTAGAAAATCTGATGGTACTTTGAAAGACTTGGCCGACTCTTTCCTTCATCGGATAGTGGCTCGAGAACAAATTCTCCCATATACGGATGTAGTAAAGTGGGCAATTGAGGAAATCCCAATCACAGACAGAACTTTCTGCACCAGAGATGGGAGAATCTTCAGTTCATTCAAGGCTGATGATTTGAGGCAAATGTATCATTTGCCTGAGCCAGAGAAGAAATACAACAAGGCATTTCTGGAGAAATCCCGAAATGAGAACGAAATTGAATCCGAACCCATTCAGGAATGGAGGCAAAATCTAGCGAAACACAAGCATGAAACTTCCGGTAAGTACTCTGTTGATTCTCTATGTTCTCCGTATTGTTATGCTGGGATAATGATGTGTAGATTGTGGGGGTTGCACGATTCCGCTAATTTCACTATAGAAATGGTTCCTTTGATGGAAGCGGCATGTAATAGTGAGATAATGGATTGGGCAACCATACTGTCAGATAAGCTAGCGACCACAGTTCTTAGTTTTAGAACTAAAAGTTTCGTCTCAGAAAGGATTATTCCCCCATTCTACTACAGTGCTTATATACTAGATACCCTGTGTTTTAATTCTGAGTTTCCTGTACTCGGCTGGAGGTGGACTCCACAAGACCCCACGCCTATTCACATATACCATCATAAATTGTGGAGGACTTCTTATAAGCACCATTTGTACCAAGTCTGTAACGGCTTCATGTTACCCATTCATTATTCTATTTTTAATAAACCTGCTCCCAAGATTTCTTACCAAGTAGGGATTGATTTAACATCAATAGGAAGATGGTTCGGAGAGGAGAAATTTACTTATGTAAGAATTTTCGGCAGCCAAGCCGAACCTCATGTCCTTCCTTTGTACATACCTGACAAACTGCTGGCAAGGGAGATAGCCTATCAGATTATTGCCGAGGGAGTTACACAAACTCTAAAGAAAAATAAGAAGCAGGTCTGGCCCTCCTTTCCTCTGAGATGTGGTGTCTACACTTTGCATGATTTTAAACATGCGAAAAAGAAGCTATGAAGATGAAATCATTAACTCTAGCGACTCTCCCTAATAGGCGATTTGATCCCAACAAAGTCGCCTATAATGCTCTTGAACAGGCCAAATTGACAAAGTTTGATCATATAGAAGATAAATTTGATGACCTGTTCTCCTCGGCTGAATCAATGTATCAAGTTAGATCGCTGGCCATAATGGAATACAAAGATGAAGGGTTAGTTGAATTCAACAGACTTAGAGAACAGGGGTTGCAAACTCTGCCTCTAGATCTGTTAGCAACAACCCCAACAACAAGACCAAGCGAGCCTGAACAACAACATTCAAAGGAACCGCCGGTTACAACAGAAAAACAGGAGAAAGTGCAAGAGGAAACCCAGACTAAAGAGAAGAAACAGAGCACCATAGATGTGAATGCAGATACTCAAATTGATCCCAAATTGCTCCAGGAATGGCAACAATTTGATTCAATTATCAGTAGTCTTGAATGTTCAAAGGACACCGAAACTTCGAAAGCAGCAGATACACAGGAAACCACTTCACAACAGGTTCCAAGTGGAACCAACGACCTACCCAGTTTAAAGGAAGTAGAAATAATCCCAAAGGACCCCTCCGATCAAATTATTTTGCAGATAGAAGAAATTCCTCCCTTGGATGTCTTGTATAGCCCAAGGCACAAAGCTGTGGTAAAACGACAGAGGAAGAGAAGAAGGACTGATCAACCTTCCCTTTTCCCAGAACAAACGGTCACGGGCAATGTGGTTTGGAAGGAGGAATTTGACCCCTCTGATGACCTAACAAAACTATCACAATATGCTGGAGCCTATTCGGCAACAACAATAGACAAGGCATTAGAGGTGAGTCTTTTATTAAAAACGAAAGACCAGGAAATCTTTTTATTGCAAGCACAGCTAACATAAGCACAACAGAAAGCGGAGCAGGCAGAACAACAATTGTTAACACAACAGAAAATAAATTATCAATTAACTCAACAATTGCTGGAAGAGAAACAGAGGATTGATCACAGCGCAATCCAGAAGCAGAAAGAATTGTCTGAAGCCTTGGCACAACTGAGGGCAGCAAATGAACAAATGCTGAAGTCAAAAGATGAGCAGATTGCTCAACTATCAGCACAACTTGAGAAGACAAAGGGCGTTCCACAGATAGCTGAATTCAAATTAGAAGCATTACAGATAAATAAGGCATTAATAACACAAATCAAGCTTCTATGTCAACAAATTGCCCAGGCGAAACCACTATGCGAATTGACGGCATCAATAAGTAAACAAACAGAAAAGGCTAGAACAGAATTGGATCAAGCTGAAGAAACATTAACTGAATTTCTTGACTGGCAAGATACCGATCAGGGACAAGCGGCAAATTTACCAAGAATTTTAGAGTCACATAAAGAAATATTGTTTACAGAATGGCAGTCCCAGTTAATGAAAGCAGAGAGGGCAATTTCAAGATGCAAATCAACCACAAGTAATTTGGTTGAATTGGTTAATAATACTCTCTACTTGTCAAACATTATTTCCCAATGCACTCCAGGTAAATTGACAGCGGTGAAAACATTGGAGCAGTCATGTTATCCAGTTCTAGAGGAAAAGGGGAGATTAATTGCTGGAATTAACAGTTTAACATGGGACACCTATTGGTTCTTCTTGGTAAAACCACACAGTCAAAGAGCCGCCCTCAAATGCCTTACAGATGCAATCGGGTATATTATCCTCGATATTCAGGATGCCACCTATGCCGCCCAGCTTAACTCTCGCCTCAACAGACCGCCCGAAGTGGAGCCAATGCTTGCGATAAGTCAGCTCAAGTTTAAAGGCAAACAACCTACTTGATGATTCATGTCGCCGACTGCCAGGTTGCTGAGAAGAAAATATTCAAGATCATTTGATACCAATTAAGTAGGATTTCAGTTTCATAGATAGTTAGTTTAATTCAGTATTTATAGACCCTTTCATGTTTTTAGAAAGGGTCGTAAAGTTTTGTACTTGACTTAAAACCTGAAGTTGCACTACTGTACTTCAGGCATATTCTTTTATAAAACTGGACCAATCATTCTGATTTTGGCAAAGAAGCTTTTATGCAAATGTGCACTACTGTCTTTGTTTGAAAGTATTTCTGCGTTAGAGGAAGAATTTCAAATAGCGATTGATATTGGAGAGTGACTCGCAGCTCATATGGTACTATTATCTATGTCTGAATCCATTCTTTTTATATGAATTGTTATTTGATCGCCTTTGCTATTATCGAATATATGTATGTGTTTTAACAACATTTCTTTATTCCCTCCACTATTGGATGTTTATGGTAATGCTTTTCTTTTGATCATATATGTATTGATGATATAAATGATGAGTGTAGAAATATTGCGTTAATCACCTTGTTTAACTATTTAAGCAAAGTAATCCTTGAATGAGTAAATGTCCATGTTTATTAGATGGAGTCATCTACATGCCTGTTAATAAACATAGATCATCAAGCGCTACACTTCAAAGTACAATAGTTCCCGGGATTAGTAGTAATTCTTTTTATTTCGCTGATAAATTAAGTTATTCGCCTATCATTAGATTAGTCAATCAATCATTCATTCATCCCGTTTATTGATTGCTGGGAAACTGCTCCCATTATCCCCAGTCGGAGCCACCATTCCAAACGGAAAAGGAGCTGTATTAAGGTCCGGACCGAGTGGTTATCCCCCAATGTTGATACAACGATTTTCGGGGCCTCAACAGGACCAAGAACAACAAGTTTCTCTTGAGCTATGGGAGATATAGAACATGATCCAAAAGAAAGTTTGGAAGACCAGGCAGTTTAAGCCTGATTGTGCCAAGCCCTGATGGCTTGATTTTTGATTGATCTGCAAAGTATACTGCTCCATCAACATTGTCAGTGAAATCTTCAAAAAAATATTTTCTATGAGTCATGTGACAGGTTGCTCCTGAATCAAACAACCAATCATTTTTCTAGGAAGTAAGTGAGGCATTAAACAAATCTTCATTTACTGCAACGTTACATTGTGCCTCAATATAGTGAGCGGATTCAGGTGATTTACCTTTGTCTGTATCATCAGTTTTACCTTTCTGTTGGTTTCTTTTATGCTCAATTTTATCCCATGGTAGCTTGCATGTAGAGGCATCATGTGATCCATTTCTTTTGCAGCGAATGCAGTGCAGATCTGCCTTTTCTCCTTAAGAATGTCTGCCCCCCCTGCCTCTGAAATATCTTCCTCTTCCTCTTTGTCCACTCTTCCTCTTGTAGAATCTTGAGCAGGATGCTTTTATTTATGAGCAAGGCACACAGTCTCTTCAGAAGATTCAGGGGCTATCTTCTTTCCAAAAGCTTTCTCTCTTTCAGCAAACTTTTTCACAAGAGAGTCAAAGGTTATATGTTTGAGATTTCCATTTGCTTGCAATGACTCAAGATAATTGGATTAAGTAGGATAAAGTGCCTTGAGAAAATCAATAAGAGGAATATCCAATTCAACCTTAGTAGATTTGATATCGTGCATTATAGACTTTACTTCAGATGCAAGAGCAAGAGGATCATTATTTTGCAGTTCAAGAGTGAAGAGTTTAATCATGAGTTGAACGACTTCAAGTGCAGAATGTGAGTCATAGAGTTCTTTCAGCTTTTGTAAAGCTTCAAAGGCAGTTGAATATGATGAAATATGGTGACTCACCTCTTCATTTACAGATGCTGCGATTAATGCATAAGCCTTGCTGTTCTTGTTTTCCCAAATGACGAGCTCTTTGTCTGAGGTAGGCTGTACTGGGTCATTGTCTCCTTCTCCGACACACACTCCTTTCCACAACTCATTGAAAATGAGGGTGTGTTTTATCATCCGGGACCATTCAGGATAGTTCTCCTTGCCAGTGAGAACTATTCCCACCATAGATATGATTGAATGCATTGTAAAATCCAAGAGCTGTAAAAAATACTTCTGCTACTAAAAGAAAATTGATTCTGATATCAAAATGTATTCTGGCCTCAAATAATATATTAAACACAGTCAAACGCAAGAGCGTTAACTATGTTAGTCACTTTGAAAACAGCTTTATAAAAAAACAACACTATGGTAGCCCAACAACGTGGTATATATATATCCCAGCAACCACAACAAACACTATATACAAAGTGTATTAAAACCATCCAAACGCTATTGATATACTATTGATCATTGGAAGGCATGAACAGAATTCCGCTGCGCTAAAGATCTTCACCAAACATTATATACAAAGTGCATTAAGACCATCCAAACGCTATTCATATAATGTGAATAGAATTCCGCTTCAGGTAGCGTTCACCGTGTCTCAAAATTAGTGTAGTGTTCACCGTGTCTCAAAAGGAGCCAAGACCCACAGTTCACATCAACATGCAGCATTTAACAATGTTCAATCTGTTAGTGTCAGTCTTTCCAGCCTTCCTACAGTGATCAAATGTGCTCTTACAAAGTGATTTTGAAGTGTCAAGGTCAAATTTTGTCATTTCAGTGAGTCTTCAAGCAAAATTTGGTCACTAGGCATTAGGTCTAGGGTTTGCCCAAATGTCAGTCCATGTCACCATTCAGCTGAGTTTATCATCATTCAGAGGGTTGTCATTTTCATGTCAGTGTCAAATGAGTCATTTTACATCTTGTTCATGCGTCAGTTGTGCCTTGGCAAGGTCATTTCCCTCTCCTAGGGTTTTGAAAGCCAATTTCTCTTGGACGGCCAAATCATCGACAAAACTTGTTTCCTGATGTTCATACACCTTCCCCTATCCTTAAAGTACCTTATCAAACACTTACCATCCCTTAGATCCGCCAAATTCCTCATTTTTCCACAAACCCTAGTTTCTAGCTACAACCTGGCAATTTTCTAGGTTTGGCCTGTGTTTTGCCCTTTTCGACCTCTTCCCCTCACTCAATCTCTGAGATTCCAGTTTCCCCTGTTTCCTAACATCCCTCCCCACTCCCAAAAATTTTCCCAAGAATTTAGAAGCCCCCTATCCCCTTCATTTCGCTCCATTTCGACAAAATCCCTTGTTTCACACATCGGGACAAGTTGCACTCAAATGATGTTTTAGAGCAATAAAAGATGAGTTTTGGAAAACTGAGAGAGGTTTTTGTCCATAACATGCCAAAGAAGAAAAACCTCCTTCACTTTTTTCACAGGTGTCATGGTTTTAGAGAAATTCCAAAATTACAGTCGTCGGATCCAAGGAGTTTGGCCAAGGCACTAAAACGACGGAAAAGGCCCGATCCACTCCAAATCTTGGCTGAGGCCTCTCTCACTCACCATGATACTCATTAGCCTCCTCCTAGCAGCAAACCCAAGAAATTTTGAGAGTTTTGAGGCATTTTGGGCATTTTTGAGAATTTTACAGGTTTTGGCCGTTGGAGTGGTCTCACCCCGCGCGCGACCACTCGTGGGGACAGCTCAGAACGGGGAAAACTCTACATTTTTGGAATTTTCATGCAAAAATACACTTTCCTATGGATGGACTTCAAATTTTATGGAGATTTGGGCTTCCAAAAGCTCAAAATACATGCAAATTTTGACTTTCTGCCCCTTTTTTGAGTTGCAGAAAGCTGCCTTGGGAGAAATGACTTTTGAGGGGTCAAATCAACTCCAAATTCAGAAATTCCAGTGGGGTTGGAAAGTAGACTCATAGACCTTTCCAACAAGCTATCTTGAACCTGATTTGGACACCAGGAAGGCCCTCAAACACGGCTGCCAATGTGCGCGACCACTCCAAGGGAGGGGCGCGACCACTCAGGGAAATTTCACCATTTTGACTATTTCGGCCTGCAAAACACTGTTTTTACTTTGGTTGACTCTTAATGCATGTAAATGATGGATTGTTGGGTAATTTTCATGGCACATGGATACATTTACTCTCCTTTAACACTTCTAGAAGTTTCCTTGATGTAAATAGTGAATATTAAATGCATGGATGGGTTACCTAAGTTTTAGAGGCAAGTTGTTTGGACTGCCTATTATCTAGTGCTCAGTTTAGAATTAGTTCAAACTGCTCCTAGGAAGCTGAGCTCGACCCCTAGAGGTGGGGAAAGGAGTTAGATCATCTATATTATGCCTTCTCTTGCTCATTTTCATGGTTGGACTCTTGAGGGAGAAGCTCTATTGTATATTTTACTTGTATCTCTGCAATTTGAGGAAAAGGAAGACCAGGGTTTTGCAGACATCATTGGGATTTTTGTGGACTCTTGTGTTGATGGTGTGTTCTCTTATTGTAATTGTAAATGTGTTTATGTGTTCCATCTCTTTCTTTACTGCAGCTTATTAAACAAATGAAGTGATAAAGTTTGAATTCATGCTTGCCATGCTCAGCTTTCAAATTTGTTTAATGTTTATGTTTTCCACTGTCTAGAGAGGATTCAAAGTCATTGTTTGCCCTCTTTAGCTTCTCTTTTTTCTTCCTTGATCATCCATCTCAGCTAAAGGCATCAGCACAAAACTCCTACCTTGCCCCAAAGACCCACCTGCAGAAGCTGTGTCAAATCCCCGCACCCTAAAATTGCAGATCCTCAATTTGCCACCAAAAAACCCCAAAAACTTTAAATCAACCCTCCTTATCAGTTTACTAGCCTAATATCAGTGTTCCTAATTGGGTTAGCTCATCCTATTGAAAGATCTACCGAGTTTGACCGGAGAGAGCCTTCTCATACCCCGTAGGGCTAGCTACGAGGTGAAATGGTTTGATGTTGCCTTGAAGGTTTACCTTCTTCAGCCTAGGGTGAAATCTCAAGCGCTAACACAATACTCCAAAACGTTCAACATACAGCCACGAACTTCAATTTAATCGTGGAGTAACGCATCCCATTTAAACCATTTTTAATATTACTCTATTATTCAGACCTCGAGCAACGACAAAAGGAAAAGAATAAATTCGAAATGTGTGCAGAACCTCACAAGATCTTTGGAATAGAACGAGGTCTCGGTTCGCCAGAGAAGTGTCCATGCTCACCGCACTAGCTCAAGACTTGGCGTAAGCAGCATTCATAACCAGCGTTCATAACCAGAGCAGGAGCGTTCATATCCATTCCGCTGAGACCTGGGCACACACACCATTCCGCTGCGCACACTGGACTTTGAATCCAACGAATCAAACGCAACACAAATACACCGTTTAACGCGTTCTTCAGCAGCGTTACTATACCATGTCAAAATTTTTCTCGACTCTCGCAACGCTTTCTAAAAGCTCAGATAGAACAGAAGAGCAACTTTCGTTCAAGTGATCGAATCCCTCAGATTGCATGACAACTTTCAGTCGCCCAGGACATGCAATGAATTTGAGACAAACAAATCCACCAGCGTTAAAAACGCAGACTTTACAGGATGCAGTGAGGTGGGAGTCCCTGGTTCTGTTCGATAGAACCTACAGCGAGCGGGAGATGCTGGGGATCCGCACAGACAGGACATAATAATTAGGTGAATGCAATTCATGCAATGGAGGCGCAGGTGCAATAACGCCCTTTTTTTTTTGAAACGTTGAACAGTTAGTGAACTGAACAGTCAGACAGGACAGTGCTCAGGTCAGGACAACGTTTAGGTGAACGTTTTATGACAGTGCTCAGACAGGGCAGTGGTCAGGTGAACGTGTAGGAATAGGACATCGTTCAGACTCTGTCAGGACAACGTTTAGGAATAGGAATGCATATGACAGACCAGCGTACAGCCCACAGTAGCAAAAATGAAGGGAGTTACAACTATTTTGAGAACTTGGCTCTGATACCATTTCAGGCCAGGCAGTAACTCCAATAGGCAGTAAAACTGATTCATATTATTCCATTAGGTATGTTATTGTTATATACAAAAGGATGTGACTATTCAGTTCATCTTCGGATGATTGTTCACATTCCTAATTTAATTATTTACATGAATTCACCCAATTGTGAGGATTAGGTGTCAACAAAAATAAACAGACTTCCCTGGGTTGACAATTTATGTAGCACTTGGTTGTTTGAATTAATAAGCAATTAAAGTGACCAACACCTGCCAAGCCCCTACTTCCTTGCGTAATTCCTAGAGGAATCAACCCATATGTAATTGGGAAATCCACTCTCTATAACTGCGCAATCCAAACATAGGTCCTCATCTGATTGCATGCACCATCTGTACAACTCGGAAAATTATACAACTGATAGTAAATTGCCCCTGAACTCTAATCTCAATAGGGTCTTCATTTGAACTGACATGCATGAATTATTTGTGAGTGAATCTTCAGTTAACTGGTGCGGTACTGGTGATGCACTAGTGCACTACTCCATTAGTAGACCTCTACTAGTTCCTCCAACAATTAGAACCAGTTTAACTTACTATAACTCGGTTAGACCGAGTTATCTAATTACAACTCAAAAGAACTCAACCCGGGCCCCTAAAATTTAAGGATCACTCTACATACTCTAGATAGACTTCCAACTCGATTTTCCTAAGTCAATTAAGTCAATTTAACTTAATTAACTATTACAAGTTGCTATGGGAATACTATTACAATTTAATTCAAGGACAAATTAAATTGGAATTTTTGTTATTATTTTTAACATCCCATGGAAGAGATGTTGCAATGTCATGTTATGTTATCTAGACATTTTGACTCGGTCAAATTACATAAAAATAAAATAAAATAAAATAAAATAAATACTTACTAATTACTGATTATTAATAATTAAACTAACCTAGATTCATCTTAACTTTTGATCTATCAAACACCAAGAGGGATCAAATCTCTAGAGGTGTGAACCTTTCCTCAAGTTTGGCACTAAAAAAAAGGTTTGCACCTTAAGAGATTTGATTCCATAGATAATATATATATATGTATATATATATAGCAATGTGAGATGTATTATAAGTTAAATTATTTGATGTTTATCCGCAGTTATGAGTCATTTAATTTATATGGTTGAGCTAGTTTTAACAATGTGAGATGTATAAGTATTTTGATGCTTATTATTAATTGATGTTTATATACATTTACACTCACTTTTTTACATGGCTATGCTAGTCTCGGTAGTAATAAAAAATTAAAGGTTGGGATGTATCTCCAAAGTAGTTATGCATTTTTTTATTATTTTAATTATATTAATTAATTAAAAAATATCATATCAACAACTATCGTATGAAATGATTTAAAGTTTTTTGGGCATGTGGTATTGATAAATGATGGTATTGGCCCTAGCTATGCTACATGTCTATTTTGGAATAGGGCTTTCAAATTTTAATTTAGTTATCAATAATTATGAGGTGGATGGTAGGTATTTAACCTCCATAGAATATTCATAGTAGTATACACAAATCAATAGGTTGAGATTTATTTCCAAATTAGTTATGCAATTTTTGTTGTTTTAATTAAATTGATTAATTAAAAAAAATTATGTGAAGAAGTGGCATATGATATGAGTTATCATTTTCTGGGCATGTGGTATTGACGAGTCATGGTATTGGCCCATGGTATCTTAACAAAGTCTATTTACAAAGTTAGAATCTCCATAATAAAGTGTGGGTGAATCTCCATGGTTAAGAATTGTGTTACTGTGTTACTTCTAAACTTGTTTGATATTCAGATGTGAATGTCTTACCTCTTTCATAACATATACATTCTAGATTTAGCTTTCATACAAGGCACCTCTTGAGCTAGATGTTGTTGCAATATATTTTAAACAAACAAGAATATGTTACAAGATCACATTATTGAAGAGATACTAGTATTATGTGTAATATCTCAACTTCAACCCTTAAATTATAATACTTTAAATTATGTATTATTAGAGTGATGAGGATATGCAACGAGACTTAGCCATATGAGTTGAGTTAAATGACCTTGTGTGTAAATAATGTAATTAAATTATAAATATTCCTAGTGTCGAGCTCAAATTACCCAACTAGCAAATACATGAAAAACCCTTGGTGGGATAGGATTATTTTGTGCTTGTTGCATTTTCCATAATCACACCAAAAAGGTTGCTTGAGGAAGGAATAAGGGGACCATGGTAAAACTAGAGGGAAAGAAGAAAGAGTGTCTAATAGGTGACAAGTAATCCCAAGTTGCTTAAGTTCCTAACTTTTATCTTTTTCCTTATTACCATGTTCTATATTCAAATGTCAATCAGAATGCTTGACATAGAGGCCAATCATTGAAAAATTTGCGGTGGTTAATCGGAAAGTCCACTTGCCATAGTTACTAGGCCATGTAGTTGAGTGTAATAAAAGGAATGAGTGCAAGTGGCTCCATCATTGTAGGAATACACACCTTATTTATTCTCATGCACTCTTTTTCCTCATACACAATGAATTGCTCACATTTTCATCATATTCTTACCATTTTGGGTGACCATTCTTCTCAATATTCTACCATTAACTTCTCATGCCAAAATACACCATTGAGGCTCTACGAACTACACTCTCATGTTTGAAACTAGGGTTCCAACTCATGAATGAACAAATTGAGTTGGGTTGTGAAAGAGAATGTGGTGAACTAGGGAAGAGAGATAAATGATTATGAAGAAGCATAAAAGCTAAACAATTTAAGAAATCATTTTCTTTTCTTTTCAGCATTTGTTCATTGAGTTCCCAAAAGACAAGGTATAAATCTAATGGCTTGCTCATAAATGTGGGAAACAAATTGGAATCCTTCTATGACACTTAAGAGCATCAGAGGGGAGAAGATTCCTATGGAAAATATTTTCTTTATGTTGTGTGAGGCAATGAAATGGAGTGCCATAGTTGTGTTGTTCGGATGGTTACCCAAGAGTTTTGCAGTTAACAATTAGATTGAGCATAAGTGTTGAATGAGTGACCCATGAATCCTCAACCAAATTTTTTCACCCTAGTGATATCATTGTTTGGTTTAGAGCTTGATCCCCAAAAAAATCTTTTCCTTGTGATACCTTAAAGAATTACATATTAAGCTTGCATTTAACCATGAAATTACAAGTGCATAAAGAAGAGGAAAAGAAGAATAGCAAGTCACACATAGAAGACACAGGATTGATATCGAAGTTTGTCCAGGAGGGACTACATCTCTAGGCCCTTCTCGAATTAGTGGGGAGGCCCTGTTTTCATTAGATGGCAAAATAATGAAGTACATCAAAAGTCGAAATGACGACCTTATACCTCCAAAATTGAAGAACCCCAAAAATTGCAGATCTCTGATGGAGAAACAGACAACACCGTTGAGTTTGCGGCGTCGAGAAATGCTGAAACCATATAAAATTTGTCGAAACTAACAAAGTGAAAATCTGGCCCCCTGGAGAAATTGCTCAGATCATGGTTCTGACCCCTCTCTACACTGATAAGGTTTCCACCTGCATAGAAATCCGTGCCTGCCCCTGGCCTCCTCTCAGTGCACTGTGAAAAAGGGATGATATACCACTTGGTGGGTAGATTACCCAATGAGGGTCATTGGCGCAATGGCTAAATTAAAAATTTCGTTGAGGAGGGGTTGGGTGATCAAACCCCGCCCCTCCCATTTTTAACACATTTTTGGTTTATTGTTTTAAACTGTGGGGTGGCAGGTCCACTATTTTAGTGGCCCACACCGGAGAGGGCGACGGGGTTGATAGCCCGCGCCCCCACCATTATTGTATGGTTTGTTTAGTGGGCTCTGACGGTGGTGGGGTCATGGCTGCCCACCCCTAATTAAATGTTTTTCATTACGGTGGTTAAGGGAGGGCTGGCAGGGGTCATGGTTTGTCGGCCCATAATTAATTTTTTGTTTTGTTTTTTGTTTTTATACATTGGATATCGGGGGTGGCGGGGTTGGTGGCTCGCCACCCCAAAAGTATATATATATTTTTGTTTTATAATAAATCCATGGCCATTTTTTAAAAATCAGAAAATTGACTGAACGAGACAATTTAAACAGGCCACAAATTCGCCTAGAATCTGGCCTAGGTTGGCCGGAATCTTGTGGCTAGATTTTGTCCAAATTGATGCCTCCTTAAGCCTGCCGAGTCACCCAACTCAACCCTAAACTTTGACTGCTCCTAACTTTTGCATACAGACTTGGTTTGACGAACCGTTCACACCACTGTGATCACGACGACCTGATATTAAACATGAACATGGTTCGAGCACAATCCAAGCACTTTTATTTTTGACCCTTCCTGAGCCCTCTCAGACTTCTACATGTTTTTGGAGCCACCTGGATCACAGCTAGAATCCATTGTTGATTCCTTGGTTGGGTAAAATATTGATCCTCAACAACTAGTTTGATGGAACGACATTCCTTCATAAATAAGTATTCATATATATCTCTTGTGGAATGGTTTTTATTTGTGATACGATGTGTCGTGCTTTTTATTCCATGGGGAATGTATGAATTTGAAATATGCATTGTTAGTTTCCCATTATGTTATTTGTGTGTATGTATTTGAAACAAAATTATTACTGAAGTTTTGGATTTGGCCTAATAATCAGTTATTCAGGGAAATAATTTATATGAAATGCCCCAATGGTTGAGGGAGGTATCCAAGTATGTGACAAAGTGGTATCAAAACCCAATTCTTAACATCAGATTGGTATGTACAATTTATTTGAACTATTAGAGATAATTTATAGTTGCATGCCAACAAGTTAATACAATGGCCATGTACAAAATTGTTAGGTATGTTAATTCAAATGTTCACAATGATAAACTAATGAGTTAATTTTGTTTAGGAGGAAAGTTCAAAGTGCTATTTTCGGTTTAATTGAATGTAGGCACGTGTATTTTTGTTGCATCACATGCTTGTAGGCATTTGTAAATTTTAATGACCTTAGAATGCATCAATTTTGAAATAGTGTCAAGTGTCTAGACATCGAACACCCTTAAGAAGTTCCACTCGCCCATTTTGTTGTAATAGTTAAATACACACATTCATGAAATTCAAATAGCCTTAGATTTTAAGTGGGTTCACATTTATGTTCGATATATGAATTTGGGTGGTTGTGAAAAGGTACAATTTGAAGTATTCATGCATGCTGGCTTGGTTAAAGAGCAAATATAATATGGAGCATGGCAAGATTTTCAAATTCATTGAATTGTTCATGTTTTTGCAACCAAACTTTTTCTTCAAGATTTAAAGCCTTTTGGTTCAAGGTGAGCATGTCATTGGAAAGGATCCAATAAACTAGTTCTTGTTATAGAGGAATACATCAGTTAAGCCATATGACTTTCTCTCCCCTTTTTTAGAAATTACTTTAGAAAATTGTCCTAATAACCTTTCTCTTCGAAATTTGGCATAATTTTAAACACAACATCGTGTATCATCATGTAGAGAGGCCTAATGTCCACATATCTACCTTCCTTTATTTCAAAGTAAATATTTCAATGTGGGTTGATAACCCCCTTTTGCCTTGTTTTTCAACTAAATATTTGGAAGAAGGCCGAAGGACTTTTCTTCGAAGTCAGTGACAATATTTGAGTTAACCTAAAGGACTTTCGTCAAAAAAAACATGTTTATGTTTGAAAGGCGAGTGAATGGAATATTAGGCATATCTCTTGAAATGGCCCAATGGAAGGTTAGATCATAACTTTATAAACAACAAGATGAAGTCCGAGTCAATTTTTTGAAGTGGCCTTGTCCCCCTCGAAATTTGGTGGAACTTCAAAAAATGGTGAATGGTCAATCTTTTTAATAGGGCAATGGCCTTTTCCTTTGAATCAGGTGGAACTTTAAAACGTGGCCAATGGCCACTCTTTCAAAGAGACCTGATGCCCTTTTCCTTCGAATCAATAAAAACTTTGAAAAGTTATCAACTATCATTCACTCAAATAGGCTCAATAGCCTTTCCCTTCAAATTAGGTGGAAATTTGAAATGTCATCAATTGCATTCTCCTTCAAATTGAGCAATAATTTAAAAGTGGCCCAATGACCAACCTTTAAAAGTGATCGAAATCCCAATGGTAAAAAAGTGAACAAATCCTTTGAATAGGATCAATGTTTAGAAATATGATTTAAAATTACTTTGAAAAAGTCTCACTAGCAAAGATAATGTTTTAAATTTATTGATGTCTTCATGATGAAGAGGGATTTGACATCCACCAACGAAGGAACCGTTGTCATTTGGCGGAAAGTTTATAGTTATAAAACCAAGTATAGAGCCAAAATATTAGTTTGGGCATAACACGAGTATATGAGTTCAATTAGAATTGAGATTTCAAGTGGAATTCTAGAAAGAGAGTATTTATGAACATGTCATGGAGCTTAGGTTTGTTGATTAGGAATTGGATTTAGAGATTGATAAAATGAAATTTTCTAAGGACAAGATAGTATTCGTTCATAATGAAATTTATACAAGAAGGGCTATGGGTAGGGTTGAGAAAACCTAGAAATTTTTTGAAGCATATTCTAAAGCATTATTAGTGGAATTGGAAAAATGGATCCAAATCCACTATTTTGGGATACTTTTTGGTAGTTTTGGAAATTGTTGTTTGGAGATTTTTGTGGTTGATTTTTAAAAAGTCATGTGTTAGAGATAAACCCACAGTAGACATTTTTAGATCAACGTTTTGAGTTACAAACATGACCCATCATCAGGATAATATGTCGAGAGAAGGAAAGGTTAAGAGGACAAATAAGTAAATAAAGAAAGAAAAAATGAGAAGAAAGAGAGGAGAGAATAATTCAGACGAACAAAATAAAAACAAATAAAACAGAATGAAACAAAAGGAAAATAAAGATGAAAATTCTAAATGAGGCAAAAAATAAATAAAGTGACAGAAAGGGGCCAAGCAAAAGAGACATAAATAATAAATATAAAAGAAAATAAGGAAATATATGGGGCCATTGACATGTGGTCTTCTAGTTTTATGCAGTTATTATCAGTTTTATTTTGTCTGTATATAATGGCCAACAAATCTAGTAGGGGACAGGCCTTAGTTTGATGGTAGTTGCTCTTCCCACGATAGAATTACTTCTTGAATTAAAAGAAAATCTATGAATTACAAAAAAAGGGAGAAAATAAGACGGAAATCTAGAAAATTAAGAATCATAGAATAAACCAACAAGGGAACAAAAGGATAGTAGAGGGAGAGGAAGATAACGTGAAAATTTCTAAAATAGAAATCCTACTGCAGTGATTAATATGATTTCTGTTGGGTGCAAGAATTGCGGTTAGGCAGAGTCCTTCAACAATTAATTGTCAACCCAAGGGTTTTGTAAACTTAGAGGCGAAGCACAGGAAATGCTAGAAATGATATGAACTTTTCCTAACGCTATTCCTACGTCCTTAATTACAATCTTGCATAATTAGAAAGAAAAGATCACCTGACAATTTACACCAAATAAATTCTAGTGGTGGAATGTGAAATAAAGTACTTCTGCAAAAAAATAATTGAAAGGAACTCTTAAACTCCTGTAAGCAATCCTGACTAATAGAAATGTAAATCTATGTTTTTCTTCAGCATAGTTGTATGCTAGGTTAATAATTGGACCCTTGGAGATGTTTGACTTCTTTATAGATCTTTCTCCCTGCACTAAGTTGTTATTCTTGTACTCCTGCAATATGCGTTAGGTCCCTATACTACTAGTGTAACCCCTTATTGTTATTAGTACAAACCCCTTATTATATTGTTGTGCCCATGTAGTCCCCATATTGTTATTATTGTGCCCCATAGAAGCCCACTATTGTTATTACTGTGCCCTTACATTATTATTGTTATGTCGGCTCTGATTATATTATGACCCCTTAGACTCCTATATACAGAAAGGAGGTCTTGTCATTTGTATCATCCAATAATTGTTCATTTGTGTAATATAAAGGAGGTTTTCCCCTTGAAGAGGTTGAATTCTAAGGTGTTCAACTATCGTTTCTATCTTTTTGTGAGCTGGTTTCATAACATTTGGTATTGAAGCTTTGGATTCTCGGGTTTCACTGATCCAAACAGGTCATCCTGACATTTTTGCTATAACTTGTTTTTTGTGATGTTTCAGAAGCTAACAAAAAAACCCATTTGAGATGAAATCTTTCTGAACCTCGGGTCTGAATTTCAGATCTTGTATCGCTATATTTTTGGATATATTATCTGAGGAAGTTAGAGTTTTGCAGACTCCCGAATTACATCATAAACAAGTGACCTTGGGAAAATTGTCATAACTTTCTCTCTGAGCATCAAATTGAAATTTCGTAAGAAGTTACAGAAAGACAACATACTACAATTTTTTTTTATATATTTTTCAGATCCGAAGGTCAAAACAGTGACACGTGGCTCTTCATACAAGTTCACTCTTCTGAAAAGGTATATAATCAGGTCATCTTGGGAGATTGTGCATAAATCTTACTTGGAGAATCCAATTTTGATCATACCGGTGGCATTGGAAAGAGAACGCAGAGGACTACAGAAGGTCACAATTTCAGAACTGGAAGATCTAAAATTACAGAGATACAGTCATTTCAATATCGAGCTCCTAAAACCAAGAAAAGGCAATATGAGGAAGTTTGATGGCAAGGATCCGGTAAATTGGATACTACAGATGGAACAATATTTTGATCTACATGAGGTGCAACTGTTACAAAAGGTTTGTATTGCATCTTCATATTTAGAACTACATCAATTTTTATGGTATAAAGGGCTTTGTTCTCATAAACCACTTGTTACGTGGTCAATTTTCACAGAGGAAATGATAACACATTATGAGGATACAAAGAAAAACACCTTCTTTAGCCAATTGATAAATCTCAAACAAAAGTGGTCAATGGCAGAGCACATTGAGGACTTTCAAAAATTGAATGTAAGGGAAAATGATATTCCAGAGAAGCAGAGGATTGATGTCTCCATAGGGACATTAAAGGATAACATTCAACATGAGGTTCGTCTTTGGGAACCTGATTCATTGGAGAAGGCATTCAGGTTGGTAAGAAAAGTGGAAAACAAAATTATGGCAACAAGGAATTCTACCTCTCACAACTATAAAGATGGAAGTTTTGTTTCTCCTAGCCTTCCACAACCTACAAGGGTGACACCACAACAACTGGAAGAAAAAAGAGCAAAAGGACTTTGTTACAATTGTGATAACAAATACATTAAAGGTCATAAGTGTGCTGAGAAGAAATTGTTTTACATTGATTGCGAAGAGGAGGAAGAAAAGGATCAATAAACATCAAAAGAAGAGGATATACACCAGGAACCAACCCCAGAGAAAGAAGAAATGAATCTGACCATATCTTCTAAAGCATTGGCAAGAATTACCACTTCTCAAACTCTCAAGATAGAATGACATATCAAGAAGATAAAGGTTCAAGAAGTGAAAAATCACATCAAAAAGAAGAAATGAATCCGACCATACATTTTAATGCATTGGCTGGAATTATCATTCCTCAAACTATCAAGATAGAAGGACATATCAAGAAGAAAAATGTTCAAGAGGTGAAAGATCACATCGAGCATCAAGAAATGAATCCGACCATATCTTGTAATGCGTTGGAAGAAATGACCACTCCTCAAACTCTCAAGATAGAAGGGCATATCAAGAAGAAAAATATTCAAGAAGTGAAAGATCACATCGAGAATCAACAACAAGTTCTCTGACTTTTAAAGGATGACGCCACTTTGGTGTAGAATCGAATGAAGCAACAGGTAAATCAACATCACAATGAAAGATTCTGAAGTTTTGATGTAGGCGATTGGGTATTTTTATAGCTACATCTCAAGCAAGCTATTTATGAGAAGGAAATATTGGCAATACTACATGCACTTAAGAAATGGTGACCTTACTTAATGGGTAGACACTTCAAGGTAAAAATGGATCATGATAGTCTTAAATACTTTTTAGAACAAAGATTATCTTTAAAAGAACAGAAAAAATGGGTCACAAATATGTTGGGTTATGACTTTGAAATCATCTACAAAAAAGGGAAGAAAAATGTTGTTGCATATGTACTCTCGAGAAAGGATGAGGATGTGGAAGCATTGTTTTGTGCTGTTTCTATTATCCAACTAGATTGGATAAACGAAGCAAGGGATGAATGGAAGAAGGACGAAGAAGTGTGGCCACTCATTCAAAAGTTGCAGAAGATCCCAAATCAAACAATATTGCCAAAACTTGACGAGGAAGGAAAAGTCATATTGGAACTTGGAGCAGTCACAGAAACAAGAAACCGACAGCTACGAAATCGATCAATTTCAGAGTATCTCATCAAGTGGAAGAACTTACCTGCTGAAGATTCCGCATGGGAGGACAAGTATTTTATACAGAAGCATCCAGCACTAGTACTAGAACAAAGTTTAGATGTTGGAAGTATATTTTACACATGTACTGAAGATTTATGTCCTCATGCAAGGGCTTTAAGCCTCAGGACTAGAGCTCTCTATTCCTGTATCAGGATATCAATTCATGTACTGGAGCAAAGATTCTTGCACCGAGTTTTCAAATTCGTATTATAAGAGAATAAACAATGTGTTAACTTAGAGAAAGAGATTGCAAAGGTGAATAGAACTTGGAAATAACTCCCACAAACAAAAAGATGCTTCAACCAATCTCAACTTCAAAATAAAAATTACTTTTCTAAAGTCAAGCACACTTTTCTTCAATCAAGGAACTCCTTCATGCAACTAAAGAAATCATCTAATTGTGACAGCAGGCTCCAACCCTGTAATAGTTATTCACACAAATCCGATCTGCATTCGTAACCTTCTTAACTCAGGAAGATTCTCTTTAAAATAATTAAATATGAAGTTTGATCCTTCCCTGAAAAGTATGAAGTGCGTGTATAGGTTAATGTGTTATAACAACATTCATTCTCTAATTACCAAAGCATATCTAATTCAAGATGTCAAGAATACTTCAGAATGATGATCACACACTTGCAGAAACGCATCAAGGCTCATATGGCAGAAAAGAACAAAAGATTGTTACTGTAATGAACCAAAGAAATCAATCTGCAAAACTGTAAATGCACTAGTGCAGGAATAACGTGCTTGCACGATCTAGGCAGAAACGATGCTAAGATTTGAAGGAAAGAAATCACAAAGGATAAAATCAAACTTAGTTAAGCATGCACACCATGATCCATCACACAGTGATTATAAATGAAATCGAACCTGGACTTTGTGGAAGAATGAAAACATCTATTTAATTCACACCTTGCATTAAACAAAATCAACACACCTTTAACGAGAAAGAAGAATGCGAGGGAGAACGAGCTGGGTTGGCTGGGCCCTAGCCAACCAACTCATTTCCTTGTTTAGGAAACTTGGAAATTCATCTCTCAATGACACATCAACACAGAATTACAACACAGGATTGAAATAACATGGCGCAATCCCTTTCTATTAATAATCAACAAATGTACATAGTGAGTTCGAATCCAACCCAAAATGAGGGTGATACCAACAAAATTACAAAAGACCAAAATTACAGTATCATTGCTATAGCTATTGCTCGCTACCATTTTCTATCTAAATCCTACGTTATATACATCCTTTCAGGCCTATGGCCATAACCAAATTACATCTAGTGTTACAATTTAAGCCTTTTGGCTATAACAAAATAACAACAATAGTTCATACTAAGCCTTTCGGCTATAACAAAACGCTAAACTTGAGTATTCATCCGATGACCTAATCTTCATCATATCCCTGACTTATCTCCGCTCCGAGCCCAACTCGAGATGACCAATCTGGAACAAGGTGTCCGCGTTAGGTAGTGAGTTGTCACAACAATTTAGGATTCGCTAGTAGTGCAGGAATCCTACTTGCACTCGACCATGCTAACAAAATTATCAATACGTTGCTTATCAAATACTTTAGGAAAGGAAATATTAGTTGCAAAGAATATTAAAGGTATAAAATCTATAAAAACAATTAATTAAGCACATTCGTAACCCTTAAATATGAAATATAAAGCTAGTGTAGGAAAATGCATGATTCTTGGAATAGTGCAGGAATAAGGAGGTTCCAAGGTTAAAACAAAGGTCTAAGGTTATGATTTTGAAGTGGAAAAGGGGTTAAAAATGAAGCAATTTAGCCTACCAACAAATTTTTCTACTTATTATGTCATAAACAAGTTATCTACTGTATTCTTACGGAAAATATCAAAACATATTCTACTGCAGCCTTCACAATTAAAACATTGCAGAAAGTAAATGTAAGTAAAATGCTGACACATATACAAACACAACGACACAATTATTTTTGGACAATTGTGTTGGGAAAAACCCAATGCGGGAAAACCGGTGCAACAGATGAGGGTTTTATTATTCTTCAGCAAAAATCATCATGTACAAATTACACTTAGCATTATAGAACAAGGATTACTGAGAAAAAATACAGAAGTTCCTGAACAAGTATCTAAACTGAGAGAGAGGTTCCCCCACCCTTTGCGTCCCTCTGTCTTTCCCAACGTCACTTTCTCTTGCCTCTAGACTAGTCTGTGCAATGCATGAGTCACTTAAGCAAGCGCTGCTTCTTCTAGCATCAATTTGCCCAACATTGTCCCTTCTATTGCTATGCGTCTTTGTCCTTGTCTCCCTGACTAATGTTGAACCCTCTCTGTCTCTACTCCACCTACAACTCTCCCTCTGAATCGATTTTCTTTAACTGAACTTCGACCAGTGAGAAAATCGATTTTACTTAGGTAACTGAGTATCTTCTTGGTGTGTTTTCCAAATGACCCTAAAGCCGCTTCTTATATCTTCTTATTGGGCAACCAAAGGCCAATATTAAATCATAATCAAAGGCTCAGATCGTTTTGGATTGATCCATGGATTTTTCTAGAAGTTTCATCCCTGATTTGATTAATACCCATTAATATTTTAATTTTCCTAAGTTTAGACTTAGGAACTCCATTAAAAATATTAATTATTTTAATAAAATCACTTAAGAGTGGAATTTCCCAGAACGATTTTTGGGTTATTTGGAATACATGTGCTCAATCCTCCCTACAAAATTTGAGGTCTAGAGCACATCCAGTGCTACACAAAACTCCCACTTAGCAAGGAATGTGCTCTAACAATATACTGCTATCGCATACTTCTTTGACTCTAAAGCATCATCCTCTGCGATGTTGATATCTGACATGTTGTCCACCAACTACTACGTTGCTGCTGCAACTATACTTCTACCTTTGACATTGCCACTACCAATGCTACATCTGTACTACAACTCCCTTTGAATTGCTGCATCTGTGCTGATGTTGGCACTACCACTGCCAACCGTCCCTGCACTGCAACCTACTGTTGATACTGAAACGGATTTTCAACCATACCCAACTGCTCTCTGAATTGAGTAAACTTAGCTCTTCCGAGAGCCTTTTTGAGTATATCGGCCACCTGCTCTCCTGTGGGAACATATTGTAGTTGTACTACCCTACGCTGAACACAGTCTCTAATAAAGTGACAACGGATATCTATATGTTTTGACAGATCATGAAATACTGGATTCTTAGAGAGTTTGATGCAACTCTGATTATTGCAGTAAACCTTGGCCACCTCCATACTTTTTCTGAGTAGGCTCACATGCAATTTTCTGAGCCATATGGCTTTGCACGTAGCTGTACTGGCTGCCATATATTCTGATTCTGCTAAGCTTAGTGCTACTGATTTATGCTTCATGCTGCACCAAGATATCATCCCTAAGCCAACATTGAAACAATACCCTGAGGTACTTTTTCATTCTACTGAATTACCTGCCCAATCTACATCGACGAACCCATTCAAGCTGATATCCTCCCCTCTAGAGTATTTCAACCCATATTTGATTGTTCCATGTACATACCTAAGTATGTGTCTTGCTGCTGCCCAATGCACCCTTTTTGGTTCCACCATGAACTGACTAAGAGTGTTGAGAACAAAACAAATGTGTGGGCTAGTGGGCGACCTAATGAGCCGTCTGTACAAGGTGGGATCTACTTCTTTATCCTTTGATGCATCTATTTTCTTCCAGTTAGTGATCATGGGAGTAGCCATGGGTCAACAATCCTGCATTTTGAATCTCTTCAGAATCTCTATAGCATACCTTCCTTGTCTAGGGAAGATCTCCCACCCTAGAAAATAATGCATCAATCCCAAGTCCTTCATGTAGAAATCGACTTCAAGATTCTTCTTCCAGTCTTGTATGAGCCTAGATGATCCAATTAGGAATAGGTCATCTACATATAGCACCAGAATAAGTGGCTCATTCTCTACCAGTAAATAGTAGAGATTGGGATCAACATCACGCTTGACAAATCCCAACTGCTGCAAGTAATTATCAATTCGACCATACCATGCTCTAGGTGCCTGCTTGAGTCCATACAGGGCTTTCTTTAACCTGCAAACATGAGAATTTTTCTCATGAATTTCGAAGCCTTCAACCTATTTTATATATACCTCTTCTTCTATCATTCCGTTCAAGAATGTTGTCTTGACATCCATCTAGTGAATCTCCCATCCCGTTTGAGCTGCTATGGATATAAAATATCTGATACAGGTGTAACAAGCAACTGGGGCGAAGGGTTTTTCATAGTCTATCCCTTCTTTCTAAGCATACCGCTTTGCTATGATCCTTGCCTTATACTTTTCTATGTCGTCTTCTGCAACATGCTTTATCTTGTAGATCCATCGTGATCCTACAACTGATCTATTTTCAGGTCTAGGTACTACTTCCCAGAAAATCATTCGTCATGATGGAGTTGTACTCTTCCACCATGGCATCCACCCATAATTGGTGTTGAACAACTTCCTGAAAGCTAGAGGGTTCTCCAACTTGAGCTACCAATGCTTTGTATATATCTGGTTGTCTACGCTACCTCTTCTCAGCTTTAGGAGCTCCAATAAACTCCTTTGTGTCCCTCAGTGTCTGCCGCACCTCTCTGCTCATTCTACCATTGGTGGTGGGAGGCTCAACCAATTCTTCCTCATGATCTTGTTGTTCCGTCTGTTGAGAAGAATCTGCATTTCCTCCCCTCGAGGAAATACTGGTACTGGTAACTGTACTCGACCCAGGTGTATGCTCTCCTCCCTGTCCTTCTTGCTGCCCCTATTTCTCTTGGACTAACAGAACATCTCCTGACTAATCTTCTATAGGCATTTCACAAGATTTCCTGAAAGCTCTATCTTCCATGAACTTTGCATCTCGTCTTACTACAATATTCTGGCTACCTGGAATGTAGATTCTATATGCCTTTGAGGTCTCGCTGTATCCTACAAGATACCCCTTCTCTACAGTTTGATCCAGTTTGATGTGCTTCTCGTCTGGAATGTGGAAATAAGCCACACTTCCGAATATCCTGAGATGACTAACTTCCGGCTTCTTCCCTGTGAATACTCCTTCGAGAATTCTCTTCCCCAATGCTTTATGAGGAGTTCTATTTTGGATATATATTGTCGTGTTGCAAGCTTCTTCCCATAGATACTTAGGTAGATCCTGATCATACAACATGGCTTTAGTTTCCCCAACAATAGTTCGGTTCTTCCATTCTGCCACTCCATTCTGCTCCGAATTATAGGGAGTTGTCCACTCTCTTTTGATGCCCTCCTTTGTGCAGAAATCTATGAAATCTTTGTCTATATATTCTCCACCATTATTTGAATGCAATACCTTTTATCTTTTTCCCTATCATATGTTCAAAAAGAGACTTAAACTCTCGGAAAAAGTCAAAGACCTCATCCTTTGTCTTTAAGAAATATATCCAGATTTTTTTGGAGTCATCATCGATAAAAGTGACAAAGTATTCGCCACCAGTGAGAACCCTTGCGGACATAGGACCACATATATATAAGTGTATTAATCCTAATACATCCTTTGCTCTATTGTTACTTCTGGAAAAGGCTACTTTAGAGTACTTTCCTAGCACACATCCTCTGCACAAGTCATCGTGTTCACTACTTAGGATTGGTACCCTTGTAACAGTCTCTCTAAGCATCCTTAGTTCTCCATGGTGTAAGTGCCCCATTCGTTTTTTCCATAATTCATTTCACTCCTTCTCACAATTATAGTTGTTGCCTATTAGTGCCATTGGCGATTCAAGCTGCAACCTAAAAAACTTGTTTCTCCGAACCCCAATTTTCTTTTTCTTCTTCCAACTTGTTGGATGATTAACGTATAGTTTATTCTCGATGAAGTATACATCATATCCCTTGTTTTGTAACTGGGACACTGAAATTAAATTCATTCCTAATACTAGCACATACATAACATTGGTGGCTCAGATGTTGGTCCTTGCTTCCGTCTGAAAAGCTATGGTGCCTCTCCCTAATGGAGTACATTTTGTTCTGTTTCCCATAGTTATTTGGAAGTCCATTTGTTCTTCTTGATAGCTTGAGAAATGTTCTCGTACTCCAACCATATGAGCTGAAGCCCCACTATCAATGTACCAAACATTCGTTGTTGCTATATTAGTTAGGCATGCAAATTCTTCATCTAATCTGGTAGATAAATCTGAGACACTTTGAGTATCCATATTGTGCCAATTTCTGACGCTAACCTATCCCAACAACTGTTGTAGGAAAAACTGCGTCCCACCTGAAATAATCCTCCTTGTTGAATCTTCTGCTGCGCTGTCCCTTCTACCACTGATAAATTTCGATTGGAAAAGACTTACCTCTCTGTCGGCTCACTCAGAGAGAGTTTTCCCACGAAATCCAATCTCTTTGGTTTGAATTGTGTAATCCTCTGGGAGATTCAAATTTCTGCCCTTATAGGAATTTCGAATTCCCTTCTCTTCTCAGCGTTGGATCCTCCGACTTCTCTCTTCTGCTTCCCTGTAGCTTCGATACCATGTGAAAATTTCTAAAATAGAAATCCTATTGCAGTGATTAATATGATTTCTTCTTCTTATTACCTCAGAAATAAGTTATCTATTATATTGTTATAGGAAATATTGAAACATATCCTACTACAACTTTCACAATTAAAACATTGCAAAAAGTAAATGTAAGTAAAATACTGACACATATACAAACACAATGACACAATTTTCTTTTTTACAAATTCGGTTGCTATATTAATCTCTGAAAAAAAAAGAAGAAAGAGGGAGTCAGGACTCCTGAAATACAATAGATGCCAAAGAAATT
The DNA here is from genome assembly GCA_031772625.1 of Pinus tabuliformis. Taxonomy (NCBI): domain Eukaryota; kingdom Viridiplantae; phylum Streptophyta; class Pinopsida; order Pinales; family Pinaceae; genus Pinus; species Pinus tabuliformis. The sequence continues at coordinate 998,284,151 of CM062805.1, read as the reverse complement.
CAGGATCTGAGGAGTTACATAGCAGAAAGTTCTCCTTAATCCTGCTTGTTCTTGTTTTAAGAAATTCTCGACAGGAGTAGATTCTTACAAATTGGAACAACAGAAATTGACATTGACAAATCATTTCTGATCTATGCTAATGTGGTTGTGATGCTGTGCTGTATATTCCTCCAGCTTTTCTTCACATTCCTTATGACTGGCGCTTGAGGGATTTGAGATTTCGTTGTTGGAGATATTCTTCATAAAATTCAGGGCCGCGATGAGCTCTTTAGCCTGGCTGCCTCTTATGGACCAATGATTGAACTGATGAGGGAGGGGAATGATCCTGTGCTGGATAAGATAGAAGGCATTGGTAGACTACCTATGAGTGTTAACAAACAGGGATACAGATAAAATCTCTCGGCCACCAGAATTCGGCGAAATGGCAATCAAATGGTCTATTGGAATCAAGGGCGCTGAGTGGTAACGATGAGAAGGGCAGGTTGGACGAAATTCGACCTCGGGGGAAGAAAGGGGATCCAGAGAGAGGCAAAAGATGACTTGAAGACTTCTCATAAAATTCATATAGGCAAGGGTGTGAAGAGAGAAGGTAATGATAGAACGTAAAAGGAACAGAGCTTTGGGAGAATCGGGTCTGCACCAAATCCTGTTGCATTTAAGGTAATTGATGGATGTCTGGGAGAGTTGAGACCACTTCTTAGTGTCAGGAAAGATTGGATTGATGCAAGTTGAACAGAATCGGTTCATGGCAGAGGTTGATGACTCACCACAGCGTTGCAACATAAGCTACCCATAATCCTTTCGCAGGCCTTGTTTGCGTGCCGGTCAGCATGCTTATTGAGATTACGGAGAATGTGATGGTACTGCAGGTTGCCCAATGTTTGATTCAAGAGCTGGAATCTCTGGATGACCTACTGAAGGAGGATGTTGGGAGACTCTTTTTGTTGGATCATAAGGCTTATGACCACCGAGGAATCTCCAAAAATCTTTGCTGTTCTTATTCCAAGCCTGATGAGCTGCGTTAACCCCTGATAAAGAGCCAACGCTTCTGCCCGATTGTTGGATAAGTTCCCAAGACCCCATTCGTAATAGAGAACACATTCCCCATTAGCATTAAGGATCAGGCCTCCTGCTCCAGCTATTCCTGGGTTTGACTTAGATGCTCTGTCAAAGAACAGGTAGTAGCTGTTGCAGTTTTGTAACCAGTTGGCAAACTCCTCCTCTTTTAGCCTGATTTTCCATGGATGGATTTCCTGATTGCGCTGGACTTTCCCTGTCTTACCTTTCTGAATGCTGTTGTTTTTATCCAGGATGTAATTGATGAAGCTTCTTTCCTCAACGCTATACTTTGTTACATCGATGTTGCTATGTGTTTTGACTAAAATGGTTTCGAGAGCAAGATTCTTTGCCTTGTTACTGACAATTCTTGATGCCGTATTTTTATCCTTAAAAATTCTCCGGTTTCTTGCTAGCCAGATACTCCACAGCATGGTGTAGGGGAGGGTATTCCATACTCTCTTCACTAGGTTGCTTCCCTTATTTCCCCAGGGACAACTCTTTTTCCAGGCAAGGATCACTTCCCCTATTGATTGCTGGGAAGTCCATGGTAACTTATCAACGAGGTCTAAATTTTTCCAACAGTCCATAGCGTAGTAACAGTCGACAAAAAGATGATGCATGGTTTCTTCAGCGCCACAGCAATTGGGGCAGCGAGATGGACTGTTGATACCCCTCTTTTGTAGGTTCTCTGCTGTTAAGATTTTCCCTTTTAGAAGGGTCCTTGTAAAGAATTTGATTTTAGGCAGCGCCTCTGATTTCCAAATGATTCTCCATTGATTCCATAATGGCATGTGGAAGGTGCTGCAGTTGATATGCTGATGTCCTGCTTGAATAGAGTAATCCGATCCTGAGGGGTCCCAACGGAAGCCGTCCTTCTTGTTTTTTTAATAGGTGCTTTACCATGGAGCAGAGACAGAAGAGCGGATAAGCTGTAATTAATATCACTGGGGATAGCAGGGAACGTCCATCCAAGCCAGATGTGAGACAAAGGATCCCATCTAGAGATTTGATCAAGATAAAAGATCCCTCTGTTGTTGAGGAAAGTCAAAATAGGAATAGCTTCGTTATGCCTATTTATTGGCTGCTGTCCCAAGATTTTATCAGCCCCAATGTTTATGCTAGATCCTCCCCTAGGGACTTTGGAAATATTCTGAGTCATCATAGGAATAGCTTTTTTGCACAGTCGCCAAATTTTTGAGGAGTCCCTATTGGGGATATCAGAGTCTAGAAGCTGCTGCCTGGGGAAGTTCAGATATTTGCTTTCCAGGACCCGTTTCCACCACGCCGGAGGACCAGTGATGAGCCTCCAAACTATCTTCCCTCCGAAGGCAAGATTAGTGAAAGTGGGTGACCTAACACCAAGACCCCCTCTGTCCTGTGCCTGAATGACTTGTTTCCAACTGACAAGGTTGAATTTCTTCTTGTCATTTTTCTCCCTTGCTAGAGAAAATGTCGTAGGACAACATCCATTTTGTATAGGAAAGAGGCAGGGGCTTGGAAGAGAGAAAAGCGATAGAGGGGTAGAGAGGAAATACCTGATTTCAGAAGGGTGAGACAACCTACTGGGTTGAGCCACATTGAACCCCATTGCTGAACTTTCCTCTTCATCTTGTCAATGATGTTGTCCCAGGTTCCTGCTTTCAAAGGTCCTAGGCTCACTGGCATGCCCAGGTAAGAGAAATGAGTCCAGTCTAGATTGCAAGAGACTCCAAAAATATTTGCAATGTTGTGAATGACCTGATTAGAATCGTTCCATCCATAGATATAGCTTTTTTGTTGGTTAATCAGGCCTCCGGAGTACTCCATAAATTTGTCAAGAAGAGACTTGAACCTTCGTGCTATGGTGGTGGAGGCTCCTCCAGTGAGCAAGGTGCCGTCCGCGAACTGTGAATGGTTGATATTCTTGGCTCCATTTCCAAATTTTATACCGGAAATGAGACCCACTCTTCTGTTGTGGTTCAGAGCTTGACTAAAGGATTCCACCATGAGAATGAAGAGATAAGGGGAGAGGGGGTAGCCCTATCTGAGACCCCTAGAAGATTGAAAGGCATCACCCGGCCTTCCATTGACGAGAGGGGAGATCCATGGTCCAGAGATGCAAGCAGAGATAAGACTGAGGAAGGGCGACTCAAACCCCATCTTCTTTAAAACAACAAAGAGGAAGGAGTGTCTAACTCTATCAAATGCGTTGGCCAGGTCAAGTTTGAGGATGAATCCTTTCTCCTTCCTGGATAGACTCGAGTGAATGGCTTCTTGCACAAGCAGAATAGAGTCAGTAATTTGTCTGTTGGGCAAGAACCCTCCTTGATTTTCAGAAATCAAAGAGGGAAGGAGAGGTTTGAGTCAAGATGCTAGGATTTTGGACAAGATTTTATAAGAGGAATTGCAGAGGGATATGGGCCTAAACCGAGAGAAAGAAGAAGGTCGGTTTTCTTTAGGGATGAGGGCAAGGAATGTTGCATTAGTGTAACCACCTATCTTGCCCTTCCGTTGAATCCACCTGATCATCTTGATTAGATCCTTTTTGATTAAACCCCAGAATGCCCTGTAGAAACATATGGGGAATCCGTCAGGCCCGGGCGCCTTATCAGGATTCAGAGTCCAAATCGCACTTCTTATTTCCTCCTCTTCGATTTCTTTATTCAGGCTATCATTCATGTCCTTGGTGAGACCTTTAGGGAGGTTTTGAATAAGGTCATCATAATCCTCTTCTCCTTTGGTTTTAGTAAGCAGATCTCTATAGTATTCTATGGCAGCATTTCTAATGGCCTCTTGAGTGTTTTGTTGATTGCCATCCTTATCCAAGATTGAACAAACATTATTCCTGAGTTTTCAAGCTGTGGCCTGCTTATGAAAAAATGCTGTATATTTATCTCCACCTTGGAGCCAGAGTTGCCTAGATTTTAGCCGCCATTTGGATTCTTCTTCCCTGCTTATATGACTCAGTTGAGAGTAGAGGTTCCTTTCTTGCTCCATACTCTGCTGGGAGAGTCCTTGTTCTTCTATCATTCTCTGGATTTTCTCTAGATCACTCTTAACTTTCTTTTTGGTCTCCTCAGGTTCCTTATAATTAACTCTTGCCCATTCTTTGACAGCCTGCTTGACTTTTCTTTGTTTGGTCTCCCAAATGAAACCTGGTGATCCTTCTACATGCTGATTCCACGTTCTCTGGACAATTTCTCTAACGGCTGGAACCTCATTCCAAAGAGGGCTATATTTAAACGGAATGGGCCCAAGGGGGCAATGAGTTTCCAGCGTGAGGGTAATGGGATAATGATCAGAGGCAGATGAGGTGAGAACGGTGGCATATCCCACGTAGAAAGAGGAAAGAAAAGAGATGTTGATGAGAAACCTGTCCAGTCGTTCCATTATGTTGCCCGAGCCAAGTCTGCGGTTGCTCCAAGTGTACCTACGGTTTTTTGGGGCCACGTCCACTAGATCGTGGTCTTGAATGATAGCCTCCAGCCGGCCTCTGAAGGGATCTAGAGAAAAGGTGCCTCCCCTTTTTTCATTAGCATGCAGTATGAGATTGAAGTCACCTGCCACTATGATATTTGAGCTTAGCTCACCATCGATACTAGCCTGAAGGTCGCCCCAACATGTTTCCTTTTCTCTGTAGTGATTGGGGGCATACACGTTGTAGATGATTACAGTTTGGTTATTCGTTCTGCTATCAAACACTGTTCTGATCCAATGCTGCTGTAGATTTACTGAGACACAGTTCCACTTGTTGTGATCCCAGAGGGTGGCTATGCCTCCCGAAGCTCCTCTTGCATCGCTGATGCACCCTTTGTATTGATTCTGCTGGTCTATAATGCCTCTCATTACTTGCTGATCCTGTTTTGTTTCCTGAATCAGTAATATTTCTGGCTTTTCACTGTGGATTAAATCTTTGAGGGCGAAGATTTTGGAGGGGTTCCCTAACCCCCTACTGTTCCAAGACAGTATTTTCATCATTGGATACTTGGCGTGCGGAGAGGTGCTCGCCTCTCTTGCTCTTTGTGGTTTGTTTCTTTTTCTTGATGTCCTTGAATGAAAGACTCTATTGGGGTTTGAGTTCCCATGGCTATATCTTTCTGAGCATTCTCATCCCTATGTTGCTTAGCTGATTTTCTGCCAGGTCCAGGTTTCTTATGGGTATCGCTGGCAGTTCCATGTTCTTTAGTGTTGCTTCTGGTATGTCTAGGAAAAGAGGGTTCTAGAGAAGCTTGTGATGAGGTGATCAGAAAGGGAGGGGGATCAGAGGGCTCGGAAAGGTTCAGGGGGGCTGAGGAGGATCCATAGAGGATGGATCAAGGGAGGATAAGACTAGGAAGGGGTTAGAGGAAGAGGGGATCGGAGGATCAGGAGAGGGGTGGACAGATGAAGGAGGGGAGGATGAAGATGGTCGAGAAGCAGAGGGAGCTGGAGGAACTGATTCCTGGGAGGGTTTCGGAGGAGGGGCAGACTTCTTCTTTTTGACCGATTCCCATTGGCCCTCTTGATCACCACTTTCTGCATCAACAAGTTTAGGGCATCTATTGGTGAAGTGTCCATATTCATGGCATACCTTGCATTTAAAAGGTATCTGCTCGTAATCCAGCTGCTGGATATGGCTCCATTCGTCCACTTTCAGTTTTATTGCTTCTGGTAGACCTTTGCTAAGATCCACTTCGACATAGATCCTTGCGCAAGCCTGCATGTTATCTTTTGGCTCACTGCGATCGATGTATTTGCCCACTGCATTCCCGATGGCATGGACAGACTCATCTCCCCAGCAATGGAGGGGGAGGTGAGGGAGACGGACCCATACCGGGACAGCACTGGGGATGTCCAGTTCAGGATCAAAGTCTGGAGTCCATTTGTTGAGGTAGAGGCCCCTGGAGTCCATAAAATAGGGCCCGTTTCTGAAGATTAAGTCCTTATCCTCTTTGGATTCAAAGTGAAAAGTGAAGTACCCTTTCCCACAGAACCTGATGGAGATTTTCCCTTGGATCTTGTCGGCCCAGTTTCTTTCGACCCATCTTTGTACAGTTCTAGGAGAAGGCCAGAGGCCTGTGAATTGTCCTATGAGACCTTTTTCAGCGAGAGACAAAGCTGCCATGCGTGGCAAGGCCGGAGGCAGCTGAACTTCCTGGAGCACATCTAGCTTCTTGACAAATCTTGTTAGAGCAGGCCTGGGGCGCTGCGGAGGTAGGGATTTCACCAGTTCAGAGAAAGCTCGCTGAGAGTTGACCCCCTCCAGAGGTGGATCTGAGGGGGCCATGGCCGGAGGCCAACGCCCAGGCAGGCACAGTGATCACAGGGGGAACGCAGTAGAGGGCTCGCATGCACGTCAGAGGAGCAGCGGTTCAAGGTTCACTCCACCATGAGCACAAACACAATGACACAATTATTTTTGGACAATTTTCCCCAAAACAAATGAGGGTTTTATTATTCTTTAGCAAAAATAATCACGTACAAATTACACCTAGCCGTATAGAACAGGCTTTCTAAGAAAAATATAGACGTTCCTGATTAATTATCTGACCTGAGAGAAAGATTCCTCCACCCTCTGCGTCCCTCTGTCTTGCCCAACGTCATTTTATCTGGCCTCTGGATTGACCTGCATAATGCCTGCATCACTCAAGCCTACACTACCTCTTATAGCGTCAAGCTTCCCAGTGTTGTCCCTTCTACTGCCCTACGTCTTTGTCCATGTCTCCCTGACTGATGTTGAACCCTCTCTGTCTCTCCTCCAGCTGCAACTCTCCCTTTGAATCGATTTTCTCATGCCAAACTTTGACCAGTGAGAAAATCGATTTTACTTGGGCAACTGAGTATCTGCTTGGTGTGTTTTCCAAATGAACCTCAAGCCCCTTCTTATATCTTCATGCTGGGAAACCAACAACCTAGAATAAATCATAATCAAAGGCTCAAGTCGTTTAGGCTTGATCCGTGGCTTTTTCTAGAAGCTTCACCCTTGATTAGATTAATACCCATTAATATTTTAATTTTCCTAAGTTTAGACTTAGGAACTCCATTAAAAATATTAATTATTTTAATAAAACCACTTGTTTGTGGAATTTCCCAAAATGCTTTCTCGATTCTTTGGAATACATATGATCAAGCCTCCCTGCAAAATTTGAGTCCTGGAGCACATCAGGTGCTACCCAAAATCAATAGATAAGGAAAATAAATGAAAGGAAGGACAAAAGAGATAAAATGAAAGAAAAGGAGAAGAAAGAAGAGAGAGAAAATAAAGAAGGAGAAGGAAAGAAAAACGGGGGGGGGGGGGGAAGGGGGAAGAGGAGAGAAAAAGAGGTGAAAAGAAAAGTAGGAGTTAATAGTGAGAAATTAAAGGGATCCAACTTCTACTGAATTCGATAACCCCATTCATATTGAGGTTATTGGGATGCTTATTGATCTCGAATGCTTCTCTGAACTTGCACTTAAAATAATGACCCTCCTTAGTGATGATATTAGTGTCTTCAAGGCATAAGTGGTGTTTAGTTTTGGATGAATGTTTAGGAAGAGCAGAGGAACGTAATCTTTATTTATTTATTTTAGACGCATGTTCTTTAAGTCTTATCTTAAATGACCTACCAGTCTCTCCAATGTAGCATATTCAACATGAGAAATTAATGTTGTAAACTCCTTTGAGCTGAAATAGGTCAATTTTATCTTTCACATATCTCATTTTGTGTTGGACGGTCTTAAGGGGCTTGAATGATGTTATAATTCCATTTATTTTAAGGATCTTGTCAATCTTGTTAGTGGTACCACAAATGTATGGGAGGAATGATTTCCCATTAGGAGTTGGAGAATCATGGGAAGGGGAGTTATTATTGGCTCTTTTGATGGCTCTACAAATGTCTTTGTACCTTTAACCAATACTAAGGAAAATCCTAGTAAGGTGGTCAATTTATTGTTGGAAATGATCCTTGTTAGATAATCTTATTGCTCTAGCGATTAGTGTATTAAGGATCCTCATATTTTGTGCAGGATGGTGGTGAGAATAGACATGGAGATAGTATTGGAAATCGTATTGGAAGGAAAACTGACCTAAGGCAACAAATCTATAAAAAAATATTTTCAATATTTTATCTCCTCAGTCATTTGAACAACTTTGTTCTAGTTGAATTTCACAAATCTTTACAATTTGAAAGATAATGATTTTCACCATAATTACTAACACTAAGTAATGTGAAAATCAATGTAATTTGTGTTTATTTGGAAACTTATTGACAAGTTCCAACCATGGGACTAGATTCCTCTTTTCAAGAGGACCAATTTTGACTATTGAAGTGCTAAATTTGGCCAAGGGAAAGTGCATTTTTGAATTAAAACCCACAATGTCAAATTTGATTAGGTCGGCCCTAACAGGAAAATGGACACCCTTGGAAGCCTATAAATACAAGTGACCTCAACCTCCTTTTGACATCACCAAGCATCTTCTTCTTCTCTTCTTCATTGATTGGTTTGCACATGTCTGAGGTTGGGTCCAAAAAACTAGTTCGTACAGGTCCAAGATTACAGGGTCCAAAGCTCGCATGTGTTTTAGGGTTTTGGTTTTCGACCGCAAGCTACACACAAGTGATTTTTGGCTACAACCGTAGGCTTACAGGATCGTCGATGTGGTTGGAAGGTCTCAACCCCACGCGTATCTCTTCCTCCATGCAGTTGAGCTCTAGGGTTGGATTTGACATTTCACCGCAGTTGACCAAAGGAAGGACAATTTGACTCTAATCTGGATTGATGTTGGGAACATATTTCTGAATGTTGTTGGGTTAATTTATTTAGATGATGTTGTATTGGGCTCATTGTACTCTTTTCTGAACATTTTATGACAATCTAGTAAGAAGAATATTTTCAAAGGGTTTTCCCCATAGTGGGTTTTTTACCTAGTATTTGACCAAATTTGACGCCTCTTATTGATGTGTTGATTGTCTCCTTTGTCATTGCATTTATTGTTTTATCTTCAATTACTATTGATGATTAGAAATATTAATTGTTATTGAAATATTGGTAATACAAGAATTGAATTGGGCCAAAGTAATATAAACAACATAGAACAATCTGAATTTTAACATGGTATCAAAGCTAAGGTGAAGGACAAGCCCAAAAGGAGATAGGCATTGAAGCAATCTGTTGTAGCGGTTACAACCACCCTCCAACATTTTTCCTTAGCTTCGTTTTGGAGCCTCGCTATCAACCATCGTTTGCAGCATGTCTTGCACTATCTAGTACATAGGCTTTAGCTGAGTTTCAGTGACCTTCCAGCCTGTGCATGTCAACTTGTTTGTTTCCCACCCGCAGGCTGTCATTCCGGACTTAGTCTTTTTCCAGCTGAGATTCTATCCTTGAAAATTGCACAATTTTGGAGGGGAACTAGCCTTCCCTCCAAAAATTGCGCAATCTTGTTGGGCTCTAGAATTGCGCAATCTAGTCAGGCAACCTTCCTTTTGGAAAATGCACAATTCAGTCTGACACCTAGCTTCAACTCAGAAAATGTGAAATTATGGTTGACAACCATGGCTTCAGTCTAGAAATTGCATAATGCATGAGGGACTAAAGTGATTGAAAGCACGATCTATCTTTGCGACTAGATGAGAAAGAGAATGAATAGATTTTTCGGGCAGTGTGTCACACCAATGCATTGGGTTCCCTCGAAGCGTGTATGCGAGCAACGCGCAGGTCATGTAATCTTCAAAGATTCCATGTCTTTCACATGAGCCTACAATGCCAACTGTGTGTCTGACCAAGGCTACTTGGCCTCCACCATCATATGTTTTATGCATCAAGTTATTCCAGAGCTCTTCCAAGATTTCAAAGTCGTTTCCATAAGACATACGCTCTAGAAGAGAAACTCTGAAGTTAGTCATGATAGGTATGCAAAGATTCAAAACAGATAGAGGATTCAGCTTGTCATCTGGATCCAGCTTGACGGTGCTGGACCCACCAACATGTAAAGGGATCTCCCAAGTAAGAAGTCTCAACTAGACCTCAGACTGTTTGGTGTAGGAGTCCTAGCAGTGGGTCGTACGGTATCGCCTTGACCACGGTTGCGTGCAAAGGCAAGTAGGATGTCCTTTTTGGTAGCAAGGGTGTGACTAGCGCAGCAAGCCAAGGAAGGTGCATGAAGGGTTCTAACACATGGAATGTGGAATGAGTGCGCCCCTTAGAAACCTATGGAAACACGCAGCTTGAAAAGGAACACACGAGCAAAGATACATCACTAGCTGGAAAGTAGGTTAACCAACGATCCAAAGTGATGGTTAAACCGACATCACATCTCAATAAGATCCATATGAACATATATAGAAAAGTCCATACATACATGCGTAAGCAAACAATTACATATATCATTAGAGTAACCAAGATAGTTGAATACAATAACAACATATGCATGAAACATGATGGCTCTGTTACATTAAGAAAGTGAAATTTCCAATCATACATACAACAATGTCCAAATACTAGTCCTAAAAACAGAACATTACAATCACTACCACCAGCTCCTCAAAAGAGATATACTAGTTTTGCACTGTGGAGAAGCCAAGGCTCGTTACAATACACTCCAAGATTTCTCTAAGATACCCCTATAGGAAGCTTGGCTCCCAAAAGCCTGTACAATGAGTTATGAGGTTCTATAAATAGAAAAGGGTGGGGTGACCCTTGACATTCCCCTTTGTGACTCTTTAGTCCATGATACACCAATGGAAAATACGTTCTGTTTGAAGTGAACCTTGATGAAACACAACACCTGCGAGCTAACTAGTATCACCTTCTCTAATAGGTTGTTTTTGGGTTAACCCTTGTCAGCTTAGTCAAGTAGAGTAAGGTGAGGGAGAAAACCTTAACAAGTATGTCAGAGGTATATACAAGATACTTTTCTAAAGGAACAACCTCTTTTGCTCTCAATAAGTTGGGATGCCTCTTCTACCTCTGAAATGAATAAGTGCTATGACAGTTTTTGAAAAAATGAAAATATGAAATTTTTTGAAAAAATGAAAAATGAATAAGGCGAAAGAAGAGAAAGGCTTCCTGTGCAGAGAGGTGATGCAAGTAACTCTGTCGGGGTGCTGACCAGGCTCACTGGCAACAAAGCAATGCTTGTGTTCCGACATGACTTCGTCGGGGTACTGTCCAAGCCTACGGGTAGCGAAGAAGCACTAGAGATTAAACTTAAACTCTCATTGTCATATTTCTTGTGTACCAATATACCCCTCATACACAATCAAAAGAACTATGTTGACTTGGCTTGGAGTGTGTGATGACCGACCAAGAGCATGGAAAGTGCTACATCTTTAATCAAGCTAGTGTGGAAATCAAGATGATCAGAGAACTAAACAATACTCTCAGATTGAAATCCAATATAAACCAACACAAACATGTACGTGTACACTGATTTGATCATTTGTGCACAAATTTTCTATTAGTTCCAAGTACTAGAGTTAAGTTTCTAATTAAAGAGTTGATCCTCCTCTCTCTCCAAGATTGAAATCCAATCTAAACCAACACAAACATGTATGTGTACATTGATTTAATCATGTGTGCACAAATTTGTTGTTAGTTCCAAGTACTCGAGCTAAGTTTCTAATTAAAGAGTTGATCCTCATATCCCACGGATGAAAACATACATGCAAACAAAAAAAATCATCGTTATCACTCTTAATAAGAATTTGAGGCATTGTACATATGGAATTTTATCTAAAATGCTCAAGAAGCACTTGGAGAAAGCAAAATCTTCATGGATAGCTCGCTTTTCAAAACCCTGGGTATAGAGGAACTATGTCTTTTGGAATTTTCCCTTACACAATTATATTTTATATTTAATTTTTTTTTACATTAATTTTAATAAAAAAATGATTGAAAATGGTCTATATTTGTTTTACCTCTATTTTGGTGCATAACAAGTGAGTTCTTATTTTAATAAAAAAAGATTACAAGGTAAATGAGTATGATTAAGTAGACAAGGAAGAATATATACCTCTAGTTTCATGCATAACATTAGCAAAGAAATGGCGTGGCAAGAGGGGGAGGGATTCTCATTAATCCCAAAGGAATCATAGAAGATAGATATGCTTGGGGGCTTGGATGGAAGACAAATAATCAAGCTGAAGCATATGGATTGTTTCTGGGCCTCACATGGGCTCAAAAGAAAGGAATAAAAACCTTGCAGGTGCTGGGAGACTCCATGATTATAAGCATATGAACTATGTATCATCTGCAAGAAACACAATATTAAACCAAATTATCAAGAGATCCCAAGGGATGATCCCATCCTTCGATTCGATGACCTTTGTCCATATTCTAAGAGGAAATAATCAAGAAGCCGACAAACAAGCTAACCCTGCTTTCCAATTGATATAAGAAAGGAGCGGGGTGAATGATGTCGTGAGCACAACTAAGATCCCATAAGTTAGTTAATGACTTACAATTCCTGGATAGTGGAGGATGAGCTAAGCCTGGCTTGGGTGATATCAAACCTTAGAATTAGGGAATTTGAGTATAAATTCATTGGGTCGACTCCTTGGTCTGCCCTCCTGCCCCTTATCCCTCTCCCTCCCCTGCCTCTTCCCTCCCCCTCCCTTTGGCCCCCCTCTCCCCTATTCATCCTTCTCATCCCTTCCCTCTGACATCCCCCTTTCTTTTCCACGCTCGTGCCCCTCTCATTTTCCGTCCCATCTCCCCTCCCTTCCGTCATGTTCCCCTTCCTTGCCCACCTCGTACCCCCGACACTTGGGCCCTGCAGAACATCTCCTTGCGTTCCCTGGCTTGATCAAGAGCCTCGTGGCAAGCATGTCCTTTGCTTACACCCGCAACGTGTATGTTATCATCACTCAAGTACCATCTCTTTTAATAATAGGGATATCTCAGTACGTTTTCAGTTCACTCGCCCTGGTAATCTGTGCGGGATAAGGGGAAGAGATCAACAACATTTAGTTTAGGAACACAGATTGATCCAAAACACTCGTGGGAGGACACTCAATATGAGAAAGAATTACAAGGATCAATGCTGGGAAATTAAGGCAGAAGGCTGGGAATTAATGGAAGATCATTGGGATCATAACCCCATCAGATTCCTTAATAGCAACTGCATCATCTCGCAGCACTGTTACTGCGATATAAGGAACAATAGTTGGAGAAGTTTGCATGGGTTAATGCTCCTTCCTGCTCAGGTGGCCTCCGTGCAGGCCTTGAGGCTGAAGCTGAGGTCGTCGAGTGTTTGTAGTGAGGACTGGAATACTAGGAAGAATCCTAGGGAGCCGGGTGAGACAGGACTTTCGAGTGGGAAGCAGTAGGGATTCGCGGGTCTAATGATTGTGGTTGGTTTGAGGGGTAGCGTTGAGTTGGGAATTACTTGTTTGTTGATCTAGGGGGGGTCTTTGGATCAAACCCAAAAGAAAAGTTTGGACACCGAAGTGCAGAGGGAGGATTGTCAGAATCCAGTTGTCTTTGACTATACAATAGCTGTGAATTCTCTCAAGTTCCATGTCTGGGAGGAGATCTAGGGCCAGGACACTGGAGAAGTGATTTCGAAGGAGAAAAATCATGGGGAAGTGGCCTGAAGTATAATTGTCGGGCATGATACAATCGTTGGGGCTGGTAATGAAATTCCACTGAATTGGAATGTCCGTTTGATCTTGGTCGGCTCTGTGTCTACTAAAGGTGAGAAGGCTTCTACTCCTCTATTATGTGAAGGGATCTTGAGTAATATCCTTAGGGTGGTGTGGCTGGCCTGCAAGTAGGACTGGTGGGTCAAGGAAATCTTGGACTTGAGTGGGGGGAACATAAATAATTGCGACTTTCTGGGATGTCAGAAGATGGATCTGAGGAGTCAGATAGAAGAAGGCATTCCTTGGTCGAGCTCTTGGGGGAGCCGGAGGCAGAGGTCAGGTTGACAAGGTGCTAGAAGAATTCAGCCAACCTACACCACTTGCGAGCAAGAGCACTTGGAATTTAGAGAAGGCCTGACGGCTTTGCAATGCAACATCTACATTCAGCAGCGAGATAATCTCATAATGCAAGAGAGTCAACTGGAGAAGAGGGACCGAATCCATCAGCTAGAGGATGAAGTGGAAGCACTACGTCAACAAATTGAGCAGTTGAAACTCATGGTGGCAGAGATCAACAAGAACAATGAGGAGGACTCCACTGATCAGGACCTATACAAGAATGCCAAAGTAGTCCCAATCAAGTTGGACCTGAACAATCCAGTGCCTCCAGACTTTTAGACTTTTCTGCTCTTTCTTGATTTTCAAATGACAAAATGTAAATGCAAATTTTTGTTACTTCAATTTTGTAGAATCTACAGTGATAAGATATTTGTGAATGGGAATTTTTGTATGCACTACAGAGAACACTTGTATAGTGGGTATGCAAACCAAATGATGTATCACATGTCCTTAGAAGGCTGGAAATCACTATGTAAAATCTCGGTTTTGTTTGCAAACGAGTGTGTCGTATTTAAATAAAAAATCTACTCATTCTGGTTAAAAAAAAACATTAACAAAGAAAGCATATGTTCCATCCACAGTTCGTTATTCCCTAATGGTATCCTATAACCATAATATCTATTCACATAACATGTTCATCACAAGCTATAACATTATGGATGTTTACTGGCACACTCACATCCAAAAATAAATAGAGATAATGATACTTAGTAAAAATGTTGTACCATCATATAAAATTCCATTTACAAGAATTACATTGGCACATATAACATTGATTTCCCATTATGAAGAAATAGTAAACCTATAGAAATATTCAACATTCAACATTCAATACTAAAATACTCTAGCAAAGTGCATTGTATTAATCAATTGAATAAACAAACTAAAGGAAAAACTTATCTATTTGAAAGTTGAAGGCCAACATTAACTTAGGTAGATAAATGTTCCACCCAACCATACACTCTATTGCGCTTATTCTTTTTATACTAGGCCACCCCAATTGAGGCTATGATACCACTAAGGAAAATTAGAACATTTTTATGGAAATCATTCTATCTTAGGAAAAAAAATTACCTATCCCATTGTCTCACCACTAATTTTTTTCTTGGAACAACACAACTATTTTGGTGACACATTGCTTTCCTTACATAGAAAAAGGAGAATACCTTCCTTATCTACTCAATATTCCCTCAAAATTCTCTGAGCTCTCCCTCTATGTGTGCATAGAGGGTCTAGATACTATCCATTAACTCCAACAACATTTACTTAGTTCTTGACCTTTTTCAAGTTTTAAAGGCTTCCTTGCTTGGTCGTTCAACCCACACTATGCTTTCCTCCTTAGATTATATCCATGGATTCTCCATCACATAGCTTGATATCTTTCCTGGATCCCTTTCCAACCTAATTTTTGAATCTCTCTATGTTCTCCCTCTCTAGAATTCGCTTCTTTTCCAAGGAATTAGCTTCTAACCATTTGAATATCTTCCTTATCTATTTTCATAATCTATACATATTTATGTAGTTCTCATCACATGAATTCAAAATGGTCTCTATCATTCCTTGATCAACCTCCTAGTATGAATCAATACCTCTAAAACTACTTTCATGGATGTTAACATCAACCAAGAGAGAATGAATTTACCTCTCCCTCTATTTATTTCTCTCTTATAACCTACTTCTCTTCCATATGATTTTCCTTTTCTATTGTGTCTAGCCCCATGCATCTCTCTTCAATATTCTTTGCATGAGTTCATAATGGTCACACACCATTCATGTGAATGTGAAATGGCCTCCACCATTCACCTTAGAACCAAAATTAATTATGTCATTTAGGTGATCATTGTATTGTACTATGTTGCTTGTCTTAGTCCAATAATGACCAACAATGAATTATTCCTTCTTCCGTACAACTATTCACATACATGCCTCTAAGACTACATGAATCGTTGGCTCTCTATAGTCAATTTCCTACATCGAATCATGATTTTGTTCCCTCCCCATCAACCACATGTGTGGGGGGTGTTGTAGCATCAATTGTCCATTGTTATTTAAGTTTTATTTTCAGTTTTATAAAATCAAAAAATATGAAAGAAATGGTTGATTTTATGTTTTTAATGGCTTTGAAAGTGATAAACCCACGAGAAGATCTGGGCCGTTCCATCAACAGGCCACAGAACCAGCGGCAATCGCATTGTTAACTAGAATGGGTTTATTTCGGAGATCGGACACGACGGTGTATCAAACACAGTTTACATTCGCTGAAGTCCAGACTAATATCAGCCGTCCATCGGAAGAGACGGGATCCGACGGATGTCGGGTCAAATATCGGGTTCGAATATCAGGTCATAAAGTGATCAAGTTCCACCTTTTGAATCAGACCTGATAAATTATTAATGGCAGTTTTATTTTCCTATCGGGTCTGGATATCGGGGCGGCAAGTCATCAGGTTTTATCTTTAAAATCAAACCCGATAAATCATCAAATGCAGTTTTTATTTCCTGTCGGGTCTATATGGGAGTCAAAGGTGCGTTGAAAAGGTGGACGCATCAGGTTTTATGAATCAGAGTGTAATTCTTTTAAGTTCCGTGGGCCCGACCCATCGTTTAAATGTCATGCAGGTTCAAGAAGCGCGATCAAGCGATAGTTTGATAAGTACTTTAAGGTGCGCCGCAGGAAAGTAATGAGCATGAAGGTTAGTCAAAGCTCGACCCCCACAGTTGACCGTGACGTTAGCACGGTTGACCAAAATGTGCGGTCAGAAATCACCGCGGGGGTTCAACCTCGTTGAGGCTCCCATACATTCTTTACCCCCCACAGTGCTTTCGAAGCCTTCCGCCCTTCATCCACTGCTCCGTTAAGGCTCAAAGATACAGATTCGAATAGAGAATGACCATCATCTTCTAACTTCTATTACTTCTTGTTATTTTATGTTCTTTAGAATGAGGTGTCTTTTACCCTCTGTATAATATTTTGTAATAATTTTTACTTTAGACAGTTAGGGAAATAGTTAAGTAGTTTGATAGTTTTGATGACTACCAACTGTCTCATAAGGTATAAAAAAGGAAAATTAAGAGAGAATGGGTTCGAACTTTGGAGAACCTGGATACTAGGCCACTGTATTCCTAATACAACTCTTGATTAATGAAAGAATCATAAGTTTTCCACACATTGTTGGGTATGATTTTGTGTCTTCTCTGTTATGTGTCATCATATGTTTTCTTCCTTTAAGTATGGTAATGAAGCTGTAGGTCTTTATTTGCTTATGTAAATGAAGTTAAAATCCCTTAAAAGAGCGCTCCTATACTTGAAGTTCTTACCTCTGCAATTCTTCTAAGTTACAGATAGTAGTTTCTGTGTAAGACAACATATTATCTTTAACTTCTCTAAGTGTTACAGATAGTATATTATGTGTAAAACAACATATTGTCTTTGACTTCTTCTAGCTTTCTTCATTTATCATTTATATTCAGCAATCAAATGGCATTCTGATATTTTCATGTCACCTAAGTATTGAGGTTTAAAAACCAAGTCTCCCAGGTCCTTCATTTTAGAACACAACATACAATTAAGTGACAAACAAGTGACAGTCTTTATAATCATTAATGTCTTAAGCACAATTTCTACACAGCCAGGAAATTGGTTTCTTAAGGTACACCATTAATTGGAACCGTTGCTGGGGAGAGAAGATAAGAACAATTTTCCCTGGGTTTTCAATATCTTCCTCTGGTTGTTCAGTGAGGAGGAAATATTTGGCTGTTTGGAACAAAAGCAATAACTTTGGCTTCAAGGAGACCCCATACAAGGTCAGATACCTCATAGCAGAAAGTTCAAGCCCTTTCAGATCCTAAAAGGCTAGTTTCCAAGAGGGTTGGAAGGCCTAAAACTCCACTTACACCAAGTCCTACACTGTCTGCACCAGGCAGCAGTTCATCACATCTTTCACATTCATCTTTTATTGACCAAGAGTCACCTTTTACATCCAATTCATTCCAAGAACCCAACTGTCAGGAACAGTCTTTAGAGTTTGTTTCTTTTTCAGTATCTGCTATAGTTATTCAGCCTGAACCTATAACTACATTACCACCTTTTCACACTCCATTTACTCCTCAGTTAGGTTCCACATCTGCTGGTAATCAAGGTTCAGTAAATTCAGGAGAAAATATGGCAGCACCTGCATTTTTGATGAATAGGTATGCACCTATTCAATTGCCACAACAGTTGAATCAAATGCCACAAGAATACTTGAAGATTCTTCCTCGTTTCACAGGGGAAGATGAACAAACAACAGAGAATCATGTATCAGTATTTTGTAATTTTGCAGAAAACCTAAATGTTGAACATCTAGATGTTGTTCTAAGACTTTTTGTTCAATCCTTGGATGGAGAAGCAAGAAAATGGTTTAAAGGGATTCCTAATAACTCTATTCCTTCTTGGGAAGAGATGGAGCGCCTGTTCACCCAAAGATGGGGAGAAAAAAGAGATCATGGGTATTCACTCACAGAGTTTAATGCTATCAAGAAGAAATCTGATGAAGGTGTTGCTGAATTCATCAGAATATTTAATAAATTGTACAATAGTCTTCCAGTGGAGATTAAGCCCCCTCCTGCTAGTGCAAAAATAACTTTTGTAGGGGCTTTTGAGTCAGATTTTGGATTTACATTGAGGGAGAGGAGATCCCCAACCCTTGATTAGATCCAATAGATGCATTAGAGATAGAAGCAAATCTAGTGGTTGCAGGTAAAACACCAGATACACAGCCTATCCAAGATAAGGGAAAGGCTAAAGTAGAATCCTCTCAAGATCAAACATTAGAGGATATGAATAATGTAATTAGAAAATTTTCAAATAAATTGATTAAATTAGAATTAGAGAGTAAGAATTCTCAGAGACAAGTACAACAAAATAGAAATTTTAATCCTCAATATAGGAGACAACCTCTGCAAATTTTACAGAGGGAGAGAAAAGATCAAGATCAGATTCAAGCACCACTGTATATAGAGGCAGATCCTGATGGAGTACCAGGGCATCCCAAGGATCATGATGACCATATTTTCAAATTTTATGTAGTAGATGAAGATGAACTAGGTGTTGAGGGAGGATAATATAGTGAAACATATGTCATCTATGATGATAATGAAATTGATGAATGGAAGTGGTTTTCTGATTTTATGCAGGCAGAACTACATAAGAAATATGACTTGAGATCAAGGAAAAGATCTAGAAGTCAAGAAGATGAAGGTGAGCAGCAAGTTCCAGCTCCCTTACAAAAGGCGACTCCACAAAAACAAGAACCACAACCTGCAAAACAATTGAATAAAGGAAAGCAGTAATAGAATACAAGTAGCAAGACTCAAATGCTCCAAGGTGAGTCTTCTCAAGACAAAAGTGAAAAAATTCCTTTAGAGAAACTTATTTCCATTCCACAAGAGATTTCAGTCATGAAGAAAAGTGAAGATGAGAATGAAAGGAATACTAAACAGGGCCATGTGTTTAGTGTTACCAAAGAGCTAGAAAAGACTAGAATTCAGGTACCCCTCACAGAGTTGGTTAAAACACCAACTTATCAAAGAGAAAGTACAGAGTTTATCAATATATATCAGAATGTGAATATAAATGACATTGTGAATTTGCAAGAAGATAAACCAGTAGTGGTTTTTGGTTCACATGTGGAGGAGGTAGATTCTTCAACATCTCCTTTCTACATTTCTTTATTGGTTCATGATTTACTCGTGCACAATTTTATGTTTGATTCAGAAGCCTCACATAACCTTATGCCATTATCAGTGATGAAATAGCTAAACCTACAAGTTACTAGACCTTATAGAGACTTGTATTCTTTTGATTCACATAAAGTCAAGTGTTTGGGGGGCATTAAAGATGTGGTGGTGTCACTAGCCCAGATTCCAGCCAAAAGTTTGGCAATGGATGTAGTGGTAGCAGATATCCCTGCTAGGTTTGGAATGTTACTATCTAGGTCATGGGGGGGCTAAATTGGGTGGTGTTTTGAAGCTAGATTTTTCTTATGTTGTCATACCAATTTTTAGTAGGGAAGAAAGGAGGTTGTACAGAGAAACAAGATTTATTAGAACAATCACAAATAACAAAGCAAGTAATTCACCTGTATATAGTCAGGAAAAAGATGACTTATCTTGCTTCATGCTGCATGACAATGCAGAATTGGCTGAAGATAACCAGAGGCAGCTTACTTTAGCCTGTGTAAATAAAGAGATGCAAACAGAAGGGGTGTGGAAGTGCTTCTTTGATGGAGCCTATTCTAAAGAAAGAATAGGTGTTTCACAGGATGAAGGTCTTCAAGTTCATCAGTTGGGTGTTGGGCATAGAGAAGAAAACCAGCAAGAACCTTCATACATAGAGACTTTCTTTTTTGGAGTTGATCAGGACCATATTTTTTCTTATACTTTTCAAGATCCTGTGGCAGCTTACATGGAGAAATTTATTAACAACCTACACATACCATTTTGTGGATATATTCCTATTTTTGTTGTGAGTTTCCATTATGCATAGGTTATTTTCCGTTCAAGATGAATTGTATTTTTAAAATTCACTGGTAGAATGGTTCTAGATCAGGCACTCAAATGCTAACCTGGTACCATTGGAAGATTGACTTCACCTGATTGAGATCAGTCATGTACATAGGTAGAAACATGTACATAAATAAGCTCAGGGGTCAAGCATTCAGTTTTAGTTGTAGTTATTCAGTTTAATTTTAGTTGATAAATAAGGGTGACTTTCCCAGTTGGAAGTCGGTTTGCAGAGGTTTTAGATTTCAAGAATGTCAGGTTTTAGTCTTTCAAATCTCAGGGTTTTTAGAATTTCAGACTCCATGCCCAACTAAGGCTACTGATCTACGATTCTCAACACTTTGTTATCAAAGCACAAGCATCCTATCATTGTAGATACTGAAATGAATTCAAAGTAGAAATGCCATAGAATTTAAATTGATTAAGAAATATATGACTCCATGCCCGAGGTGAAGGCACTAATCTGCGGTTCTTAGTGCTTTTGTGGAAAAATCACTATCCCCAGGTGGAGCCAGATGTTGTAGCATCCATTGTCCATTATTATTTAGGTTTTATTTTCATTTTTATAAAATCAAAAAATATGAAAGAAATGGTTGATTTTATGTTTTCAATGGTTTTGAAAGTGATAAAATCGTGAGAATATCTGGGTCATTCGATCAACAGGCCACAGATCCAATGACAATTGCATCGTTAACTAGAATGGGTTTATCTCGGAGATCGGATGCGACAGTGTATCAAACACAGTTTACATTCGCTGAAGTCCAGACTAATCTCAACCATCCATCGGAAGAGATGGGATCTGACGAATATCGTGTCAAATATAGGGTCGGAAAGCGATCAAGTTCCATCTTTTAATCGGACCCGATAAATTATTAATTGTAGTTTTATTTTCCTATCAGGTCCAGATATCAGGTCGGCAAGTCATCGGGTTCTGTCTTTAAAATCGGACCCGATAAATCATCAAATGCAGTTTTTATTTCCTATCGGGTCCATATGGGAGTCAAAGGTGCGTTGAAAAGGCGTACGCGACAGGTTTTATGAATCAGAGTGTAATTCTTCTAAGTTTTGTGGACCCCACCCATCGTTTAAATGTCATGCAGGTTCAAGAAGCGTGATCAACCGATAGTTTGATAAGTACTTTAAGGTGTGCCGCGGGAAAGAAATGAGCACGAAGGTTAGTCAAAGTTCGACCCCTGCAGTTGACTGTGACATTAGCACTGTTGACCGAAATATGTGGTCAGAAATCACCGCAGGGGTTCAACCTCGTTGAGGCTTCCATACATTCTTTACCCCCCGCAGTGCTTCCGAAGCCTTTCGCCCTTCATCCACTGCTCCGTTAAGGCTCAAAGATATAGATTCGAACAGAAAACGACCATCATCTTCTAACTTCCGTTACTTCCTATTATTTTATGTTCTTTAGAATGAGGTGTCCTTTACCCTCTGTGTAATATTCTGTAACAATTTTTACTTTAGACAGTTAGGGAAATAGTTAAGTACTTTGACAGTTTTGATGACTACCAACTATCTCATAAGGTATATAAAAAGGAAAATTTAGAGAGAAGGGGTTCGAACTTTGGAGAACCTGGATACTAGGTTACTGTGTTCTTGATACAACTCTTGATTAATGAAAGAATCATAAGATTTACACACGTTGTTGGGTATGATTTTGTGTCTTCTTTGTTATGTGTCATCATATGTTTTCTTCCTTTAATTATGGTAATGAAGTTGCATGTCTTTATTTTCTTATGTAAATGAATTTAAAATCCCTTAAAAGAGCGCTCCTATACTTGAAGTTCTTACCTTTGCAATTCTTCTAAGTTACAGATAGTAGTTTCCGTGTCAGACATCATATTATCTTTAACTTCTCCAAGTGTCACAGATAGTACATTCTGTGTAAAACAACATATTGTCTTTGAATTCTTCCAGCTTTCTTCATTTATCATTTATATTCAGCAATCAAATGGAATTTTGATATTTTCATGTCACCTAAGTATTGAGGGTTAAAAACCAAGTCTCCCAGGTCCTTCATTTGAGAATACAACATACAATTAAGTGACAAACAAGTGATGATATTTATAATCATTAATATCTTAAGCACAATTTCTACACAACCAGGAAATTGGTTTCTTAAGGTACAATAGGGGGTATAATGATGAATGAATGAATAAAAAAATCAACTCGTCCCCAACACCTCATGAGACCTCATTTCCCCTTATTGTGGGGACATGATTTTTTTCAAAGAAAATGTGAGAAAATCTAGGTTTGACCACTCCTCTCACAATTCCCATGATGAAGGTACTTATCTCCTTGATTTCGTAATTGTGGAATGATCTGAGTTGACTCAACTCCCAGATTTAACCAAGATCTTTTACTTCCGTGATGTTGTTACAATTGCATTTAAAAGAGCATAAAGGAACATATATGCATGCTATAAAGAAGAGGGAACATGGCAAAAATCAACAACATAAAACACAAGACGTTGATAACAAAGTTCGTCCAGTGTGGACTACGTCTTCGGGACCCGGTGTCAAGATGGTGTAGGCCGCTGCATTAAGTGTTGGAAAGAGTGATGACGTACATGAATGTGTTTTGTCTATCATGCGAGGAATATGCCCTCATGAAGGAGTGGCTCCACGAGATGTTCCGCTACAGGAACTCTCATTCACAAAAGGACTCTATCAGCATGACGTAAATTCACGTATGACAATAATGAGCATCCCACCAACATGGCATCAAAGGGATCTCAATTCAAACATTCATGGAGACACATGAGCATCCCGTTAACATGGAAACAAAGGTATCTCAATCAAAACATGACAATAAGTACATATCACATCAAGATCAAAACAAGATCTCACATCAAACATCAAACAGAGATCTATACAACACAATGCATCTCATGCGAAGAGACAAAGAAGTACATGATCACACTGCATATACCTCACATCAAGGAGTTATCTGAAGAAGAGGACGATAAACTATTGGATCTGGCTGCACCATCAATCTCATGGCGTCGAATCTCATGGAAATGACTGCTCTCACATTGAATGCCGACACTTGCACTCCACTTTGAAAACTGGATGAAAATGGAATGATCAAATGGAAAATCTGATTACACCATCAGATTCGTGGCGTCGAATAGTGTAAAATCGACTGTCAAATTTATGAATTCTCACAAAGTGAAAATCTGGGGCTCTAGGAATCTTTTAGATTCCCCTAGATTCCTCAAAGATTCCCTCCTCCGGGTCATCTGAAGATATGTTGCTCAAACCAGAATACCGATCTCGCCATTAAGATCCTTGTGAAATTTTGAGAAGAATGAGTATAAAGTTGGTTGCATTCTAAATCTAGGAAAATTCAGCCTCCAAGGAATTTGGAAGATTCCCTCAAGATTCTTGAAGATTCTCCTCCACTGAGAATCTGCAAATCTTCTGCTCAAAAGGTGAATCCAACCTTGCCATTGCGTTCCTAGCGAAAATCTGAGAAAAATGACTGCAAACTTGATTATATTTGATAAAATGAACTTTTACCTCCCAAGGAATCTTTTTGGCATCTTAAGATTCACTGCAAAAAATCTGTCTCGGAAAGCATGCCATCATCGTTCCGCCTATGTGGACTGCGTTATGTTTCCACTACTTAGAACTCCGTTCTCAGCCTCCGTTCCGCTCTCGATTCCCCGTTCCATCTCCGTTCTCCCCGTGCAAATGAAAGTCGGGTTTATATATGATTTCGAGGGCGGAGCTACCAACAAGGACGTTGTGGCACATCAGTTAGGCGAATGAAGCAAAGGTGGGAGGTTGGGGGATCAAATCCCGACCCCTTCAAAAATACACGGTGCAATGATTATTTTTTGGCGCGTTGCGTTATTAATTTGGTAACAATTAACATTTGGTTGTGACCATGATATGTTTTTTTGTAGAGCAGTTTGGTACGCTGCCATATGGGGCCGCCCGGTGGGGGCCAACCCACATGGGCTGGGTGGGTTCAATCCCCACCGGATCCACAACTCCATTACTTTAAATATATTTGGGCCATGTTTTTTCGGGCAGTTAACATTTCAAATGGCAAACGGTTGTTGTTGTTTTTTTTTTTTTTTTTAAATATTAGGATATGGTGTTATATGTTTATACACCATACTAAATTTAACATACCCACACCATTACCCTTTTGAAAAATTCGGTGGGATTTGTATCCACGTGATTTTTGTGATATAACAAACCATGCTATGGACTCGTTCGTGTTTTTTCTAACCATAATTTATATGATTTTTGTTTTGATATCCACATTTTAATATATGGTCTCCTTTTTAATGATTTTTTTTTTTTTGTTTTTATATGATTTTTGCCATATTAAATGATTTGTTATGGGATTTTAGTATTATTTTCTTGTCTTTTGGCAGGAGATAAGGAACCACTGGATAAGCACCAAGTGTCAATGGCTAATAGGCCATTAGTCGACTGCCATGTAATCTGTGGGTCCCACTTGTTGACTGGGATGTCATGTGGCACACTGTGGGACCCGCTTATTTGCTTGTCATGTCAAACTTTGAAGAGCTCTATCTCCCTCATACGAGCTCAGATTTGAGTGTCGTTTTCGTACTGTTGGAATTAGGGTGATAAAAACTTTGATCTGATGCTGGTTTGGGATCAATATGACCACTTTGAATTTTGACCCTTTCTGACTCCTCTGGGACTTCTGCATATGTTTGGAGCCACCTGGATCAATCCTCCCCACTGAGGAGCTTTTGGTCCTTGAAAGGCATGAAAATAATCTACAACTCCTTTGTACCTTGTCTGCACTTACAAGTGTCTGATAAGTCACCCTTCCTTCTCCTCCACCTTTGTCCTTTGGAGCCATAAGCGATAAGCTGACACCTAGAATCTCTGCAAACCTGTAGTACATTGTTTTGCAAATTACATGCTTGATTTACATGACCAACTAATGACCCAAGATTCCCATACTTGCCACAAGTTTATAACACATACTCGGTGGTCCAATTTACATCAAAAGGGAAACAATGCCCGAACTATGAAAACAAGGCCAACATATCATTGTTGCTTCAATAAGTGATGGAAAACACATCATCAATGCAACACATGATTTACAAAAATAAGGCCAAACACTATTGTTTCTTTGACAAGTGATGGAAAAACAACATCACTTTCACAACTTAACATGCAACACAAAATAAGACCAGACATCATTATTGCTTAACAGGTGATTGAAAACACATCATCACTTTTACATTTTAAAGTGCAACAAATGATTTACAAAAGCACGACCATGACGAGCTAACATATCTAGAAACCATTTTTCACTTATCACTGTGAATGGGTCATCCCCGGGTGGTGGTTTTGCTTGTAGAACGTCTTTTTCAATTGGTTCATGCATTGACGCTTTGTCTTTGAGGTGCTGCTTTGGATGGAGCCTCCAACATGTGGCTCTTTGATGGCCACCTCTTTCGTAATGACTTCAATAGGTCTTCTTTACCTTCTTCTTTTCCTGCTGTTGAGAGGGTTTTTCATGCCTCATCCTTTTTCGTGTTGCTATTCTTTTCCAACACTCGACAGGTACATGGTTATGTAAACCATAAAAAGTACATGTTTTTCGATTCCATGTTTTACGTTCACATTAACAACATGATTGTAATCAAAATGAACATTCAAATATCAAGACTGGTTATACCTTTCCTTGTTGTCTCTGGTGTAATTATGGCAATGAGAGCTTGCCTCAACTCTTTCCTTGCAATGGGCATTGCCATGGGATGATTGTGATGTGTTCCCATCATTCTCTTTCCTCGATGATTTCAACGATGTCTTGGAAGAATCTGACACCTTCGAGCATTCTCCTTTGGTGTATCCCAAGCTTGCAAATCGAGGTCTCTGCTCAACCTCTAATGGTTGAGTTATGCCTTGGTTATTAACACCAATTTCTTCCTCCTTGTACCTCATCCTGGTAAGGAGCATCATGTTTGTCCCTGTAATTGGTATCTCCACATTTCCAACAGAAATCATACTATGTGAAGACGAAACTGAAGGGAAATCAACATCTTTTACCTCCATTGTCGATTTGGAAAGAAATGATGAGGGCTTCTCATTATCTGTTGTTGGTGGTTTGTTGACTGTCGTGGTGCATTCCCAACTTCCTTTCCGACATACCAAAGTCCTATATGACGGGATAATTCCTCTACTTTGATGGGGTTGACAATGCCTTGGCCATTAATGCCCAAGCCTTTTCCTTCATACCCCATTTTCCTCAACAGTTTGGAGCCAATTCCTGTGGTATGATTTTCCAAAACAATGAAATCATCATCAGGAAACATACATGAAGTAAGAGAACTACTTTTTACCTCACATGGGTCACGCTGCAGCTTTCCCAAGGCCTCGTCCTTAGCTTGCAGCTGTCATAGCAGATTATGCTTCTCCTCTTTCTATTCTTGTAGAAGCGTCTTCAATTCAGTGTTCTCTGCTCGAAGACTCTCGTTGTTGTGCTTCAGTTCTTCTAGGGCCTCTTCCGTGGCTCGCAAATGAAACTGCAACCGCTCCTTTTCATCTGTCTCTTTTTGTAGAGCTTCATACATTATTTCCACCTTTTTGGACACTCTGAGCATGGTCTCGTACATCGCTTTGTCATCCTCCATCGCTGCACGTTCCATTGTTCACGCTAAAAATTCACATCCACGCAAAGACTGCTCTGATACCAAACTTGATCTGAGTTGACTCAACTCTCGGATTTAACCAAGTTCTTTTACTTTCGTGATGTTGCTAGAATTGCATTTAAAAGAGCATAAAGGAACATATATGCATGCTGTAAAGAAGAGGGAACATGACAAGAATCAACAACATAAAACATAAGACGTAGATAACGGAGTTCATCCAGTGTGGACTACGTCTCCGAGCCCCGGTGTCAAGATGGTGTAGGCTACTGCATTAAGTGATGGAAAGAGTGATGATGTACATGAATGTGTTCTCTCTCATGCAAGTAATATGCCCTCACGCAGGAGTGGCTCCACAGGATGTTCCGCTGCAAGAACTCTCATTCACAAAAGGACTCCTATCAACATGACATAATTTCACATATGACAATAATGAGCATCCCGCCAACATGGCATCAAAGGGATCTCAATTCAAACATACATGGAGACACATGAGCATCCCGTCGACATGGTGACAAAGGGATCTTAATCAAAACATGACATTAAGTACATCTCACATCAAGAACAAAACAAGATCCCACATCAAACATCAAACGCGAATCTATACAACACAATGCATCTCAACGAAGAGACAAAGAAGTACATGATCACACTGCATATACCTCACATCAAGGAGTTATCTGAAGAAGAGGATGATAAACTGTTGGATCTGGCTGCACCATCAATCTCTTGGCATCAAATCTCATGGAAATGATTGCTCGCACATTGAATGCTAACACCTGCACTCCACTTTGAAAAGTGGCCGAAAATGGAAAATCTGGTTACACCATCAGATTCGTGGCGTAGAATAGTGTAAAATCGACTGTTAAATTTCTAAATTCCGACAAAGTGAAAATCTGGGGCTACAGGTATCTTTTAGATTCCTCCTAGATTCCTCAAAGATTCCCTCCTCCGCGTCATCTGAAGATATACTGCTCAAATCATAAAACTAATCTCGCCATTGAGATCCTTGCAAAATTTTGAGAAGAATGAGTATAAAGTTGGTTGCATTCTAAATCTGGGAAAATTTAGCCTCCAAGGATTTTGGAAGATTTCTTCAAGATTCTTGAAGATTCTCCTCCATTGAGAATCTACAAATGTTCTGCTCAAAATTCAAATCCAACCTCGCCATTGTGTTCCCTGCGAAAATCTGAGAAAAATGACCGTAAACTTAATTATATTCTGATAAAATGAATTTCTACCTCACAAGCAGTGTTGTTAAAATCGCGATTTTTTCATCTTGCCGATCAAATCGCGATTTTTATACGAAAAAATCGCCTACTTTTTTTTTGCCGATTTTTACTGAAAAAATCGCGATTTTTTCGAAAAAAGCGCGATTTTTAACGAAAAAATCGTGGGGGCTCAGGACAGCATAGTTTTATAACTTTTTTTGGGTTTTTTCATGCAATGTTTTTTGAAAGAAACAAATAATTTTTGAGTGGGGTAGCTTAATGATCAAGTCTAGGCCCTAGTATGGATATGCTATTCATGGTAATGTTAAATTCTTAAAGTAAAAGTGACATTCTCCTTAATCTTCATTTTCATCCTTTTACTTAAATTTTTAACATTACCATGAAATGACTCAGGATGTTTGAGAGTGGTTCCAGCCTCATTGGATTTCATATGGAGAAAGTAGAATTTTAGATTTCATTTAAAATCCAGCAGACTTATCAGTTTTTCAGGATTTCAGGATTGGGAGATTGTAATGTTTCCAGGTGACACCACCTGCCCGGGCTACCCCTGCCACCAGTAGAGGACGTGGTCTACCTCCTATAGCTCCTACTTCTAGTTCTTCAACGTCTAGAGCACATCAGACTCCACTGCCATTTCCACCTGCACGGGCACCAGCATCTACATCTAGAGGGAAAGGGAAAGCTGTGGCATTTTCTCGCAAGAGGGGCAGAGGAAATCAATAGGATTAGACTTTCATTTTATTGTATATGACATTATGACATGATGAGATACATTATCATATTTTTTGTTGATATTTTGAGGCTGAGTTGGGACTCAGGAGTCAGGACTTACTATTCAGGACATGATTCAATGTTATGTGTGATTTTAGCGCTAGAAATGATATTAAACATCTTATATGTTAGTTTTTTTATCATATTTATGTGTCAATGTATTTATTTTATGTTGTAGATGGTTTAGATATTAAAAAAATTGAAAAAAAATGAAAAAAAAAATGAATATTTTTGTGCCAAACGCTTTTTTCCCGCTTTTGCCGATTTTTTCCGCTTTTTTCCCGGCTCCGATTTAATCTCGATCGCGCTTTTAACAACATTGCTCACAAGGAATCTTTTTGGCATCTTAAGATTCTCCACAAAAATTTTGTCTCGAAAAGCATGCCATCATGGTTCCACCTATGTGGACTGTGTCATGTTTCCACTACTTAGAACTCCGTTCTCAGCCTCTGTTCCACTCTCCATTCCCAGTTCCATCTCTGTTCTCCCCGTGCAAATGAAAGTCAGGTTTATATATGATTTCGAGGGCGGAGCTACCAACAAGGACGTTGTGGCACATCAGTTAGGCGAATGAACCAAAGGTGGGAGGTTGGGGGATCAAATCCCGACCCCTTCAAAAATACACGGTGCAATGATTATTTTTTGGCGCGTTGTGTTATTAATTTGGTAACAGTTAACGATTGGTTGTGACCGTTATATGTTTTTTTGGAGCGTGATTTGGTATGCTGCCATATGGGGCCGCCCAGTGGGGCCGACCCACATGGGCCGGGCGGGTTCAATCCCCACTGGATCCACAACTCCATTGTTTTAAATACGTTTGGGCCATGTTATTTTCGGGAGGTCAACATTTCAAATGGCAAACGGTTGTTTTTTTTTTTTTTAAATTTCATTTTAAATATTAGGATATGGTGTTATATGGTTATACACTATACTAAATTTAACATACCCACACCATTACCCTTTTGAAAAATTCGGTGGGATTTGTATCCACGTGATTTTTGTGATATAACAAACAATGCTATGGATTCGTTCATGTTTTTTGTAACCATAATTTATATGGTTTTTGGTTTGATATCCACATTTTAATATATGGTCTCTTTTTAAATGATTTTTGCCATATTAAATGATTTGTTATGGGATTTTAATATTATTTTCTTGTATTTTACCAAGAGATAAGGAACCAATGGATGAGCACCAAGTGTCAATGGCTAATAGGCCATTAGTCGACTGCCATGTAATCTGTGGGTCCCACTTGCTCACTGGGATGTCATGTGGTGCACTTTGGGCCCCGCTTTTTCCCTTGTCATGTCAATCTTTGAAGAGCTCTATCTCCCTCATACGAGCGTAGATTTGAGTGTCGTTCGCACTGTTGGAATTAGGGTGACGATAACTTTGATCTGATGATGGTTTGGGATCAATATGGCCACTTTGAATTTTGACCCTTTGAGTCCTCTGGGACTTTTGCATGTGTCTGGAGACACCTGGATCAATCCTCCCCACTGAGGAGATTTTGGTCCTCGAAAGGCATGAAAATAATCTACAACTCCTTTGTACCTTGTCTGCACTTACAAGTCTTTGATAATTCACTCTTCCTTCTCCTTCACCTTTGTCCTTCAGAGCCATAAGGGATGAGCCGATAACTGCAACCTATGAAAAACTGTAGTACATTGTTTTGAAAATTACATGCTTTATTTACATGACCAACTAATGACCCAAGCATCCCATACTTGCCACAAGTTTATAACACATAATCGGTGGTCAAGTTTACATCAAAATGGAAACAATGTCCCAACTATGAAAACGAGGCCAACATATCATTCTTGCTTCAATAAGTGATGGAAAACACATCATCACTGCAACACATGATTTACAAAAGTAAGGCCAAACAATATTGTTTCTTTGACAAGTGATGGAAAAACAACATCACTTTCATAGCTTAACATGCAACACAAAATAAGACTGGACATCATTGTTGCTTAACAGGTGATTGGAAACACATCATCAACTCTACATTTTAAAATGCAACAAATGATTTACAAAAGCACGACCATGACGAGCTAACATATCTAGAAACCATTTTTCACTTATCACTGTGAATGGGTCATCCCTGTGTGGTGGTTTTGCTTGTTGAACGTCTTTTTCAACTGGTTCATGCACTGATGCTTTGTCTTTAAGGCGTTGCTTTGGATGGAGCCTCCAACATGTGGCTCTTTGATGGCCACCTCTTTTGCAATGACTACAATAGGTCTTCTTCTTCCAAATCTTCTTTACCTTCTTCTTTTCCTTCTGTTGAGAGGGTCTTTCATGCCTCATCCTTTTTCGTGTTGCTATTCTTTTCCAACACTCGATAGATACATGGTTATGTAAACCCCAAAAAGTACATGTTTTTCGATTCCATGTTTTATGTTCACATTAACAACATGATTGTAATCGAAATGAAAATTCAAATATCGAGACTGGTTATACCTTTCCTTGTTGTCTCTGGTGTAATTATGGCAATGAGAGCTTGCCTTAGCTCTTTCCCTGCAATGGGCACTACCATGGGATGATTGTGATGTGTTCCCATCATTCTCTTTCCTCGACAATTTCAATGATGTCTTGGAAGAATCTGACACCTTCGAGCATTCTCCTTTAGTGTATCCCAAGCCTACAAATCGAGGTCTCTGCTCAACCTCCAATGGTTGAGCTATGCCTTGGTTATTAACACCAATTTCATCCTCCTTGTACCTCATCCCGGTAAGGAGCCTCATGTTTGTCCCTGTAATTTGTATCTCCACATTTCCAACAGAAATCATACTATGTGAAGACGAAACTGAAGGGAAATCAACATCTTTTACCTCCACTGTCAATTTAGAAAGAACTAATGAGGGCTTCTCATCATTTGTTGTTGGTGGTTCGCTGACTGTCGTGGCACATTCCCCAACTTCCTTTCCGACATACCCAAGTCCTGTCTGATGTGGTAATTCCTCTACTTTGATGCGGTTGACAATGCCTTGGCCATTAATGCCCAAGCCTTTTCCTTCATACCCCATTCAACAATTTGGAGCCAATTCCTGTGGTATGATTTTCAAAAACACCGAAATCAACATCAGGAAACATACATGAAGTAAGAGAACTACTTTTTACCTCACATGGGTCACGCTGCAGCTTTCCCAAGGCCTCGTTCTTAGCTTGCAGCTGTCATAGCAGACTGTTTCTCCTCTTTCTCTTCTTGTAGAAAATCTTCAATTCAACGTTCTCTACTTGAAGACTCTGGTTGCTTTGCTTCAGTTCTTCTAGGGCCTCTTCCATGGCTCGCAACTGAAGCTGCAATCGCTCCTTTTCCTCTGTGTCTTTTTGTAGAGCTTCATACATTGATACTCTGAGCATGGTCTCGTACATCGCTTTGTCATCCTCCACTGCTGCACATTCCATTGTTCACACTCGCAATTCACATCCACGCAAAGACCGCTCTGATACCAAACTTGATCTGAGTTGACTCAACTCGTGGATTTAACTAAGATCTTTTACTTCCGTGATGTTATTACGATTGCATTTAAAAGAGCATAAAGGATCATATATGCATGCTGTAAAGAAGCGGGAACATGACAAGAATCAGCAACATAAAACACAAGATGTTGATAACGGAGTTCGTCTAGTGTGGAGTACGTCCTCGGGCCCTAGTGTCAAGATGGTGTAGGCTGCTACATTAAGTGATGGAAATAGTGATGATGTACATGAATGTTTTTTCTATATCATGCAAGGAATATTCCCTCACGTAGGAGTGGCTCCATAGGATGTTCCGCTGCAGGAACTCTCATTCACAAAAGGACTCCTATTAACAAGACATAATTTCATGTATGACAATAATGAGCATCCCGCCAACATGGCATCAAAGGGATCTCAATTCAAACATACATGGAGACACATGACCATCTCGTCAACATGGCAACAAAGGGATCTCAATCAAAACATGACAATAAGTACATCTCACATTAAGAACAAAACAAGATCCCACATCAAACATCAAACAGGGATCTATACAACACAATGCATCTCAAGCGAAGAGACAAAGAAGTACATGATCACACTGCATATACCTTACATCAAGGAGTTATCTGAAGAAAAGGAAGATAAATTGCTGGATCTGGCTGCACCATTAATCTCTTGGCGTCGAATCTCATGGAAATGACTGCTCGCACATTGAATGCTGACACCTGCACTCCACTTTGAAAAGTGGCCGAAAATGGAATGATCAAATGGAAAATCTGATTACACCATTAGATTCGTGGCGTCGAATAGTGTAAAATCAACTGTCAAATTTCTGAATTCTGACAAAGTGAAAATATGGGGCTACAAGAATCTTTTAGATTCCCCCTAGATTCCTCAAAGATTCCCTCCTCCGGGTCATTTGAAGATCTGCTGCTCAAATCAGAAAACTGATCTCGCCATTGAGATCCTTGTGAAATTTTGAGAAGAATGAGTATAAAGTTGGTTGCATTCTAAATTTGGGAAAATTTAGCCTTCAAGGAATTTGAAAGATTCCCTCAAGATTCTTGAAGATTCTTCTCCACTGAGAATCTGCAAATCTTCTGCTCAAAAGTTGAATCCAACCTTGCCATTGCATTCCCTGTGAAAATCTAAGAAAAATAATCATAAACTTGATTATATTTTGATAAAATGAATTTTTACCTCCCAAGGAATCTTTTTGGCATCTTAAGATTCTCTACAAAAATTCTATCTCGAAAAGCGTGCCATCATGGTTCTGCCTATGTGGACTGTGTCATGGTTCCACTACTTAGAACTCTGTTCTCAGCCTCCGTTCTGCTCTCCATTCCCCGTTCCATCTCCGTTCTCCCCGTGCAAATGAAAGTCGAGTTTATATATGATTTTGAGGGCGGAGCTACCAACAAGGACGTTGTGGCACATCAGTTAGGCGGATGAACCAAAGGCGAGAGGTCGGGGGATCAAATCCCGACCCCTCAAAAAATACACGGTGCAATTATTACTTTTTGGTGCGTTTCGTTATTAATTTGGTAACAGTTAACGTTTGGTTGTGACCGTTATATGTTTTTTTGGAGCGCGGTTTGGTACGTTGCCATATGGGGCCGCCTGGTGGGGGCCGACCCACGTGGGCCGGGCGGATTCAATCCCCACCGGATCCACAACTCCATTGTTTTAGATACATTTGGGCCACGTTTTTTTTTCGGGCGGTCAACATTTCAAATGGCAAACGGTTGTTTGGTTTTTTTTCTTCTTTTATTAATTTCATTTTAAATATTAGGATATGGTGTTATATGGTTATACACCATACTAAATTTAACATACCCACACCATTACCCTTTTGAAAAATTCGGTGGGTGATCCAAAATGGATCTTAAAACCCTCTAAGCCTTCATATACTTAAAACTATTGCACGGGAAAACATTAGCAAATGGCAGAAAACACTATCGCAAAGGAAAAACAAGAAGAAATGGTGGAAATAGAGTTAAACAGAGGCTTAAACAACACTGCACAGGAGCCATCGGATCAACGGTCCAGATTCGATTTGCATATCGCAATCAGAGGTGGCAAGCGGAGGCTATCGGAGGCCACCATATGAAAGTTGTGACAACGATCAGTGCGTGTCAACGAAGACTGTCGATCAAGCGCGCAGATCGATGGCCTAGGTTAACTCGCAATATCGCATCAGCAAAATACAAGGGAGCGCTTACCAAAGGCCCGGGGACTATGCGATATGCGATTGCGATATATCACATCGCAATATCGCATCAGAGCGATACAAAGGAGCGGGGCCGATACATATGCGACTTGCGATAAAGCCGGACCTGACGGGTCTTATGGGTACAAATATATATATATATATATATATATATATATATTTTGAGTTCCGTAAAAAGGAGTTTTTCTATGTAAAGTCGCATTTTCGTTAAATAAACGAAAAACAAAGGAAATGCGAATGGAGTGATAAAATGGACCCGAAAGGGTTTATACATGCAGCGATATACATTTTGAGTTCCGTAACGAGTGGGATTTCGGGCGGGCCTCCGGCAGTAACTGGTATTGGACAGGCTCCGCTCGAGCCCATACATTGGCTGCCACTTGTCTTGGCGCTGGAGAGAGAAAACCGCCTTTTCGGGCGGGTAATATCTGTGTGCATAAGCCACCCAAAATCAATAGCAACCGTTGGATCAACGATTACTTGCAATAGCGCCTGAAGACGGATCCGAAAGGATTATAGGGCGGGATTGATAATATTTTAGGTTCGATAAAAGGCGTTTGGGTGGATTTTTATAGTGTTTTTGTGTAAACAGAGAACGACTATTTTTGGATTTCAATTTGTCGATATCCCCTTCCATTACAAAATAGGTGACCACCATACTTGAAGACGTTACACCATGATTGATTAATGCTCCGAGGGGATTTGAACAGACAGAGACCGGAAGCCAGAAAGCCCGAAAAGGAAAACGAACAAACAAGCGCCAATTGGCTTAAAAGCCACTGAATGACAGAGACAGAGGCAGGCGGTGCTGAGACAGAAGGAAACAGTGACAAAGAGTGAGAGGGAGAGTCTGTGTACTCAAGAAAGACATGGGGGATCCGAGTAAAGCCCTATTGTTTTATTGCTGTTGTGTTGAGATTCAATTTGAGCTCACATTTGTAAAAACTCTGCTCTTGAAGACATAACAGAGAGGTCACCACTAAAAGCTGGACCAGGAGACGTAGCCCAAGAGTTTTGGGTGAACTCCTTGATTATTTGTTCTGTTATGTTTCTATAACTGTTTCATTTTCTATATTATTCACAATATTTTTGATCTGTTGCACTAAGTAATATAGGAAAATACTGCACATGAGTATGTAATACCTTATTATTAGTCTAAGATCTCATTTACAGATCAAATGGTATGAGAGCTTTAGGTTTGCTAAGGTTAGACAAGCTTGTGCTGGATTCTTGAATGCTAACTAGGTCAAAGCTCAAACTGGGAAAAGGAGAACTTGTTGAGGGCAATCCAGAAATTGGAAGAGTCTATCCTCAAAGAAAAATGGCAGAAGAAAATCCCTTGGGAGCAGAATCTCAATTTGTGGAAGGTTTTAAGGCACTTCAAGCCATGGTGGAAGAAATGTATCGAGAATTTAAGAAGTGCCGAGGTGAAAGCACTTCAACATCTCAACCAGATAAAGGAGCAGAGGAACCTCTTCTAGATGCCCGTCCAGGAGGCAAAGGAAAAGAAGAGAGGCCTTCTCCACCATCTACTCCATCATCACCATCCTCATCATCTTCGTCACATAAAATTAGCCCTGAAAAGAAAAAGAAGAAAAAGGAGAAAGATTCAGCTAGTTAGCCTTCACCTTGGAGGAACTGCCCTAGTGTGGTGGGAAGGCAAGACACAAGCTGATCTGAAGAGACATGGTAAAATTCTTTCTACCTGGAATGAATTTGTTTTTGCCATTAAAAAACAGTTCTATCCTCTAGCTTATATGCAACAAGCAATGATGAGTTGGCAAACTCTTCGCCAATTAAAGGGCCAAAGTGTACAAAGCTATACCCAGGAATTTAGAAAAAGAGCTTTAACTCTAGGCATATCTCTAGACTCACCTGAAACTTTGTTGAAGTATATAGGTGGTCTGCATAGCTATTTGAAGCACACCATTCTCATGTTTAATCCCACTAGCCTAGATGATGTATCAATTTAGGCTACACATCTAGAAGCTAGAGGCAAGAATGTGAACCTATAGATTGGGGAATCATCAAAACCCTCTGCAAGCAAGAACAAGGAAAAGAAGAAGCTGAAATGGAGGGAGAGGAAGGAAAACGCCATACAGAAGGACAAACCTTCATGCACTCACTGCAAGAAGGATGGACACGATGATGAACACTACTGGTCTTTGCATCCGGAGCTGAAACCTAAGAAGTTCGGTGGTAAGAAGAAAAACACTGCTATTGCTATTCAAAAAGACTTGGGGTCAGACTCAGGTGATGAAACAATAGTCACAACCACAGGTATAAAAGGTAAAAATTATGCAGCATCTACAAGTAATTTTGCACAATCTATTGATAATGAAGATAATGAGAGGAAAAGACATGAGCTTTTTCGTATTAGAGTTATTTCCAAGCACCAAAAGATTGATACTTTATTTGATAGTGGATCACAAGTAAACTTGATTTCTGAAACAATTGTAAAGAAGTTGGGCTTACTAACAACACCTCACAAGAAGCCATATCCATTAGGTTGGGTATGTGATAAAGCAAAGCTACACGTGACTAGATAATGTAAACTTAGGTTTGCTATTGGGTCAAATTTTGTAGATGAGGTTGAGTTACATATAGCTCCCTTAGATATATGTGGTATTGTTTTAGGAAGTCCTTACTTGTATGATAGAAAAGCCATTTTCTATAGAGCTGAAAATAAGTATCAACTCACTAAAGATGGAATAGAATATATTGTAAGAGCTCGTCAACTCAAAAATAAATATTCTCTTATAAACTCAGGGCAGATGAAAAGAATTGTAAATTCATGTAAGCAATTTTTACTAATGGTTGTAAAGGAAAAGAACCCTGATAAAACCAATGTATTTGAAGGCTGTGATACTAAACAAAAAGCTGATTTAGTTAAAGTTGTTTCATAATATGATATCCTATTTCAAGAACCTAAAGGTTTACCACCCAAAAGGGAAATAGTACATGATATTCGTTTGCAGCAATATGCTCCATTACCTAACATCAGAATGTACAGGTTATCCGCTTTAGAGAATGCAGAGATCAAGAAGCAGGGACAGGAGCTGCTCGATAAAGGGTTCATAAGACCAAGCACATCACCACGTGGATCTCCAATCGTATTGGTGAGAAAGAAAGATGGTTCGTGGAGGATGTGCATTGATTATAGAGCACTGAATAAAATAACGATCAAGAATCGTTATCCTCTTCCTCGCATTGATGATCTATTAGATCAGTTAAAAGAAGCAATTTACTTTTCCAAGTCAGACTTGCGTAGTGGCTATCATCATGTCAGACCTGCAGAATAAGATGCATGGAAGACTGCTTTCAAGACAAAGCAAGGGCTATATGAATGGCTGGTTATGCCTTTTGGCTTCACTAATGCTCCTGCCAATTTCATGAGAGTTATGAATGATGTACTCAAACCTTTTATTGATGATTTTGTAATTGTATATTTAGATGACATTCTTGTTTTCAGTAAAACATGGGAAGAACATTTGGAGCATGTAAAGCAGACTTTAGATGTTTTGAAAAGAGAAAATCTCTATGTGAAGTTATCAAAATGTGAATTTGGAAAAACATATTTGAATTATTTGGGTCATATTGTAGGGGGTGGTGAATTGAAGATAGATCCCTCTAAGGTTGAAGTCATTGTGAACTAGCCTAAACCCAAATCTGCTAGAGAAGTTAGGAGTTTCCTAGGAGAAGCACAATATTGGAGAAAGTTTATTGCTAACTTTTCCTTGATTGCATCTTCCTTACATGCTTTAATAGGATTGAACAATGTGTTTCAGTGGAGAGGCAAACAGCAGAAAGCCTTCGACACCTTAAAAGAAAAAAATAATACAACACTAGTACTAGCATTGCCAGATCTTCAACGACCATTTGAGATTGAAACAGATGCCAGTGACTATGCCATGGGAGCAGTGTTGATGCAACACGTAAACCCATATGCTATCATTCTGAGACATTTAATTCTGCGGTAGTTAATTATCCCCCATATGATAAAGAATTGTATGCATTAGTGCAGAGTGTGAAAAAGTGGAAACATTACCTAATGGGCAAAGAAACAATTATACATATAGATCATCAAACACTTCAATATTTGCATTCACAAACTAAATTGCAGCAATCAAGACATTATAGGTGGATGGGCTTCCTACAACAATTTCATCTTATCATCCGATATAAGAAAGGCATACACAATAAGGTTGCAGATATGCTGTCAAGACCAATCATAAATGCATCTGCTATACTTAAGCATAACTCAGTAATGCATGAAAGCTACATTGAACAATATGCTCAAGATGTAGATTTTAAAGATGTATATGCAACTTTAAGTCATGACAAACAAGTAGAAGAATTGGATTATTATGTTAAGGACCAACTCTTGTATCATTTGGGAAAGTTATGCATTCCACAAACTGAAAGAGTTAAAAATAATCCAAGAAGCACATACTTCTCTAGTATCAGGTCATTTTGGTGTAAGTAAAATAGTTGCATAGTTGCAAAGGTTCTGTTATTGGCCAAGAATGCATGAAACAATTTCTAGATATATTAAAGGCTGTACCATGTGTGCTAAAAGCAAGCCCAACAATAGAAAAATAGGCTTGTGCACTCCACTTCCAGTTCCTTCTCGTCCTTGGGAAAGTGTTTCCATGGACTTTGTTGGGGGATTGCCAAAATCTAGAAAAGGTCATGATTATTTATATGTTATTGTGGATAGGTTCAGTAAAATGTGTATTTTGATACCTTGTAACAAGAAGGTTACAGCTGAACAAACAACGAAGTTGTTCTTTCAACATGTATGGGTTCATTTTTGGTTACCCACTTCTATTGTATCTGATTGAGATTCTTGATTTGTTGGGAAATTTTGGTCAAGTCTATGGGAGTTGATGGACACCAGATTGAAGAAGAACACAACATTTCATCTACAAATAGATGGTCAAACAGAGGTGGTCAACAGGACATGGATCCAATTGCTCAGAGGCTATTGCAGCCAGCATCCCAAGCTTTGGGATGAACATTTGTGTTATGTGCAACATGCTTACAACCGTGCCAAACACTCTTCTACTCAGAGATCTCCTTTTGAGACTTGTTTTGGTTTTATACCAAAGTATCCCTTGGATTTTGTCTTTAGTAAAGACATAGCAGTTGATGGACACAACGATGTGGACAAAGCAACCAAGTTCATTGAACAGATCCAAGAAATTCACCAAGCAGTGCAGGAACAACTGGAAAGAAGCCAGGCCAAGTACAAGGCAAGGCATGACAAGCAAAGAATTGAGCATAGCTTCCAAGTTGGTGATCAAGTCTGGCTGTACATCAGAAAAGACAGAATGCAAGGTGAAGGTAAGAAGCTGAAGCCAATAAGGTATGGGCCTTTCAAGATACTTGAGAAAATTGGTGAAAACGCTTTTCGCCTTGATTTGCCAGCTTATATGCACATCTATTCAGTTGTTAATGCAGAGAACTTGAGACTGTTTGAACCTTCATTGATTGAAGATCCCGAAGAGCAAAGTCAGTTGCCTTCTATTGATGATCTGTTGCCTGAATATCTCAATGAGTTGCAGGAAGACACAGTTCTGGACAGAAAGGTGAGAACTACGCGCAGAGGGGATGTTGAGTACCTCAGAATCGGACTCAAAGGTTCAAAACCAAGAAGTGCACGATGGATAGAGATTGGATAAGTGAGGAAGCTGTATCCTCACTTGATCGATGCTTAAAAACCAACTCTTGGTGGTTTAAAAGCTTTTTCAGTGGGAAGGCGTGATCCAAAATGGATCTTAAAGCCCTCTAAGTCTTCATGTACTTAAAAACTATCGCAAGGGGAAAACAATAGAAAATGGAAGAAAACACTATCGCAAAGGAAAAACAAGAAGAAATGGTGAAAACAGAGTTAAACAGAGGCTTAAACAACAATGCATAGGAGTCATCGGTTCTGGCCGATCAACGGTCCAGATCCGATCGACATATTGCAATCGGAGGTGGCAAGTGGAGACTATCAGAGGCTACCATATGAAAGTTGCGACAACGATCAGCGCGAGTCAATGAGGACTGTCGATCAAGCACGTAGATCGACGACCCAGGTTAACTCGCAATATCGCATCGACAAAATACAAGGGAGCACTTACCAAAGGCCTGGGGACTATGCGATATGCGATTGTGATATATCGCATTGCAATATCGCATCGGAGCGATACAAAGGAGCGGGGCCGATATATATGCGACTTGCGATAAAGCTGGACCCGACGGGTCTTATGGGTACAAATATATATATTTTGAGTTCCGTAAAAAGGAGTTTTTCTATGTAAAGTCGCATTTTCATTAAATAAACGAAAAACAAAGGAAATGC
Organism: Pinus tabuliformis; assembly: GCA_031772625.1. Taxonomy (NCBI): domain Eukaryota; kingdom Viridiplantae; phylum Streptophyta; class Pinopsida; order Pinales; family Pinaceae; genus Pinus; species Pinus tabuliformis. The sequence goes on along the minus strand of CM062805.1, from coordinate 998,242,922 downwards.
GAATGGAACGATAAAATGGACCCGAAAGGGTTTATATATGCAGCAATATACATTTTAAGTTCTGTAATGAGCAGGATTTCGGGTGGGCCTTCGGCGGTAAGTGCTATTGGATGGGCTCCACCCGAGCCCATACACTGACCACCACGTGGCTCGGCGCTAAAGAGAGAAAACCGCCTTTTCAGGCGGGTAATCTCTGTGCGCATAAGCCACCCGAAATCAATAGCAACAGTTGGATCAACGATCACTTGCGATAGCGCCCGAAGACAGATACGAAAGGCTTATAGGGTGGGATTGATAATATTTCAGGTCCGATAAAAGGCGTTTGGGCAGATTTTTATAGTGTTTCTGTGTATTTCTCCGTGTAAACATAGAATAGCTGTTTTGGGATTTCAACGCGCCGATAGTCCCTTCTGTTACTAAACAGGTGGCCACCATACTGTTGAAGCCCCAAAAATCGGGTCTACAACAAGGGGGATACCCACCCGGTCTGGACCTTGAAAGCAGCTCCTTTTCCGTTTGGGATGGTGGGTCCGACTGGGGATAATGGGACCAGTTTCCCAATTTGTGTGTGTTGATAAGAATTGATATTTCTGTTTTCTAAAGATTTCTAAGTAAAATGCTTTTAATCTAAGTCTAATTTAAAAATGCAATTGTATTCTAATGAACATAAATATTTAAGTCTAAAACTAACCCGAGATTCAACTTTTCACTTATGCAATCTAAAATAATTTCGAACAACAATTGGTAATAAAGATCATTCAATCGCTACAAGAAAAGAATTCGATAAAAATGAATTGTTTCGTATAAAAAGTTAGCCGAAACAATTGTGAGAAGCATATCACATAATAAGTCATTCATATATTGAGCATAAACAAAATAGTCATCACCGTAAAAAAGTGCCAAATGATAACTCAAACGTTCGAGCTTTCATATATAAATAACTAAGAATAAATATTACTTAGACACATAAGCATTAATCGTTAAGAGAAAAAAGTACCATTGATAACAAGTCCTACTCATGAGCTTCAACAATATAGATTTATTTCTTCCTAATTCAACATCTACTAAGAGTACAAAAGTGCATTTCAGTAGCAGACATCAAACACAAATATCAATAAATCTTGTTCCATTCATTCATCAAAACCTCCTCCGAGGGTGCAGAAATGCATGTTCCAAGGAAATGTTTTTGACAAATTTCAGGACCCTTCTCTAAATGCATGAGAGGGGTTAAAATACTACTTCCTAAATACTAAAAATAGTTTATTACAAAAATATAGGAGGAGGTTTAAACTAAAACTAAAACTGAATATGGAAATAACTATCTATGTATCTATTATCTGTGGTCGCAAGTATTCAACATCGGCTTGAGGAGCATCGGTTGGCCGACCTCCGATTTTAGTTGCCCTGCGAAAATAGAATCGGCAAGTGCTGGCGCTATCTTCTCGACAGAGTTCATAAGGCATTTAAGAGTCATGCATTGACTGAGCGGTTTAACCAAGTACTGCCAATAAGTTTCCCAATTCAACTTGGTTAACTTCTTGATGCAATCTGCCCTTTCCTCAACCTTTTGTCTCCAGCTTGTCTGCAGTTGCTGTGCTTTTGGGAGAAATCAGGGAGCGGTCTCTGATATGAGGTTTGCTCTGTGCAAATTTTCATTGACACAGTCAATGACGTTGTTTGCCGCTGTAGCTGCTTCTTCTGCTACCACATGTCGGGCGCTGAATGGAATCGCTAGGTTTCAGCCAAATCTGCTTACCACCCAAAGGTGCACCTAATAAATATTGTCAGTTTTGGAGCATGAGTCTCGCCTTTATCCTTTAGTGCTTTTCCCTGTGGTTTTCCGGCTTACATGCGACCGAGTGCTCGGGGGATTTCCTTCTCGAGGGGTTTCTCCCAGCGATGCATGATTATCTCTAAGCACTAATCGTGCATCAGAAGCTGCTTCCTTTTTCCAATCCGGGCTTCCCAGGTGCTATTTTTTTTTCCTCCTGCGCGGTTTTGATGGGCCTTGGTCAGCGCGCTTTTCCATTTTTCAATGGTTTTTTTCTTACCGACCAGTTCTTGGTTCACTCCGCCAAATATTCATTTTCCTTGACGAACTTTCTCCATGAATTGCGTGTTGTAGGTTGCCTATGGTTCTGGTGGGTGATACATAAGCCTTAAATCTTGTGCAGTGAATGACCCAATGAGGTCTTGGCCTCGAGTCTTGAATTATCTGTCTGTTATATCGGCACTGTCCAATACCCACTTGACCATGTCTGTGTATGGAAGAATCTTTGGCCTTGTTGCTATTTGGTGCAAGAACAAACATGCAAGTTCAGTGATTGATGCCTCAGACGACCCGCGCGAGTCTGCTGTTGCTTTAACCTCCATAACTCTCGGCTTTTCTTCTTCGAGCAGACTGTACATGCCTTCCCAAGTAGTTATGCTGGCATCTTTGTTACAGGTGGTGTCTATGTATAAGGGCGTCATCTCTTTGTCCTCTGCAACCGGAGCCTTTCCCTTCTTTCCCATTACGTTCTGCACACTGCTGCGTATATTACTCTGCTTGCTGCTCCTGCAAATTTACAAGTAAGGAAAGAGATAAAGTGACGGGAAAGCTCTTTAATTCTGAAATCATATCAAATATACCACCCTACGTGAAATAACCTTTCGATCAGTTTTAAGTCTTATCTCATAAATGACCATCAACTAACCATTAAATTGACATTAATGCCCATAACTCGTTATCGAATTACGAGAAAAACTTTATTGAATGATGAGCCCTGCAGATCTGTGATAAAGCGATTTTGCGATTTGCTTTGCAATATCGCAGATTGCAATATCGCTAATCCATTTTATTAACAATCATTTATCACCTTGAGCATCTGCGAGATGCGATTTGCGAGATATCTTATCGCATATCGCCAGATCAGGATATTTTACCTTAGGTGATACTTGCGACGTATGAAAGCTGCGATGTGAGATGAGTCTTTAAGGCACGCGATCTCACGTCGCGTTTTCGCAATTCCGAAAGCTTGTTTATATGATGTTCCCCATTACCCTTTGCGATGCGATGTTTTATTATTTAAGAGAATGATCTTATTTGGAACATATCATAAAACTTAGTTTTTTTTAGGTTTTGCGGGTGTTTTCCTAAGTTTATGATAGCATGTTTTATTCAAAGGGAAATATAAGTGCTAGTTTTTTATTTTTTAGAAGGGTCCCCATTTATTTAGCTTTATTGCTAAAACTAAATAAAAGGGGGGTTGTTGCTGGCCACAACAATTGGCGATTCACTAGGAAGAACCAGTTATCTCTGATTATCTTTTGAATTTTCTAAACTTCCAAAATAGAAATGTTTTCTGGAAAATCAAACTTTATTATAGAAATATAAAGTGTATCATGCTTTCAGCTGTCAATGGTAGTTTGTTTCTCCTATGTTAACTCTGATTATTTACTTCCCAAAGCTAGTCATTGTATTTACATCAGCCACTACTTAGTTTATAAAGATAAAACCAAAGACTTCTCTGTAGATCTATTATGAAACCAGCTCACAAAAAGATAGAAAAGATAGTTGAACGCCTTAGAATTCAGCCTCTTCGAGGGGGCGAACTCCTTTACATTACACAAATGAACAATTCTTCGATGATTCAAATGACAAAACCTCCTTTCTATATATAGGAGTCTAAGGAGTCACAATATAACCCAGTCAACTTAACAATAATAATATAAAGCCACAAAAATAACAATAGAGGGATTCTATGGGGCACAATAATAACAATATGGGGACAATAGGGGCACAACAATATTAATAATGGATACAACTATAATAGTAATGGGGTAATCACTAGTATTATAGGGACCTAACATGCCCCTCTCCTTCAAAAAAGTGTTGTCCTCAACGCTTGAGTAGTTCTGGATGCTTCTATATAAAATTCTCATCCTCCCATGTGGAATCTTCAGCGGATAAGTTCTTCCACTTGATGAGATACTCCGAAATTGATTGATTTCATAGCTATCGAGTTCTTGTTTCTGTGACTGCTTCCAGTTCCAATATAATTTTTCCTTCCTCGTCAAGTTCTGGTAATACTGTTTGAACTGGGAGCTTGTCGCCTATAACCTTCTTTAAACATGAAACATGGAAGACTGGGTTCACTCGAGAAGCTGCAGGAAGCTCCAATTTGCATGCCATAGTACCAATCTTTTGCAATACCTTGTACGAACCATAATACTTTGGTGATAATTTATTATCCTTCTTAGCTTGCTTGAGGGACATTTGTTTATATGGTTGTAGTCGTAGGAATACCCAATCACCTACATCAAAACTTCTTTCACTGCAATGTTGATCTGCCTGTTGTTTCATTCTATTCTGTGCCAACACCAGGTTATCGTTTAAGAGTTGGAGGACTTGTTGTTGATGTTCGATGTGATGTTCCACTGCTTGAACCTTAGAATTTTCTCGTAAATATGTTGTGATGGATGGTGGCTGATATCCATAAAGTGCCATAAATGGGGTCATTTTTGTTGTTGTATGGAAGGAAGTGTTATACCACCATTCAGCCAGAGGCAACCATTTGACCCATTGTGTCTGTTTATCAGATACAAAGCAACGAAGATATCCTTCCAAACATTTGTTTACTATCTCAGTTTGCCCATCAGATTAAGGATGATAAGATGAGCTATGAGCTAACTGAGTACCAAGACAAGAAAATAATTCTGTCCAAAAATTTCCAGTGAAAATGGGATCTCTGTCACTTACAATAATCTTTGGATTTCCATGTAGCTGTTGAATTGTTTCCATAAATGTAGTAGAAACTGTACTGGATTTAAATGGATGTGATAATGCACAAAAGTGTGCATACTTGGTAAGTCTATCAACTACCACCATGATGACACTCTTTCCCTCAGATTTGGGTAAACCTGTGATAAAATCCATTGAAACCTCCTCCCAACATTGGCTTGGAATGGATAAAGGTTGTTATAGACCCGGGGTCTTAATTGTTTCAACTTTATTTTGTTGGCAAACCAAACACTCCGTCACAAACTTTTGAATATCCGATTTAAGGCCATCCCAAAAAAATTCCTTCTTAATCCTGTGATAAGTTTTTAAAAATCATAAGTACCCTCCTAAGGGAGAAGTGTGCAATTCCATAAGAATCTTTTGTTTGAGTTGGGAATTCTTACAGAGGTATAAGCGATCTTTGTACCATAAAGAATCATTTTGCCAGCTAAATGTATCAGATGTACTGGAATCTTGTTGTAACTTTCGAATAAGTGCCCACACGTTGGCTCGTGATGAGACCCCTTGTCTTTTGATTGCAACAATCTTGAGCCATTACCCTGTTGTTGATCCGGATTTAAACAGGAACGCAACAAATTACAGAGATAACCATATACACAAAGATGCAGCGGAAAGAATACTTCATTTCATTAATGGAAAATACTGAAATATGCTTACAAACAGAAATGGAAATAAACTAGCTAGGGCGATGGTAGCTTATCTCTGAGAAGAGATGTGATGGCTACATGCCTCTGAACTGTGTTACACTGAGGCTCGAAGGCCTATTTATTGTTGAGAAACAATGGAAAAAACCCTTGACATTCCAAAACCTAACCCTAGGAGATGAAACGCCAAACTGTGGGCCCCGTTTGGGGGTAAGTTGGTACATCAACTTCCCGGGGTCGTAACTTTGGCATATGATCTCCGTTTGACGCGTACAATAGCTCATTAGAAAGATCTATTCGAGCACTATCATTGTTGGAACGGGCAACACCAGTCCATTCCATGGACTCGTGTTGCCCTCAGATTCCCCAAAAAACGTCGTTTAGGGCCTCAAAACGGCTCCGGAAGTTCAGGACCCGAAAAACTGCTAAAAATAGTAAGTTGTGCTACAATTAAGGAAACTGAAAATGCTGAGAAAGACAATGGTGGGGGTCCAGGTGGACTTGGAAGGTGGCCACCAATATCCACCTGGATCATTCCTCCCCCCTTAGGAAGCAATGGTCCCCATTGCGTTGAGCTCCTCCATGAGATGAGGAAACTTCTGCTGAACTTGTTCCCTGGTGAGCCACTTGCCCTGCTGAAGGAGTTGGCCTACTTTGACAACTCGATACAGTTGGATATTCTTTTGGCGAGTGTTCTTGATCTGTGTGTCCATGATCCGATCAGTTGCAGCTTGTTCCATGCAATCTGGATTTAATTCTGTGGGTTTGAGCTGTTCTGCAATGTCGGATGTGTCTAGCAATGGTGGAAAGTACGGCCGAAGGCGGTCCACATTGAATACTGGGTGCAGGCCAAGGAATGGGGAAATGCTGAGCTCAAATGCATTGTCTCCCACAGCCTTAGTAATGGTGTAAGGACCATATCGGAGTGGTCTCAATTTCCGATAGGCTCCAGTAAGGCGTTCTTTTTGCAAATGCAACCAGACTTTATTGCCCACCTGAAACTTGTGTGGCACCCGATGTTGATCATGTCGCTGCTTGTACTTGGAATTTGATTTCTCAAGAATGTCATGGACCTGCTGGCGAATATGTTGGATGCGCTCAATGAAGCTGGTGGCCTTATCTGTTTCGGACTGGACATGAGCTGAATTCATGTGAGTAGCTGCAAGTGGCATGGCCACATCAATGGGGCATAGTGGCTGGAATCCCAAACCCACCTGAAAAGGGCTATGGCCAGTGGAGCTGTGAAGAGCTCGGTTGTAGTTGTGTTGAACGTAGGGGAGGCTCTCGTCCCATGTGCGTGGATGCTTTGAGTTATACATGCGCAGAATGTGCACAATCATCCTATTGACAACCTCTGTCTAGCCATCAGTTTGAGGATGGAAGGCTGTGGAATTCATGAGTTTGGTGTCCAGCATTGACCAGAGACTGGACCAAAAGGTGCTGAGAAACCGACTGTCCCGATCTGAGATGATAGACTGTGGGATCCCAAAGTGCACCCACACTCGTTCAAAGAAGAGTTTAGCAGTGGCTTCTGCTGTGATATTCTTCTTGCAGGCCATCATAATGGCCATCTTTGAGAACCTGTCGACGACCACAAAAACACAGTCATTTCCATGCTTAGTGGAAGGAAGGCCTGACATGTAATCCATGGAGATGGATTCCCAAGGTCGACTAGGGGTAGGCAACGGGGTATAGAGGCCTTGCTTCTTAATGGTCGGTTTGGCAATGGCACAGGCAGTACATGATCGGATGTACTTCCCCACATCTGAGGGTTCAATTGGTACCTGGTGATATCCTGACTTCAGATCGATCTTGCTGAAATATTTTGCCCCCTTTAGTTGGTCTAGGAGGTCATCAATCCGCGGGATCGGGTACCTATTACGGACAGTGATCTTGTTCAGCGCCCGATAGTCAATACAGAGTCTCCACGTCCCATCCTTCTTCTGTACCAACACTATCGGGCTCCCACAGGACGAAGAACTCGGACGGATGTGACCTTTCTGCAGGAGCTCCTGAATCTGCCTCTTGATTTCATTGTTCTCCAGAACGGAGCGCCGATAAATTGGTCCATTGGGTAGCGGCGCACCTGGGGTCAGATCGATGGAGTGCTTGACTTGACAGTGCAGAGGAACCCCTGCTGGGGAGGTGAAGATGTCTTCGTACTCCTCCACAATCTTGTCCATTTGTAGCTGCCGTGCAGAGGGACCCCGTTTGGAGGCCGCGACCACTGTCTTCTTCTTCCCTTGAGGGAGTATCATCAGGAAAACAAATTTCCTGGTTTTGGAAATGATCTTACTGCATTGTTTTGCAGTAATCAAAGAGATGGCGGCAGGTGGTGCTACCTCTGGTATCCTGAACAACTTATTTCCCAATGTAATAATAACAGCACGGGGCCTTGATTCATACACAACATGTCGCTTCCACAAGTATGGTTGTCCTAGTAATACATCAAAAACTTCAAGGGGAGCAATGTCACACAATACCTCATCCGTGAAGGGCTTGATGTTGTATGGAAGGCGACACTGCTGGCTCACGCGAAGATCTCGCCCTTGGTGAAGCCACCCAATGGTGTATGGTTGTGGATGTGCTGTGGTCGGTAAGCCCAACCGCTTCACGACCTCTGCCGAAATGAGGTTCTTTTGACTCCCGCTATCAACAATGAACTGTATCGGGGAGCCCTTTACCCACATCTGGGAGTGGAAGAGACGCTCCTCCTCCTCTGGATCTTCGGGTTCATTTTTCTGGATTTTTGCGGTAGCAACAGTGGCGCTGGGATCCACATCAATGATCTGCTTCCCTTTTTCATACCCCTTATCGGGTTCTGACTCAGAGTCGGAACATGCATCTGATTCTGAAACCTTTAGCTCAGCCACCAGTGACTGCTTGGCCCGACACTCACTTGTGTTGTGAGTGGAGCTCTTATGGAACTCGCACCATTTTCCAGTGTCCTTTCTCGGCTTCGCGGCGTTGCTCTTTGCTTGCAGCTTCGGCTGGTTGTATTGGGCTGTCCCGCCTTGGCTTTGCCCTTTGTTCTGTGGTTTAGGGGCACCTTTCCCCTGCTTTGGATTCGCAGATCCAAAGTCTCGCTTCTTTTGTTTAAACTTCTGCTCGACCTTGACGGCATACCGGTATGCTGCGCCGAGCGAGGGGATGTTTAGGAACTGTATTTCTTCCTGGATGTACTTGTGCAGGCAGCCACGGTATTTGAGTATCAAATGTTGCTCCGAATCCTTGATACCCAACTTTGTGCGAAGGGTATGGAAAAGATTGGTGAACTCCGGCACGTCTTGGTCCCTTCCCCGCCGCAGCGTGGTCCACTTTATGTATTCATCCTCATAGCTTCCGACAGGGTAGTACTGCTCCTTGATGGCATCCCGGAACGAATCCCAGGTGGGTGCGGCTGAAAATAGTGAGCCAGTATTTTCGTCCTTCTGCTCGCAGTAGGTTTCCCACCAGTCCTTGACGTGGGGGGCTGCTTTGAGAAGAGAAAAAACAATCTTTTCCCGACTCGAAAATTCATGAACAGAAAAATAACCCTCTAGCAGATTTAACCATTTATCTACGGCATCAGCGTCTATCTGACCCTCGAATATGGGGATTTCAAAATTCACTTGTACCTTAAAGGGTGTGGCGTTTCCAGAGGAGCTGCTGGAAGCCAATGCACCGCTTCTGGGTAGCCGCTGAAGGATCTGCGCAAAGCTGTCCATCATCGCGGTTCGTTGTCGCTCGAGCGCTTCTTCGAGCAAGATTTTGATGGGATCTCCTGCCCCCTCGTCTTTCTTCTCGTCCGCCATGGGAGGCCGTCGGGATTTGCGAGGCTGGTCTTGCAAAGGTTCAACCAGTTCAAGCCCTAACTCCTTATATCCCGACCTTGTTGGGGACATGCAAAGAAAAACAGAGAAAAAGCAGACCGCTCTGATACCACTGATCCGGATTTAAACAGGAACGCAACAAATTACAGAGATAACCATATACACAAAGATGCAGCGGAAAGAATACTTCATTTCATTAATGGAAAATACTGAAATATGCTTACAAACAGAAATGGAAATAAACTAGCTAGGGCGATGGTAGCTTATCTCTGAGAAGAGATGTGATGGCTACATGCCTCTGAACTGTGTTACACTGAGGCTCGAAGGCCTATTTATTGTTGAGAAACAATGGAAAAAACCCTTAACATTCCAAAACCTAACCCTAGGAGATGAAACGCCAAACTGTGGGCCCCGTTTGGGGGTAAGTTGGTACATCAACTTCCCGGGGTCGTAACTTTGGCATATGATCTCCGTTTGACGCGTACAATAGCTCATTAGAAAGATCTATCCGAGCACTATCATTGTTGGAACGGGCAACACCAGTCCATCCCATGGACTCGTGTTGCCCCCAGATTCCCCAAAAAACGTCGTTTAGGGCCTCAAAACGGCTCCGGAAGTTCAGGACCCAAAAAACTGCTAAAAATAGTAAGTTGTGCTACAATTAAGGAAACTGAAAATGCTGAGAAAGACAATGGTGGGGGTCCAGGTGGACTTGGCAGGTGGCCACCAACATCCACCTGGATCAGTTGTGGTATGCAGTTTTGGCAATGTCAGCAAGTCATAATATCTATGATCATGATAAGTCGGCTCGTGATGAGACCTATTATTCTTTAAGCTTAGAGTGTATCATTGGATTATTCCTTGAAACTTGTAATTCCCTAAGTGGGGAGGAAGTCATTGGTTCCTTAAGAATAGCTCTGGATGACAATTATAGTGTTTTTAGAAACAACTTTTCTATAGAGAAGTTTGTTTTGTTATTGATGCTTTTAATTGACTGACATAAAACAAATTCTCGCTAAAGGTTGTTTTTCATCAAAATTTGTAAGGCTGAAACCAATAGCATTTTCAGGCTTATAGCATTTGACTGTATTTTTCAATAATAATGATCAATTTTCCAAATCAGTTCTATTTATACAAGCGAAAAACAAAATCTAAAAGAAACACTAATCTTTTTTGTGAATTCCCAAAGTTAACCAATTACAACCTGTTTTATTTTCAAAATAAAGCTATAAACAATAATTTACAAAAATAGGAGAGGTCATCTTCTATGGAAAGTATCTTTTAAGGATCTTCCCATTAACAGGTAAATATTCTCTTTTCCTTGCTAAATCTTGCAACATGAAAGTGGAAGGACCTATGATTCCTACAATTTGGAATGGGCCAAGCCACATTCATTGGAATTTAGAATGTTTGTCTTTTTCTCATGAGCCTTATCCCATTTCAAAACTAAATCTCCAACTTGAAAATCCTTCTTAGGTACCATGCTTGAATCAAAGGAAGCCTTTACTAATGCTTGATGATGAGCGTGTGTTATTTTAGCCTGTTCTTGTTGCTCTTCTAGCTTAAGGATCTATAATTGTCTTAGTTGTCAAGATGAAGTTGGTGTTTTGTCGATAAATTGAACTAAGGCCAAAGAAGGAATTGCTAGATGAGTTGAGAGAACTACTTCTTTCCCATAAACTAAATTAAAGGGAGAAGTGCCAATGGAAGCCTTTTGGGTTATTCGGTCTGCCCATAAAGTATACATCAAAGATTTGTGCCAATTTTTACGATTCTGATCAATGGTTTGTTTAATGATTCTGATTAAGTTTTTATTTGTTGATTCGGCCAACCCATTCCCTTGTGGGTAATAATTGGCAGAATATTTAAGCTTAAAACCTCTTTTAAGTGAAAATTCAATCATAGCATTGCCAGAAAAATATGATGCATTATCAAACATTAAAGCAGAGGGTAAACCAAACCTGGTGATTATGAACTGATCTATGAAATCAATGATATGCTCAACATTGGTTGTCTTGAGCGGAACTATTTCTACCCATTTAGTAAAATAATCTATAGCTGTAAGGATATACCTATGATGTTTAGAAGAGTGAGGAATGATCTCACCTATTATATCCAATCCCCATTGATCAAAAGGTTGATCAATGTTGACTGGTTGCAAAGGCAATGATGGTTTCTTTTGTCTTCTGGCAGTAGTTTGACAAATTTGACATTTCCTTACATAGTTATGCACATCTTTAAATAGTGTAGGCCAATAGTATCCTGCGCGCAAAATTTTATGTGCTGTAGCATCTCCTGCATAATGTCCACCTGCTGGTCCATCATGGAGTTCCTGCAACACCTTTTCAGCTTCAGATTTCTCAAGACATCGAAGGAGAACAGAATCATAATTCATCCTAAAAAGTACATCATTTACGAGTTGATACTGCTTAGCCTTCAATCTTAAAGCTCTTTTCTTTGTATAATCTAGATTTGAAGGAGCATATCCGTTCTTTAGATAAAATATGATATCAGCATATCTCGATTCAATATCATTTAGGCTTACCTCATACATTTGTACCTCTTGATTTGAAGATGATATTTCAGAAATAAGCGATGCTCCAGCCAAAATCTTGCAAAAGCCTTGTCCTTTTACAATATTTGTTGGCTTGATCTTAGCGTCGTACTCTTGTAAGACAGTGACCCAATTTGCTCTCTTTTCACCCACATATTTCTGTACTAAGATATTTCTTTCCACTAGAAACGGTACTATGATCTTTGTATGGGTTTTAAGAAGAAAGGGTCTAAAATATTTGATCGCTTTGAAAACAACATAAGCTTGTTTTTCAACGTCAGAATAATTTAATTCATCCCCTTGCAGATTTGAACTAAAGAAGGCAATTAGGGCTTCCGCCTTGTCTTGATTGGCTTGAGTGAGTATCGCAGCATATGATTTATTAGATGCAAATGTATACAAAATAAAAGGATCGGAAAAATTTGGAGTTGCTAGGGATGGGGAATTAATAATCTCTTGCTTAATTAGATTGAATGCTTCATATTCTTCTTAGCCCCATTTGAAAAGTGAATTCTTTTTTATCATTGCTTGTAATGGTGACACAGTTCTTGAGAAGTCTGGAACAAATATTTTAACAAAATTAATCTGGCCAAGGAAGGATATTTCAGAAATTCCTTAATTCTATCGGGATCAATATGGATTCCAGATTTTGACACTATAAATCCAAGAAGTTTTCCTTCACTTAATGCAAAAAAGGACTTTTTGGGGTTAAGTGAAATCCCATACCTTTGGCAACATTGGAAGATTTGCTTTAAGTCTCTAAGGTGATTACTGCGTTTTTTAGAATATACTGTTATGTCATTCGAGTAAATCACCACTGATTTGTTTACTAATCCCTTAAATGCTATTTTTATGGCTCTTTGAAATGTGGTGCCAACGTTAATCAAACCAAACGACATATTTTGATATGCATAAGTGCCCCATTTGGTTTTGAATGTGGTTTTTCGCTGATCGTTAGGATGGACCAGGACCTGGTTGTAGCCGGATAAACCATCTAAAAATGACATTAATTATGATCCTGCGACCGCTTGCAATATTTGTTCCATAGGAGGCAGGGGAAAATTATCCTTTTGATAGGCTTTGTTAAGATTTCGAAATTCAATACAAATCCTAATATCTCCGTTTTTCTTTCTAACTGGGACCATATTGGAAACCCACCTAGAGTGTCGAACTGGAAAAATAATTTTGGCTTTCAATAATTTATTAAGCTCATACTTAATCTGACTTTCGAGATTAGGATGGATTTTTCTCAGCTTTTGCTGGACAGGTTTTTCATCAGCTATCATTGGGATAGTATTCTGAATAATCAAAGTGTCGTAAGTCTTAAGGTCATCGTAGTTCCAGGCAAAGACGTTTTTGTATTGTTTCAGAAGTCGAACGTAGGCTAATTTTTCTTCTGGGGCTAGGCTAAGACCTAGGTTGATATTCTGTGGCTTGGTATCCATTCCTAGATTTACTAATTCATAGTTTAGAGTTGAACTCTGAAGTTTTGAATTGGTATATATTTTAAATCATATAGGTCTTCCAACTTGACTATAGATTTTGGTATAGCATTATTAGTGCTCTCTTGTTGTAACTATTTGTCATGTTGGTCCTCATCAATTATCTGATTAGTGTAATATCCTTCCGATGTCAGGAAACTTACAATATCAGGATCATCATTAAAAATTCTCCAGTTTGTAACATTATCAGGGATGGAGGGCCTAAAGATCAATTCGATTGAGAATATGTCTAGGCTAAAGTCTTCTGATGGAATGAGCTTGGAAGCTACATTAGCCAGGAGGTCAGCACTTGTATTTTGGAGTCTGGGAATAGGTGAAATATTAAATGCTATAAAATGTTCAGTCAGATCTTGCACTAAAGATTGATAATGCTTCAAATGACCTGATACACAATGTATAATATTTCGTACCTGTTTAATAACAATCTCAGAGTCTTCGAAGACTTGTAGATACTTGATATCTAATTCAATTGCCTTGTATAGTGCTTGGACTAGAGCTTCGTATTCTGCAGTATTGTTTGTGCAATCGAATTCTACATGTTAGCATATTTTTGTTTCCCTCTAGACTAACTAATACACATCCTGCTCCCGCTCCATCATTAGACTTAGAACCATCAAAAAATAATTTCCAAAATAAAGATTTATTTACAAGACTATCTATAAAATTAACACATTTAGAACTATCTGTTTGAGAAAAATTTTCCACTTGAGATAGAACAAAATGTTCTAAGTAAGGTGAAGTATGAGCATTAAAATTTCCTAAGAAAGAGTCAACAAAATAGTTGCCAATTATATTGTTGCTGTATGCTACAGGTTCATTTTCTCCTTCCAATTCTGTCACTATGTATTTTTGGTGTCTTTCTCGCTCAACCTTTATCTGATTTGGTTTACCATTGTAAGGGAGCCACATATGTGACCAATCAGTCGCAAAGTATCCATGAAGCTTTTCAGACCAATCCCTACTAAGAATTAAACCATAAAATTCGGGAATATCTGCAACTAGAATATCAATAACTTGACATACCTTTGGATTAGATGACAACCTTATGGTAACTTGATTTAGTTCACTGATTACTTCAACCTGCGATCGGTCGAGCTGAACTATGCGTACTGCAGATTTTTGAGGTTGGACGTTTAACTTTGCACATATTGTTTTAGGTAAGATATTAGATGAAGCTCCTGAATCTACCAAACAATTATGCAAGTTTTTATTGAAAATTTCGTAAGTAAGAAGGAATGGGGGAGTATGGGATTTTGACCTACCTCTAATTAAAGCAATATCATTTGGATCAACTTTGTTTGCCATATTAGTTGGAGGTTTTCCCATCTCATGAGAAGCTTGCGAGATTACAACGACAGGAAGAGGTGCAACAGGTACTGCATGTAACTCTTTCATAAGTATCTTTTGTTGATGCTTCAATTTGCTCAACTCATGAAAAGTAATGTTAGCCCTAGTCTTCTTCATGTCTTCAACGATGTTATACTCCATCTCATCAGAAACAATCAGTGTTTTTGATGGAGATGAGGGATCGGATTGGACTGGGCTTGTTTGAGTTGCTTTTGGTGATGATTTCTTACCTGCGACTTTATCTTTAGATGTCGAGCTTGCACTCTTCTGTTTAGGACTAGGTTGTGGAGGATCGAGTTGGTTTCTACTTCTTGTACTAACTGGTAATACCTCTTGATCCTCTTCGTTTGGAAGAATGAAGTCCCACATTCCCTGTACTTCTACAACTTCATCTTCATCAGTAGGTTCTTCGTTAGAAACTTCCTCTTCTTCTTCTTCTGATTCTGCATTTGTTATAGCATTGGGAGACTTTGAATCAGTTGAAGGATTTTTTCTATAAGGCTTGTAGGGTTTCTTCGAAGAAGTCTCTACTACTTGTTTCTTAATGTCAACCATTTCATTAGACATGGTTTTTAAGACTTTTTGTAATCCTTCTAAATCAAATGGGTCTTTTGATTGCTTTTTCTTAGCATCATCTCTAAAAGTAACCTTCTTAGATTTTCTTTCATCGATAACGTTTTTCTTTTCTAAAGCTAAGATACGTTTCTCTATCGCTATCGCTTCCTTTATGTTTTCACTAATATTGCCTTGGCAGCGTTGTCAACAAAGATATCTATGTTTGATGGTAAAGCAGATATGTACCATTCACTTCTAACTTCTTCGCTAGGCTTGGAAGCGGTCGGAATTTTATTCAAAAGCTTATTGAAACGCGAGTTAAAATCTTTGATAGGTTCTCTCGATTCAGTGTTTAGATTCGATAGATCATTGATCAGTGTTGTTGTAGATCTATCATCGCCGAACTTAGTCAAGAATTTCTCTTGGAAAATGTCCCAACTAGTGATGGATCCTGATGGTAATGAAAAATACTAGGATCCGGCTGCTCCTTGTAATGTGTAAGGAAAGAGTCAGACAACAACATCTTCATTAGTAACACCATTTAAATTTATCAATAACATAAAGTTGTTTATGTGTTCTTTTGCTAGCATGCCTGCTTCAGGATTAAACTTAGGTAGCCATTTTTCAGGATGGACCAGTAATTGACTTAAGGGGTTAGGCATTAAGACTGCCCTTGGGTTATTCCATGGGGTTTGGGCCATCGTTGAACTACTAACAGAGGAAAGCATGGACGAAGTCGCTTGTGGAAGGGATGAGGATGTTAAAGTTCCAGTACTCTGATGGACAACAATTTGAAGTGGAAGGGTGGATGGTTGACTTTGCAATGGAGAAGTTGGAATGGATGTTGATGATGAAAGAGTCTCACTATCAGACCATTGAGGTGATTTCCTTGCTCTTTTTCTTTTAGGTAGAGGTAATTCGGTTGGTTCGATACCAAAATTTTCACTCTGCAATCTGGTTAAGGGATGAGAATGATTGTATTGCGAAGTCACACTACCTTGAGATATTTCAGAATTTTGTGGCGATATAGAAAATCCTTGAAGTTTATGAATCAAAGATTCAACTTAAGGAGGTTCAATAGTAGATTCCTTTGAAATGTTTGGGTTTGTGGCAGTGGTTGTTGTTTTCTTAACTTCTCGCTTAGGATTTAAAGATTTGGAATGCGATGGAGAAGTCGGGGGAGATGTTGAGGGTGATTTATTCTCAGAATGGTATTTAGATTTGGATTTACTAGCCATTCATAGTTCAGGGCCCTCCTTCTAGCGCCAAATATGTTGAAGCCCCGAAAATCGGGTCTACAAAAAGGGGGAATACCCATCCGGTCCAGACCTTGAAAGCAGCTCCTTTTCCGTTTGGGATGGTGGGTCCGACTGGGGATAATGGGACCAGCTTCCCAATTTGTGTGTGTTGCTAAGAATTGATATTTCTATTTTCTAAAGATTTCTAAGTAAAATTCTTTTAATCTAAGTCTAATTTAAAAATGCAATTGTATTCTAATGAATAGAAATATTTTAGTCTAAAACTAACCTGGGATTCAACTTTTCACTTATGCGATCTAAAATAATTTCGAACAGCAATTGGTAATAAAGATCATTCAATCGCTACAAGAAAAGAATTCGATAAAAATGAATTGTTTCATATAAAAAGTTAGCTGAAACAATTGTGAGAAACATATCGCATAATAAGTCATTCATATATTGAGCATAAACAAAATAGTCATCACCGTACAAAAGTGCCAAATGATAACTCAAACATTCGAGCTTTCATATATAAATAGCTAAGCATAAAATATTTCTTAGACACATAAGCATAAATCGTTAAGAGATAAAAGTACCATTGATAACAAGTCCTATTCATGAGCTTCAACAATATAGATTTATTTCTTCCTAATTCAACATCTACTAAGAGTACAAAAGTGCATTTCAGTAGCAGACATTAAACACAGATATCAATAAATCTTGTTCCATTCATTCATCAAAACCTCCTCTGAGGGTGCAGAAGTGCATGTTCTGAGGAAATGTTTTTGACAAATTTCAGGACCCTTCTCTAAATGCATGAGAGGGGTTAAAATACTACTTCCTAAATACTAAAAATAGTTTATTACAAAAATATAGGAGGAGGTTTAAATGACTGTCCTCATCTAAGGCAAAAATAAATCAAAACTAAAACTAAAATTGAATCTGGAAATAACTATCTATGTATCTGTTCTCTGTGGTCGCAAGTATTCAGCATCAGCTTGAGGAGCGTCAGTTGACCGACCTCCGATTTTAGTTGCCCTGTGAAAACAAAATCGGCAAGTGCTGGCGCTATCTTCTCGACAGAGTTCATAAAGAGTCATGCATTGACTGTGCGGTTTAACCAAGCACTGCCAGTAAGTTTCCCAATTCAACTTGGTTAACTTCTTGATGGAATCTGCTCTTTCCTCAGCCTTTTGTCTCCAGCTTGTCTGCGGTTGCTGTGCTTTTGGGAGAAATCCAGGAGCGGTCTCTGATATGAGGTTTGCTATGTGCAGGTTTTCATTGACACAGTTAATGACGTTATTTGCTGCTGTAGCTACTTTTTTTGCTGCCACACGTCGAGCGTTGAATGGAATCGCTAGGTTTTAGCTAAATCTACTTACCGCCAAAAGGTGCACTTGATAAATACCGTCGATTTTGGAGCGTGAGTCCCACCTTTAGCCTTTAGTGCTTTTCCCCGTGGTTTTCCGGATTACATGCGACCGAGCGCTCGGGGGCTTTCCTTCTCAAGGGGTTTTGCCCAACGGTGCGCTAGCGCTAATCGCACATCGGAAACTGCTTCCTTTTTCCGATCTGGGCTTCCTAGGTGCTATTTTTTTTGCCTCCTGCGTGGTTTTGATGGGCCTTGGTCAGCGCGCTTTGCCCTTTTTCAATGGTTTTTTTCTTACCGACCAGTTCTTGGTTCACTCCGCCAAATCTTTGTTTTCCTTGACGAACTTTCTCCACGAATTGCTTGTTGTAGGTTGCCTGCGGTTCTGGTGGGTGATACATAAGCCTTAAATCTTGTGCAGTGAATGACCCAATGAGGTCTTGGCCTCAAGTCTTGAATTGTCTGTCTGTTATATCGGCACTGTACAGTACCCA
Source organism: Pinus tabuliformis (assembly GCA_031772625.1). NCBI lineage: Eukaryota > Viridiplantae > Streptophyta > Pinopsida > Pinales > Pinaceae > Pinus > Pinus tabuliformis. The sequence continues at coordinate 998,224,624 of CM062805.1, read as the reverse complement.
CTTGAGCATGTCTGTGTATGGAAGAATCTTCAGCCTTGCCGCTATTTGGTGTAAGAAAGAATATACAAGTTCAGTGATTGATGCCTCAGATGAACCGCGCGAGTCTGCTGTTGCTTTAACCTCCATAACTCTCAGCTTTTCTTCTTCGAGCAGACTATACATGCCTTCCCAAGTAGTTATGCCGACATCTTTGTTACAGGTGGTGTTTGTGTATAAGGGCGTCATCTCTTTGTCCTCTGCAACCGGAACCTTTCCCTTCTTTCCCATTACGTTCTACACACTACTGCATATATTACTTTGCTTACTGCTCCTGCAAATTTACAAGTAAGGAAAGAGATAAAGTGATGGGAAAGCTCTTTAATTCTGAAATCATATCAAATACACCACCCTACGCGAAATAACCTTTCGATCAGTTTTAAGTCTTATCTCATAAATGACCATCAACTAACCATTAAATTGACATTAATGCCCATAACTCGTTATCGAATTACGAGAAAAAAATTATTGAACGATGAGCCCTAAAGATCTGCGATAAAGCGATTTTGCGATTTGCTTCGCAATATCGCAGATCGCAATATCGCTAATCTGTTTTATCAACAATCATTTATCACCTTGAGCGTCTGCGAGATACGATTTGCGAGATGCCTTATTGCATATTGCCAAATCCGGATATTTTACCTTAGGTGATACTTGAGGCATATGAAAGGTGCGATGTGAGATGAGTCTTTAAGGCGCGTGATCTCGCGTCGCGTTTTCGCAATTCCGAAAGCTTGTTTATATGATGTTCCCCATTACCATTTACGATGCGATGTTTTGTTATTTAAGAGAACGATCTTATTTGGAACTTATCATAAAACTTAGTTTTTTTTAGGTTTTGCGGGTGTTTTCCTAAGTTTATGATAGCATGTTTTATTCAAAGGGAAATATAAGTGCTAGTTTTTTAATTTTTAGAAGGGTCCCCATTTATTTAGCTTTATTGCTAAAACTAAATAAAAAGGGGGTTTGTTGCTAGCCACAACACATACCTGAAGACGTTACACCATGATTGGTTAACACTCAGAGGGGATTTGAACGGACAGAGACCGAAAGCGAGAAAGCCCGAAAGGGAAAACGAACAGACAAGCGCTGATTGGCTTAAAAGCCACTGAATGATAGTAACAGAGGCAGGCAGTGCTGAGACAGAAAGAAAACAGTGACAGAGAGCGAGAGGGAGAGTCTGTGTACTCAAGAAAGAATTGGGGGATTCGAGTAAAGCCGTGTTGTTTTATTACTATTGTGTTGAGACTCAATTTGAGCTCACATTTGTAAAAACTCTGCTCTTGATGACATAATAGAGAGGTCACCATTGAAAGCTGGACCAGGAGACGTAGCCCAAGAGTTTTGGGTCAACTCCATGATTATTTGCTGTGTTATGTGTGTATCTGTTATGTTTCTATAACTGCTTCATTGTCTATATTATTCGCAATCTTTTCGATCCGTTGCACTAAGTAATATAGGCAAATCCTGCACATGAGTGTGTAATACCTTAATGCTAGTCTAAGATCTTATTTACAGATCAGTGGGATTTGTATCCACGTGATTTTTGTGATATAACAAACCATGCTATGGATTCATTCGTGTTTTTTCTAACCATAATTTATATGGCTTTTGATTTGATATCCACATTTTAATATATGGTCTCTTTTTTAATGATTTTTTTTTGTTTTTATATGATTTTTTCCAATTTAAATGATTTGTTATGGGATTTTAATATTATTTTCTTGTCTTTTTGCAGGAGATAAGGAACCAATGGATGAGCACCAAGTGTCAATGGCTAAAAGGCCATTAGTCGACTGCCATGTAATCTGTGGGTCCAACTTGCTGACTGGGATGTCATGTGGTGCACTGTGGGACCTGCTTTTTCGCTTGTCATGTCAGACTTTGAAGAGCTCTATCTCCATCATACGAGCTCAGATTTGAGTGTCGCTCGCATCGTTAGAATTAGGGCGACGAGAAATTTAATCTGATGCTAGTTTGGGATCAATTGGCCACTTTGAATTTTGACCCTTTCTGAGACCTCTAGGACTTCTGCATGTGTCTGGAGCCACCTGGATCAATCCTCCCCACTGAGGTGCTTTTGGTCCTCCAAAGGCATGAAAATAATATGCAACTCCTTTGTACCTTGTTTGCACTTGCAAGTATCTGATAAGTCACCCTTCCTTCTCCTTCACCTTTGGCCTTCGGAGCCATAAGCGATGAGCCGACACCTGCAACCTCTGCAAACCTGTAGTATATTGTTTTGCAAATTACATGCTTGATTTACATGACCAACTAATGACCCAAGCATCCCATACTTGCCACAAGTTTATAATACATACTCGGTGGTTAAGTTTACATCAAAATGGAAACAATGCCCCAACTATGAAAACAAGGCCAACATATCATTGTTGCTTCAATAAGTGATGGAAAACACATCATCATTGCAACACATGATTTACAAAAATAAGGGAAAACACTATTGCTTCTTTGACAAGTGATGGAAAAACAACATCACTTTCACAGCTTAACATGCAACACAAAATAAGACTAGACATCATTGTTGCTTAATAGGTGATGGAAAACACATCATCACTTTTAGATTTTAAAATGCAACAAATGATTTGCAAAAGCGCACAACCATGACGAGCTAACATATCTAGAAACCATTTTTCACTTATCACTGTGAATGGGTCATCCCCGTGTGGTGGTTTTGCTTGTCGAAAGTCTTTTTCAAATGGTTCATGCACTGACGTTTTGTCTTTAAGGCGCTGCTCTGGATGGAGCCTCCAACATATAGCGCTTTGATGGCCACCTTTTTTGCAATGACTGCAATAGGTCTTCTTCCTCAAGATCTTCTTTACCTTCTTCTTTTCTTGCTGTTGAGAGGGTCTTTCAAGCCTCATCCTTTTTCGTGTTGCTATTCTTGTCCAACACTCGATAGATACATGGTTAATATGTAAACCTCAAAAAGTACATGTTTTTCGATTCCATGTTTTATGTTCACATTAACAACATGATTGTAATCGAAATGAACATTCAAATATCGACACTGGTTATACCTCTCCTTGTTGTCTCTGATGTAATTATGGCAATGAGAGCTTGCTCAGCTCTTTCCCTGCAATGGGCACTGCCATGGGATGATTGTGATGTGTTCCCATCATTCTCTTTCCTCGACGATTTCAACGATGTCTCGGAAGAATCTAACACCTTCAAGCATTCTCCTTCGGTGTATCCCAAGCCTACAAATCGAGGTCTTTGCTCAACCTCCAATGGTTGAGTTATGCCTTGGTTATTAACACCAATTTCTTCCTCCTTGTACCTCATCTTGGTAAGGAGCCTCATGTTTGTCCCTGTAATTGGTATCTCCATATTTCCAACAGAAACCATACTATGTGAAGAGAAACTGAAGGGAAATTAACATCTTTTACCTCCACTATCGATTTGGAAAGAACTAATGAGGGCTTCTCATCATCTGTTGTTGCTGGTTTGCTGACTGTCGTGGCGCATTCCCCAACTTCCTTTCTGACATACCCAAGTCCTGTCTGGTGGGGTAATTCCTCTACTTTGATGGGGCTGACAATGCCTTGGCCATTAATGCCCAAGCCTTTTCCTTCATACCCCATTTTCCTCAACAATTTGGAGCCAATTCCTGTGGTATGATTTTCAAAAATAGCGAAATCATCATCAGGAAACATACATGAAGTAAGAGAACTACTTTTTACCTCACATGGGTCACGCTACAGCTTTCTCAAGGCCTCGTCCTTAGCTTGTAGCTGTTGTAGCAGACTATGTTTCTCCTCTTTCTCTTCTTGTAGAAGCATCTTCAATTCAACGTTCTCTGCTTGAAGACTCTAGCTGTTGTGCTTCAGTTCTTCTAGGGCCTCTTTTGTGGATCGCAACTGAAGCTGCAATTGCTCCTTTTCCTCTGTCTCTTTTTGTAGAGTTTCATACATTGTTTCCACCTTTTTGGACACTCTGAGCATGGTCTCATACATCTCTTTATCATACTCCATCGTTGCACATTCCATTGTTCACGCTCGCAATTCACATCCACGCAAAGACCGCTCTGATACCAAACTTGATCCGAGTTGACTCAACTCCCAGATTTAACCAAGATATTTTACTTTCGTGATGTTGTTATAATTTCATTTAAAAGAGCATAAAGGAACATATATGCATGCTGTAAAGAAGAGGGAACATGACAAGAATCAACAACATAAAACACAAGATGTTGATAATGGAGTTCGTCCAGTGTGGACTACGTCTTCAGGCCCCGATGTCAAGATGGTGTAGGCTGCTGCATTAAGTGATGGAAAGAGTGATGATGTACATGAATGTGTTTTCTCTATCATGCAAGGAATATGCCCTCACGCAGGAGTGGCTCCACGGGATGTTTCGCTGCAGGAACTCTCATTCACAAAAGGACTCGTATCAGCATGACATAATTTCACGTATGACAATAATGAGCATCCTGCCAACATGGCATCAAAGGGATCTCAATTCAAACATACATGGAGACACATGAGCATCTCGTCAACATGGCAACAAAGGGATCTCAATTAAAACAAGACAATAAGTACATCTCACATCAAGAAAAAAACAAGATCCCACATCAAACATCAAATAGGGATCTATACAACACAATGCATCTCAAGCGAAGAGACAAAGAAGTACATGATCACTCTACATATGCCTCACATTAAGGAGTTATCTGAAGAAGAGGATGATAAATTGCTGGATCTGGCTACACCATCAGATTCGTGGCGTCGAATAGTGTAAAATCGACTATCAAATTTCTCAATTATGACAAAGTGAAAATTTGGGGCTACAGGGATCTTTTAGATTCCCCTTAGATTCCTCAAAGATTCCATCCTCCAGTTCATCTGAAGATCCACTGCTCAAATCAGAAAACTGATCTTGCCATTGAGATCCTTGCGAAATTTTGAGAAGAATGAGTATAAAGTCGGTTGCATTCTAAATCTGGGAAAATTCAGCCTCCAAGGAATTTGGAAGATTCCCTCAGGATTCTTGAAGATTCTCCTATGTTGAGAATCTTCAAATTTTCTGCTCAAAAGACAAATCCAACCTCACCATTGTGTTCCCTGCGAAAATCTGAGAAAAATGACTGTAAACTTGATTATATTTTGATAAAATGAATTTTTACCTCTCAAAGAATCTGTCTGGCATCTTAAGATTCTCTGCAAAAATTATGTCTAGAAAAGTGTGCCATCATGGTTCCGCCTATGTGGACTGTGTCATGGTTCCACTACTTGCAACTCCGTTCTCAACCTTCGTTTCGCTCTCCATTCCGCGTTCCATCTCTGTTCTCCCTGTGCAAATGAAAGTCGGGTTTATATATAATTTCAAGGTTGGAACTACCAACAAGGACGTTGTGGGACATCAGTTAGGCGGATGAACCAAAGGCGGGAGGTCAGGGGATCAAATCCTGACACCTCCAAAAATACACGGTGCAGTGATTAGTTTTTGGCGTGTTTCGTTATTAATTTGGTAACAGTTAACGTTTGGTTGTGACCGTTATACGTTTTTTTGGAGCGCGGTTTGGTACATTGCCATATGGGGCCGCTCGGTGGGGGCCGACCCACGTGGGCCGGGTGGGTTTAATCCCCACCGGATCCATAACTCCATTGTTTTAAATAGGTTTGGGTCACGTTTTTTTTCTGGCGGTAAACATTTCAAATGGCAAATGGTTGTTTGTTTGTTTTTTTTAATTTCATTTTAAATATTAGAATATGGTGTTATATGGTTATACAACATACTAAATTTAACATACCCACACCATACATTTCAAATGGCAAATGGTTGTTTGTTTGTTTTTTTTAATTTCATTTTAAATATTAGAATATGGTGTTATATGGTTATACAACATACTAAATTTAACATACCCACACCATTACCCTTTTGAAAAATTTGGTGGGATTTGTATCCACGTGATTTTTGTCATATAACAAACCAAGCTATGGATTCGTTCGTGTTTTTTTTAACCATAATTTATATGGTTTTTGTTTTGATATGCACATTTTAATATATATGGTCTCTTTTTAATGATTTTATTTTATTTTATTTTATTTTTATATGATTTTTGCCATATTAAATGATTTGTTATGGGATTTTAATATTATTTTCTTGTCTTTTTGCATGAGATAAGGAACAAATGGATGAGCATTAAGTGTCAATGGCTAATAGGTCATCAGTGGACTGCCATGTATCTGTGGGTCCCACTTGCTCACTGGGATGTCATGTGGCGCACTGTGGGCCCCGCTTTTTCCCTTGTCATGTTAAACTTTGAAGAGCTCTATCTCCCTCATACGAGCTCAGATTTGAGTTTCGTTCGCACCATTGGAATTAGGGCGACGAGAAATTTGATCTGATGCTGGTTTGGGAGCAATATGACCACTTTGAATTTTGACCCTTTCTGAGTCCTCTGGGACTTCTGCATGTGTCTGGAGCCACCTAGATCAATCCTCCCCACCGAGGAGCTTTTGGTCCTTCAAAGGCATGAAAATAATCTGCAACTCCTTTGTACCTTGTCTGCACTTACAAGTGTCTGATAAGTCACCCTTCCTTCTCCTTCACCTTTGGCCTTCAGAGCCATAAGCGATGAGTCGACACCTGCAACCTCTGCAAACCTGTAGTACATTGTTTTGCAAATTACATGTTTGATTTACATGACCAACTAATGACCCAAGCATCCCATACTTGCCACAAGTTTATAACACATACTCGGTGGTCAAGTTTACATCAAAATCGAAACCCCAACTATGAAAACAAGACCAACATATCATTGTTGCTTCAATAAGTGATGGAAAACACATCATCACTGCAACACATGATTTACAAAAATAATGCCAAAAACTATTGTTTCTTTGACAAGTGATGGAAAAATAACATCACTTTCACAGCGTAACATGCAACACAAAATAAGCCCAGACATCATTGTTGCTTAACAGGTGATAGAAAACACATCATCACTTTTACATTTTAAAATGCAACAAATGATTTACAAAAGCACGACCATGACGAGCTAAGATATCTAGAAACCATTTTTCAATTATCACTGTGAATGGGTCATCCCCGTGTGGTGGTTTTGCTTATCGAACGTCTTTTTCAATTGGTTCATGCACTGACGCTTTGTCTTTAAGGCGATGCTCTCGATGGAGCCTTCTTCCTCCAGATCTTCTTTACCTTCGTCTTTTCCTGTTGTTGAGAGGGTCTTTCATGCCTCATCCTTTTTCGTGTTGTTATTCTTTTCCAACACTCGATAGATACATGGTTATGTAAACCACAAAAAGTATATGTTTTTCGATTCCATGTTTTACGTTCACATTAACAACATGATTGTAATCGAAATGAACATTCAAATATCGAGACTGGTTATACCTTTCCTTGTTGTCTCTGGTGTAATTATGGCAATGAGAGCTTGCCTCAGCTCTTTCCCTGCAATGGGCACTGCCATGGGATGATTGTGATGTGTTCCCATAATTCTCTTTCCTCGACGATTTCAACGATGTCTCAGAAGAATCTGACACTTTCGAGCATTTTCCTTCGGTGTATCCCAAGCCTGCAAATCGAGGTCTCTGCTCAACCTCCAATGGTTGAGTTATGCCTTGGTTATTAACACCAATTTCTTCCTCCTTGTACCTCATCCTGGTAAAGAGCCTCATGTTTGTCCCTGTAATTGGTATCTCCACATTTCCAATAGAAATCATACTATGTGAAGACGAAACTAAAGGGAAATCAACATCTTTTACCTCCACTCTTGATTTGGAAAGAACGGATGATGGCTTCTCATAATTTGTTGTTGGTGGTTCGCTGACTGTTTTGGCACATTCCCCAACTTCCTTTCTGACATACCCAAGTCCTGTCTGACAGGGTAATTCCTATACTCTGATGGGGTTGACAATGCCTTGGCCATTAAAGCCTAAGCCTTTTCCTTCATACCCCATTTTCCTCAACAGTTTGGAGCCAATTCCTGTGGTATGATTTTCAAAAATAGTGAAATCATCATCAGGAAACATACATGAAGTAAGAGAACTACTTTTTACCTTACATGGGTCACGTTGCAGCTTTCCCAAGGCCTCGTCCTTAGCTTGCAACTGTCCTATCAGACTATGTTTCTCCTCTTTCTCTTCTTGTAGAAGCATCTTCAATTCAACGTTCTCTACTTCAAGACTTTGGCTGCTGTGCTTCAGTTCTTCTAGGGCCTCTTCCATGGCTTGCTACTAAAGTTGCAATCACTCCTTTTCCTCTATCTCTTTTTGTAGAGCTTCATACATTACTTCCACCTTTTCGGACACTCTGAGCATGGTCTCATACATCGTTTTGTCATCCTCCATCCCTGCACGTTCCATTGTTCACACTCGCAATTCACATCCATGCAAAGACTGCTCTGATACCAAACTTGATCCAAGTTTACTAAACTTCCGGATTTAACCAAGATCTTTTACTTCCGTGATGTTGTTAGAATTGCATTTAAAAGAGCATAAAGGAACATATATGCATGCTGTAAAGAAGAGAGAACATGACAAGGATCAACAACATAAAACACAAGACGTTGATAACGGAGTTCGTCCAATGTGGACTACGTCTCTGGGCCCTAGTGTCAAGATGGTGTAGGCTGCTGCATTAAGTGATGGAAAGAGTGATGATGTACATGAATGATTTTTCTATATCATGCAAGGAATATGCCCTCACATAGGAGTGGCTCCACAGGATGTTCCGCTGTAGGAACTCTCATTCACAAAAGGACTCCTATCAATAAGACATAATTTCACGTATGACAATAATGAGCATCCTGCCAACATGGCATCAAAGGGATCTCAATTCAAACATACATGGAGACACATGACCATCCCGTCAACATGGCAACAAAGGGATCTCAATCAAAACATGACAATAAGTACATCTCACATTAAGAACAAAAAAAGATCCCACATCAAACATCAAACAGGGATCTATACAACACAATGCATCTCAAGCGAAGAGACAAAGAAGTACATGATCACACTGCATATACCTCACATCAAGGAGTTATCTGAAGAAGAGGAAGATAAATTGCTGGATCTGGCTGCACCATCAATCTCGTGGCGTCGAATCTCATGGAAATGACTGCTCGCACATTGAATGCTGACACCTGCACTCCACTTTGAAAAGTGGCCGAAAATGGAATGATCAAATGGAAAATCTGATTACACCATTAGATTCGCTGCGTCGAATAGTGTAAAATCAACTGTCAAATTTCTGAATTCTCACAAAGTGAAAATACGGGGCTACAAGAATCTTTGAGATTCCCCCTAGATTCCTCAAAGATTCCCTCCTCCGGGTCATTTGAAGATCTGTTGCTCAAATCAGAAAACTGATCTCGCCATTGAGATCCTTGCGAAATTTTGAGAAGAATGAGTATAAAGTTGGTTGCATTCTGAATCTGGGAAAATTCAGCCTCCAAGGAATTTGGAAGATTCCCTCAAGATTCTTGAAGATTCTCCTTCGCTGGGAATCTAAAAATATGTTGCTCAAAAGGCGAATCCAACCTCGCCATTGCATTCCTTGCGAAAATCTGAGAAAAATGATTGTAAACTTGATTATATTATGATAAAATGAATTTTTACCTCCCAAGGAATCGTTTTGGCATCTTAAGATTCTCTGCAAAAATTATGTCTCGAAAAGCGTGCCATCATGGTTCCGCCTTTGTGGACTATGTCATGGTTCCACTACTCAGAACTATGTTCCGCTCTCCATTCCCTCTTCCATCTTCTTTCTTCCTGTGCAAATGAAAGTCGGGTTTATATATGATTTCGAGGGCAGAGCTACCAACAAGGATGTTGTGGCACATCGGTTAGGCAGATGAACCAAAGGCGGGAGGTTGGGGGATCAAATCTCAACCCCTCAAAAAATACACGGTTCAATGATTAGTTTTTGGCGTGTTTCGTTATTAATTTGGTAACAATTAACGTTTGGTTGTGACCGTTATATGTTTTTTTGGAGCGCGGTTTGGTACGCTGCCATATGGGGCTGCCCAGTGGGGGCCGACCCACATGGGCCGGGCGGGTTCAATCCCTGCCGGCTCCACAACTCCATTGTTTTAAATACTTTTGGGCCACGTTTTTTCGGGCGGTCAACGTTTCAAATGGCAAACTATTGTTTTTTTTTTTTTTTTTTTAATTTCATTTTAAATATTAGGATATGGTATACACCATACTAAATTTAACATACCCACACCAATACCCTTTTGAAAAATTCGGTGGGATTTGTATTCACGTGATTTTTGTGATATAACAAACCATGCTATGGATTCGTTCATGTTTTTTCTAACCATAATTTATATGGTTTTTGTTTTGATATCCACATTTTAATATATGGTCTCCTTTTTAATGATTTTTTTTTTGTTTTTTGTTTTTTTTTTTTTTATGATTTTTGCCATATTAAATGATTTGTTATGAGATTTTAATATTATTTTCTTGTCTTTTTGTAGGAGATAAGGAACCAATGGATGAGCACCAAGTGTCAATGGCGAGTAGGCCATTAGTCGATTTCCATGTAATCTGTGGGTCCCACTTGCTGACTAGGATGTCATGTGGCGCACTGTGGGCCCCGCTTTTTCCCTTGTCATGTCAAACTTTGAAGAGCTCTATCTCCATCATACGAGCTCAGATTTGAGATCATTCACTCCGTAGGAATCAGGGCAACAAGCACTTTGATCTAATGCTGGTTTGGGATTAATATGACCACCTTGAATTTTGACCCTTTCTGAGTCCTCTGGGACTTCTGCATGTGTCTGGAACCACTTGGATCATGGAAGGTGTACGTCTCCACAACCACCACATGCATTCCATGATTGGTAGTTAAGGTTTTTATATTTTTAGTAAGGAACATGGTGATGAAGGATACAAAGTAAATTTTCAAAAAATTGAAAACTAAGGATTATTCAGCATGTAGAACCAACTAGTACCCTCTCACCTTCCCATCTCCTGTTATCATAATCCCTTTTTTATGTGCTTCTATCTCAAGTATCTCTATTATTTTATTGAATTCAAGAAAGATAATACTTACATTATTCAATGTACCATAAAATTTATTTCTCGTGGTGTAAATAAAGCATGGTAATTAAAATATACATCCTAAACAAAATTGAACATTTAATCATAATTAAGTATAGTTAATCAATGGGATTCAATACTAGGACATTCTATCATATCCCCCTTTGAATAACACAATCATAAATATTCTCTTCTCATTAACAACACTTCTTTTCCTCATTCTTCAGTTGTATTTGTAGTGTCATCCTATTCACTATCTTGGTATACCACCAAACTTCAACATTCCAACATATGCCTACATTAGTAATCAAGTAAGAATACATATTATGATCAAGAAACACGTATGCACAAGATTTCTCAATTCCATGATGTAAGCATCTATTCAAATATATGTATGTATTTTTAATTTAATACTTATCTCTATGTATATGCATCTATCCCATATAATGGCTTCCATAGGAAATACTTAATTTCATTAGCCTTTCTAACTCACCCACAAGATTCTAGCCACCATCCCATATGAAATTTTAAGTTTCCTCCTCCTTGATACACTCACCCTCCAGGCTTAGATGTCCCCTTCTCTACTAAACAATCCCTTGGGTGATCCATCTTGTCATGGATTTATCGTGTAAGGAGAGCACTATCTTACTACTAGACATCCATTAGTAGTATATAACGTGTGGAAATCACATGGTTCCTTTGTCCTAACAATGGCCTTTCTTCGAGGGTTTCCATCTTCAATATCTATCATCTATTGTGTATCATACACATACAGTTACCATAGATATATTCATAATAATACAACTTATAAATTCCAAGTCTAATTCATAAAGAATATCATATTTCATAAGTATGAGATTCCTTCTCATAATGTTTGGCTCTTGTGTGTTGTAGCACCTAATCTTTCTTACAGAATTACACTCATTTTCATATTTGAGACCATTCTACCTACAACCTAAACTTTTCAATCAACCAAATAAAAGTGAGTATCTATGCATATAATCCTTTCTTTCAATATTTACTACCATCCATGAGGTGTTCTCAGAATAATATTAACAAACTAATAATTCAATCATTTTTAGTTGTTAATCATACTCAATGAAATGGAACTATGATTCAATGTACATGGGTTACTTAACATACCTACCATTACAAGATGAAACTAAATATTTATTCCAATAAACCAATGTGCCAATACTCATGATCACATCTACTCAATCTATCTTTGTCACTTGATATCAAAATACTACATTTCTATACCATGTATTCCACCATCATCAGTTGGAAGGTATATCCAACACCTCAACACATCATCTAGTCACCTCCCATCTATACCTTAGGAATACAAGGAAATTCCCTTTTCTACTCTATATTACCTTAAGAACCCTCTCCTCTACAGGTTCTCCTCACTATTTGCAAGAAGGTTAATGTCTACAAAGCCAATATAAGCAGGGAGACAATTAGACACTTTTGCAGTATTATATCCTTCCATATCCATGGAAAATATGGTTTCACACATTAGCTCTATTAGCATTCACTTTCAAGTGTTATACAAATTCATAACATGATTATGTTACCCATTCACTCATTGCCATGTGACTCAATCATGAGATACTAATTCATGGTTGAATCAAAAGGATTATAGCAATCTTGCCATACGAAAATCTTCTTCCTTCATTATATCCCACCTAGGTATCATTATCGTACATGCATTCCATCATAAACAAATAAATGAATATATAAAGTACACCTAAAGGAATCCTTACTCTAATCATTTGAAGTCATATATGTTTCCATGATTAATTTTCATACTTGGATAGTTTCTTTCAGCATTCCTGGTGTTACTTGATCAATTGATGTCTCATGGAAACTCACATGATCCCTTAATAAACCTATTGACAAGAATCCTATCATCATTATCCTTTTTACAAGGTCTTATATCATAGGCCACTTCATCATCAGCATTTTCAACCATTGTTGATATTTTTTTTTGGAATAAACCATGTCAATATTTGAAATGCCTAATATTCGAGTGGACACTCCACCCATCATCAAGGAAAAAGAAAGAAATAAAATATGAAGTCAGTTTAGTAATTAAAAGAGAATATAAAGGTAACGGAAAGGAGTTAAGCATGAAAGAAGAAAATGGGTTCCAAGGAATGGAAAAAATATTTAAAGCATATAAAGAATAATGTAGACATTATGAGAAATTTGAGCCATAAAAGATAAATTACTTTCTTAATATCTTTGATTAGTTAAGGAAAGTTTTTTTTTTGCCTTTCACTTTGTGGTGTCACAAAATAATCTTCTCCTTTTAGAATGTACTATGTTTATTTTATATTTTCTTTGAAATTACTTATTGTTTCTTAAGAAAGGAAAATGAGATCTGCTTAGTTAACTAAAGAGAAAAATGCTCTATGCACTAGGATCCTATGTGTTCATCATAGGAGTCCTATTATCATGAGATTGGCATTCATCTAATGCAATTATACTTTGATTCTGATAAAAAAAAAAGCATCACATGTTATTAGATGAGAACGATAAACTTTTTAGTGCACTACCATTCGTGAAATGAAAAATCCCTTGATGATGATTGTTTTGTGACATTTTTTGGAGTAATGAACATGCAGAGACTATTGTTTATATTTGTGTTATAGTTTTTAACTCACCAACTGTAGTATTTTAATGAGTTTGTATTATTACCTTCTTTATTTTTTCATCGTGTAGGAAATTAAGTTTCAATACATATCTATCTTCCATTCAATTTCATTTTTCATTTTATGCGATTTCAAATAATTGTTTACCAATTCAACATTATTAGGGTTGTCAACTATAGAATAAAGTGCAACAACAACTACAATAGTTATGATCCAAAAATTAGGTGAAAAACCTACATATAACGACGAAGCAACATATTTTAAAGTTGTTGGTTTATTTGAACTCGAGGAATTGGAGAAGTATCTACCTTTTAGAAAAGCGATGTATGATAAAACAAAAGAATTTCATGTAAATATTCATGATTTTGATATATCTATTCATAGACCTTATTTTCATGTGAATCCTGCAAAATATGAATTACATTAAATATGATGAGTTATATAGATGCATCAAGAACAAGTTTGAGCAAAATAATTTCTTTACTTCAACATCACATGCCTTTGGGGGTGCCTTTCCAACTAGTTTCCCCTTGGGATGTGATAAGACCTTTGTGGTAAAACATGATAAAAACATGCAAAAAGATTTGCAATAATGTATAATAAGAACCTAGAGCAACATTATTAGTGATTTTTCTTTTCCAAAACATGGAAAATTAGTATATTATAATTTAACTAAATAATTTTCTTATTATTATATATATATATTTATACATTATCAAGGAATCACCAATATTTTACAATGTTTTCTATTTTTTTAGAAGATTAGCTAAGAATTTGCAATACCATATAACATAGTGAAAAATTCGCCAAGATTTAACAAAAAATTATAATTCAGTGAAAGATTCGCCAAAAAATTATATATGTATATTATATGGATGAAAAAATAGCCTATACATTTTTCTATATATCATGGGGATTCACCCATTTATTACACATATAAATTTGGCAGGTTTCTTAAAATTTTCTGTGGCCATGAGAGGCGAGCACTAAAACAAAGGGATGGCAGACTTGCCAAATTGAGCCAGCAAGCTCCCCAATTCTCCATTCTGATTTTGATCTTGTCTATTATACATTTCCATGATTTTGAGGAAGGCTTCTTTAAGCATATTGACATTCCCAAGTATTTAAATTATGTCCAATCTTTAACCATTTTGAAACCAAGCACTTCTTGAATTTTCCTTTGGCAGATGGTGTTGATGTTCCATGAGTAGATTTTCAATTTGGCCTCATTAACTAATCCTCCAGAGGCCACAATAAAATTATCCAATACCTTTTTATATCTTTTGACAATCACTACAGAAGCTCCTCCTAGGAGAATCGTGTCATCCACAAATTTCCCATGATTGATGTTCCTAACCCTAGCAGAGAATCAAATTCCCGGAAGACAATCGATGTTCCTTTCAAACTCTAGTCTCCTACTCAAAGAATCAACCATGATGATACACAGGAATGGAGAGAGGGGGCAACCCTGCATTAGCGCCCTAGAGGCTTTTAAGAACCCATCTTTTTCATCATATTGAAAAGGAATTTGTGTAGAACTCTATCAAATGTGTTTGTCATGTATAGTTTTATAACCATGTTCTGATCTCCCCTTCTCCAGTTAGAATCCACCGCTTCCTGGATCATGATTATATTATCAAAGATTTGTCTTCCCTAAACAAATCCTCCTTGTTTCTTAGTAATGATGCGTGGAAGAATTTTCTTGAGTCTTAGTGCCATAATTGTTTAGATAATATTGTAGGAGACATTACACACGAAGATAGGTTGGAACCTGGCAAAGGAATAAGGATTATTCTTTTTGGGAATGAGGGATAAAATAATGAATTGATTCATCCTCCCATGCAGAGATGCTTGAGCGAGTATCCTATCATTTTGATCAGGTCCCTGTGAATAATATCCCAAAATTGTTGGTAAAAGAGGGCAGGAAATCCATTCAGACTCGGGGCCTTGTCTGGATAAAAGGAAAAGACAACCTATTTTATTTATTCTATGGAAGGGGGAACAATGAGAGAAGCATTCATGGAGTAGAAAAAGAGTTAACCATCAAATTGGTGAAGACAAAAAGTATACAAAAATTTGTTGCTATCTACCAGTATTGGATCCTTTATTCCTCTTATTATTTTATAGAAACAAAGATATACAAAGGTATAATGAATAAATCCTCCCATATGTAAAGGAACAACTATTAATTCTTGACACAATTGACAAGTATGAGAATGGCTCAAGGGGGTTATTCTCTTATTTATGAGAACACAATAATGTTTCAATTGAAAACAATGATCAAACAAATTGTCTTGGTTGAGCTCTAGGTTGGAAACCACAACAAATAAGAGGATTGATCAATGGCATCAATGAAATACTAAAGATGCACACACAAGAAAATGAAGATATAGAAATTGTTTGGATAAACTTCCAGGATAAAACAATTGCCAAATTGCAAGGAATAAAATTCCAAGAACTATATAACAAAGATATGATGCCACACTTTAGCATTAATACCATGCATTTCAAATTCATTGTCCACTAGTAAATGCAAGTTTGGAATCATAATACATAAAAAAATCTCAATACAACTATTTTATGTTAGACGAATCCATAGAGCCTAAAACTTTACTCTAAACAGACTTCCATTTGACCCAATTGGAATAAGAACATAAGGACTAGTATACACAACACTATCAAGCATGAAGAGAATGTATTCATGATATCTTCGTAATAATTTAACACACAATAGTTTCCATGTTGGTAAGAAGATAAATGGATTTTCTTACAACAAATGTATTACAAGGACTAGAAATTGTGCTTAAAACACTTTCATATATATATAGGCTATCAATTGAAACTTTGACCACACATAGTTTTCAAGCACATGTTGACGATATATCACTTGATGAGGACATAATGAATAGTAAGATGCTTTGTTTCTAAGATGCATGTTCAAACTCCCCGCCATAAAAGAAATAATTGGCCAAATTCAATGTCAACATAACATATATTTTTCTTAGTTTTCTTTCTTGCTTAGAAAGAAACATAACAATTGTTTCAACTAGGAAAAATTGTTGGGATGGGATTGAATTACTTTTCACAGATATCTGTGCATAATTTCCATTTTGCATAATGAACATATATGCTACTCTACTTGCATGTATTTCAACAATAATTGACATAATTGCAACAAGGAAAGTGGGGCCATTTTTCGTAATTGATCCATTAATTACCATGGATATTCCAATAGAAAGCTTTCCACAACAAATCTTATAAAAATTGACTAAAATCTATGTTATGAACCTTAATTTCCTTAGATTCATTTTTTTGGTTATTGTTTTTCTACTTATGCATGTAATAGATAAAATGCAAAAAATAAAGAGTGATAAAATACACTCACACAACCACAATGAACACAAGATATGCTCTAGGAAACCCTTATGGGAAAAAACTCAGCTAGAAGGTGAGGATGCTTTGCATTCTCTTTCTTTGGAATGGCAATAATGTGAGAACAAAGGAGAATGAACTCTCTGTGGAGTTTTCCAATGCCTATAGCATGATAGGTTGTTATACACAATAAAACCCCTATGTTATGCTCTCTCACTCCCACTCTTTGTTTCTATACTCCACTTTGAAACAAGATACAATAAAAAAATGAATGGAATCCATATTCCTCCTAGTGTCCTGGTTATAGCATAGCATGATAGCCAACTAGGGGTCAAGTTTGACTCTTTCAACTCCCAACTAGAGTTGCAACTTTGACCCTCACATGGCTAACCCATTTTCCATGAGTGATGGGGGTTAATGTGGCATTCTCTTGAATTATGGTGGTTAATCACGATGGGTTAACTTCTAGGAGGCATAAATTTTTCATATGAACTTTGACTAATATTTTTCTTGCACCATTGGAAAATTATATGAGTGTAAAATAGAATCAACAGGTTTGGCACTTTGGTGGGGAATTTTGTCCCCAAAAAATCTCATTTAAGGTCTCAAAATGACCTCGAAATGTTTCAAAGCCCAATTCTCCAAACTAGGTCATATCAAAATAATTGTTCCTATATGTTCATTCCTCCAAATTTTCCACTCTAAAAGCATCAACATGGATGAAAAATAATATAATCATCATATTTGGATCACACCTCCCCATTTTGGGAGGCTTTTGATGCCCAAAATATTTTATTGAATGAGGTGAGGAAAATTTTCCTCTGCCTTCTCCCTAAAGTACCATTTAGCCTTGCTTGGAAGTTTTCCTTTGAACTCGGAATGCCATAGATTATGCTACCCCAATAGTGTAGTTCTAGGCCTCTTCTACAATACTAGGTCTATTGTCAACTCTTCTTGAGCATTTGGAGCTAAGTACTCTATGGAAGGTAGCACCCGCTTCTCTCCTTGATCTAGTATGGAAGGCTCATAGAGTGTGAGATTTTTCACATTCACCACTAAGTAAATGTGGATGTATGGGGGTAGACCGAGTCTATCTATGTAGGCAGTATCTCCCAACTTTTCTTGTGTTTGGAAAGTACCATATCATAGCGCTTTCATCTTCTTACCAAGACCTTGTAGGCTCTCCTTGTTCAACTATAACCATACTCTAGTCTTCCACTCCGAATGACTTTCCTATTATGTGTTGACCATGCCTAGCCTTGTACTTTTCATGTGACTTCTTCAATGTCTCTTATATTTGCAAATTGCTCTGCCTAATTTTCCAAACAAATTTTTTTTCTTAAAAGCATCCTTATGATATCCTTCCTCACTTCTCCTTGTTTCCCATATACAATATCCAAAGGTGAAGATGACAAATATCCAAAACAAGTTTCAAAAGGGGAATTCCTGGTAGAAGTGTGCACTGATGAGTGGACTACCTCATCAAAAGAGTGTTAATATATATATATATATATATATATATATATATATATATATATATATATATATATATATATATATATATATTTTCATCCTAGGTCTCAAAATACTTTTGATTGTAACCCCTCAAAAGCTATACCAAATACTTGTTGACTACTTTTGTTTACCCATTTGTCTGTGGATGGAGTGTTGTAGACCTCTTCAACATTTTATCCATATTTTCCCACAGTCTAGTCCAAAATACAATGAGAAATATGGTGTCCTTGTAAAAAATGATGCTCCTTGGTATCAGAAAGTGCACCCAATCATGTTCAAAGAACAAGTTTGTTGCTTCTTTCCATCCAATGGTATTTTTACATGGAAAAGAACATACATCTTGCTAAACCTATCAACTACCATGAACAAGTAGTCATGTCCCTTCCTGGTTGTTGGTAAAACTCCCACAAAGTCCATGAAAATGCTTTCCGAAGGATGAGTGGGTACAGGTAATGGATGGTATAGACCTTGTTTCTTGTTACTAGGCTTGCTAGTACAACAAAGCATACATCTTCTAATGAACCTAACTACATCTTCTTACATTCTGGACTGATATGCATACCTTTGTAAGTTGGCCATTATCTTCACTACACCAAAATGCCCTGCAACCTTGGAAGTGTCAACCTCTCTTATTAGTTGCAGACACTCACCTTTAGGAACACATAATTTGTTCAACCTGTAGAGTAACCCATTTGGAAGATGATAATCAAATTTTTTGTCTCCATTGTTTGCATGAATTTAGCTCTACTTAATGAAATGCCTCATGTTAGCACTCTGTAGTTCCTCCAGGCTGAGGATAGGAACCCAAAGGTAACCACTTGGAAGCTGGAATTTATCCCTTTCGGCTTTAGAGAGGGCTCTCTCTGTGTAAATATTCAATCACTTAAGATCTTAGGCTAGGTATGGTGCTCAGAGGGATATAGGTTTTAAAGGTTTGCTAACAGGGGAGAAGATAGTTCCATTGGGAATATGGCCATATAAATTTGATTGTTTTTCCAGTGGGAGGATGAAGGGTTGAGGGATCTTTTGACAGGGGCAAGGTCGAAAGTCCTGGTGGTGTTTATCAATTTATTTCGATGTAGAAGTATGGGTAGAAGAATGGTGGAAACAACATATAGAGCATCAAGTTGTGGGATGAATTATAAATACCATTTAAGAAGAAAACATAGATTGTTTGGCAAACTATATCAGAGCACTTTTAAAATGAATTCTGAGATAAATTATGGTTTAACCAAACATGAATATGGAAATTCAAATCGTGGAAATGACAAGAGACAAACTTACAACATAAGAAAACACATCACCATCAGGAGCTGACATAGGAATCCATGTAAAGTCACACCTTTGTTTTTTCATTCACTGGAAAATATCAGAAAATACAATGCACACAATGTCTCTTCTTCTAAACCCTGACCAACCAACCTTTTTCACACTGAAATTCATGAAATATATACAATTATCTCATCCTTGGACTTAGGGGGTCGAGCTCAACCATTTTCCCAAAGATAGAATTAGTTACATTAAATTTGGAATTGCCTGCTAGGAATAGAGACCAAATTTTTGGAAAATAGGGGTCAAAGATTAGATCACATCTCTTGATTCATGACCATCGTTACAAAACTGAAGGAGGTTTTTGCTGATGAATTTTTTCTTGAGAGAAATCTCTCTCTGTTTTCGAAAATTATTCTCCAGCTCCTCAGAATCCGCATCCAAGGATCACGACAAAAAGAGTAAATGATGAAATCTAAAAAATAGGTTGTAAAGATTCATTTGAATATTCCAATATATGACACCTGTTACAAAATTGAAGGAGGTTATTATAATTTATCTCGTGTTTGACAAAAACATCTTTCACTTTTTAAAAATTCATCTTCATTAGGTCAGAAACCGATTTTGAAGTGAAACTGTCCAAAAGCGCAACAACACTCTTGGATCAAAAGCACAACGACTGATATTTTTCGAATATCTCCTAAACGGTGAACCGGATTGAGATGATTTTTTGTCAGCATGTTAATATCATCATAATTATTCTCCATAAATAATTTGGGTTGAATACGACTCACAGATTTCGATAAAATCCAAAAATGGTTGTAGATGACAATGTCTCGTTTCTCAAAAACCATGAAGCATTTTGACCTGAAATTGAGTGAGTTTATTCATCTCATCCTCATGCATCTCCTGTAAACATTTCATGGAAATGGGTACATGGTTTAAGAGATATGGTGAAAATACGTTTGCAGCATTAACACAACAAGAAAGCACAGCGACTCCAAATTTCTTATGCTTTTGGTCATCCTCTGAACTTTTGAAAGTATTGGGCAGGTGGAAAATGACTCACACAACATTGTAAACATGTCAAAAGACTTCTACTCCAACCACAGACCTCCATACTTCAAAATTACTCCTCACAGCAAAAGCGCAACGCATTTGCGCAACGAACCTTCATTTGAATGATTTGATCAGATACTAAACCTCTGACTGAGAAAAATGGTTTATAGGTGATGCTGACAACCTCCAAAACTTTATTTGAACCTCCATGCATGAAATAGTGCCAAAAACTTTGATCTGCTACCACATTTTAATGATTTTGACAGTAGTGCAACAAAGAAACACAACGACTTAGAGGTTATGAGGGTTACAAGCTCTCAATGGAAGAAGGAATGGATCTCTGGTATTTTTGAATGTTAAAACAAGCCTTTGAACTCCCAAGGTGACAAAACCCAACTTTCAAGGGCAGTGATTGTGATTTTGAACCTTAATCATGAAAGCGCAACAATTTTCAGAAGCGTAACACATACCTCATAACCGTTGTATTGATGATGATGTCATGGCACAATATGTTTTGACACCCTAACTGACTGTCCTGACCCCACTAACTTGTGCCAATGATGAGGAGATAAGACACTCTATGACATCACTCATGATCTTGTAAGAGACATGACCCTAGACTCACTTAACTCAATCTTTAGGGAATCAATGACTATCTTGGTATTATCACTCACACACTCTAACATAATTACATCAATAATGAAATCTTCCATTTTTTACAAAGACCAATAGCTTGATCTCTAAGAGATCATAGCAAAACCCTTTACATATTTACCAAAATCATAAAAATATTAAGCTTGCTTTTGACTACTATAACAGAGGAGCCTAACACCTCTTTGAAATCCTTATTCTTTATATATGCCTCTATGTATGCATCATGGGTGAAAGGCTCCATGTACATTAGAGTTCCCAGAGCTGTAATTTTTGAAGTGGGTGACGTTGAAAGCATGTCCACCAACTTGTTTGTGATACCCTTCTTATACTTGATTATTAAATGAAACTATTGCAAGAACCCCATCCACTTGTAGTATGCTTTGTCGTAACTTTGGTCCTGCAAGTATTGTAACAATTGGTGATCCGTGTGGATGGTTGTCTCCTTACCCATCAGATAGTGTTTCAACTTTTTGACAATTTGTACTAGAGCACAGAATTCCTTGTCGTAGGTAGGGTAGTTGAGAATTGCCCCATAAAATACTTCAGAATGGTAGCATACAAGCCTTCCTCCCCACATCTAGACCACTCCCATGGCATATCCACTCGCATTTGTCTCCACTTCAAAGGGATGTTGCAAGTTTGGTAATACAAGAATTGATGCTTGATTGATTTTCTCTTTAAATTCTTCAAAGGCCTTTTGTTGACCCTTCCCCCATTGGAAACTCTTGCCACTCATTGTTATATTGTGGAGTGTTGCAGCTACTATTGAAAATGAAGCTATGAATTTCCTCAACTATTGTGTTATTCCAATGAAACTCCTAACTTTATAAACATTTGTAGGCACCAAAAACTTCATGATGCTCTCCATATTTTTAGGGACTATCTTAAGCTCCCCTCCACCAATCACATAGCATAAAGACACCAGAGTCTATTGTTCAAACTCAAATTTATTGATATTTTCCATAGTTGGTACTTCTTCAATGTCTATAGCACCTTTATCAAGTGCGAGATGTTCTCTTCCTAGGTAGCACTATAAACCAATTTATCATCCAAATGAACAATAAAAAATGAATCTAGATAAGGGCACAATAGATCATACATTACTCTCATGAATGTAGTTGGTGAATTGCATAGATCAAATGACATGACTAACCACTCTTATAAACCTTGTATGTTTTTGAAGGCACTCTTCCAGGTGTCTTCTTCTTTGAATTGAACCTAGTGATACCTCAAATCCAACTGGGTGAAACATTTCTCTTGCTATAAATGATCCAAGTGATCATCAATCTTGTGCAAGGGGTACTTGTTCTTGAATCTAATCTTGTTTAACACTCTTATTGTTGACACACATTTTCCAAGTCCCATCCTTCTTTAGCACAATTATGATGGGTGATGGTCCACAACATGAGGTACTTGGTCAAATCACACCCTGCTCCAATAGTTGTTGCGACTACTTCTTCACTTTGTTTGCTTCAAGAACAGATTATCTATATAGCCAATATTTGGCAATGGAAAATATGGCAACCTCCTAATCCAATCCCCTCTTAGGTGGTAACCCTTTAGGCTCCTTGAACACTTTCCTATATGCATGTAGAAACTCTTGACTATGTCACACAAAATATTCCAGAGGAAAAAAAACATGAAAAAAATGACTAAAATAAGAAAACAAAATTATAGGTACCACAATTCAAGGCCTTTTAAAGTAAAAAATGTTCATTCA
This sequence comes from Pinus tabuliformis, assembly GCA_031772625.1. Taxonomy (NCBI): domain Eukaryota; kingdom Viridiplantae; phylum Streptophyta; class Pinopsida; order Pinales; family Pinaceae; genus Pinus; species Pinus tabuliformis. Next base: position 998,201,306 of record CM062805.1, on the reverse strand, counting down.
AGGTGAAGCCTCATAATTTGTTATCTATTACAAGATGAAAAAAAATCTCAAAAGGATAGAATGGACCTTCAATTGTTGCTTAAAACAATAAGTGAGGTGGTTGGAAAATTACATTGCTTGCCTACATTAAAAAGTATCCTATTTCCGTGTGACTTTCTCTAAGGAAAATATATAATGGTACATGAGTATAAGAGGCAGAAAAAGGAAAGCATGCTACGATTGGAATCATGAAAGAAAGGATGAAAAGAAAATATGGAAACTAAAGGGTATATGGTGGAGATTCCAATAAAACTTTAGAAAAGTTAGTAGGGAAATAGGTTATAGTTGTTGATGCAGTTGGTCTTGCCATTAAAAATAAGTTCTTCATAGAAGGGAAAGTTGTTAGAGCCCTAAAATTTATTTAAAAGAAGAAATTAATGAAGTAGATAAATGATGTATGAATAATAAAGGTTGTGCTAAAGAAGAAAGGAAATATAATTATGAGAGGTAACCAAGAGACAACACACCTCTTGTTTTCCCATATAATATGATCAAATGGCTCCTATGAAGGGGTGTATATTATAACAACACAATTTTTCCCCTTCTATACAATGCTCTAATGATAATGATGTTGCATGGTATGCTTCTATCCATTGACCACACAGACCCTTATTGTTCCACAACTTGCTATATTTACCATATGGTCTAGAATTGTCTCTTGGCTTAAGATGCATCTTCTTTGAGTTATTTGGTTTATCATGCTCTCTCAATTCTACACATTGATCCTTTTAAGTTTGAATATTAAAGCCATGTGTCATATCCTTCTTGCCTCTTAGACTCATCCCTTAGCCTCAAGCTAACCCCACTTAGGATCCTTGAAGCCATCACAAGTTCTCATGAGCTTCCATGTGGATCACTCTATTGATATTTCTACCTTGGGAGGTACTCCAAGTCCTAGGTGTTGAGAAATATAGGGGCAACTAGATTAGGTGATTTCTCTTACATTGATATCTGCTTGTGATATAGTTTTACTTAACATGATTAGCTTCTTCTTTCACTTTATTATTATTAGTATTCTCTTCATCAAACAGATACCAAACCATAAACAAAATTAAGACAAAAGGACACAGTATATAGGCGATCAACCAAGGCCAAAACCTCTCCAACTAAGAGGAAAACCCACAAGAATTATTCTCTTCTTATAGACCTTCAATTAACGAATTCCATGACCTATGACCCTTGACCAAGACCCTCTATGACCAATTCAAATCTCTCCTGCTTTCCAGCAAACAACTGTTATTTCGATCCCTAGTAGATTCTTTTGCAACTTCGACCTCCTAGCAAAACCTTCTGCAACTTCGACCTACCCAACAAAATCTTCTGCAACTTCGACCTACCCATCAAATCTTCTACAACTTCAACTGATCTGAAAATCACTCATGAGTGACCTTAGTTAGTTAATTAATGAATGAAGGTATTACAGACTCATGTGCTGGTGTGTGTCTATGTTATTTTAGGCAACGAACGATCATATTGCAAAATACACAGACATTGGAAGAATGGAAAACAGTAAGAGAAACATAGTAAGAAAATGAAAGAACACAACAGATTTAATAAGGAGTTCACCTTATTCTCTAGGGCTACGTCTCCGATCCAGCTTTTAGTGGTGGCCTTCCTTTATTGTGTCTTTAAAGCAGAGATTTACAATGAGGAGCTCAATTTGAGTCTCCTGAAACAGATAATGCTTGGTAGGGTGGTTCTTGGATTCCCCAAGCCACTAGAGTGCATAGACTCTTTCCCTTTCCAAGTCTTGACCTCTCTGGTCTTTAATGGGAGGAGCCCAATGTGGTGCTCAATTCCCGACAGATCCTCACAGGGATTTTCTTGAACCTCTCAAGCCTTCTGTCTACTCGATGTTGCCTTAGGTTAGCTCGGCTCTCTGTTTCCTGCTTCTTGCTTCACTGTCCTTTCTTTTCTCTCACTCTCTCTGTCTTTGTCTTCTGTCTTCTCTCTTCGTGTTCTGTTCTCTGTCTGTTCATGGCTTAAAGCCAATCTGTCCTTGACTATTCGATTCCTCTTCCGCCCCTTCGGTTCACCTGCTGCTGTTCGTTTGGAGTTCCCTGCCTCTGCGTCATCACCATCGTCCACAAGGAAGTGGCCACTTGTCCTCTCACAAACTGCGCCAGCTCTTCCTCGATGGTTCGGTAATTCAGTTACACTGTGGAATGACTCATCCGCCAACTCAGCGGTCAAATCAGACTTCAGAATTTTACATGCCGCAGCTTAATTCCCCTGCCAAATCCGAGTTTCCCGTCGGGTGCAATCTTTACCGTCAGATCTGGAGTCCCCAGATCCCACGGTGTTCACTCATTTCGCGCGGTTGACTTGCTCGACCGTTAACGTGCGATGAGAGGTGGTTTTCTCTCTCATCTGCCGGACATGCATCGTGCGCTGAATGGGGAATCGCTCATTTTCAGCCAAATCCACTTACCGCCCAAGGATGCCCCCGATATACCATCAGTTTTGGAGCGCGGGACCCGCCTTTCGCCTTAGCGCTTTCCCCATGGTTTCTTGGCTTCCCATGCAACCGAGCGCTTGGGGCGTTCCTTTTCGAGGGGTTTTTCCCTCCGTTTCCCGATCTAGGCTTCCCAACTGCCAGTTTTTCCTCCTGCACGGTCTCCATGGGCCTCGGTTAGCGCGCTTTGACCGAGGTCCTCGTCGTTCCTTGCTGGCTGCAAACTGCCACTGTCTAGAGGTCTTCCTGATCGCTCTTTGTTCATAAATTTCTGAGGTCTGTCCTGATTTGATACAGTCATGGTACTTTGATAATTTTTCATGGATCTAATTCGGATCATGGCCTTCCCACTTAAAAGCTTTTGGACCACCAAAAGTTGGTTTTCAAGCATCAACTAAGTGAGGGTACAATTGTCTCACTTTTCCAATCTCTATCCACTTTGCACTGCTCGGCTTTGAATCCTTGAGCCCAATTCTGAGGTACTCAACATCTCCCCTACGCGTCATCCTCACCTTCTTGTCCAGAACTGTGTCTTCTTGCAATTCATTGAGATATTCAGGTAGTAGGTCATCAATAGAAGGCAATTGACTCTTCTCTTTGGGATCCTCAATTAATGAAGGTTCAAAAAATCTCAAGCAATCTGCATTTATGACTGAGTAGATGTGCATGTAAGCTGATATATCAAGGCGAAAAGCATTCTCACCAATCTTCTCAAGTATCTTGAAGGGTCCATACCTGATAGGCTTTAGCATTTTACCTTCACCTTGCATCCTGTCCTGGCTGATATACAGCCAGACTTGGTCACCAACTTGGAAATTATGCTTCATCCGATGCTTGTCATGCCTTGCCTTGTATTTGGCTTGGATCTTTTATAGCTGTTCCTATACTGCCTGGTGGATCTCTTGGATTTGTTCAATGAACCTAGTTGCCCTGTCCACATCACTGTGTCCATCAACTGTGGTATCTTTACCAAAGACAAAATCCAAAGGAGACCTTGGTGTGAAACCAAAACAGGTCTCAAAAGGAGATCTTTGTGTAGAAGAATGTTTTTCTCTGTTGTAAGCATGTTGCACATAACATAAATGTTCATCCCAAACCTTAGGATGCTTGCTGCAATATCCTCTGAGTAACTGGATCACTGTCTTGTTAACTACTTCTGTCTGGCCATCAGTTTGTGGATGAAAAGCTGTGCTTTTCTTCAGTTTGGTGTCCATCAGTTCCCACAGACTTGACCAAAACTTCCCCACAAATCGGGTGTCTCGATCATATACAATGGAAGTGGGTAATCCAAAATGAACCCATACACACTCAAAGAATAGTTTTGCAGTTTGTTCAGCTGTAATCTATTTATTACAAGGTATCAAAATACACATTTTGCTGAACCTATCCACAACAACATACAGATAATCATGACCTTTCCTAGATTTAGGCAGTCCTCCAACAAAATCCATGGAAACACTTTCCCAAGGGTGAGAAGGAACTGGTAATGAAGTGTACAAGCCTAGTTTTCTATTGTTGGGCTTGCTTTTAGCACACATGGTACACCCTCTTACATATCTAGAAACTGTCTCGTTCATTTTTGGCCAATAATAAAATCTTTGCAGCTGTGCAACTATTTTACTTACCCCAAAGTGACCTGATATCAAAGAAGTGTGTGCTTCTCTTATTATCTTTACTCTTTTAGTTTGTGGAATGCATAACTTCCCACAATGATATAAGATTCGGTCCTTTATATGATAATCCAATTCTTCTACTCGTTTGCCTTGACTTAAAGTTGCATATACATCCTTAAAGTCTATATCTTGAGCATATTGTTCAATGTAGCTTTCATGTAGAACATAATTATGCTTAACTATAGTAGATGCATTTATAATGGGTCTAGATAGCATGTCTATAACTTTATTGTGTATGCCCTTTTTATATCTGATGACTAAATGAAACTGTTGTAGAAAACCCATCCATCTATAGTGCCTTGATTGCTGCAACTTAGTGTAGATATTGGAGTGGTTGATGATCAGTGTGTATTACTGTCTCTTTGCCCATTAAGTAATGTTTCCACTTTTTCACGCTCTGAACTAATGCATACACTTCTTTATCATATGTAGGATAGTTAACTACTGCAGGATTAAAAGTCTCAGAATGATAACATATGGGGTTACCATGCTGTGTCAACACTGCTCCCATGGCATAGTCACTGGCATCTATTTGGATCTCAAATGGTCTTTGAAGATCAGGCAGTGCTAGTATAGGGGTTGTACTAATCTTTTCTTTCAAGGTGTCAAAGGCTTCTTGTTGTTTGCCTCCCCACTGAAACACCTTGTTCAATCCTGTTAAAGCATGTAAGGGAGTTGCAATTAAGGAAAAGTTAGAAATGAACTTCGTCCAATATTGAGCTACTCCTAAGAAGCTTCTAACTTCTGTAACAGATTTGGGTTTAGGCTAGTTTACAATGACTGCCACCTTAGAGGGATCTATCTTCAATTCACCACCCCCTACTATATGACCCAAATAATTCAGAGATGTTTTACCAAATTCACATTTTGAGAGTTTAACATGAAGTTTTTCTCTTTTCAAAACATCTAGTGTCTGCTTAACATGCTTTAAATGTTCTTCCCATGTTTGTCTAAAAATCAGAATGTCATCCAGATACACAACAACAAAATCATTAAGAAAAGGTCTGAGTACATCATTCATTAATCTCATGAAAGTAGTAGGAGCATTAGTTAAGCCAAAGGGCATAACCAGCCACTCATACAATCCCTACTTTTTTTTGAAAGCAGTCTTCCATGCATCTTGTTCTGCAACTCTGACCTGATGGTATCCACTGTGCAAGTCTAGCTTGGAGAAGTAAACAACTTCTTTCAATTGATCTAAAATATCATCTATGTGAGGAAGGGGATAATGATTTTTTATGGTTATCTTATTCAGTGCTTGGTAATCAATGCACATTCTCCACGAGCCATCTTTCTTTCTCACCAAAATGATTGGTGACCCACATGGTGATGTGCTAGGTCTGATGAACCCTTTCTCGAGCAACTGCTACACCTGCTTCTTGATTTCAGCATTCTCTAAAGTGGACAACCTGTACATTCCAATGTTAGGCAATGGAGCATCTTTTTGTCAAATAATATCATGTACTATTTCCTTTTGGGTGGTAGACCTTTAGGTTCTTGAAACAAGATATCATACTCTAAAACAACCTTTTCTAAATCAACTTGCTGTTTAGCATTACAACCTTCAAATACATTGGTTTTATCAGGTTTCTTTTCCTTTACAACCATCAATAAGAATTGTTTGCATGAATTTATCATTCGTTTCATCTGCCCTGAGTTTATGAGAGTATAATTATTCTTGAGCTTATGAGCTCTTACAAAGTATTCGATTCCATCTTTAACAAGTAGATACTTGTTCTCAGCTCTATAGAAAATAACTTTTCTATCATACAAGTAAGGACTTCCTAAAACAATTCCACATATATCCAAAGGAATTATGTCTAACTCAACCTCATCTACAAATGCTGACCCAAAAGAAAACTTGAGTTTGCATTGTCTAGTCACTTGTAGTTGTGCTTTATCATTCAACCATCCTAATGGGTATGGTTTCTTGTGAGGTGTAGTTACTAATCCCAACTTCTTTACAATTGCTTCAGAAATCAAATTTACTTGTGAGCCACTATCAAACAAAGTATCAATCTTTTGATGTTTGGAAATAACTCGAATATGGAAAAGCTCATGTCTTTTTCTCTCATTTTCTTCATCAATAGTAGATTGTGCAGAATTACTAGTAGATGCTTCAGAATTCTTACCTCTTATACCTATGGCTACAATGGTTGTTTCGTCTCTCGAGTCTGACCCCAAATATTTCTAAATAGCTGCATCAATCTTCTTCTTCTTGCACTCGAAATTCTTAGGTCTCAGCTCTGGATGTAGAATCCAACAATGCTCATCATCATGCCCATCCTTTTTACAGTGAGTGCATGAAGCTTTGCTTTTCTGTGCAGTGTTAGCCTTCCTTGCTTTCCATTTCTTCTTTCTTTTCTCCTTATTCTTGCTTACAATGGGTTGGGATGATCCCTCAACTTCTGGATTTCCATTCTTTCCTCTAGCTTCTAGATGAGTAGCTTGTACATATCCCTCATCTATACTAGTGGGATTAAACATGAGGATAGTGTGCCTCATGTAGCTTTGTAGACCACCAATGTACTTTAACAGAGTCTCAGGTGAGTCTAATGAGATTCCTAGAATCAATGCTCTCTTTCTAAATTCTTGAGTGTACCCTTGCACACTTTGCCCTTTCAACTGTCGAAGAGTTTTCCAACTCATCATGGCTTGTTGCATGTAGGCCAATGGATAGAACTGCTTTTTGATTGCAGAAACAAATTCACTCTAGATAGAGATAGTCTTACCATGTCTTTTTATGTCAGCTTGGGTCTTGCCTTCCCACAAAAACCAAGGCAGTGCCTCCAAGGCATAGGCTTGCCAGCTGAATCTTGCTCTTGTCTGAATCGATATTCTGCACTCTGCAATAAACATCAATTTGTCTAATCCAATTGTCCAGCTTTTCTGCATTCAACTCTCCATCATATATAGGTAAATCAAATTTAACATCTAGTTTGATCAAAGATGTTTTCTTTTTAGGGCTATCAGGAGGTGTGAGAAAGCTTTCCTCTTTCCCTTTGCCTTTTGAGTGGTCATGGGAATGTGACTCATCTTCTCCTTTGTCTTGCTTAGAGCCTGATGAATCTTCATCCTTATGTTTTCTAAAGTCCCTATACATTTCTTCTACCATGGAATTTATGGCTAGGAAACTATCTATGAATTGAGGGTCTAGCCCCATAGAACCTTCCTCTGACATTGTCTTTCGAGGATAGACTCTCCCAATTTCAGGATTAGTTTCGACCAACTCTCCTTCTCCTAATTTGAGCTTTGATCTAGTTAGCATTCAACAGCTAAACCAACACAAGCTTGTCTAACCTTAATAGCCTAAAGCTCTGATACCACTTGATCTGAAAATCACTCGTGAGTGACCTCAGTTAGTTAATTAATGAATGAAGGTATTACAAACTCATGTGCTGGTGTGTGTCTATGTTATTTTAGGCAACGGATCGATCAGATTGCAAAATACACAGACACTGGAAGAATGGAAAACAGTAAGAGAAACACAGTAAGCAAATGCAAGAACACAACAGATTTAATAAGGAGTTCACCCTATTCTCCAGGGCTACGTCTCTAGTCCAGCTTTCAGTGGTGGCCTTCCTTTATTGTGTCTTTAAAGCAGAGATTTACAATGAGGAGCTCAATTTGAGTCTCCTGAAATAGATAATTCTTGGTAGGGTGGTTCTTGGATTCCCCAAGCCACTAGAGTGCACAAACTCTTTCCCTTTCCAAGTCTTGACCTCTCTGGTCTTTAATGGGAGGAGCCCAATGTGGTGCTCAATTCCCAACAGATCCTCATAGGGATTTGCTTGAACCTCTCAAGCCTTCTATCTGCTCGATGCTGCCTTAGGTCAGCTCGGCTCTCTGTTTCCTGCTTCTTGCTTCACTGTCTTTTCTTTGCTCTCGCTCTCTCTGTCTTCATCTTCTGTCTTCTCTCTTCGTGTTTTGTTCTCTGTCTGTTCATGGCTTAAAGCCAATTTGTCCTTAACTGTTCGATTCCTCTTCCGCCCCTTCGGTTCGCTTGCTACTGTTCGTTTGGAGTTCCCTGCCTCTGCGTCATCACCATCATCCACAGGGAAGTGGCCACTTGTCCTCTCATGAACTGCGCCAGCTCTTCCTTGATGGTTTGGTAATTCAGTTACACTGTGGAATGACTCATCCACCAACTCAGCGGTTAAATCGGACTTCAGAATTTTACATGCTGCGGCTTAATTCCCCTGCCAAATCCGGTTTTCCCATCGGGCGCAATCTCCGCCGTAAGATCTGGAGTCCCCAGATCCCACAGTGTTCGCTCATTTCGCGCGGTTGACTTGCTCGACCGTTAGCGTGCAATGAGAGGTGGTTTTCTCTCTCATCCGCTGGACACGCGTCGTGCGCTAAATGGAATTGCTCATTTTCAGCCAAATCCGCTTACCGCCCAAGGATGCCCCCGATATACCATCGGTTTTGGAGTGAGGGACCCACCTTTCTCCTTAGCGCTTTCCCCACGGTTTCCCGTCTTCTCATGCGACTGAGCACTCGGGGCCTTTCCTTTTTGAGGGGTTTTGCCCAGCGATGCGCGATTAGCGAAATGGCCACCGTTTCCCGATCTAGGCTTCCCAACTGCTAGTTTTGCCTCCTGCGCAGTCTCCATGGGCCTCGGTCAACGCGCTTTGACCAAGGTCCTCGTCGTTCCTTGCTCGCTGCAAACTGCCATTGTCCAGAGGTCTTCCTGATCGCTCTTTGTTCATAAATTTCTGAGGTCTGTCTAGATTTGATACAGTCATGGTACTTTGATAATTTTTCATGAATCCGATGCAGATCATCAACCTACCCAAAAAATTATTCTGCAAAAACCATAGCCTTTGCATGTGTCAAAAATAATGGTAGATTCTTCCTCCTTTTCTCTTTGCTTGAGTTGATTCTCTTTCCTAGAGAACTCGACTTCCAAAGTGTCCTTGATGATTCCCTAACTTGCATTTTGCAACTCATCTTTTTCTGCTACAATAAGTGCCTTAATCCTTTCACACGTGTGGAGAGAAGTAGCTAAAAACCAATCCAAAGATCTCTTCATTTTTTTCTTCCTTCTTCCATTTTTTCTTTTCACATTTTTCTTCTCTTGTGATTGAACTTGTGTTAGTGAGATAAATGCTCCAAGGGAGGTCAAAATATTCCTTTTATATAGGTCAAATTGCTCCTTTTAGGCCGAATTGATCATGTGTGTAGGCCGACTTGATTATTGCATTATGACGAGGTCTTGGAGGCCCTTTTGACTCAAATAAATTTTCCTTTACAATATGTAACATGCCCAAATGGGTCTTTAATACATGACAATGACTCAATTGACTTGTAGACTAAATAACAAGCCCTCGAACACTCAATGGGTGCTCGACCTAAAAATAATTTTCCATTGAGCATGAAACCCGTGCCTCAAGAACAATAATAATAAATTTATTTTTCTCTTTTCATTAAATACATAAAATCATGATTACATATGTCATTATGAAGATCGAACCTAGTTACATATTTCAACACTTCCTCTTAACTAGGGATTATTCATAATCCACACAAGGTACTTGGACATTCTCAATCTGAAGAATTCTCGTAAGAAGAGTCGGATTGGTAAGCCATCTATTTGCATCACACCAATTAGCATTGCCACATAGCAAGGCCTTAACTAAAAACTCTATCCCTCCACAAGATCAAAGCACAATGTTGGTGAGACCAATGATTTACAGACACCACCATCATTGTTTCTCAAGGCACATACCACACCTGGGTGTTCACAAGATATGTCCTTCCAAGACTATTCTTATCTTGTATTCCCAACCCTCAAAGAATATCGGTCCTCTTCGACTACTCTTATCTTGGATGCCCTACCACATCCTCGAAGAGTATCAAATGCCACAATAGGGGAATTTTGAGGTCTAAAATGGGCCTCCTAAGAAAAATGTACACCAAAATAAACTTTATAAGAACCAATAGGATTGAAGATGATGATGTCAACTATGGAGATGATTCTCCATTTTTGGAGTAAAAAAGTAAAAAATTTAAAAAATAATAAAATAATAAAACTACTTTTTCAACTTATCTCCCTAAGGTTTTATTCAAATTTTAAATGGGAGTACTTGTTGGATGCAAAATTTGATTCTTCATCCAAGGAGTACCAATGTTGCATACTTTCGATGGACCCTGCTACACGAAAAATTAGAAATACATGAAAAAATGTGATTGTAATCACGTTTCTCATGTATTTCTCATTTTTCATGTAGCAGGGTTCATCGAAAGTATGCAACATGGGTACTCATTGGGTGAGGAATTAAATTTTGCATCCAACCAGTGTTGTTGCTCGAAATTTGAGTAAACCCATAGGGAGAAGTTAAAAATATGAGTTGAAAAATAGTTTTTCCTTTTTCCCTCTAAAATTTGATGATGTAATCTAATATTATTTTATTATTTCCACTATTATTTTATAATTTCCTTAGGAGGCCCATTTAGACCTCAAAATCCCCCTAATGTATGCTTGCCTAATCCTCCATTCTTTCTTCACAATATGAAGACAAGAATGATGGGCCTTTCTCTCCCTCTCAACTAGGGAAGATATACCCATTCCTATAAAGGAATGTAACCAAGCTCCCTCTTATCCAAGGACTTGTCCAAGCTCCATCTTATCCAGGGACTTGCTTCTAGTAACTTTCTTCTCTTTGGTGGAGATCATGACACTATCAGATGCTTGAGGGGCTCCTCCTTTCAATGTCATGGAGTTCATCCTTTTCATTATGGAGCCTTCATCTTTTGTACGACAACGACCATCCATCACTTTCACGAACCAAATTAGTCATGTCAACCTTCTTTTCATCTGAAAGTGATCTTCTAGTCCACATCTTGTTTTTCTTCATAATTCTACATTTTCCATGTCATGTTCAAGATATTCCATCCATTCTCATGAGTGCTAGTTGTAGGTGACATATACAAATCTCTTTTTTGTAGCCTTGTATCACCCCATCCAGACATCTGTTCAAATATAAAAAAATGAACATCAAATCAAAGTTACCTTTTGTGATGGCCTTTCATTATGGCATCTTGCTTGCTTGCAATATCAACATCTTGAACATTCATAAACACATCTCCAAGACTTCATATGTCAAGGGTCTCCTTTCTTTTACAGATCTTATCATCATCTTCATACCTTTCTAATTGAGATGTCACAACGAATTCTTCTAGTCATCTAATGTTGATTCCTTATCTTTTTTTTTTTGTGACTGTACTTGCATCTTTCACGATCTCTTCTTTGTTTCTTCACATATTGCTCGCCGGGAACTTTCCATCCATAATTCTTTCATCTTTGTCAACTACCTCAAATGTTAAAATATGCAACTACAATCAAATTCCACTTTGTAAATCTCACTTTATTGAGATAATGGTTGCATTGAATTCCTCTTTTCGAGAGGACCAAAACCGACCTAAAGATCACTCAAAACAGATAAGGAAAATTATACTTATGAAGAAAATCCCACATGTGCATATTTGATAAGGTTAGCCCTAAAGAAAATTAGACACCATTGGAAGGCTATAAATACAAGTGACCTCTAACTCATTTGGACATCATCATGAGACAATGTTCTATCTTGGTTCTTGTCTCGCATAAGTCTGAGGCTTGTCCATGGAGGAACAGGTTCACTCGAAGATGAAATTGCAGGGTCTGAAGCTCACATTTTTGTTTTAGGGTTTTGGGTCTTAGTCACAGGCATAGGACAGAGAGATCTCGACTGCAATCACTCGCTTCAAGGCTCATCTGTGTGACCAAAGAATCCTAATAGGATGCACATGTCGTCCTCTGTGCGACTGACATCTACAGTTTAAGAATCTGAATTGCAGATTGCAGACGCTTGCTTGTAGGATCAAGAGAGCGACTAGAAGCTTCCTAGTCGCATGCATGACTCCTCCTCTATGTGAACGGGACCTAAATGAAGGAATTTCAGTTATCCGAAGATTTCACTCAGTGACTGGAGTGTTCGACAGTTGACCACAGACAGTGACAGTTCATTGCAGGCTTTAGAATGAGAGTTTTGAGTATAAGCATTGTTGAGTTCATTTCATGAATATTGTGTAGTTGTTTTTGCAGAATATTTGTATAGATGAAGATATGGATCATTGTCCTCTCTCCTTGTTGAAAATTTTATGGAAATATAATAAGAAGAAGAATTTGGAAGGGTTTCCCCCTTTTGGGATTTTTCCCTGGTCTCAGACCAATCCTGTTATCTCTATGTGTGAATCATTTTCTTCTATTGTTCCTTTAGGTTCCACTGCATTGATAATGATATTGTTCTTTCTATATAGTTTCATATGTTGTTGAATAATGAAGTAAATTTGAATAATGTTATGATTTCATGGGGTGAAATTGATAAGGAAATGTTAAAATGCAATTATCAAGGAAAAGAACAATATATCCTTAAGAAAAATTAACATGGTATCAGATTTGGGCTGAAGAAAAGTCATGGAGATCACCCCTATGATGACACCATTGATGGATGTAAGAGATGATGGAGGAGACCTAAAAGAATTCTAGGGTTTGAAGGAAACCCTAGGCAATTTGATTATTAGGGTTTGATGGATATTATGAGGTTAGGGTTTGAGAGAAACCTTGGTTTATGGCAAATATTTGAGATATCCAATATAGAAATCCTAGCATGGTCAAAGTGAAGATGTTCAAGCACTTGTGTCAAATTTGATGAAGCCCTAGATGGGACAGTCTTTATTAGGCTTGGTTGTTGATAGAGTTAGTTGAAATATTGAAGGCAACATTGTTATATGGACAATGGCTAGTGGTGGCTCTTGAAGGTTGGTTCAAGAGGGAGATGATCACCTCTCATGAAAATAAGTAATTTTCGATTTATGATGCTTCTTTATGTCTTTATTTTTGTTTAGAATTATGAACCTTATTATTGCTTATGCTTCCTGCATATATATTTGAGTATTTGGATGCTTCTAACTTCTTGATGAGATATGATAAGTGGACCCTTCATGAGGATCACGGCTAGTGCAGGAAGAGGCATCTGATGAAAAGGTGACAAAGTGCTACAAGTTGCCTATGTAAAATAAGAAGGTGTGCAGGTAGTTGAATACTATAAGGTATGCATGGTATATTGTTTCAAAGTTATGTTTCAGTTGCAATATTGATGGAAATGTAAGACCTAAGGTATGATGAGAATGTCTCCTTCACAAATGGCTCATACATATGAAAATAATTTCGATTCATGGTTCTTATGGTGAAATGGTGCACTTGGTATTGAACAAGTATCTTACCTCTTAGACACAATGAATTTCTTGATTCTTAATACTGATCTTTGATATATTGGTATACTTGATGTTTGGCTAACACCTATCATTTTGGATATCTTGATCCCATGAAGAAGGCTGGCACCTTGATTTTAATGTATGTTAACTTGATACTATTGATGTTGAAAAGCATGGTAGCCATGATGATATAAGTATAACATTGAGACTGATATTCAAGATCTCTTGTTGACCATGGTTATGTTTTGATGTGTTTAGTAATTGTGGCATATGGTAAAATTGGATGCCCCAACTTAATGGATTGAGTTATGTGACAAAGAAGTAATGTTGTGATCATGATAATTGAAGTTTACTCCTATTAGATATTTGACATTAACCCTTGATGACAGATTTATGTCATGATGTAGTGATGAATATGTGATATAATCTGACTCTATGATCTAACAAATTTGTTAATGCATGATAACATTATAGATAGGTTGATGGCATGAATAAAGATGACTGAAGTGGATTCCCATTCAGAGGGAGAATCTTTCCATAAGATCCTTACTCCTATTACCATCAGCACTATATGTATATTATTTATTGTTGAAATAATATTTATAGACATGAATAAGCAAATATATGACATTGTTGATCTGCAACAAAGTTTTGATTTGAGAAGAGAGAGTTTTCCCTTACTCTAAGCCTCGGTCACACAAAAGCAAGCTTACAAGTGCGACTGTAGCCTCTCATCAGCATGGAAGTAAGGTCAAAGGTGTGACTATAGTCTCCCAACCGCATAGAAGAAGGCCTATGGATGTGGTTATGCCTGCAGGACACAAAAATGAAGTTTTGTGCATGAAATCAGATGTTCACCTGAAGGATGTCAGTCCTATGGACATGAAGCAGACAACAAAGCAGCATGGAAAATTTTAGGGGCGAATGTTCACCCTTTGGCGAAATTAAGGGGTTTTAAATTTTTAGTGGGGGAATATTTTGTATCATAGTACATTTTTACAAATCGCCTCAAATAACCCACCTTATTTTAATGGAGAGGGTAAAAAAGGTAAATTTAGCTCTTGAAATTAGGAGTTACAACCTTCCATTCGCCCTAATTTTCAAGAATAGGTTTTATTTAAGTGAATCCTATGGGCCAAATACCATATTTATAAAAGAGGTATGGTAAATTAATAAAAATATAAATAAAAGAGAGGTATGGTAAATAAATAAAACATTTTTTATATTTACTCCATAAATCACCTTATATACATGCAAGGGTGTAAACAAATAAAAATATAAATAAAGTGGAGGTATGGTAAATAAATAAAACCTCTTTTTATACTTACTCAAAAGGTATGGTAAATAAATAAAAATATAAATAAACTAGACGTACGGTAAATAAATAAAACCTCTTTTTATATTTAGTCCATAACCCTCTTTCTATTTATGAAGGCTCAAAAAAGAGGTTTTATTTAAGTGAATCCTATGGGCCAAATACCATATTTGTAAAAGAAGTATGGTAAATTAATAAAAGTATAAATAAACAAGAGGTATGGTAAACAAATAAATTTTTTTTTTATATTTACTCCATAAGTCACCTTATATTTACGAACACTCAAAAAATGCATTATGTTTAGATGAAACTTATGGTCAAAACACTATGGGCCAAATACCATGGGCTAGATTATTATTAATACCATGAAAAAAACATTATTAACCCTAATATTAGTATTAATAAAAATAAAAATGGCACATGGTATTGACCCATGGTATTCACGTGGAATGTAGCCTATTTAAATGGGGGAATTAACCTGCATAGATCCATCTTTACTCTGGATCTACTAAGCCCCGAGAGGTATCAAATATCGTGATATGCAAACTAGCATAGATTGAAAAAATATTTGATCCCTCCCGGGGCTTGGTGGATCAAGAGTAAAATTTGATGTTGTAATTTAATGTATGTTAAACATTTTAACTTGGTTAAAATAAAAAATAAAATAAAAATCAATTATTAATTTTATTAATTTTTATAAATTACTAATAGTAATTTTTAAGCTCCAGGTTTATGATAACCCATGGTATTGACCCATGGTAATACCATGGTATTCACGTGAGCATAGACTATTTAAAGGGGAAATTCTATCATCCTAGATCCATCTTAATTTTGGGTCTACCAAGTGCTCAGAGGGATAAATAGATTTCATCCCCCTAAGAGTGGTAGATGTGGAGTTAAGATGGATATAGGTTGGTTTTTATGATAATAAAGATATTAAATAGACTTAGGAAATATATTGTAAAAACATATTAAGGTGAATGGTTAAAGCTACATTTAGTCATTTCACAAAATTTAGTAAAAAATACCAATATCTCCATTAATATTGGTTTTTAACTTTTTTCTGATTTAACAAAAAAAATTCAAAACAATGAAACCTTATCACTCTTTCCGCATCATCCTCGCAGAATATTTGTCACCATTTTTCAAACATTCTCAATACGATATCTTCATGAAAAAGTTTAGGTACTGATGTTGGATTAGTTGTTTGAAAAATAAGTTGGTTTGTACAACCTTTCATCTTCTGTGATATTCTTAGTTTGTACCAATGATCTGTAGGGGTTGGAGCCACTGCACCATATTTTCATAAAAGGTGGAGATTGTTCACCAAAAAGTAAATTAATCTACATGTTACAATGCTGTTAAAAAATGCGAGACCTATGAGGGTAGTGAATTATGCTAATAAACAATTTAGATTGGGAGAGGCATAATTAAATTTTATTATTTAATTGAAGATTTCCAATTAAAATAATAATAAATCTACATTTATATATTCATATATTGATTGGAAGGATTCTCACAATGGTCACTTCTTTCAATTAGACCCCCTTCAAGCCCTTGGGATACCTAATACTTTCTTATATAATATAGTTGGGGCTTGCTACTTGTTGGCATGTTGGGGTAAACAAACTTGATATGTTTTGTTTTGTTGTTGTTTTTTTTGGTTTTTTTTTTTTTATCTCGCAGTTGGAGTCTATGGAATAAGAAAGAAATTTGATAACTTGAAAAAAGTGGTAGCTTGACAAAAGTTGTAGAGAAAAGATTAATCTCTCCTACCTTGATAGAACTCGTTGTCAATATCAACAACTACAAGAACTTTGTTGTGGAATATTATCAAAACTAATAGAAAGATATGAAAGAGTGTATTGTAAGAACCTATAAGAAAGAAATTTGATAACTTGAAAAAAGTGGTAGCTTGACAAAAGTTGTAGAGAAAAGATTAATCTCTCCTACCTTGACAGAACTCGTTGTCAATATCAACACCTACAAGAACTTTGTCGTGGAATATTATCAAAACTAATAGAAGGATATGAAAGAGTGTATTGTAAAAACCTTGACAAACACGGCCACTGAAACTTGGAACATTGTTTGTAGGAAGAGAAAATTATGTTTCTTTTTCCAAACATGTATGTTAGTATATTACAATTTAATGAATATGTTTTCTTATTATCATATATGGTTTCATACTTTAACAAGACATTCGCCAAGACTTCACAATGTTTTATTATTCACTAAAATATTTTCCAAGATCTTACAAGATTTTATAATTTAGTGAAAGATTCTCCATCACTGTACAAGATAATATAATCTGGTGAGAGATTCACCAAAAAAATTATATATACATATTATATTATTGATAAAATCGCCTCCTAGTTTTCCTATGTATCATGGGGATTAGCCCATTTATTATACATATAAAATTAGGGTGGTTCTTAAAATTTTCCTTGATGAGCAGGGAAGTTTGAATGTTTAGTATACTATTAATATGTAGACTAAACTTGTGACCGGGATATACATATAGATATGTCATTACGATTTAACCATTGAAGTTCGTGCTGCAATAATTTGACTAAATTTGACTGATAGATATAGATGAGTAGTGTTTAGAGTTTTGACATAATAACGAATTATAACTTTGACTTGATGATTGAGATATGTTCTGGGCTATAGATCTCACTATGATAGAAATTTTGGGATTTGACGACTAATGATTTTCCTTGATAACAATGTTATACGAGCATACTATCTTTCAGTGACTAATATTGGTATTCGATAATGGTTTTGTATTGGAATCCTTGTTCTTAGCACAATGGTTGAAGTATTGACAGTTGTGATTCAGTGTGAAGTAATCTCACAATAAATGGATGGAAAATATTCTTAGTATATGCATTTGCATCTAGTGACTTATATTATGATCACGAGGATGACTTGATGAAGCTTGGTTTGATAATGACAACTTATTGTCATGATAATAGATGAAGTCGACTTGATGAGAGCTCTACCTGTCACCAGGTCTAAAGAATTTGATACTGTGATATTGATGAATTTGATATTAGTTTTGAATTGGCATCTAAACTTTGATAAGCTAACTTAGTTGATTTGATTGTACAATATTGATTTATGTAAGATTGAAAATATTGGTTTGGTAAAGTGTTATGTTTGCAGAGAGCATTATCTTAAGCAATCTCTTCGATCCTAGTGTGTCTGTATTGACATTTATCTGATGGTGTGTTGATCCAAACCTCTACTTCAGAAGTGTTCCAATGTATGATTTTGATTTTGGTTTTATATGTTGACAGTCTACTATTGACATGTAATGAGCCTTTGATGATCTAAGTAAGAGGGAGATGGATTTTGAAGAAATAATGAATCATGGCATAATGAAACGATTTCTAAAATTTGGAAAATAAAATTTGTATTGCAAAACTATAAATGGGAGTGAAATACATGGATACATTACAATGACAAAGAGTGGGATCTGACTGGCAGAGAATACCATATATAGATGGGAGTGAAATACCTTCATATATTGAGATAGTGTTGATGTACGAGACAAGCTTAGGCTTGTGGTTGGCACCTCCTTGAGAGGGAGGATGACTATGGTATCCTTTTTGTGATATATATATATATATAGTTCTAATATGATATTTGATTTGATGTCATGTATGAATAAGAAACAATTGTTATTGAGACATGATGATTACCAGATATGAGTATGATAATATGTTGTTGATCTATAGAGAGCATTGTTGATCGAGGACACCGAGCCAACTCTCCCTCCCTGTCTAATTTCCCAGGGTAAGGAATTGAGATAGAAGGCTCTTGGGGTTGAGGGATCTCTGGACAATATGGTCATAGATGTTGCTCCCCTATTTGTCACTCATGGGATGTGTGTGATCCTTGTCCGTTTTGACAAGTCGTGTATCTCCCCCTCCTTTGGTCATTGTAGAGTGTACCCCAGTTGGCATCATCATGACTAGTTGTGAGGCAAGATGAAGAAGTTCTTTAGAGAAACGTTTGAGTAGGATCTGGATATGACATGGATACATTGCAATGACAAGAGTGGGATTCGATTGGCAGGGAAACCATATATAACTGGGAGTGAAATACCTTCATATATTGAGATAGTGTTGATGTACGAGACAAGCTTAGGCTTATGGTTGGCACCTCCTTGAGAGGGAGGATGACTATGCTATCCTTTTTGTGATATATATATATATATATATATATATATATATATATATATATATATATATATATATATATATATATATATATATTGTTTTGATATGATATGAGATTTGATGTCATGTATGAATAGGAGATAGTTGTTATTGAGACATGAGGATTACTGAATATGAGTACGATAATATGTTGTTGATCTATAGAGAGCATCACTGATCGAGGACATTGATCCAGTGCTTCCCCCCCTATCTAAGCTCCTAGGGTGAGGAATTGAGATAGAAGGCTCTTGGGGTTGAGGGATCTATGGAAAATAGGGTCGTAGATGTTGCTCCCCTATATGTCACCCATGGGATCTGTGTGATCCTTGTCCGTTTTGACAAGTCGGGTATCTCCCCCACCTTTAGTCATTGTAGAGTATACCCTAGTTGGCATCAACATAAATAGCTGTGAGGCAGGGTGAAGAAATTCTTTGGAGAAATGTTTGATCAAGTTCTGGATATGACATGGATACATTACAATGACAAAGAGTGGGATTTGATTGGCAGAGAATACCATATATAGTTGGGAGTGAAATACCTTCATATATTGAGACAATGTTGATGTACGAGACAAGCTTAGGCTTGTGGTTGGCACCTCCTTGAGAGGGAGAATGGCCATGCTATACTTTTTGTGATATATATATGATTGATGTCCTGTATGAATAGGGGGAAGTTGTTATTGAGACATGATGAGTATCGGATATGCGTACGATAATATGTTGTTGATCTATAGAGAGCAACGCTGATCGAGGACACCGAGCCAGCTCTTCCCCCCTGTCTGAGCTCCCAGGGTGAGGAATTGGGATAGAAGTCTCTTGGGGTTGAGGGATCTCTCGACAAAAGGTTCGTAGATGTTGCTCCCCTATTTTTCACCCTTGGGATGTGTGTGATCCTTGTCCATTTTGACAAGTCGGGTATATCCCCCACCTTTGGTCGTTGTAGAGTATAACCTAATTGGCATCATACCCACAAGCATGGCTTGTTTGTATTGTCCCTTACTGTTTGGTGAGCATCTCGTCGAAGCTCAGATTATGATGCAGGTGTTCCACCACATGACTACCTAGATTCATCAATGGGAAGATTAGCAGGAAAAAATATTGGGTTGAGATTTTCTCCCCTATGCGGTTCCTGGTTGAGAATGAGCTCCCCGATGTGATTTCAGGGTTGAGTGTGCTTTGTTGTGTGTTTGGATATCCTATATCAATGTAAACTTTGAAACGAGAACTCATACTGTTACTTGTTTTGTAAAGATAGCAAAAAAGTGACCCGATTTGGAAGAGGGGTGATGCAGAACACACGTTTTTTTTAGAGCATAGTTTTTTGCACTATAATTTTTTTTATGTACATTGCGTTTTAAAATGGTAGTGTTTTTTATGCTGATTTAAAAAAGTGGTAATTCTACACAAGGCCCTTTTTTTAAAAAGTTGTTGTTGTTGTTGTTTTTTTTTTTTTTAATGTATGAAATGTAAATAATTATTTTGTAAATTTAATAATTTTTGAGGTGGTCTTTTTCTTCATATTTTCTTGTTTTTATTTTAATTTTAATTTTTTTGTAGTGAGGTTTTTATTGTTTTGCATAATTAAAGAAAAATGTCAATATTTTGAATTTTCGATATTCTACATATTTATACAACGTTAATTAATTTTTCAATCCACAAGAAATAATTGTTTCTAAAAAACAATATTTTTTTTTAACAATTGACATAAAAATAACCATTTTTAACATAAATATAGCTAAAAAACTACACGTTTTGATAATTTTTTGTGAGATGACATGTCAAAATCACAATTTTTATAGGAAAATTTTAACTATAAATGGTTAAATAATAGTTTGTTTGTTTTTATTTATGAATTTCATGTCAAAAAAAAAAAAAAAAATCACAGTTTTTTTCAAAAAATAATGATTAACATAAAAATTAATGCGAAAATCACATAATACAAATATTGAATGCATAACAACCTTAATTGAGTGTTTATTTTTCTCATAAAATGTCAAAGTCAAAACATTACAAGAATAACTAATTAATAGTTACAAAAAATGAGCTTGATTTCCAAGCATAACTTAAATTTAATCAACAATGTCACGTAATCCAAACTCTTCGTCCTCTAGAGTTTCATCATTGTCTTCTTCTACAATATTTTTTGCTTCCTTTTCATTTTCATCTTCTAATGGATCTTTGATGTCTACGAATATCCCACTGTATGTATTTCCAAACATTAGGGTTCCTTTGCCTTTTTTTCCACACGTGATTCACTAAAGTCCCCTTTCTTCAACCCAATTTCTTGCATTGCATCTGGAAGAAATTGAAAAGCATTAATTCTTTGCTGAATGAAATTGCACTATATTGGATATTTTTCAATTGCAATGCAATTTCTTCCTTTTTGAAGGCAACATGCTAGTGTTGTACCTAATTATCAAGCACAAAAGAAATTATGAAGTAAATTAACACAATGACATATTAATTAAAAAATAATATATTGAAATTCAATTCCATATGATAAAACTTACCTGAGCTAGAAAATAAATCCAGAACCCAATCTCCTTCATTTGAACAAATGTCTATAAGATAGTTAATTAATAATTGTGGTTTTTGATAAGTGTTAACTATCTTTCATTTTGCTTCCTTGTCTTCATATGTTAGTTTTCTCACAACAACAACATCATAAGTCAGTATTTGGCTATGACTCTTTCCGTCTACCCGATTAAAAATCATAGACATATGACTATCATCTTTTGCCCAACTATCAATATGAATAAACTCACAATCATTTATAAATAGTTGATCTTCACGGTTAAGAATATTTGACTTTTGCCTGTAACATGAAATAATAAAAGTTCAATTAACTTGTACATAAATGAATTTTTAAACATTAATCAAATATACATTTTAAACGTCTTACCATGTAAGCTGCATCCTTGAATTTATTTCCCCCCTGAAGCTTGACAATACCATTGCCAATTGTGTGTCTGAATGAAATGTCACAAATCTCCATAATGGTGATGATGTGACTTCTACAAATCCCGCAACCACTTTACTAAGAGCTTGATAAGTATAAGGGTCACTATCATAGTCAATGTTTGGAATATTGAAACCATAGGGAATATCTACAATAACTAGGGCATAATCCCTTTGAGGTATGAGTTTAGAAATGTCTTCACAGTCGCCTTGTATTACTTGATATTGAATAGTGTCTAGCCCATTCCAAATGAAATGAGTAAGAATTGGATCAAGTTCAACATTCTTAATACATTGCTTCCTCAGTCTTTCGATCTTTATTTTTTCAATAAAGGTTTTGAAGCTATCTAGTGCTCCATTATTTTCATTCTTCATCTTTTATAAAATAAACAAATATATGTGTAAGTTATAAATAAAAAATAGTACATAGATGAATAAAAATGAATGTATAAATCAAGATACCTTTTTAAATGCAAGATAAAAAGCTTTTAATGTTGATGTAGAACTTGAATCATCATCCCAGCTATCTTCATTCAACAATTTAACCATTTGTTCTTGAATTTTCATGTAAACTTTGTGACTGCATAGATAAAGTAACAAAACGTTAATATGATGATATGTATAACAAATACTACCAAGAACAACATGTTTTATTTAAAAGAAAATTATAATCTAGAAATAAATAAAAATAATTTAACAAACTTACTTTTGAAATTCCTCAGACATTTCCTCCAATGATAATTCCCCTGACCTCACACGAGATAATATTGTTTTGACAATTTTTTCATCTTTCACTCCTTGCATTGATCTCCAAGGTGTGATAGTCATATCTTCTGGAAGCTGCTTCATTTCAGGACTTGATTTACTACTGCTACATATCAATGGCTTAGACTTTTTGACCTTCTGGTTTTTAGTGCCAATGTTTTCTCACATGCTAAAAATCTCATCAATAAACTCTCATACATCTCCAGTTCTAAATGCCAACTAGAAAATGTTATCAACACCTCTGAATAAATCACTAATTTTGTTGCCTTTTCCACCTTTTGAATTGGTTTTCTCTTCAATTTGATAGCCTATTTCCATACAATATTCCTATCGGAAATCTACATTAACATTTATCCTATCCCCACCACTTTTTTCTTGAAATTCACTATGAATAAATCTAACCCTTTGGATGAAAATCATAGACATCCTATATTCACTATTTGATTCCACTAACTTTGATTTTGTGTATGATAAACCAGCATAAATGATACATTTCATTGTTTCAAAACGTGGGTTATTAGGATATTCCTCCATCAATTGTCTTTGAGCTTCTACAGAATGATTCCCCCCCAAGCACATAATAATTGTATTCAAAACATTTTGACTTATCAAATGCTTCTTTGTTGGGAACTTGAACTGGATTAACAAGAAACACATAACTAACCACATGAGCATATGGATTGTACCTCATCAATGTCTTCAAGTTGTGAACATGAAGATGATGTGGCTTTCTGACTGTAATATCCCTCCCCTTAATAATAAATAATAAATAATAATAAAATAATAAATAATGCAAAAATAATAATTAATAATAATAAATAAATCACTTAATAATAAATAATAAAAATAATAAAGATAATAAATCATAAATGCTAAATAATAAATTATCTTAAAAATATATACAAGAAAATAAATAAAAATAATAAAAATAAAAATAGTAATAACCATACTAAAACTCTAAATAAGAATAAATAGAAATAAAACAAGAAAACTATTAAAAAGAAGGAAATAAAACAAGAAAGCTAAAAATCAAAAGAAAGTTGCATGTAGACACATGGAGTGTGTGCATGTGGTTCCCCTTCCAATGTTGTTCTATTTAATAGATGGTGAGGAAGGTGAGAGGCATTCCTGCATCCCATCATTCCGAGATTCTATCTTTCATTCTCTTGGGAGAATGATGTTCTAAGACTTAGGAGTCACTGGCAGTAGTACGTTGTTTGAGGGCTCGGGGTGGCCAGTTGTAGCAGAATCCTTGCACAATTGAGCCTACGGTTGGGTGGAGAGTCGTCCCCACTTTAAGGAACTTCGTCCCGAAGTTAAGTTGAATTATTTATTATTTATTATTTTTATTATTTATTATTTATTAACTTCATGTTGCCAACACCCTCTGCTGAACTAGTATAACCAGCAGGCATCGAAAGTCCCCAACACCCCGGGAAATCTCAAGGAATTCTTGTCCTTTTTCCCACTTTCGGCACCAGGCATAAGCCTGACCCGGTCTGTATCCTAGTCCAAGGCTGGCCCCAAGGCTCGTGCCTGACTCAGACCTCATCTGCCCCAAGGAAGGCATCCGGTCCGGTACTCAATGACCCTGGGCATCTCGCAAGGCTGGCCCACTCCCTGCACAACTACTTAAGGTGCACAGCCCCAGGCATCAAAGTCCTTGACATCCCTTCCAGACTTCGGCATCCCAATCCAATAATAGGCACCTAGCCTAGAACATCAGGCACTTGGCCTCCTCAAGATGGTCCCATAGCTCTTCAAGAGCTATCCATCAAGAGCTATACACAAGACAAAGGAACCACTGGCATATGTAGTGTTGATTGAGTTTTGTCCCCAGCCCATATGGTGTTACTTATTCTCCCTCGTGCGTATGGGCTCGCACGAGATCATCAAATAAACCGGCCCTCTCGGCCCATTTGTGGAGTCCTGTGAATCATCACATCTCAACATGCATCCAATGCATTAACCATACCATCATAGTATCATAGGAAATAATCCACATGCCAACTCTTGCATGTCATCATGAGAACGTTCATCTTGTTAATCGCGACATTATGAATAATAAGGAACTGCATGCTCATGCATGTCATAGATTTGTACGGAACTATCGCATGCTTCAGTTATACCATCAACATAATTATATTAAAGACATATCATGACTTCTCATAAATGAACCACATGTCAATAATCCTCATATTATAGCATCATAATTCCTATGCCACATTATGCATATCATATCCATCATGAGTATTGAACATTAAATACCTATCATCACGTAGTAAATGAATATGTCAATATACCTTGACATAACGTCATAATGCCTATGCATATCGCTATTATCATATGGATACATTATCACTATAAGAACCATATGTAAATCATTATCTTCCTACCATGAAACATTGTCAATATGTTTTCATCAAGTTGTCAATTACTTTTCAATAATCATTTCGACTTCTTTCTTCTAGGTAGTTGATCATTTACACCAACGGTATATCATTAAATTTCACATGAGCCTCATCATCTTGAGTCTTAATCTCTCGTCATATATTCTTCCTTGATTTTACATCCATTTACCCTTTGGCTTATTGATTCCAATATCGCTATATGCAATTGCATATAAACACTATTTCATCATGATTTAATCTTTATATCATGAGGATTTGTTGATCCATGTTGACTTATTTAACAATTAGCACTTCATCCACCAAAAATATTTTCTTATCTCATCGAGTTCGTAAAGTTTGTATCTCAATACCACTTGATTTCTTTATCATAAATTCAGTTTCCTCAAGTTGGGAAAAAGACTCTTTCTTATTAAATAGTATCATTATTTTAGATTTTGAAACAGTTGGAAACACTACTACCATCTTTATCCATGGGCAACTTATATGTGAGGTGTTATGTGGAAACCACCTCTTTTAACGTTATGTGAAATAATGAGTCAAGTACAATCTCTATTAATTGACTTTTACTTCTTTTGTCACTATGTACACAATCCTTCTCAAGGTATCCATATAAAATTTCTAGCAACATTCCTTCCTATATCTTCCTCGTTTATTATCATTTGGTCATCATGCAACTTCACCTTCACATTTTTTTAAAATATGTAGATCATCATTATGACCATTACCAATCATGTTTCTAGCTCTACTCATCAATACCTTTAAAAGAACTTTCTTCTTGATAGAACATCCCTTCATTTCCTCCTACCCGATATTCATAGATATATTTTTCTTTTTCTCCCTGTCTTGATTTCCATGGAAGTTTCTTCACTTCATTAAATTGACTTGAATTGTGGTTTCTTCTCCTTCTCTCCTATAGCATTGATATCCTTGGAAATGTTGTTACTATTTCCAACTTGGGTAATACATAAAATCTCCTGATCATACATCTTGTTATCCATAATTCATTCATATAGTTAGTCACCTATGAAATATTTACAATGTGGCTCTCCCATTGTTATAGATGTTGTTATGCACACAACTTATCTTCTCCAATCATTCTATTTATCATACCTTACAGGTTCCTTAAAATAACCTTCATTATTACCTTGATTTTTCAACTTCATTAGTTGATTGCCAATACTTTCTTCTTTGTGTGCATCATCCTTAGATAGACCTTATAGTGATACCTTTAGAGTACCAAGTCATGATTATAATTTTTTAAAATAGGTTGTTTCTCCTTATTGATTTCTTACCCATGTTGTGATACTTCTTCTCTACCACCTTAAACATCTGATCCAAGTTGGCCATAATCACATGAACTATCATTAGCAAGTTTCTGCATTCCATTTCTCTTTATACATCTTTATCCACTATATGCAATTAAACTTGAATCACGAAACCTCATGTAACATTATACTCAACATCTAAACTGAAATCCAAGTCTGTACAATTTTCCATTGAGAATATAATAGTACATGAGCAGATACATGTAATCTGAATGGCAATTGCAATGCAAAATTAAATTTATGAGAAGATCATATTGAGAGAGTCGTGTTCTTGCAATAATAGACCAGAGAAATGCCAAGCGACTACTATCGCTTAAAGGAAAACGAGAACAGCAATCCAACCCAATTAGTGAATAGTATGATCAACATTCAAGGAATGTTATCTCTATGTTTTTAGATCAAATTGAACAGTAAAATAATGAACAGATGCTAGTGAACAATGATCATCTAAAGGTAATAAGGTATCAGAGTTTATCCATTGTGAATTGGAACAGATTTCACTATTTTAGAGCACTTTAATTGGTGACAAATTTCAACTTCAATTATCCAAATACTTCAAGTGCTATGTAAACTATGTTGTAAAATGAACCAGTGGTGAGTAGTTACACCAGCATTAAAGATTTGTTAAAAAAAAACATACTAGCATACCATATCAATAGTGCAATGATAGCCAAACACTGTAATCTGTCACTCAATATCAAGATTCATCACTGAAGAAGCATAAAATAAGAGCCAAAATACTTAGATTATTGTTGTGATAATTATGCAGTGAATTTTTAACCAGGTATGTATTAACCATGCCAAATTTTATTCAACAAAGTTTTGAAGATTCTTGATTCATTTCAATCTATATTTTTCCCCTACTGCATGGCGTGCAATCAAACCATTGCCAAATTTGAAACTGTGTGATTGATCATGAAAATTATCAATAATCACTAGTTTTGTAGTATTAAAACTTAGAGAATTGTCTCAACATAAAATCAAAATTCCAATGAGTAAAGCTTAAGAATATTAGTGGTAGTATTGTTTTAAGAAAGTACTTGAATTCTGAAAGAAAATTCACCATGACTTTTGAAATTATATGTCACGCCAATATTATGTCTACAGATTCATGACCTTATGTGCTAGGATAAATTGAAATTAGGTGTTGTAGAGTGAAATATTGTGAGTATCTGTTTAAGCAATCATAACTTATGTTAGAAGAATTAAATGGACTGCTTTTAACAAAATAAATCAGGAAATTTAAGAAAGAACACAACCAAAGAAATATTCCACACCATAAAGAAGAGACACCGCCACCCGATCCAGACCCAGATCGGATGACTGGGAAGGTTATCCCTCCCCAACACAAAATAAAATCATTTTATTAATTATATGGCCTGCCTGCAAGCGCACCCACGAAGGCAACACCATCCCTTAAATTACAATACATTTAGCCATATTAATTTCCCGGATAAGACATAAAATTGCCTGCATAAGATTGTAAGCTTGCGGCCATGGCTATACGTGTTCCTGCAAATTCCATTGTTCCTTTTGACAACAATGTCGAGAAATATACACACACTACAAGATCAATAGTACCATTTCCTCATCCAAGGTAGGTAATTGTTCCTTCAACAAATTATATAGAATTGGTATTTGTTTATACTCGTTTATCCAAGTATTAACACTACTAGTATTGGAAGAAGAATTTATACAACAATATTTTTTTCACGGGCTGTTGTATTGAGGGGCAGAGATGGCAACAGAATTAGTCAAGATCAGATTCCTTCCAAAGGGCAGAAAGTGACTAGAGGTCAATGAAACATGCTGGTTAATATATATATATGAAATTACATATATGATTAATAAAAAAAAAAAAATACAAAGAAAATCATTGGCATGTAATAAACAGTGAAAGAAAATGTACTTCTCATACCTGGACGGCTTATAAATCTTATCTCACCGCCTATTAATTCAATCAAGCATCGGCTGATACTGAGGCCAATTCATGTGTAATCATTCTCAAAGTCACATTATAGAATTTCCAATAGTATTTCCTCCTACACTTCATGCTTGGTGCTTTTCATTAGTCATAGTGTCTTTCGTTTTCCAAAAGTTAAACAATCATTATCCAAATACTTTATTGTGAAAAGAGATGTTTGTTTGTTTTTGTCAAGATAGAAAGAACGTAGTAGCCACATGGGCCTTAATGAATTTTGGGTGGAGACGGGATTTGACCACCCGACCTCCCCCATAATAAACGGAGATTGAACCAATCCTCCTAACCAATCACATTGTTTGTATATCAAGGCGTCCATTAAACTTTACCTAAAAATCAATATTTATTATGTCCATTTAGCGTTGTGCATTACCAAGTATCCTGATTAAAAAGGCTAATATTCAACATCATTATTCATTAAGCTTTTCCTTGCCATAGTTAAGATATCCCCTTACACTAAACCAACATATACACTTTCAATCCATTTTTTTTTTAAATAAATTCCTCTTTTATAACTCATTTAAAAACAACTTCACTACAACTTATAATCTAATAACATAACTAATTTTAAAATTACTACTCTATACTGATTAACAATATACCAAATATTTTCACCTATTATTATATTTCAATACACAATATTACATTTTCTCACAATATTTTTATTTATTCTATTAATAAAATATTTACCATCCATCCAAAATAATTATATTTATTATTTTAATTTAATTTCACTTCGTAAAAATTATATTTTTATAACTCATATATATATATATAATACAAAATTACAAATACATCTCAGAAAAAGAATGTAATTTTAAATGTGCTCACACGCACATGTTATATATAATGTATATTTCGTTAAAGAATTGATTACTAGATTTAAACACCTTCCACCTTATTGTATTAATCATAATAAGTACAAGTACGTTAAACTATAGACCATGACCATGTTAATGGGTAAAGATTCCAACTCACTCTATTAAAAAAAATCAACGCCTACTCTATCAAGCATGTCTTTTACCGAATGCCTTTACATGTCTATGAGCAATTATAGCATGATTTTTTGCTTTTCTTCTCCTCAAATTAGATAGGGAAACACGATTCGTTTTTTTTTTTTTTTTTTATATCTTTTCAGTTCAGTAACAATAAAATCAAGTCTCAAATCAATTCTCCTCCGTTACAGCCGCAGCTAACAACGTGAGAACAAAATAGTGAAATAAATGAATAATTGACGAGTCTCCTCCGTTACAGCAACAGCTAACAACGTGAGAACAAAATAGTGAAATAAATGAATAATTGACATAAATTTGATAGCATATGAATCATGACTTTCAATATTTAACAAATAATGAACTGAAACATCCAGCTTTACCATACGGCCAATCTGTAGGAATTATTCTAATGCATGGACCAGCTTCAGAAATTTTCGCTTTGAGATTATAATTTTAACCCTTGAATTTCGTAAACGGAAGACTTGCCAAATTCCACGGAAAACTAAAATATTTTGAAACATAAACCATTAGATAGATAGCCTAGATCTCTGGTCGCTTCACACTGGTAGCATATATTTATGTTCTCATTTTACTTAGATTATCTTTATTGAAAATATGTTACACATTCTGTCACACAGTCAAAACCAAAACCAGTGAAATCCATCTTGCGAATTCCTTGACAAACAAATCTACTTCATTCAGGCGTTAGTTATCCACTGTTTGGTTCAATAACATTTGTGATTCATGCTCCAATTTATTCTTAGATTGGTCAAAGCTTTTGCTTTCATTAATCTAATATCGGTTAAAGCAAACAAAATTAATTCGATGACGCGAAGCAATATCTCCATCATCTGTGTTATCATTCCAAATTTCAACGCATCTCTTAATTAATTGATTAATTTTACTTTCAGTATTTTATCCTTTCTTGGTTTGATATCATAGGGGCACATGATAAAGACAGATAACGACCATGCATTGACATCAATCTTTATGTTTTGAAAATCGAAAAAGCTATCATTATACTATTTTGTTTATAAAATTAAATAAATTACAAAAAAAAATATGTTAGTTGGATGCTTACTCTTTCCTGACAAGGTATACTTGTTTTTCCTCCCTAATATTATATCTGAAACATTTTAAACGGTAGATATTTATATTACTAAAATATGCATTAAAAAGTGTGCAGCAAAGTTATAAGTATGAGCATCGTAGGGAGCAAAGTTATAAGTATGAGCATCGTAGGGAGTCACAATCTGGGAGTAAATAGAAAATTTAGAAGATAAGTAAAACAAAGTCTTTGGATTTTGGAGAAGATTGTTCAAGAACATTTGAATGTTTTTAAGAATTATTTAGCTCTGATGTTACATCTGACTTGATATTGACATTGTCCTTCGCTTGCCTTATAGGTTTGTCTGACATTAAGCTGAAATGTACGACCACCATCAATTAAGTGTCTCTTTGTCAAATTCTGTCGAATAGCATTTTGTTTTGTTTTGATAATGTCATCCTTTAAATCAGCTCCTGGTGTAATGATTTCTTTGCTTTCTTTTGAAGTTTCATTAGGTTCTTGACTGCTGGTAATGAATACTTCAAAATCTTCAACTTTACTTTTCTTCTTCATAACATTCTCATCATTAACTGTAACAGATTTATTCTTGGGCATTGTTACTTTTGGTCTTTTACGACTCTTCTTAGTTCCAATGTCATCTTCAGTAACGACAACATATGCTTCACTGTGAGTTTCAATTTCATCGTCTTCAAATTAACTTGTCTACCTTTGATAGATTTATCCACTAAAGGCCTTTTTTTATGATCCCTTGGATGTAGTTTCGTAGCATCATCAATTACTACATTTTGCTTGTTTTCCATATCTTCTTCTAACACTGAGTAGAAACTGCTGACAACTTTCTTAATATCATGCTCTATGAAATGAATGCCTCCCAACCTAATTGAACAAATTTCAACAAAATTTTGCCAAACAAAATATCATATGTCAATAAAAACAAAGTTAAAAAAATATAGCGAGACAGTTATAAGAACGCAAAATACAAATATAAATAACAATACTTACGATGTTTTGTTTCTTCTCATTTACGATTTGTTTACACAACTTTGTAGATACCTCTATCGTGTCATACAATGAATATGATAGCCGGTATTTAATCCTTTCATGTGACTTGGGAGCTTTGGTAAGTACGTAAACAACTTCAGTGTCAGGTACTGAATACATATCTATGACTCTTTCCAACACCTCATAAATTCCATTATCATTCGGTATATCAATATATAGATATATATATATTCACATTTTGGCTTTCTCTTTCTTTCACATACCAGATTCTTGATGGACATTTCACTTCTTTTGAATTCTTCCAGTATGAAATCATCTTCTTATCATTTGAGGCACTTGAAAGATTTGTAGCCATGAGCTCAGGTGGAGTTCATTCACCAATGTTTTTTGAAGATGCACCTTTAAGAGTCTTTGGTCCAGAAAGATTCATAGAAATCTTCTTTGATGCTATTTTCTTGAAAAATAGAAGCACATAAATCAGTAAATAATGAAAACATATTAACTTAAATTAACAACGAAAATATATCATAAATTTTTAATTTGTATAATCAGATAATTGAAATTGAAAAAATATTAACACTAAGAAAATCGCCTACCACCCTGCGGGCAGGCGGGCCACTAGGGTGGCGCGAGGGGAGGCTGTGGCAACAACTTCTACCATTTCTCCCCACATTGATCTCATTATGTGTCTTCAATTTACCCCTCAAGGGGGAGGCTGAAGGGTAAATTGAAGACGCAGAAGGAGATCAATGGGGTGAGAAATGGTAGGAGTTGTTGCCACATCTTCCCCCCGCGCTAGTCCGGCGGTCCGCCCGCCTGTGGGGTGGCCGCCAGGGCGGTACGCCCGCCCGTGGGGTGGCCGCCAGGGCGGTACGGGGGGTTACAGCAACAAATTCTACAATTTCTCATGATATTGATCTCTTTATCCGTCTTCAATCTACCCCTCAGCGTCCCCCTCGAGGGGTAGATTGAAGACAAAGAAAGAGATCAATATAAGGAGAAATGGTAGAAGACCCCTGGCATGCTCGTCCGCGGGGTGGCGGGTGATTCCGAGAATCGCCCAACCCTTGCGGGTGGACGGGTGGGCCACCATGGTGGCGCAGCGTGGGGCTGCGGCAGCCCCACACCGCGCCACCCCGGCGGCTCGCCCACCACCCCGCAGGGATTAGGTGATTCCCATGCCACCCAGGCGGCCCGCCAGCCCACCCGCCCGCGGGGTTGGGCGATTCCGGGAATCGCCCAACCTCGTGGGCGGGCGGGCGGGCCGTCGGGGTGGTGCGCATTGGGCGAGGGGGGGGGGGGGAGGGGTCGCCAAGGTGGTGCGAGGTGGGTAGCGGCCGCCCCACCCCGCGCCACCTCGGCGACCTGCCCGCAGGGTTGGGCAATTCCCGGAATCACCTAACCCCGCGGCTGAGCGAGCGGGCCGCCGGGGTGGCGCGGGGTGGGGCCGCCGCTGCCCACCCCATGCCACCCTGGCGGCCTGCCCCCGAATCACCCAACCCCAAGGGTAGGCAGGCGGGCTGCCGGGATGGCATGGGGTGGGGCCAGTGCTGCCCACCCCGCGCCACCCCAGAGGGTAGGGCAGCCCGCCCGCTGGGGTGGCGCGGGGTGGGGCCGCCGTTGCCCACCTCGCGCCACCCCGGTGGCCCGCTCGCCACCCAGGGTGGCGGGGGGTGGGCGATATAGTGCCACCCGGGTGGCAGGCGGGCCGTCGTGGTGGCGCAAGGTGGGCGCCACCCTGCACCACCATGGCGGCCTGCCCACCCCCTAGTGGTGGCTGGATGATTCCGAGCCCCACCCCGCGCTACCCGGGCGGCCCGACCGCCCCCCGGGGGTGGCCGGGCGAATCCGCAGCCCCACCCCGCGCCACCTCGGTGGCCCGCCTGCCGGGGTGGCTTTTGGGTGATTCCGAGAATCACCCAACAGCCACCCCGGGGGGTGGGCGGGCCACTTAGGTGGCGCGGGTTGGGTGCCGCAGAATCGCCCAACATCCACCCTAGGCGAGCGGGCGGGTCGCCGGCGTGGCGCGGTGTAAGGACCTGCAGTCCGTGCAACGGGCAGGACACACATCACCGTGCGAAGATAGGCGAGCTGAGGCAAACAACGAAGGTGTGCGAAATGTGCATGGGAGATGGTTTGTTGGCGAGTTTATAAACGTGGGCAAGCTGAATGAGCTACCCACGGGCCGACCAAGGAAGTGTTGCAAGATGGTCGAACGATGAGGAGCGGTCCCGTGTGATGGGTAGGCCAACCTGCGATTTGAACGAGTTTTGCAACCAAAGACGAAGTTAGCTGGGAGAGATGAACGATTTGGCCGGGTGGCATGACTCGCCTACCCACCATATGAATACTTGGTGCGAGTTGGGGAGAAGCACACAATCAACGCATTCGATCATCAAGTTCGAGCACCCACGAGGAGGTGCGAAGGAGGTGCAGGTTGAAGTGTGGAGGAGTAGGCGTAGGAGGCGCAGAACTGCAGGTTTGGATGCGCCTGCCCGCCGGGCAGACCTACATGGAGGTCGCACGAAATCGGTGAACGAGTTGGAGCCGGGTCGCACGAAGGTGCTCGCAGTTGGTTGGAAAAGTTCGGTAGGCAGGCTGCATGAAGGTGCGCCCGCCGGCGGAACGAGTTGGTTGGTATCACGGGTGGAGGGCTGCATGAAGGCGCGCCCACCCACGGTTGGTGATACGGGTGGAGGGTTGCACGAGGCGCCCGCCCGTCGGTTGAAGGAACGGGTGGAGGGCTGCACGAGGCGCCCTCCCGTCAGTTGAACGTGCGGGTGGAGGGTTGCACGAAGGCGCCCACCCACTGGTTGGTGAACTCGGGTGGAGGGTGCATGAAGGCGCCTGCTCGACGGTAAACTCAGGGGGAGGACTGCACGAAGGCGCCCGCCCGACGGTGAAACGAACTCGGGTGAGAGGTGAAACGAAGGCGCTCGCCCGCGGTTGAACGGTTCGTGTGAGGCTGCACGAAGGTGTTGCTCGAAGTGAAAATTTGGCTAAGTGTGGATTGTAAGAGTGACCACCGTGCAAGGTGTGCACGAGGTGGGCAGCTCGTGGGCAAGACACGAAGTCTGAAATTTGTCTAAGTATAAAACTTGGGGTTGCCAAGGTATACTTGTATTTTTATGAAAGTTGAAAATATATTGAAATCGGGCAGACTCTTATTCAGGGAGTTGCCCCTCCCTTTATACTGTTGCAATTGTGTTGTTTATGTATAATTGTTGTGGATAATGAATGTGTATGGGTGTTCATTAGTATAAAGGCTAATAATAATACTTGGTGAAGAAAAATAAACTAAGTATCGAATGTTAAGGCGTAGTCCATGAACATAAGTATTGGTGAAAAGAAAGTGTTCGGTGGTGCCGCACCTCGCTATAAGCGGTTGAAAGACTACCGCAGGTGTAGGGGCGTGACAGTTGGTATCAGAGTAGCTGATTCAGGCATTGAAGGTTGAAGCTGCTACACAACTACATTATAAGTGCAGTTGGAACCAGAGCAAGGTTGCTCGTGTTGAAGGGTGAAGCTGATTTAGGGTTAAAGAAGCGTGACGAAGTGACAGTGGAAGCAGGTACTTGCAGGTGAATGAAGCTAGTTTCACATATAAGTGAGGCAAGAGCTGGTTCGGTTTTTCAGGGAACTTGGTGAAGCTGGTGGATGGTCTATACTAAATCACAAAGAAGGAAGTTAGCAGAAATGGCAGGTGAATCTCATGTTGTATCAAGTGAATCTAGCCACAATGCAACCGAGGCTTTCATTGAAAGGATATTGGAAAGAATGGAGGAATTGGAGTCTTACTGGACTGCGAAGATGGCTGTGGTCATGAAAGATCAAGAAGCCAATGCGAAGATGAGGGAAGAACTCGATGAACTCTGGACTCAGCATGAGTACACTGATCTTAAGTGTACACAACTTGAAGATGAAGTCAAGGAGATTGGAGAAGCAAGGGACCGAGGTTTGGCAGAAATCTTGAACTTGCAGAAATCTCTTGATGAAGCAAATGATGAGATCACGGTGTTGAAGAAGGCCGTGAGACATAACTCAGGTGGAGGAGTGTCTCATGTGAAGATCAAGGAACTGGAATCTTATGATGGTACAAGAAGTGCGAAGACTCTTGGTAACTTTCTCTGGGATATGGAGCAATACTTGGAACGCTTGGGTCTATCCGATGATGAGACAAAGGTGAAAGTGGCTGCTCAATTCTTGACGAAAGATGCTAAGATGTGGTGGCGAAGGAGGATGGATCAGATTGCCAATGGTAGTGCTGATGACATAACTTCGTGGGATGACATGAAGAAGGATTTGCAGACCCACTTCAGTCCTCAGGATGAAACATGGGAAGCAAGGATGAAGATTAAGTTTATTAAGCAGACAGGGAACCTACAGACATATCAGCGGGAGTTTGCAAGTGCAGTTTTGGAACTTCCTGACATGGCGGAGAGGGACAAGGTGTTCAACTTCATTATTGGATTGAAACCTTGGGCACGCAATGAAGTGAAGAGGCAGAAGATTAAGACACTTGAGGAAGCTTTTGCTGTTGTGGATCGACTGGTGGAGCATTATGATGAAACTTCTGATGAGAAAAAGAAGAAGTTCGATAAGCTGAAAGAGAAGAAGAAGGATGATGCTTCGAAATTGGATGAGAAGACGAAGACGAAGAAAGCCTTGAAGTGTTGGATATGTGCTGAACCACATACGGTGAAGAATTGTCCTTCAAGACCGAAAGTGGCTGCTATTGCACAGTCTAATACGAAGAAAGAAGAAGTTTATGTGGAGATGATGCAGATTCCTGGAGCTGCTGCTACTACGGAAGTGATCTCTCGGAGAGATCTTAAGAGGAACAATTTGGAGTATGTTCGGATGAAGATTGGGGGTGCTGATATACTCACTATGGTGGATAGTGGGGCTACTCACAACTTCATGAGTGAGGATGTTGCGAGAAGGATTGGGCTGAAATTTGTACCAGTGAAGGCACAAATGAAGACAGTGAATTCTCCTCCTGATTCTGTACTTGGTGTAGCTGAAAAGGTGGACACAACACTAGGTGAGTGGACTGGGAAAGTCAACTTCACTATAATGCGGATTGATGACTATGAAGCTGTGTTAGGGATGGAATCCTTGAAACAATATGATGCTATGATTGTACCATATTTGAAGAAGTTGTACATTTACGATGGAAGGGAAGATGTACCCATTGGTGTGCCAACTATTGGTGTGACAAGGCATGATTATAAACTAGCAGTGATGCAGATGGAGGACGAGAAGTGCATCGATGATATGTGTAAGCGTTTGTCTATTGTTGAGGCAAAGCTTACCAAGCAGTCATTGGTTATTAGGACACTATCTGATAGTATCTTGGATTTGTCAAGAAGGCTAGAGGAGGTTGAGGATGATGATGACGAGGATGTTTATGTGAGACCAAATGTCCATGAGGAGGATCGGGTTACATATCTACAGAGGATGGAGATAGAGGATCCTGACAGATGGATTGAGCTTATTAGTGAGGGTGAGCCTTCAGGCTCTACTCCCTCTACATCTTCTTAGATGACATAGAAGATGGGGCTCATTGTTAGCTGCTCATGGCAGTGAGTCCTTAAAACAGGTTGAGCAGGTATGACTAATGGTGCAGGAATGGTTTGGCATTAGCATAATGACATGTTGCAGATGGGATGGAGTTTCCATGAACTTGAGCATGGGTGAGATTCTTGGTGAGTCTAGGATATGGTAGAGTCTTAGAAATACTGGTGTAGACATAAGGATGGGCATTCTTATGATTTGAGCGTGACAGTTGGACTAATCAACCGACTAGTTCGAGTCATGAGGGCTAGCAGTGTACTAGAGAGATGTTGGCATTATATTGGAGTATCTGACGATAGTTCACAGGATGGGACGACACATGGTGGAGACAGTTGTTTTACATATGCTGCAGGGATGTTTGCAGTATATGGACTGGTTGATATCATGGACCAGGGATGAGATGATGATCTTGGTGGCAGATGGTTACTGGGATGGTATATTGTCGAGGACGACAATGACTTCAAGTGGAGGAGGATGTAAGGACCTGCAGTCCATGCGACGGGCAGGATGCACATCACCGTGCAAAGATAGGCCAGCTGAGGCAAACGACAAAGGCGTGCGAAATGCACATGGGAGATGGTTTGTTGGCGATTTTATACGCGTGGTAAAGTTGAACGACCTACCCACGCGCCGACCAAGGAAGTGTTTCAAGATGGGCGAATGATGAGGGGCGGTCCCGTGTGATGGGCGGGCCGACCCGCGAGTTGAACGAGTTTTGCAACCAAAGGCGAAGTCGGCTGGGCGAGATGAACGAGTCGTCCGGGTGGCATGACTTGCCCACCCACCATATGAATACTTGGTGCGAGTTGGGGAGAAGCACACAATCAACGCATTCAATCATCAAGTTCGAGCATCCACGAGGAGGTGTGAAGGAGGTGCAGGTTGAAGTGTGGAGGAGCTGGCGTAGGAGGCGCAAAACCGCTGGTTTGGATGCACCCGCCCGCCAGGCAGACCTAAATGGAGGTCGCATGAAATCGGTGAATGAGTTGGAGCCGGGTCGCATGAAGGCGCCCGCGGTTGGTTGGACAAGTTCAGTAGGCAGGCCGCACGAAGGCGCGCTTGCCGGGTGAACGAGTTGGTTATTATCACGGGTGGAGGGCCGCACAAAGGCGTGCCCACCCGTGGTTGGTGATATGGGTAGAGGGTTGCACGAGGCGCCCGCCCGTTGGTTGAAGGCACGGGTGGAGGGCTGCACAAGGCACCTGCCCGTCGGTTGAACATTCGGGTGGAGGGTTGCACGAAGGCGCCTGCCCGCCGGTTGGTGAACTCAGGTGGAGGGTGCACGAAGGCGCCCACCCGATGGTAAACTTGAGTGGAGGACTGCATAAAGGCACCTGCCCGACAGTGAAACGAAGGTGCCCGCCTGCCGTTGAACGGTTAGTGTGAGGCTGCACGAAGGTGTTGCCCGAAGTGAAAATTTGGCTAAGTGTGGATTGTAAGAGTGACCGCCGTGCAAAGTGTGCACGAGGTGGGCAGCTCGTGGGCAAGACACGAAGTCTGAAATTTTTCTAAGTATAAAACTTGGGGTTGCCAAGGTATACTTGTATTTTTATGAAAGTTGGAAATATACTGAAATCAGATAGACTCTTATTCAGGGAGTTGCCCCTCTCTTTATACTCTAGCGATTGTGTTGTTTATGTATAATTGCTGTGGATAATGAATGTGTATGGGTGTTCATTAGTATAAAGGCTAATAATAATACTTGGTGAAGAAAAATAAACTAAGTATCGAATGTTAAGGTGTAGTCCATGAACATAAGTATTGGTAAAAAGAAAGTGTTCGGTGGTGTCGCACCTCGCTATAAACGGTTGAAAGACTACCACAGGTGTAGGGGCGTGACACGCGGGGTGAGGCTGCGACACCCCCACCCAACAGCCACCCTGGGCGGGCCGGCCGATCGCCCGGGTGGCGCAGGGTGGGCGTGCCGCAGCCTTACCCCGACGATCCGCCCGCCTGCCCGACCGGGGTGGTTGTTGGGCGATTCCGGGAATCGCCCAATACCACCCTGGGTGGGCGGGCGGGCCGTGGGGGTGGCGCGGGGTGGGTGTCACAGCCCCACCCCGCACCACCCCAGTAGCCCGCCTGCTCGCCCGGGGTGGCTGTTGGGCAATTCCCGGAATTGCCCAACAACCACCCTGGGCGAGCAGGCGGGTTGTTGGGGTGGCACGGGGTGGGCTATTGTCATGAGCTTTGTCGGGCCCACCATGCTCACAACTGACATATTGATTAATTTGGCTCACAAAAAGTATTAATTTAAAAAAAAAAAATTAAAAAAAAATTACTTCATTAATTTATTTAAGATGAAAATTGTCAAGGAAAAAGATTTAACTAACCTTTCAATTGCGAGAATTCTTCGTTGAATATGTTGTTGATAGCAATGTAGCTGCTCCACAAATTCGCTCCAAGTCTTTCAACAAACCTCAGAAACCTTGATGTGAAGTGAGTAATAGTGAAAATGGAATTTATTATATAGGTGAAATTACGGAGATGTTTTACCTTACGATTAATGTGGGATTAATTTGTTTTAAAAAGATTTAACATGTTGATTTTTTTATGGCGACGAAGGAAAATATGATAAAGTGAATATTATGGAATTGTTTTACAACGGGGTGAATGTGGGATTAATTTGTTTTAGAATGTATTATAAAAATTAAAAAAAAAAACATTCAATTGTTTAGTAAATATTATATACTTTAACTATTAAAATAATTTAGGTAGAAGTTGTAGTTTGCAATTTTAACTTTAATGATTTATTTCATAAAAAAATTTAGTTTACATTTTTCAAAAAATTGTAGAATAAAATAATGAAGGGAAATAAATCTAACAAACTTTTTTGAGGGAAATATTTTCGCGAAACTTTTTGGAGGGAAAATTTTTCGAGGGAAAATTTCATTCTCTAAGCTATATAATATCTTTAGGAGACTCTCCATTTGTATCATTCAACATATTCTATTTGAAAGGGATGGATTGTCCTCATAGTGAAGTTTCTATTTATGCAGTATCAACATCTTCCTCGCGTAACAACTCTATTGATATTGATGAATGTATCGGGAATTATTCCACTATAAATAGAAAGTCAATTCTTCCACTTAGTTCTGATCCTATGGATTATGAGAGCAGCACTGATGAAAGAGGGGATGGAGAATTTCAAATAAATAAAGAGTCACAGATTCCACTTAGTCCTAATTCTAAGGACTATGAAAGCAATAGTGATGATGAACTTGATGACAAATTTCAAAAGAATGGAGTGTTACGATGTCCACTTAGTCCTAATTCTAAGGACTATGAGAGCAACAGTGATGAAAAGCATGATGGTGAAGTTCAAAAGAATGGAGTGTCATAGTGTCCACTTACTCCTAATTCTAAGGACTATGAGAGCAGCAGTGTTGAAGAGCATGAAGCCGAATTTCAAAAGAATGGAGTGTCACAGTGTCCACTTAGTCCTAATTCTAAGGACTATGAAAGCAGCAGTGATGAAGATCGTGATAACGAATTTCAAAAGAATGGAGTCTCAAAGTGTCCACTTAGTTCTAATTCTAAGGAATATGAGAGCAGCAGTGATGAAGAGCATGATGATGAATTTCAAAAGTATGGAGTGTCACGGTGTCCACTTAGTCCTAATTCTAAGGACTATGAGAGCAGCAGTGATGAAGAGCGGGATGATGAATTTCAAAAGAATGGAGTGTCACGGTTTCCACTTAGTCCTAATTCTAAGGACTATGAGAGAAACAATGATGAAGAGGGTGATGATGAATTTCAAAAGAATGGGGTGTCACAGTGTCCTCTTAGTCCTAATTCTAAGGACTATGAGAGTAGCAGTGATAAAGGACAGGATGATGCACTTAGTCCTAATTATAACGAGTATAAAGGTAGCAGTGACAAAGGATAGGATGTAGCATTTTTAGTAAGTAAACAGTCACATTTTCGACGTATTCCTAATTCTATGGACTATGAGAGCAGCACTGACAATGCACATGAGGAAGCATATCCAATAAACATCGAGTCAAATTTTCCATTCAGTCCGAATTCTAAGGACTATGACAGTAGCACTGAAGAAGAGGAAGATGAAGAATATCCTCCAAATCAGTATTTGAAAAGCACAGCTGATCATAGTGTGGATAAAATTCCTCTTAATGATGATGAAAATCCTTATACAAATGATGATCCAATGATGGAGATGTTGCCAAGAAATATTGTATCGAGGAGTAGGAGAAGACCTTTTTGTATCAATGCAAGATGTTCTAGTTATACAAGGGCTAGAGCAGAATATCTGATGAGAAGAATTTCTATCAGCACTCTCATTTCAAGTGAATGTTTCCAAAAAGATTGCTTGAAACATATGGATTTCAAATTTGCATTAGAGAGCAGGAAGAGATATTTGTCAATGAATAAAAGCATGCAAAATTCATATTTAGTTGGGTGCATGAAATCTACATTGTCAGGTTATGATTATCATATTAGGACTTTATTTATCTATAGAAAATCTTTCAAAATGTTTCATTTGATTGGGAATTTGCGTCTCTTGAGAATTCAAGAAAATTTGGAAAAGGATCCCACATTTTATTCAGAAGTACGTCATAAACAACAGTTTGGGCCATTATCAAATACTGCAATGTTATGGATGAAAGATTTCTTTTCAAAGCATGGAGAGTGCATGCCAAATAGAGAGACAATACATATTCCAGATAATTTTTCAAGATGAAAAATCTACAACTTATACAAAGAATATGCAAAAGGTGCTGAGGGACATGGCCAGTTTATTACATATCAATATTTTGTGAAGGTATGGAAGAAAGAATTCAACAATGTCTGTATTCCTAAGAAGACAAGGATGGGGATTTGCAGTACATGTGCTTTTCTTAAATAAAAAATGGACAAATGTGAAGGGTCAGAAAGAGGTAAGCATTCATAACTTTAACTTTTAAAATTGTATAGTCATCAACTATGAAAACATATTTCTTAATGGCTTTCTTTTATGTTGTGTAGATTCAACTGTCAAAGAACTTCAGGAGCATCGCGAACAACAAACAAATGAAAGGAAAAAGTTGTACAAGCATCGAAAGAAGTGTTATGATAATTCAAATAAATATTTGAGTTTGATAATTGATGGTATGGACCAGAAGAAAACACTTTTACCACATTTTGTTCGCACACCTAAAAATTTACAGGAGGAAAATTTTATTCAGTAGCACTTGGTCGGTTGTATGGTCTTAAATGGGAAAATGTTGCCAAGGGTGTACTTCACAGCTCCAAATATTCATAATGATACAAATTTGAACATAACCATAATTCATGATGTGCTTTCTCATTGTTCTGGTAATCTTCCTGAAGTTTTGTATCTACAATTGGACAACACTTGCCGTGAAAACAAAAATTAGGTTGTTTTTGGATATCTAAACATGCTTGTTGAATTGAGAATTTTTTAGAAGGTAAAGGTTGGTTTCCTTCTTGTTGGGCACACTCATGACCATATTGATCAGATGTTCAGTCGTTTTTCAGTCACATTGAGGAGGAAGGAAGTTGGGAGCTTGCCATCATTAATTGAATGTATTAAGAAATCATACATGCCAGAGCCTACTTTTGATGTGTTGGAAGAAACTGTTGACATGCGAAGGTTTATTCTGGGATCATATGGTGAGGGGAATGCATTGAACAACTTAATGACATTAGCTTCCAACATCAATTTCGTATAAAAAAAATTGATAGGAAAACACTAATATGGGGCAAGAAGTATTCAACTATTGCAGAATGGGCACCGTCATCAGGTTTGCAATTTTTGAAGTTCATTCCAGATCATCCAATATTTGCATCAAAAATATTGTTATTACAATCAGTTGGTGAAGTTCATAATGCACGTAGACAAAATAGAGACATAAATTATTCTGATTGCCTAGAAGAAATTAAAAAATGTATTAGATATACATATTAGTACTTTGACATTGTTGATTCAGTTTGGTGGGAGACATTTTTCAATAATCAAAGTGATATCATTTCAACAACAACAAATGAAGATATACCTTTGAAAAATCCATTTATTTGGCCACAAAATGTGTCGAATGAACATGAGGAAAAACATTGT
Organism: Pinus tabuliformis; assembly: GCA_031772625.1. Taxonomy (NCBI): domain Eukaryota; kingdom Viridiplantae; phylum Streptophyta; class Pinopsida; order Pinales; family Pinaceae; genus Pinus; species Pinus tabuliformis. Next base: position 998,158,182 of record CM062805.1, on the reverse strand, counting down.
TGAATGACAACAATCTCAAGGTATTATTAATTCTTCACAGGTAGAGGAAAGAGAGATGTATATTGGTTCCAGAAGATCTTGTGCACAACGTGAAGCCATAAAAGAGCTTTACAGGGGTTCAGTACAGGATATTAAGGAGGGTTGCATGATCGCAGTGCTAGTAGATGGAGATCCCAATGGCTATCCATTCTGTGTTGCTAAAGTTATAAAGGTCTTTATAGAAAATGAGGATGTTACAGGTGTTGAAGTACATTGGTATGCCACAAATACACACCCATTCAATGGTGTGTATAAGCCAGAGATGGTAGCCAACAAAAAAAATGGCGGAAAGAGAAAAAGAAAGGATACAAATATAAATCGCCACCGCACAGACATATTAAAATTGGAGGACGTTGACATACTTGTTTATGACTTAAATTTAAAAAAGAGAGGAACTCTTCACTTCAAGACGATAGAGATTCTGAAAAGGTTGTTACTAGAAGGAACAATGTTGAGATGAGAGTTTGCTAAAATCAGTCGTAGATCTAGAAGAGTTTTGAAACCTGAAATGGTAGGCATGCATGTGGACTCAGATGGGGCACTAGTTGATGAAAGAGAAGAATATGGAACATCTTTGTCATCATCTAGTCACTCATATGAAAATGTGAATTATGATGGTGTGCAAGAAAATATGAGTCATTTTGAATAATTGTTTAAGACAGTTTATATAACTGATGTATGCATCGTATCTTGAAATAAATTTTTTGATTTCCATATGGTGTTAAATGAGAAGTTATAAGTCATTTTTATGTTGTTGGATTATATGTCTTAATTATGATAATTTTTATTGTTTAGAATATCTACAATGCAACATTAAATTAGAGATATAATGTATGTCTCATTCAATATACAAATAATGACTTTTGAATTCATTTAGTGATGTAATTTGTTTATAATGTCATGGTCTTTTAACTTTATAGTTGAAAAAATTTCAATTTCTTTTATATCTAGCATTTTATGGTTGAGAACATGTTGAATTTATACTTAGGAAAGAAAAATGTTATTCTACATGTTACATAGTAATTTGTCACTGCCTTCACTCCAGTCCTTCTACTGTGTCATGTGTCTAAGTCAAACATGCTCATATTGAACAAATGCTCTCTTGTGCTGCCAAATGACCCACTTTTCCTAAGTTATCTGCCTCATCGCATCTGTGGACTAAATATACGCGCTGAAGGGTGCTCATAAACAGTCCAGATGCGCTGCCAGCGCGGAAATACATCTGATTCCCGCGATGGTCCGATTTCATCTCCTAGCGTGAGGTTACTTATAATCTTTAGCGATGATCTGACCAGCTACGTTACTCACTAGCAATGTCAGCGCTATAGCTTAGTTATGTCCCCGTGATGATCCAGATTTGGTGAGTTTGTTCCAACAGTCGGCCTTCCAGATGACTCCAGACCTGGTTGTTGGCATAGTTTGTATCACCCTCCTTTCTTTGGCATAGCAGTTTCATCAATTGTGCTACCTTCTTTGGAGATAAGCTCACTCTTCCACCTTTCATGGAGACTCCTTCTCCTATTTAAACTCTCACCATTGCTATGCATTGCTAGTTTTTGATAGTTGGCTAGTTGAGCAGTGCTATTAGTGTTTGTGAGTTTGCTAGATAGCTGGTGTGAGTGTGACAAGTGTGGGATTGTTGATAACTTGTGGAAGGTTGTGAAGTGCCCTTAATTTTGTGTAAAACTTATGAGTGAGAGAGACTTGTATATTGGGAGATCCATCTTCAAAGAGTGAATGCTTGAGGAACATGCTGGTTGAATCCCTCTAAGAAGGCTTGTGACGTCAAGACTTTAGTTGTAAGCTTACTCTTATTTCGTTATTAATACAATCAATGATGTTTTCCTATGTCTTGTATGTAATTTACTTGATAACTCATGACTTCTTGACTTTGTGAGTAAATAGATCATTGTAGTTTTCCGGTTACATGCTTTGTTGTATTTCCTTTGCATTGTTTCAGGTTGATCACTCATTAGGAGAAGGAAGCGGGCGCTGGAGTAGCGCAATGGAACTCCATCGACCATCGGTTGAGGTAGGCCTCCAAATATGACTGTTTAAGGAAATATATTGTTGATCTGCCCTTGTTTGTGACTAGACCCACTCTAGGGCTAGAGGGGTTGCCTCTATCCGCAGAGGGAACACTTTCCTGCATCACAAATTGGCGACTTCGCTGGGGAGTTTGGCCTTTGTTCTTTTCTTGTTTTCTCTTGTTTTGATTTTTGATTTGGTCTTTTGAAGTTTGGGGATTAGTTATCAGTCTTTTGAGTTTCCTGGCTTGATCTGGGAAGTACCTCTATTTGATTGAAGGATTGATTATTTTTGATTTGGGAGTTTTTGTTCACCTGTCATTGTTTTGAACATCATCGCGGATATAACTTTAACAGTCGCGCTGTCATCGGCTCACCCTTTTGTAATATCCTTTGCATCGCGTAATTACGCCTCAGAGTCACGACGGTTCTGAAATTCTGACCATCGCGGAAAAGTCGTGTACTTCCGCGCTGACATCACTCTATTGTTGCGGTTAGTTCTTTATTAGCGCTAGTTGCTTGTGTATTACCCATGCTGATTGCTGTAGAATTGATTTTCTCAATTCTGCCTCCTGAGTCCATCAATCCTGCTGGTCCCTTGCTTTTCTCGCCTGCTTAGTAGCTTGTTTTTCACTGTTTATGGTTAAGGCACTCTTTTGTGAGCTTTGTTGAATGAATCTTGCTTTTTTGCCTATGTGACCTAGTTCATTATTTCAAGTTTCTTGAATCAGTTGGCTTGGTTGCTGGTTTCTTCAAGGTTCGTTTGCAGCTTTTTGTTAGTTTGATTGAGCCTTCCCCTTTGCTTGTTTTTGGTTGATTGTTTAGTGACGGTTATTGAACCAATCTTTAGCATTGATTTGATTTATTTTCGCTACCGAACATAGATCACGATTGTTTGGATCAACCGGGTTTTTTCCACACTTTCTTGTTGCTTATTTGTTTTTTCTAGATTTAAAGACATCAAAATCAAAAGGATTGCATTCATTTAGTGTACGAAAGTGAAAGTGAATTTGCATTTCAAGTTTGCATATTGGAAAGCGAATGATAAGATCTCTCATTAGTAGTATCCGTGCACTTTAGAAATTGATGTCTGTATGCATTGAGTGACTGCCTTTGTTGTCTTGGTTTTCTTGGTTAGGGAATAATCTCTCTACCCTCCCATAGGTAGATGTTCATTGAAGAAAAAAGGATTTTTCATTCATTCTAGCTGCATCCTAGGATTTGTTGTATACATACGGTAAGGCCTGAAAACTGAAACATAATCCAAGATCAACTCTAAAATGAACTGAATAAATCTAACAACGCATTGGAACATAACGCACAGTATTTAGAGGTCTAGGCTAGAGACGTGCTCTGACATCGTTAAACCTAGTCACTTTTGTTTCCACTCAAGGTTGGGTGATTCCTCCCTGTGACTCAATAGTGGTCTAGTACAGATTTGTGCTCCCATGTACCGTCGAGTATATGTTGGGAGACCCCACTAGGTTATCATCCTTTATCCCTAGGAAGCCTTGTTTGCCACCTTACAAACCGTAACGCACCGAACACAACATTCGGGAAGATTGACAGCCGTACAGAAAGTCCTTGGTTTTCATATGACTGCCAAGGTGTATATGCAGTTTTACGGGTTGTCTGGTAAACCTTTTGCCTAGTTCTCCAGAGTAGTCACTTTCATTCTTTTTCGGACTCCCTAAAAGAAAAGGTCCATCTAAGCACTTGTCACTTCAGGCTCATTAAATATTCGAAGGCGACTAGAGTCATCCTTTTGTCATTTTCTCGACTCTTTAAAGATGAAAAGGTCAAGTTCTGTTCCTGTGTTTTAAAATTTATTCGGCCACGTTTACATTTACCCTATTAGATCTTGTTTGTGTTAGCTTGAGTAGGGTTATTTCTTATTAGTTTTCCTAGGGTTTTTGAATCAAATCATCCTGGCGGAATCACCGATCCTGTCTCCCGTTCCAAGTGACCAAGGGTCTCCCTCTTCTGTTGCTCCTGAGATACCAGTTGTTAGTGATACTCTCCCTGTTATTCCGAGTATCCAACCGATTAACTCTCGCGCTCCAGAAGACGAGTCTTACGATATTCATTGGAACCCCGTTTGGGAGCCTTCCGAAGAAGATATTCCCGGTAGTCCTCCTAGTGTTTCGGTTCCAATGTCTTCTTTTGACATGGATGACACATCCCCCGTTACCAGTGAATAATCCGTTGTGATGAGCGGTGAAATTCCTATCTCAACGGAAACTACACCCTTCCGTGCCACCCCTCTCAGTGTCACGCTGCCTTTACGCTATAAGGCTTTGAGGGATGTTATGGGTTCTAGGACCTCCCTTACGAGTTCTATGTGGTCTCATACCGTCACTCCGACTTCGGAGTCTTTTATTCCTCAAATTCAAAATGTGTCTGTCACTTCAGTCCCGACTATTCCAACTGTCAGTGTGGCTTCTTCAACCCCTGCTGTTTCACCAGTTTCACTCCATGCCAATTAGTTTACGGACTGGAGGCTACCCTTCCCATCAAGTGCGAGATCCCTTCTTTGAAATTAGCCGTCAAATTACTCCCCAAAACTACTCTGGTAGAAGAACGCCTTCTTTACCTAGAATGGCTGGATGAGACTCGTCGACTAGCCTCTCTAGCTATTGAAGCACAGAAGAAGAGAGTGAAAACTCACTTTGATCATACTGTCCATCCTCGTTCTTTTGTTGAAGGAGATTTAGTCCTGCTCTACAATCAAGCAAATGATAAGCTGGGGGCAGGCAAATTCGAGCCCATGTGGCATAGGCCTTATATTGTAAAGCGAGTTTTGCAAAAAGGGGCCTACGAGCTGATTGATTATGAAGGGAACCCTCTGGATAAGCCCCGAAATGGGCTTTACTTGAAAAAATATTATGCGTGAACTTCATACACTTTGATTTGTACATACGTGTGTTTTAGCAGGTGTGTGTGTGTGTTTTCATGTTTTGGCTTGGTGTGTAGGCGTATTGCCGCTTATTGTGTCTTTTTCTTCTTGTGCAGATGTCTGGTGCACCTTACGTTGGTTTCGTTGATGGTGCCTGCCGCAGTACCTGCAATCTGTCTTCTGCGGCATGGGTGATCTACGATCCTCACGGTGAGTTGGTAGACCTTCAAGGTGTTTGTCTAGGTTGTACCACGAACAATGTCGCTGAATATAGTGTTGTTATTGAGTTACTGGCCGAGGCGATCAATCTCGGTATTCATACATTGGTTGTGAACCTAGATTCTCAGCTTGTCGTCCACTAGCTCAATGGGCGATATTCCGTCAGAGACCATCAGATTTTAAGGTTGTATTTACGTGTTAAATTTTTAGAAAGGAATTTTGATTTTATCACATATCAGCATATTCCACGAAGATTAAACACGTTAGTTGATGCATTGGCAAACCATGTATTAGAAAAACATTTGCATAACATGTAATCAAAACAGCATATAAGAAGCATGTAAAACACAATAATAAACCATAGGAATATATATATATATATATATATATATATATCGTGTGGCGCACCGAGGCGCTCAAAAAATAAGTGTATATGTCCAAATAGAGTCTGTGTTCTCCATACATCCGAGACACATGTCTCTCAAAAATCATCAGCGGGAAATAAAACCTAGGTGTCTACTGCGGTGGGTTATGCTCCCTATAGCACACCACCGCTCGTGCCACTCACCTCAACAGGTGGTGCACCCTGGGTACCACTCCTACTGTGTGAATCTGGAACGCTATGGGGACCTCCTCGATCCCCATGTAATCTGGGATCCCTGCTGTCAGGCCCTCAAGGTTTCGGGCCACTGTCTCCACCGGATCATCAGCTGGGGGAGCCAAGGCTAGTGCTACAATGCCCTGTGCATCCCTCCGTGCCTCTGGAGCCAACCCGACGGGTCTCACTGGTCCCACATCTGCAATACCATAGAGTTCATCATTAGGACATATACATGAAAAAATCTAAAAAACATCATAAAAAATAAAATGCAAAATAATGTGATCAAGTGTCTTACCACCATCATCCCACTGCTCTCCAGCGGGCAGCTGCATGTAAGGATCTCCGCGGAAGTCCATGCCATCATATGGCCAATCCTCAACGAAGATTGTCTGGCGCTCCAGCCACTCTCGAAATAGTGTCCCCCACGACATTGGTCGTCCGCCACCTCCTCGGGGCATAACGTGTGCCCACCGTGTGGCCCTAGTCTCACGTGGTTTGGGCAAATCCAAATCCATGTCATGTAATTGCAATGCCGGCACCCGCTCCAGCATGAGCGAGACTAAGATGGACCCGTAGCCAAACTGCTTTGTCTCTCCTCGACGGCAGTTGGTAAGTTGCCCCTTCATATTGGCCATACTGCTTCTGCCCAGTTAAACATGGTTGGATTGAGACATTCGAGAGCCAAGCGGAGATGGTCTTTGATGCCTCGTGTTGGGCTTGGGAGCCCGTTGCCCATGTCACCATAAATAGCATAGCGTGAAGAACCACGTCTTCCACTATCGGGATTGCCACCTTCCCGCTTCTCGATTTGCGTTCCCGTGGGAACACTTGTGCCACCAACATCTCTAGAGAATTGCCCCCCGGTTGGTGCCCCTCTAGAATGGGCCTCTCACCACGACGGGACAGCCTGGTCAAGAAATATATGTCTGTGGCATCGAACTCGATGTCTCGGCCTCAGATTATGAATTTCCCATCTGTTGGATTCCAAGCACGAATTAGTAGCTCCAGTAAATCAGGTTGAGACCGAAGGTGTGGAGTAAGGAAGAATTTTAGCAATCTGCATGCACGTAATGCATTTCGGCACCCAACATCAGCAAAAGCTTCCATATCGTTATCATCATGCATTCGTTCTTGCCAGACAAATGCCATTATGGCCTGCATGATGAGAAAAAATGGATTAAAACTTCGTTTGCAAAATTCAATACGTAATTTGCACGAAAACATAATTTTGCGTCGCCATCGCGACTGTTTTTAAAACAGACGTGATGACGCGAGGTTGCCAGTTCAATTTTCTCGCGGTCATCGCGGAAGTACATCACTTTCCTGCGATGATCAGAGAACGTTATGTGTAAATATTTTCAGTCATCGCGGACCCGAGCGGTATACCCGCGATGACCGAGCAGCAGAGCCCGACTCAAAAAATCCACCTAAACTAACACATCTAACGTCAAAATGCATAAAAAAGACACTGAATTGAAGCGCAGGACGAAGTCTATCTACCTGGAAGAAGTTTCAGGATGAACGGTGGACGAGTGTGGTCGAAATAAGTGCACTAACTTTGGTGCTCCAAATCGCTCCAAGGTGCAATGAATAGTACCAATGGTAAAAATTAATGAATTGCCCCCCTTTTATAGTAATTTTCGAAAATTAAAAAAATTATATTTTATAAATGTGGGTTTTTTCTTATTAAAATTTGGTTTTTTAACTATGTTTCCACGTATATTGTTCATTTTATGTCGAATGGGTTTACGTTTGACGTGCTTTGTGCAGAGCTACAGGTAGTGGAGTTATGTCAGCTTCGTGTACACTTGATCCGTAAAGTTGTCTTTAACGCTCTTTTCCGACTTGAAAAATGAAAAGATAGCCGAGTTGTTCCTCTTGACTCGTTAAAAGAAATAAGAGGTGGTTGCCTTTAAGCTCTTTTCTGACCGTGTAAACACGAAAAGATTGTCGAGCCTTTGTCGTTTCGGGTTCATTACTAGTTACAAAACGACGTGATTTCGATCGCTTTTCTACTTTTTCGGGTCGAAGTCACTAGTTACGAAAAGTACTCCTTGGTCATAATGGTCGGGTGGTTCTTTCGAGTATCGTTTTATACTTTTTCGGGCTCGAGAGACACAAATCTATGAAAAAGGACCCCCCTAGAGTTTTCTTTTCCGTGTCTTTTCAAACTCTCTAAACATGAAAAATACTCCGAGTTTTACCTATGTCGGACTCGTTAAACCCTTACGACATTGGACTCGTCACCATGACAAGACTCGAGCATCTTCTTCCTAGGGCTCATTAAACCATCACTAGGTTGGATTCGACCAACAGTCGAACTTATATTACAAGCATATGTTATCCCCTTCAAGCTTATTTTCAAAAATAATAGGGGTACTCGCCAACAATGGTGGGGAAAATTTGGAACTCATCATTGGCAGCTAGTCACTCTTGAACATCGACACTTTTGCTTGTTGTCGGGTTGGGACATCCATACATTGTCATTTGGCCTTCTGCGGGTTTGGGTTGTCATTTAGCCTCATGCCATCTAATTCACGCCGTCTCCACCAAGCCTCTGATTCCTTGGTACCTTAATGCTGCCACCCTTCGGAGTTGTGTCGCCGATATGTTCAAGAGTATAATCCTTCTGCAGTTTACATCCTTGCCTTCTTCTCTAATACTCTGTTTCGCCATCTGCCACTTGTTCCTTATCTTGTGTCGTTGATGGGGGAAAAATTATGGCCCTCCTGTGACGGGTCGTCTCCTGTCGACATCAACTCATTATCCAGGAGATTGATCTAGAGATCTGCTTTGGTACCTTAGAGCTTGCATGCCTCAATGGCAAGTTCTTCGCACCTGACGGCCGACTTTCATCATTGGTCGTCAATTGGGTGATTCCACGAGTGTTCGACTTCAGATCCTTTTTCAGACTTCGTGGATTGTGCTAACTAGTACCTTGAGAACCATTGGCATTATGGGTGGTTTCTCTCGCGCTTGTTAACAATTTTCATCATTGACTGGTAATCAAGCGACTTTCTATCATGCTCGACCTCAGCACATTTATTCGCATGCTAGAATTTGTACTATGATCAGATGGGTTCAAGACCCCGAACTCAGATTACCCATGTTTGGGCTGCATGGATTGGTTTATGATTACATGACTCATTGATGGATGGCTGCGACCATACCTAAGTCTTCATGGATGGCTGTGACCATACCTTTATCATTATCATGGTCTCATTAGCTGGATGGCCGCATCCATACCATAGACTTAGTTTGTATGTCTTTTGGATGGCTGCACCCAAGCCTAGACTACATGTACTTCATTATCAGAGATATCAGTTGTACTTGCATGCAAGTTCTTCCAGATGGTGTTCCGGCTCAGTCAGTTTTGTAAAGCATTTCACCCCTCCCATTCTCTCGGGCTTCATACTTTAGGGGGCATCTATTACATAGTAATTTGTCACTGCCTTCACTCCAGTCCTTCTACTGTGTCATGTGTCCAAGTCAAACATGCTCATAATGAACAAATGCTCTCTTGTGTTGCCAAATGACCCACTTTTCCTAAGTTATCTGCCTCATCACGTCTGTGGACTAAATATATGCACTGAAGGGCGCTCATAAACAGTCCAGATTCACTGCCAACGCGGGAATACATTTGATTCCCGCGATGATCCGATTTCATCTCCCAGTGTGAGGTTACTTATAATCTTTAGCGATGATCTGACTAGCTACATTAGTTACTAGCGATGTCAGTGCTATAGCTCAGTTATGTCCCTGCAATGATCCAGATTGGGCGAGTTTGTTCCAACAGTCGACCTTCCAGATGACTCCAGACCTAGTTGTTGGCATAGTTTGTATCGCCCTCCTTTCTCTGGCATGGCAGTTCCATCAATTGTGATACCTTCCTTGGAGATAAGCTCACTCTTCCACCTTTCATGGAGACTCCTTCTCCTATTTAAACTCTCACCATTGCTATGCATTGATAGTTTCTGATAGTTGACTAGTTGAGCAGTGCTATTAGTGTTTGTGAGTTTGCTAGATAGCTGGTGTGAGTGTGACAAGTGTGGAATTGTTGATAACTTGTGGAATGTTGTGAAGTTCCCTTAATTTGGTGTAAAACTTATGAGTGAGAGAGACTTGTATATTGGGAGATCCATCTTCAAAGAGTGAATGCTTGAGGAACATGCTGGCTAAATCCCTCTGAGAAGGCTTGTGATGTCAAGACTTTGGTTGTAAGCTTACTCTTATTTCGTTATTAATACAATCAATGATGTTTTCCATTGTCTTGTATGTAATTTACTTGATAGCTCATGACTTCTTGACTTTGTGAGTAAATAGATCATTGTAGTTTTTCGGTTACATGCTTTGTTGTATTTCCTTTGCATTGTTTCAGTTTGATCACTCATTAGGAGAAGGAAGCGGAAGCTGGAGCAGCGCAATGGAACTCCATCGACCACCGGTTGAGGTAGGCCTCCAACTATGACTGTTTAAGGAAAGCTATTGTTGATCTGTCCTTGTTTGTGACTAGACCCACTCTAGGGCTAGAGGGGTTGCCTCTGTCCGCAGAGGGAACACTTTCCTGCATCACACTACCAAAAACATTAGTGTGTTTTTTTTCTCATAAACAACTTTGTTTGGCACATAAAAATTCGGTTTTACTAGCATTTTTTTAAAATATTGAAGATTGACCCTAAAAAAAAAATCATCGTTCCAGTATCATCACTTTTTCGTTTTCAAGTTGTTTTTTGCATGAAAATTTCGTTTTCACTGCCATTTTTAAAATGTGTTCAAAATTGACCCTAAAAAAACAAAAATCATCATTCCATTATACACACTTTTCATTTTTAGCACTGTTTTTGATGTTTTTTCGGGGTTTTTTGGCCAGAATTCCCGTTTTGAGTTTATAGTTCCCATTTCAAAATTTACATTGTTCTATTGCTCGATATGGGGTTGTAGATGTATATCTCCCCCCTGAGATTCTGGGACGAGATGTGCTTTAGGTTGAGATGTGCTCCCTAATGATATGCTCTTTGATGATGACACAGGTCATAGAATTGACTCCCCAATGATGTGAATTCAAGTGGTAGTTGTGTCTCCCTGATGAATAGAGTGTCGTAGAATAAGCTCCCCTCCGATACAATTCTTCTTCTTTTAGATTCAATAATGTTCAACATATGAGCAAGGACAATCATGAGACAAACAGGAATAAGAAAGAGATGAATTGAGATGATCAGTAATGATACGTGATGATGAGATACTTGAGACTGGATATGATTTGTTGACAGGATATTCATGACATGATGCAGGTGGAATTCTCCCTAGTTAAGAGGGAGTGTTAAAATATGCAAATGCGGTCAAATTCCACTTTGGATATCTCACTTGATGGACATAATGGTTTCATTTAATTCCTCTCTTCGAGGGTACCAAAATTGACCTAAATATCACTCAAAATGGATAAGGGAAAGTGTACTTATGAAGAAAAGCACACATGTGCATATTTGATAAGGTCGGCCCTAAAGAAAATTAGACACCCTTGGAAGGGTATAAATACAAGTAACCTTTATCTCATTTGGACATCATCATGAGACACTCTTCTATCTTGGTTTTTGGTTCGCATAGGTTTGAAGCTCATCTGCGAAGGAACTGGTTCGCTCGAAGATGAAATTGTAGGGTTTGAAGCTCACATTTATGTTTTAGGGGTTTTGGGCCTCAGCCACAGGCATAGGACCGAGAGATCTCGATTGAAGTTGATCACTTCCAGGCTCATCTATGTGACCAAAGCATCGTAGTCACACGCACAGCTCGTCCTTCGTGTGACCAACATCTAGGTTTCAAAATCTCATTTCCAGACTGTAGTCGCTCGCTTGTAGGCTCCAGAGAGCGACTGGAAGCTTCCCAGTGGCACGCATGACTCCTCCTCCATGCGATCGGGACCTAAATGAAGGAATTTTAGTTATCAGAAGATTTTTCAAGTGACCACAATGTTCGACAGTTGACCACAGACAGTGACAGTTCATTACAGGCTTCATAATTAGAATTTTGTGTATAAGCATTGTTGAGTTCATTTCATGAATATTGTGTAGTTTTTTTTGCAGAATAGTTGTATAGATGAAGAGATGGATCATTGTACTCTCTCTTTGTTGAACATTTTATGACAATATAATAAAAAGAGGAGTTTGGAAGGGCTTTCCCCTTGTGGGGTTTTTCTGTGGTCTTCGACCAATCCTGGTGTCTCTATGTGTAAATGTTTTTCTTCTATTGTTCCTTTATGTTCCACTTCATTGATGATGATATTGTTATTTCTATATAGTTGCATATGTTGTTGAATAATGAAGTAAATTTGAATAATGTTATGATGTCATGGGGTGAAATTGATAAGGAAATGTTAAAATGTGATTATCAAAGCAAAGAACAAGATAGACCCAAGAAAAATTAACATCATATTCCATATGAGGACATATTGTGTTGATTTCATCTTATCAATATGTGAACCATGCCTTCATGCATCTTTTCAAAGGAAGAGATTCCTTTTCTTTGATCATGCTCATCAGGTAGAGCATTTACCCATATTGTTTACAGCTATATGATGACATGACATAATCTATCAAATATATACATACCTCTTTCTCCTTTTGGTCATCTAGACTTCCTTCGACAACTTCCTTTCCTTGATTGAGAGAATTTCAACCATCTTGATATGTTGCTCTACTTTGTCACCATACCATCATCCTTCTAAACAATATATCCACACAGGGTGGAATGGTCAACGAGACATTTTCTTCTTCATAGTAGAGGTGAACCTTCCAATGAATATTCCAATGGAGGATCTATATTATCCTTATCCGGCAGAAGCTTTTTTCTCATGATGATGATGTATGATGAATTCCTTCTATCATGCTAGATGGATTTGTTTCTACCATATGTGTTGTATATACTTTCAATGAGGTTATCAAGAGCTAGTCTACTTTAGTTATTCTTTCAAGCTTGTCTAGTGATGTCATGAGCTCTTCTACTATGACGCATCGTATCATACCTACAATGTTTCCTACCATGATAGCTATTATTTAAAAAACTGAAAAGAACTAAGTGAAGGAGATTATCTCAGCCATAGTAGAGATCTTTCACTTCCTCCTTTGATTTCTTTTTCTCAGGTTCTTTCACTTCTTCACTGACATGGGCTTCATACCTTTTCTTGTTGTTCTTGTTGAGCTTCAAACAATCTCTCTTGTAGTGCCCATATTCTTGACAGCCATAGCATTGGATTTTTGGCATATTCTTCTTCTTTTTATGAGCACCAAACTTCCCAAACTTTCCTTTTCTCTTAGCAATGGAAGTGAATGCTTAAACTTGTTCGCTTTGTCCCACGTCACTTTTTGCCTTCAACCTGGTTTCTTCAATCTTACATAATGACCAAAGTTCACTGAATGGGGTGGCTTCCTTCTTTCCATAAATTCTTGATACGAAGTTGCCCCATTCCTCTTGTAGTGCATTGAGCACAATGGTGGTCACCTCTTTATCGGACATTATTTCCCCCAACTCTTACAGTTGGTCTCGTATTTATCCCTCATAAAGTATGAGGTTATTCCTTCTTCCTTTCATATCTTCACCTTGTACAGCTCGGTCCTTAAATATATAACTTCTCCAACGGTGCTTACGAAGAACAATTCTACTAACAATTCCAACTTTGCAACGTAAGGTATGAGAGGATCCTTGATGGATTCTGTAAGGATCCTTTGATCCCTAATTTCTCCTTCCATATACATGGCTAGGAATTGGGCTTCTTCCTTTGGTGGTTTAGTGATTGAACCTTTAACATGACCAATGACTTCATTTTCTATGACAATAAAATTTGTCCTCTTCTTCCATGCAGGAAAGTTTGATGACCCAACCAATTTGTTTCTCTCGCTGCAAAATGAATTCATTTTAATATATTCAGACATATATATAAAGATACTTACTTGTGGAGATACTTCTTGATTACAATATCTTCAACTTGGTGCCTTCTTGATTTTGATGATGATGTTGGTAATAGAATAATATGTCTTCTTGATGAGGATGCCTTCCTTCAAAAGTGATCCTTGGCTCAAAGAGAGGGAGATCACCTTGATGATGATAAAGATGCTTCTTCTTGCCTCCTTGAATGATAAAGTATAGTGTGGTGGTATTCCCAAGGTACTTCAAATGTAGGGTATTTCTTTAATTGAGTGAATGTTGGGTTCTTGAAGTCTTCTTTCCTTTGAAGATTGTATGCTTCCCAAGAATGCTTTAATTGAGAAACCCTTTCCTTGAATGGCCTAGGGTTTTGAGGTCTTCATTGATGCTCCTTAATTACTTTCTTTGAGATGATGAGAGGGATAGTTGTTCTTGATGATTAATGCTCTTGATGTTTACTGTATGATCTTCTTGTGCTTCAACCCTTCAATCTCCTTATTTAAGCTACGTTTCCTTGATGTAGTCACCTTATCTCTGATACCATGTCGATAAATCTAGGGGCAACTAGATTAGGTGATTTCTTTTACTTTGATAATTGCTTGTGATATATTTTTACTTGACTTTCCTAGATTCTTATTTCACTTGATTATTATTAGTATTATCTTCATCAAACAACTACCAAACCATAAATAACAATAAGACAAGAGGACACAAGATATAGGTGATCATCCAGGGCCAAAACCTCTCCAATTGAGAGGAAAACACACAAGAATTATTCTCTTCTTATAGACCATTAATTGATGAATTCCAAGACTTATGACCCTTGACCAAGACCCTCCAAGACCAAGTCAAATCTTTCCTACTTTCCAACAACTTCTGTTATTTCGATCCACGATAGATTCTTCTACAACTTCAACCTGCCCAGCAAATTCTTCTGCAAAAACTCTAACCTTTGCACGTGTGGAAAATAATGGTAGATTATTTATCCTTTCCTCTTCGCTTGAGTTGATTCTCTTTCCTAGAGAACTTGGCTTGCAAAGTGTCCTTGATGATGCCCTAACTTGGCTTCTACAACTCGGCCTTTTCTATCACGATAAGTGACTTAATCTTTCCATAGGTGTGGAGAGAAGTAGCCCAAAACCAATCCAAATATCCCATCCTTCTCTTCTTCCATCATCCTTCTTTTCTTTTCACCTTTTTCTTCTCTTGCGATCAAACTTGTGTGAGTGAGATAAATGATCCAAGAGAGGTCGAAGTCTTCCTTTTATATAGGTTTTTCATTAGGTCGAATTGCTCATTTTAGGCTAACTTGATCATGTGCGTAGGCCGACTTGATTATTGCATTATGGCGAGGTCTTATAGAGCCTTTTGACTCAAATAAATTTTCCTTTACAATATGTAACATGCCTAAATGGGTTTTCAATATATGACAATGACTTAATTGACTTGTAACTAAATAACAAGCCCTAGAAGCACTCAATGGGTGCTTGACCTAAAAATAAATTCCCCTTGAGCATGAAACCCATGCCTCAAGAACAACAATAATAAATTTATTTTTCTCTTTTCATTAGATACATAAAATCATGATTACATATGTCATTATGAAGACCAAACCTAGTTACATATTTCAACACTAGGGGTTAGGTTTTTGGAGGAATAGGCTCCACAAAAGTGGTTTTTGGGCTTAGAACCTAAGGTGGGGGTTTTGTACCCAAAGGAGTTGGGCCAAAACCATGTTGACTTTTGTTGGTTTGACTCTTGGAAATTGTAGAGGAACCTAAAAGGAACTATGGGCTGCAAAGAACACCAAGAAAGGACCTCTTCAATGCAAGATACTAATTTTTATATGTTTCAAGTCAGCTTGTGGCACAAAGGATAAGTTTGTTAGGCTTAAAGTCTGCCCCAAGGGCTAATCGTTGGCACCCAAGAGAAGTGTATAAATAGAGGAGGCGTTGAGTCTCAAATATCACATCCAAGAGCAACAAAACATAAGCAAGCCTATCTTAAGTGGTCGCAGATTAGATGGACCTCATGGAAGGAGGGAAGGAGCTCAGGTTTGGGACTTCTTGTGATTTTTTAAGGCCTGAGTTGATCATAGGTGCAGGTCGAGGCTAGAAGAAAAGTTCTAGGCTGATTTGTGTGGGTTTTTGGAGTGGACAGATCTATGTTTGTAGGCCACAGATCCTTGAGTTTGATGCAGATTGGGCCAAGGTTTGTAGTAGCTCTGAAAGGCATAAAAACCTAGCATGAGCCAGCCTATGGAGCAGTGAAAGGGAGCAACATACTAGTTGAGATAGGTCACAATTGTTGCAAGAGTTTTGGGGGCAAGAAAAGGTGTTGATGTGGATTGATATCATCCCTAACCAGACCGTAACTTCTTACAAAGCACACATAACTAGACTTGAGGAAAAAGGTATGTTGTATGGGTTTCAAGTTGTTTTTGTTGCTAGAGGATAGGAGGACCAAAAGAGGACAAATTTGAAGGTCATCTTAAGGTTGTAAGGAGGGTAGAAAGTAGATGACCTTGGGAGCCCTAAATGTAGTCATTGAAGGACTAATGAGCAGCTAGGAGAGCCAAATTTGGAAGATGCTCAAGACTTATTTTTGAAGGACAAAATAAGGAGGTCAAAGGGAGTAGGTTGACTAGCCAACCTACTAGCCCTAGATTGCTTGTAAGAGAAGGACATCTTTAGCAAAAGTGGGCAGCCCTCCATTCCCTAAGTTTGTCTTCATCAGGCAACATAGGAAGACAATAGTGGGAAGAAGTCCCGAAGAGTTGTGTCTTTGAAGGACTAAGGAGCAACTAGTGGGCAAGAAGTCCCAAAGTATGTTGATCCTCGAAGGGTTAAGGAGAAGCAAGTGGGCAATTGAGAAGACCCTATGAGTTGAGTTATTGATGGATGAATGATCAGTTAGAGGGAAGATTGGAGCTATGTTCAATGACCTAAAGGAGTTGGTTCATTGATAGAGGTAGAAAGATGTTCTTGCATATCAATGCCAAAGGACCGGGAAGACGTGTTCAGGGTACGACCAAGGAAGTTATGAGGATCTCTACATCAGTTAGATGGTCATTGTATCTTGTTCAGGGCAATTTGGATGTCATAGTTGTTGACAACAAGCCCTAGCTTGTATTCTTGTATTAGTGGATGTATGAGGGACATTATCCCTGATACGGGATCCCTAGACCATTGTATTACAATTTGTTAATATAAAAAAGATGGGTTATTGAAAATTGTAAAAAGTTGTCTATTTTTGTGCATGTGTTGATTTATTGTGATTTTTTCCATTGTGCACAGTAGTTTGTTGTGGCATTTGGATTAGTAGTGTCAGTGATTCTAAGACCCTAACCTTGATCCCAGTCTCATGAAAAAACAACATGGCATCAGAGCTACTTTGAAGGGTCAGTGAATTAGAGTGTGCACAGTGGAGAAACTCAGAGGGAATTGATATTGTCTATATCATAGAGCAGAAGGTTCAACTGAAGACATGGAGATGTGGTGTTGATTGGCTTGGCAACAAGAATGGTTGGGAGTTCTGATGGATTAATGGATAACCTAGTGAAAAAAAAATTGTTGTAGGGAAAGTTTCTCGGCATGGACTTCCTGTGATTTGTCATGGATCATTGGGACAACTCGAGGACTTCTTTGGCATGGACGAGATTTGCATGATCAAGATTGCCTCATGTGATGGACAGGACATTGGCAGGTTGGTTTCATAATTGGATCATGATGTTGCATATGTGATATTGGATGGATGTACACGTGTTTTGTTTGATCTAGGAGGATGAGTGCTTACAAGATTGGGTTGCAGTGATGATGGTCCATGTTCTACCGCAGCTCAGATTGACCTTGTAGGACACGAGATCAGTAGCAGGTTGAGTCAATGGAGATCGTGTAGGCTCAAAGGGAGTCTAGCTTCAGAGGGATAAGCCCTATAAAATCTTTGAAATCTTCAGGTTCATATGAGATGAGGCAAAGGCACTCTCGAGATAGTGTGGTTCATTCCAAAAAGTATGTTGTAGTGGTGGATGCTAAATGGGCTAGTGTCACCCGTGATGATGATGGAGACTTCCTAGTCTTGGATGTACCTCCCTCGCTAAGAGGGAGGGTTGCGATTTGTAGCTTGGGAGGTACTCCAAGCCCTAGGGTTTGGGTTTTTGGAAGAATGGGCTCCACAAAAGTGGTTTGTGGGCTTAGAACCCAAGGTGGGGGTTTTGTACCCAAAGGAGTTAGGCCAAAACCATGTTTACTTTTGTTGGTTTGAGTCTTAAAGATTGTAGAGGACCCTAAAAGGAACTGGGGGCCGCATAGACTACCATGAGAGGAGCTTTACAATGCAAGATATTAATTTTTATATATTTCAAGTGGGCTTGTGGCACAAAGGACAAGTTGTCTAGGCTTAAATTCTACCTCAAGGGCTAATCGTTGGCACCCAAGAGAAGTGTATAAATGGAGGAGGCATTGAGGCTCAAATAACACATCCAATAGCAACAAAACATGAGGAAACTTATCTGAAGTGGTCGCAGATCAAAAGGACCTCAAAAAAGGAGAGAAGGAGCTCGAGGTTAAGTCTTCTTGTGACTATTTGAGGGCCAAGTTGATCAAATGTGTAGGACGAAGCTATAAGACAAGTTCTGGGTTGATTTTTTGTGTGTTTTTGGAGTGGACAGATCTTTGTTTGTAGGGCGCAGATCCCTGAGTTTGATGCAGATTGCATCAAGGTCTATAGTAGCTTATTGAAGGGGACGAAAGGCCTAAAAACGTAGCACAGGCCAACCTAAGGAGCATCAAAATGGAGCAGCATACTAGTTGAGATTGGTTGCAGTTGTTGCAAGAGTTTTGGGGGAAAGAAAAGGTGTTGACAGGGAATGATATCAGTTGTAACCAGACTAAAAATTTTTATAGTAGATCACATAGAACCAGAGTTGAGGAAAAAGGTATGTCGTATGCGTTTCAAGTTGTTTTTATTGCTAGAGGATCAAATGTCCTAGTAGAGGACAAATTTGAAGGTCATGTTAAGGTTGTAAGGACGATAGCAAGTAGATGATCTTGGGAACCCTAAGTGTAGTCATTGAAGGACTAATGAGCTGCTAAGAGAGGCAGATTTGAAGGATGCTCATGAATGATCTTTGAAGGACAAAAGAAGGAGGTCAAAAGGAGCAGGTTGACTATCCCTAGATTGCTTGTAAGAGAAGGACATCTTCAGCAAAAGTTGGCAACCCTCCATGCCCTAAGTTTTTCTTCATTGGGTAGTGCATGAAGACAATAATGGGAAGAAATCCCTAAGAGTTGTGTCCTTGAAGGACTAAGAAGCAATTAGTGGGCAAGATGTCCCAAAGTATGTTGATCCTTGAAGGATGAAGGAGCGGCAAGTGGGCAGTTGAGAAGACCCTATGAGTTGAGTCATTGATGGACAAATGATCAACTAGAGGGTAGATTGGATCTATGTTGATAGAGGTAGAGAGGTGTTGCTTCAAATCATAGCCAAAGCACTGAGCAGATGTGTTCAAGGTATGACTTAGGAAGTTGTGAGGAGTTCCACATCAGCTAGACAATCAGTGTATCTTGTTTAGGGAAGTTTGGTTTTCATAGTTGTTGACACCAAACCCTAGATTGTATTCTTGTATTAGTGGATGTATGAGAGCCATTATCCCTGGAACAAGAGTTCTAGACCATTGTATTATAGTTTGTTAATATAACAAAGACGTGTTATTGAAAATTGTAAAAAAATTATCTATTTTTGTGCACGTGTTGATTTATTGTTATTTGTTTTGCTGTGCAAAGTAGTTTGTTGTGGCATTTTGATTGGTAGTGTCAATGATTCTAAGAACCTAACCTAGATTCCCATTTCGTGGAAAAACAACATACTCGGGCCAAGTCAAAAATCATTCCTCGCCTTTTGAGCTTCCAACGCCCATTAAGGTTGCATGATTATATTGTTTTGCACTCCAAAGAGCATTTCCTAACAAGGTTGTCCACACCATGAGGAACAATGCAATTCTCACTAATGCTTGTAAAATGAAGAGATCCATGTTGATTTAGGGTGAGCCTTCCAGAGACTAATTGCAGTTCAAAGAGAGCCTAGCCTATCTAAAGAATGACAAGGCTAATGTTTTAACTTTGACATTTTTATTTTTCAAGTGCCAGTTTTAGATTTAATGTATCATGTAGTGATTTTACCCTAAAAAATTATGTTACCCAATAAATATTTTATTTTTATTTTTTATTTTTTGCAGTAAATAAAATCTGAAAAATACAAATGGTAGTAGAACAAGAGCAAGCTTTGTGAGGGAAAGATCAATGGGCAAGGGTTTCAAACAGTGACATTTTTTTACACCAATTTTTTTTTCCAAAGGTTTCGTGGATGAAATCGATCTAGTACATATGGTATCATCAAGTCTAAGATTTGAAGAAATATTAGAAAGGAATGCAAACTTTAGTCCATGAATTGAGAGGACAACACTAGTTTTTACGGGAAATAGCTTGTGGAAATTTGTTGTTAAAGAGATCCAAGTTCCTTCAGATCCTACACATGCAGTGGAACACAATCTAAAAGATGTGAAGGCTAGAGATATCATATTGAACATTGTGAAGGATCACATAATCCCTCACATCACAAAGAAGCAAACATTAGGGGAATTTTGAGGTCTAAAATGGGCCTCCTAAGGAAATTATAGAATAATAGTGGAAATAATAAAATAAGATTAGATTAAATCATCAAATTTTAGAGGGAAAAAATGAAAAACTATTTTTTCAACTCATATTTTCAACTTATCTCCCTATTTGTTTACTCAAATTTCGAGCGGCAACACTTGTTGGATGCAAAATTTGATGGCTCATCCAAGGAGTACCGATGTTGCATACTTTCGATGGACCCTGCTACACGAAAAATGAGAAATACATGAAAAAATTGATTGCAATTTAATGGCTCATTCGAGGAGTACTAATGTTGCATACTTTCGATGGACCCTGCTACATGAAAAATGAGCAATCACGTTTTTTCATGTATATCTAATTTTTCGTGTTGTAGAGTCCATCAAAAGTATGCAATAGGGGTACTCCTTGGATGATGAATTAAATTTTGCAACCAATGACTACTCCCACTCGAAATTTGAGTAAAACCTTAGGGAGATAAGTTGAAAATACGAGTTGAAAAAATAGTTTTATTATTTTATTATTTTTTAATATTTTTACTTTTTTACTCCAAAAATGGTGAATCATCTCCCATGTTTGGCATCATCATCTTGAATCCTATTGGTTCTTATAAAGTTTATTTTGGTTGTACATTTTTCTTAGGAGGCCCATTTTGGACCTCAAAATTCCCCTAATGCAACTCATCAAATGTGGAAAGCCTTAATAAATTTGTACCAAAGTGATAACCAAAACATAAACATGGTGCTAAGAGAAAAGTTAAGGAATATTAAAATGAATATATCTAAAATTGTAGCCTCATACTTCAGAATAATTCAACAAGTCCGAGATGAACTTGCAGTTGTTGGGGAAGTTGTGGATGTGGCTGAACTTGTTAAGATAGCCCTGAGTGGATGTACCAAGCAATGGGATACCTTTGTAATAAGTATCCTTGTTAAAGACAAGCTTCCTTATTGGACCAGGTTGTGGGACGACTTCACCCAAAAGGAGATTGGGAGAATCCAATATCTGGTGGACAACGTAGAGGTGGAGATGAGGAGAATCTCGCTCTTGTTGGGAAAGCAAAGAAGGGCAAAGGTAAATCCAAGCAAAACCAGGCTCGAGGAGCATCTTCACAAGGATAAAAAAAAGAAAGACATGAGCAAAAGTTAAGAGATTTGAATGTCATAAATATGGACACTATGCAGTTCAATGTCCAAACAAGAAGAAAGGAAAAGGGAAGACATCAAGGACAACATCAACATAGATGGATGAGCTAGCTGAGAAGTTCTAGAATGAATTTGCATTGATGTCTTATCTTTCAGGAATAATGACACATAGTGTATGTTTTGTGGATAGTGGAGTTTCTTGTCATATGAGGGGATCTCATGACCTATTCACCAAAATGGCCAAAAAGCATCATGACTTTCATGTGGAGCTTAGTGATAATGCCAAGTACGCAATGGAGGGTGTTGGCAGCGTAAAGTTCTGATTACAATCAAGGAGTCCTATGGAGGTGAATTTCTATATGTACCTAGGTTTGAGAAGAACTTACTCTTCATTCCATCTATGGAGGACAGGGGACTTGAGGATAGTTTCACCGAAGTACAAGTACTTGTTAGCCCAAAAGGAGTTGATCCTAACGTGAGGTGGACTATAGGTAGCAGAGAGAGTAACTTATATATGTTAATAGGACGGTGAATGAAATCCCTTGTACATAGTAGTGATAGCTTGAGTGAGTTATGGGACTAGAGGGTGGGGCATCTACACTCAGGGATCTACCATTGTTATGGGAGATGGCCACTGGTCTTCAAGAGTTTATTGTAGAGAAATATGGTGTGTGCAAAGTATGTGCACTTGGCATTCATGCCAAGTCATCATTTCCTGACAGTGAGACCAACTCCAAGGGAGTTTTGGATTTAGTTCATTTTGATGTTTGTGGTCATATGTCAGTGGAGTTTATATCTAGGTTTAGCTATTTTGTGACATTTACCGATGATCATTCTAGGAATACATGGATTTACTTCTTGAAGTCCAATGATGAGCTCATCGATCGATTCCATGAGTTCAAAGCTCTTATGGAGAACCAGACTGGGAAGAAAATCAAGGTCCTTAGATCATACAATGGGAGTTCAAGAGTTTCCACAGAGAGGCAAGAATAAAGAAAGATTGACAATGCCATATAATTTGTAGCAGAATGGAGTGGCAAGGAGGAAGAACAAGGCTATAGTTATAGCAACCAAGATAGTGATTCATGATCAGGATATGCCTATGTTCTTATTGGCAAAGGCATGTAACGCAGTTATATATTTGCAGAATAGGAATCCTCACAAGGAAGTGGAGGACAAGACCCCTAAGAAGGATTTTACAAGAGTGAGACTGAAGGTGAGCCATCTCCATATCTTCGATAGTCCAATTTATGTCCATATTCCTTCAAAGAAGAGGACTAAGTTGGAGCCCTCATCAAAGAAGGGATTTTTTGTTGGATATAGTGAGACCTAAAAGACCTATAGGGTCTACCTTCCAATGCATAGGAAGACAATGGTCAACAAAAATATTAGATTTAAGGAGGGTAGGACTTTTAGGAGGTCACATTGGTCAGATCTCGTAGTCGCAGAGGATTGGGAGAGAAAGGTTCTGAAGGTTAAGCAGGGACTAGCAACACTAGCAGCAGGGACACAACCTAAGTAACATGACACCTCCAAATAGGGCTTGTGTCTTATATCCTACATGTTAGAAACCAATATGTGAGGACACATGTTTGACACATGGTTGGAACGTGTCTTGTGCACAAGACACCTACCAAACATGTGTCTAACACATGCCCTTAATGTGTCCCTCGTAAAAGAGGCTTGTGACCCATAAAAACATGTTTTCCCTTTCTTCCAAGCTCATTTCACTCAATAGGTTGTAGATGTCATATGTTTGGAGTGCAATTGAAGGTTATTGTACAATGTTAGCAAGGATTCCAAGTGTTGTGCAAGTGGATTTGTCCAACAATCTCCAAGGTTTTATCCCTACACCAGTCCATTGTCTTCCTCATTTCACAAAACCATGACTCAACCATTAAAGGCAACAAGAAAAAGTTAAAGGAAAGGGAGGAATGCCCCCACTAATGTTATTCCCCCTCCTTCATTTTCTTTAGGGTCTGCTAGTGCTCCATCTGCTAGAAGTGGGCATGCAACAATAACTTCAAATGCTAAAAAAACCATTGTTTTAGCAAGACAACAAGTTCAAAGAGAAAAAGTTGTATGATTGAATTTGTATCATGATCATGTAAAATTTTAAATATTTTTAGTTTCTAAATTCTAAAAAAAAATAAAAAATCTTTGTCTATATTTCATTTTTGTATGTGTAATTTAATATTTTTTTTATATTTTTAATATATATAACGATTTTTTGTGTGTGCAATGTGTCCTTCATGTCATGTTTTCGGGGTCGTCGTGTCTCATGTCAAACACTCGTATTTCCATGTTTTTTTTGTTTTGTGTCATTGTGTCATGTGACTAAGGACACAACCTTCTAATTAGGAAGAGGAGTGAGATATTCCTTCGATCTCTACCATGAGAAGGTCAAGATGGCCCGAGCAAACCTTAAGGAGCATATGGAGGCTCCTAGTAGGACCTTCAGGGAAAGTAGACCACCCGCCATATTTTCCAGTTATATGGCCTTGATGAGTAGCATCAATAAGTTCGAGCCTTTTACCTTTGGGGAGGCAGCAAACCAACAGGTTTGGAGGGATGCCATGGTGGAGTATAGCTCCATTATGAAGAATGATATTTGGGAGAAAGTATCAAGGCCTGAAGGGAAGTCAGTGTTTACTTGTCGATGGATGTACAAGATCAAACATGCAAATGATAAAATAAAGGAGGGAGTATATTACCATGAAACCTTTGCATCTATCACTAGATATGCATCTATCAGGGCAGTCATATCTATTGCTTCAAAGGTGCGGTGGAGGATACATCTAATGGATGTGAATACTACCTTCCTTAATGGGGTAATTGAGGAAGAGGTGTATATCGAACAATCTCAATTACCTTCCTCAATGGGTTGATTGATGAAGAGGTGTATATTGAATAGCCTCAAAGATTGGAGGTGCATGGGAGGGATTCTGATGTATGCATATTGAATAAAACCTTTTATAGACTTAAGTAGGCACCTCATGCATGGTACTCTATGATTGATGGGTACCTACTTGGGTTGGGCTTCATCAAGAGTGAGGTAACCTCTAACTTGCATTATGTACTTGTTGATGGTGAGTCGCTCATCTTAGTGCTTTATGTTGAAGATCCCTTTATGGATAGATTGTAGAGGCTCATAGGGATGTGTAAGGAGGACCTTGCTTCAAAGTTCGAGATGAACGATACTGGATTGATGCACTATATTGAAGATGTGGCAACAGCCAGGGGAGGTTTTCCTTGGGTAGTGTAAGTATGGGGTTGAGATCCCAATCAAATTCGAGATGGAGGATTGCAATCCTATGTCTACATATGCGATCACTATATTGAAGAATATTGATGCCTCCGAGAGAAATTTGGTGGATCCCACTTTGTACAGGAATTGATCGGGTCATTGATGTATCTGGTCAATATTAGACCATATATATGATTTGTTGTGAACACACTCAACCAATTTATGGTGGAGTCGAGGAGGGTTCATTGGATGGAAGAAAAGCATGTTCTCATGTATCTTCATTATACAATCGATTCTGCACTAAGGTATGTTAGAGTTGGTGGGGTGTAGATGCAAGGATACATAGATTCAGATTGGGCTAGGAGTGAAATGGATAGGAAGATTACTTTTGCATGTTGTTTCAGCTTGGGGCAGCAGTGATCTTGTGGTTTAGTAGGAAGCAAAACATAGTGGCACTTATCTCAATAGAGGCCGAGTACATGGCAACGAGCCTGTCAAGTTGTGAGGGCATATGGCTTCGCAAGATGCTCTTAGGGTTGTTTGGTCTTGAGATGGGGCCTACAATGATCCACTGTGATAACCAAAGTTGTATAAAGCTTTCTAAAACTCAAGTTTTTCATGACAAGTCCAAGCATATAAAGATTAGATATCACTTCATCAGGGACAGGGTCTAGAGAGGTGTTGTGAGACTGCAATACATATCCATAGAAGAGCAAGTTGTAGACATTCTCACCAAGCTCCTAGTGAAGGGGAACTTTGTTTTCTATAGAGACAAGTTGGGGATGGTGGAGAATCCCTTCCTTGCTAGGAGGGAGTGTTGATTTTGTAGCTCCATAAGGTATTTTGCATAGGCTAGTGTTTTGCATGAAAGAGAAGAAGTCCTCTTTAGGTGGTTGTTCGAGAGGAGCAACTAATATGGTCTCCTTCCTAAGGTTTAACTTAGGAAAAGTACATTGATAAATATTATATTAATGTAGACTTTGGACTAATTATATTTTATTTTTGTCAGCTAGCCCACAAGGGGATTTGAACTAGTGAACTTTTCGCAAGGAGTTCCTTAATAATACACCATTTACCATTAATTCAAAGCCTCGTGGACGACTTTGGACTAATGTTTTTCTAAGGATAAATAATTAATTATTTAAGTGACATAGATCTAATCTCCATCATTGATCAAATAAAGCTAAGATTTAAACCTGGGCATCAATCACTTTGGAGATTAGGGATTTGGCCTGTGAAGAATTATAAAATCAGCCTAAGGGAGAGGATGCAGACACAACACAAATGAGAGAAATTCAGAAAGAGTTTTTTTAAATAATTTGCAAGAGTAATATTGTGATTTTTTGTGAGAGATTCACAAGTGTTGAAGAAGAAGGAAAAAGACAACAAGAGAATTTTTTGCAGTTGAAGAAATTAGTAGAGGTTGCCCATGTGAACAGAGAGGGTTTTTTTTAGCAATCCAAGTAGTTGTATGGGCCACACATGTGATGCGGAAAATTTTTTCCAAGATGCATGTGTGGATGTGCAAGGGCTTGAGAAGGTTGAGTGGGTAGCTATTTTTTGCTAGAAGAATTTATCTTGGGTTTTGTTGTAATTTCCTTGTAAATTCTAAGGGTCATTTTCCCTAGTTAGGGAGTTCATGATTTCTCTAGGAAATTAAATGATGAGAAGCTGAAGGGTTAATTTTTGTCATTTTCTTGTCTAATTTTCTGAGTAATATTTTGTTTTAGATTTTGTTGCAAATTGTTGAGTTAATGTATCAACGTATTTTCTATTTGTTGTTTTCATAAATTAATTTACTGCATAGACAAAATTTATGAGGTAAAATAATTGCATGAGACAATAAATTTGCAATTAGCACTTAAAAAATAACAAACATGAGTGTGATGGAAATCTAAGGTTTCAAAGAAGTGGTTAAACATATGATATGTACCCAAGTGATTTTTTAATGAAAACCAACATGCACTAAGTCTGATGAACAAATGAATGAGAGCTCACCAATACACATCTTTTAGATTTTGGGTCGTATTTCTGTTTTGTAAAAGATATGAATAGTAAAAGTCTTGTCTTTTTTTTGGATAGGGAATTATAAATTGAGAAGGTAATTTTCACTTAAAGGAAGGGTGATAAATTATAACACAAAAATATAAAATGTATGCAATTGATATATCATCACTTTATTAATTATCCCTTAGGGTTTTCTCAATTGGTTGAGTTCCCATTGCTAAAGTGCCTCGCAAATGGGAGGTCATGACGTCAATTCTCCTCAATGTCTTCAGGGCTAGGCTCTGTTAGTAAGTTGACGGGATGTGATTCCTTCGGGTTGATTTGCCTAGATTTTCCTCGGTAAAGAAAAAGAAAAAAAAAAGCATCACTTTATTAATTAACATGTGACCAATGTCATATTACAAATATTAGTTTATGCATTTGGTGGTTCATCCACCTTAGGAGTGTTGAGAAATCGGGAGGCTTGTAAATCATATTAGATTTCTCTTCTTTGATAATTGTTTGTGAAGTGTGTTGGCTTCTTATTAATATTTATTATGTTCTTTTCATCAACCAATTACCAAAACGCAAACATAAAGATCATAAGAAAATAATGAACACAAGAAATAGGCTCCAATCCAGGGAAAAACCCCTCTAAGGGGAAAACCCAGAAAAATTATCTTCTTATAGAATTAATTCAAAATGAGATGTCCAAGACCCATGACCATGAAAAGACTCCAACCCTCTAGATGCCAAGTCAAACCCTCCTTTTGCACAACAAATCCATCAATAGCAAAAGACCAGCAACATGTATAACATCATAAAATAATCCTTCAATAAGAGATGTGTTAAGGCAAAACTTCCACAAATCTAATCCCTTCTTCTTCTTGTCAACTTCAGACTTCAGCCTTCCTTTCTTTTGTGAAATTTCAAAACAGATCATTCCAATGTGTGTGTCCAAATGAGCTCAACTCTTCCTTTATTTATACTATCCACAGTGTTCAAATAGACATGTCTTATGGGGCAGGGCTGACTTGATAGGTAGGGCCAACTTGGCATCTAGAGGAAATTTTGACCCAAACTACACATTAGAGAAATTTTGAGATCTAAAATGGGCCTCCTAAGGAATATTATATAATAATAGTGGAAATAATCAAATAAAATTAGATTGCATCATCAAATTTTAGAGGGAAAAAAAGAAAAAGAAAAAGAAAAAAAAAAAAACTATTTTTCAACTCGTATTTTCAAGTTATCTCCATATGGTTTTACTCAAACTTTGAATGGAAGCACTCATTAGTTGCATAATTTAATTCCTCACCCAAATAGCACCCATGTTGCATACTTCTGATGGACCTTGCTACACGAAAAATGAGAAATACATGAAAAAACGTGATTGCATACATGAAAAGATGTGATTGCAATCACATTTTTCATGTATTTCTCATTTTTCGTGTAGCAGCGTCCATTGGAAGTATGCAACATGGATACTCCTTGGATGAGTAATTAAATTTTGCATCCAATGAATGCTTCTACTCGAAATTTGAGTAAAACCATAGGGGAGAAGTTGAAAAAATGATTTTTATTTTATTTTATTATTTTTTAATCTTTTTACTTTTTTACTACAAAAATGGTCAATCATCCCCCATGGTTGATATCATCATCTTGAATCCTATTGCCTCTTATAAAGTTGATTTTGGTTGTACATTTTTGTTTCGAGGCCCATCTTTTACCTCAAAATTTCTCTAATTAATTGAAAATATATATATTTTCCATTTTCTTTATAATAGGTCCAAATAGGACTTTGACTCTTTCACTCAAAAAATACTAGAAGCATGAAGAATATGCTTATCTAATAAAATAATAATAAAAATATTTTTCTTCTTTTTGCTTTTTATATAATAATACAAGTACAATGACAATTAGGAAGACCGAACCTAGTTACATTTTTCTTTACTCCCTCTAAACTAAGGAGGTATTCGTAATTACACAACAAGGTACAAGGATATTCTCAAATTGAAATATTCTCATAAGAATAGTCAGATTGACAAGCCATCTTAAGCATCAACATATTGACCAACATTGTCAACATAGCAATATAGAAAGACCTTGACTACAAGCTCTATATCTCCACTATATTAGAGCACAATGTTGGGAGGCATACAAATGGACACCACCATAGCCTCTTAAGGCACATATACCATAAAGATGTTCACTAGGTATGTCCTTTTAGGACTATTCTTGTCTTGTATTTTCAATCCTCAAATAATATCAGTCCTCTTCGACCACTCTTATCTTGGAGACCTTTTCTAATCCTCAAAGAGTGTTGATCCACATGACTACTTCCTATCTTGGATTCCAAATTGTAGTGCCCCACTCTAGTTGACTGACAGTGATATGACACAAGCATTTATTTAGCCATAAGGCCCACACTTTATTCTAGGAGGACCTCAGGTTGAGGATCCGGGCACATGACACTATTATTAGCGATTGAGATATTCATGGTTGTGATGTTTATGAATGCTTTCCATTGATATTATGATAGCATGAATGGTTATGTATCTTATCTATCGGTATTCTGATGATTGCAACATTAAATAGTTAAGTTTGGTCTCTATTTGAATTTATGATGATGAGGGTAGTAAAGAATATGTATGCTCTCTACTAAAAGCATGATGATGATAAATTTGATGAATAGGTATATTTCTATTGATGTTACGATGTTGATAGCTTAATGAACATGTATGTTTCCATTGATGTTTAATGATGATAGCCATGATAGATGTGTCCCCTATGTTGACTACTTTCTTTAGTTCAGGCTTACAATGGACAATGATGTCAATGACTAGGAATTGTTAATGATGCTATTATGACAATGACTAACATTGAAAAACCTTGTTACTAATGATTATTGAGTATGGCAGGAAACCATCAGAGGCACTCGCATATGACGAGTTGATGACACCTGGTTTGATGAAAATTCATATTATTTTATCTTTGAAAGTCTAAGTCGATCTTGGAATCTGCCATATATGTTTAACTATATTCTGATGATATGTTAATGGTTGCAGGCACAAATTAGTTGCTTGACCGAATGACTCACATATGGGTGATGGGGTTGTACAAGTGGATGGAACTACAAGGGAGGGGTGGGACAGTGTCCCTGATCTCACCCACTAGCACTCCCGCCGTGACTTGGGCTGGAAGGGTTGAAACACCTTCACCTTGAAGATCACGATGCCATGAGGGCAGGTCCCCAAGTTGGGTCGCTCATGAGGATTTTACCGGGGGGCGCGCATCAAGGCGGATTCCTTGATCCCCGACACCATTAGTCTCACTATAGCAAGCAACATAAGAGATGATAGCGGTCTATGATGTTGCACCTATATTTTCCCCTCGTAGTCAGTGAATGCTTGAAGGGCAAGTGGCGTGGCACCCTTGGAACTTCAAGGGAATTTCTTGAAGGGCACGACCAACTTGGCACCCTTGGCGTCACAAATAAAATGTTAGGCGTGGCACCCTTGGAACTTCAAGGGACTTTCTTGAAGGGCACGACCAACTTTGCACCCTTGACATCGCAAATAAATTGTTAGGCGTGGCACCCTTGGAGCTTCAAGGGAAGTTCTTGAAGGGCACGACCCAAACTTGGCACCTTGGAATCATTAAAAATAAATTAATTAATAAATATAACCAAGAAATGAAAACTAGGTAAATTTACATCAAGGGTAAATGATGTTAGAAACCGAGGTAATTATATCAAAAATAAAACTTGGGTTAAGAGGATCATAGGAAGAAATTAAATAGATTACCTTAAAAATTCTACCCTTCCCATGTTGGAAAATACTAGGTAGATTATGTGGTTTAATTAGGTAAAAGGAGAAAGAGGGATATAATTGTAAGGATAAAGATTAATCCTAAACTAATTAAACCTAATTAAGAAAATAAGAAGGTGAATTAAAATAAGAATAATAAATTAAATTTAGAGAAATGTAGAGAACCTCCATGTGGCAACAACCAACATAAGAATATCCATCTAAGAGATATCTTGAGTTAAATTAGGGGGGTAGATAGGGGATCAAATCTTGACTCATTAATTGACTTTAGTAATGAACCCAAATCAAGGAATAAAAAGGGGGATAAAGAGGCAACTAGGAGAAGAAATAGGAATCTTGTTGAGGTGAGGAAAATATTAATTCTAAATTAAAATTTAAGTAAATAATTTTGGGAGACCCTTGATGAGAGAGTGACACTTGGGTGGGTGAATAATCAAGCTATTGAATTATAAAAAAAAATAACTAATTATGCATGACATGCCAAGTGTCACCTATGAGGACTCCTATAAAGGGGCAAGCCATGAGAGAAGACTTTGGGGAACCCTATTGTTGGATGGATGAGATGATGTCAAAGCAGTGATTATGATCATATAGAGAGTTTGGTGAGGTAGATGATTTTAGAGAGGGGACTCTTGAGCCAAGGAGTGCTCTCCTCTACCAGCTATTGCAATTCTCCATTGTACAACCCCATTGCAGCTCGGGGGTCCGCGGGGAAGAAGAGTACCCAAGGAGTAGGCTGGGAGGTTAACCGGTGGGTCATCGCATTCGGATCAAGTACATCGCCATTTATTCACGGAGGTGACCGACAACAAAGGAATACTAGCAACAACAAAGCAAAAGGAGTCTCGTCTTCTGGTGAATGGTACATATGTGTTGCAATACTATTTTGGTCTTAGTTAAATGTATGTAAATGTTATGATATGTTTCTTGAAATGAATTCCTAATGTGTTTCTCTTCTAGTTGCATTTTGCTGTGATTTAAAAAAAAAAGATATGTATATAGTCTGGATGTGGTCCTTACACAAATCCTTAAGGAGTATCGATCCCTAGATGCTTATCCAATCGTCCATTTTCCCTACTAGCGCCTTAACTAAGTCTTATGGTTGTTAGTCCTGGTCTAGTGCATGACACATGGACAATACAGTGTCCCTAATCACTCCCTCTCAATTAGGGGGACTTAACCATAAGCTTCATTTTGTCTCGTTCATCAGTACATGTTCTGTCATGGAGATCTTCGAGTAGTAGTTACAGGGCTCCTTCTCACATCATCATATCGTTCCTGAGCTTGGAGATGCCTAGATGCCAAAGGTTTGCGGACCCAAATTATTTGACACACTATCTTCGTGACATGGTTTCTCAACTTCTAACAACATTGCATTATATCAAGCTTCAACTTTTCTAGATCTTTGTTAGTCATCATATAATTTTGTCATCAAATGGTTCATTTATCATCTTCAATGAGCCATAAATTCTCACAGCTACTAGCATATGTCTTCTATTCTTCATAACAAAGTTCTACCTCATATTTTTCAAGGAGTCATGTCAACTTTCTAATATCAATTTTTTCATCATGCTTATCCAAACAATACATGTGTTCCATGATTAAACCATGCAGTTGTAGGTATCCAACAAAAAATCTTAACTATTATCTTTCTATCCTCGACATATACTTCTGCAATATGTCTTTCCAGGGAGCCAAACCATCAATATCGAAGTTACCAAATCATAATGGCTTCAAGTCAAGGTACGAGATTCTTCATGTCAAATATTTCTACTAGTTCCTTTTGAGGGCAATATACCTTTTGCATTGGTCTATCACATATTGCAACCGAGTTTTGCTTCATGCTCTTTAGCTCACAATGATCACTTTGGAACAAAAAAATCATCGATCTTTAATATCAGGGTCTTTTCAACTGCCATTTTTCATTTGAGGTAGGTGGACTTATTGTCCTCTAATTGACTTCCTTGATGTAAGATTTAGACTACTCCTTTCTTTTTCAAGCTTTGCCACGTTATTCCACTTCTTTCTTCTGTTAGTCAAGCTTTTAGATAGAGCTTGCCTTGACCTATTACCTTGGTTAGAAGACTTATGAAAGAACAAGAAGACAAAATATAAAGATAGTAGCATTAGTAATAATCAAGAAGATATTAAATACTTATCTCTAAAGGAAGGATGACTCCTTATTCTTGGGCCCTTTTTCATGAAATCTTGTCTTCACATCATCACGATATAATACATGTCATCCTTAAGGACTAGGTTCATTTTCCTTTCATAGCAGAAATAATCAGTTAGGGTTTCTATTTATATGGTTTCTCCTTTTATTCCATACTTGGCTAGGGTTTATAAACCCTAGATAACAAGACCTGTCATTTACAAATTGTGGAGTTCTGCAATCACACAAGAGATTTAGTTGCAAAACCCTAGATTTTTTAAGGTCTTCAACAACTATCTTGATAAGAATATCAAATTCTATGTAAACCTTGGAATCTTTCATAGTTTTCAAGACTTGTTATCCAAGCATTGCAAAATGTTGCAAAAACCTAATGATATTGTTTGACATGCCTTTTATCTATTTCATTAGATTAAAAGATCTAGTATTTATATGTAGCATAACATCATATTCTTACATGTGATTGTCTCTACTATATATGAAGACCCTTTTCATGATCACAGTCATGATCTAAAGAACAAACATTGTACGTACCTCTTTTGAATTTTACCTGTCCTTTGACTCATATTCAATTGTCATGAGTCAACTTCCTTCAACAAAGATGTCTTAACTTCTTCAGCTATATAACCTTCTTTGGGCTACTAGTTTTTGTCATTAGTTTATATAAATATATATATAGTTTCTCATATTCATCATGCAAATATGAGCTTCAAGTGCTTCATGTTTAGTGATAATATTGATTTACTTTTCCAAGTTTTGGTTCGTTCTAAACAGGATGGCTTCATGGTGAAATTCATTGGTTTTATATGTATAGAAACGAGATATAATAACTGCTTGAGAATATTTCACAATCCAACATTGTCATATATTCTAGTTGTATATCATAAGTGTGAGGAAACTTTGTCATACTCGGGTTACTCCCAAACTTCATTAGATCAATGAGGGTCATTGTGCCATATGTCATTTTCTACTAGAATGGAGATAGAGAGTCTAAGCCATTGTAGTATAATGTGAGTTATAGAATGTGGTATATGTATCACAGGAATAGAGTATGAGTCATATGAACAAACTTGAGCCACATAAATATTGATCTGAACCATGGAGACATAATATGTGAGCCATAGTATACGTGTCCCAGGAGTGAATGTGCGCCGCAAGATTTTTTAACGCGTATTTTCAGAATGCGCCCCAATGAACCACAGAGATAAGTCAATAAGCCATATGCGAGTTCCTATCATGGATTCTTACGCGGTAGTTTTCATAATATTGTTTGATTCCAGTGTTCAAAACATGCCAGAGAATATACACAAACCTCTAAGTACTCATTGTGAGCCGCGATGTTACAATGTTAACCATTGAAGAGAACAAAGCATAAAGAAGAGGACAATCCACTGAGAAGTGAATGACAGAGTGCAAATTGTATAGATGTGATTTACTACGCAGATGCAATGAGTCTCGGAGAAATGCGAAACCATAGAGTTATTTCGATGCCAATCTGAGTTATATCAATGGCATAGAATACAAAGCCACTGTAATTTATGCGATGAGGCTTTGGATAAATATGAAGCTCTGAGTTATGTTGATGCCAATCGATACAAAGTTACTGCTGCGAGACTGAGTCATTAATATAGCCACTATGAGACAAAGTCAATAATCACGATACCTCTAAGCCAAGAATTACCATGCCACTGAGTCACAATGCCTCTGAGTAGAGTAATCCAAGAATCACGATGTCACATAATCGTGATGCCTTTGTACGATGTCATGAACCACTATGCGATGTTACAAGCCACTGTGTAATGTCACGAGCTTCCAACGATGCAATGCAGATCCCATCAAGCCATTGTACAATACGAGTCATGTAGAATGTGAACCATAAAATATAAGTACCATAGAGCGAGCCACCAAAATATATGAGCCTTGAAATGTGATGCCTTCAAAATTAACTGATCCATTGAGAGACAATGTCCACAAAAATGTTTTGAACCATAGAGTATGCATATGTATCACGAGCCACAGTTATAAGCCTCATTAGAAGACGTGTGTGAATCATTGTAAACAATATTAAAAATTGCGATCTACAGCATGTGAGCGAGAGCCCATTTTTCATACAAAATTACCCGCAGATATGTGTCATACAAAATTATATGAAGTATATTCGTGCCCTTGTAAATCATTGTCATTATATGTGCTTCCACAGTGAGCTATACTACAAACCGGAGAACCATCAAATTCAACATTAGTGCATACTTCATAGGATCATATCTTTTGATTGGGATTTCCATAGACTCCTCTTTAAGGATGCCAACAGAGATGTGATCTTCAGGCCTCATTTTCCAAACCTTAGCTAGACTGATACCATGTTGAGAAATCTGGAGGCTTGCAAATTAGATTATAATTCTCTTCTTCGATAATTGTTTTTGAAGTTTGTTGGCTTCTTATTAATCTTTATTATGTTATTTTCATCAACCAATTACCAAAACATAAACATGAAGATCGCAAGAAAATAATGGACACAAGATATAGGCTCCAAGCCAGGGCAAACCCCTCCAAGGGGAAAACACAGAAAAATTATCTTCTTATAGAATTAGATCAAAGTGAGATGTCCAAGACCCATGACCATGAAAAGACTCCAACCCTCTAGATGCAAAGTCAAACCCTCCTTCTACACAACAAATCCATCAATAGCAAGTGACCAGCAACATCTACAACATCATAAAATAATCCTTCAATAAGAGATGTGTGAAGGCACAACTTCCACAAATCCAAATAGACATGTCTTCTAGGGAACGACCAACTTGGCATCTAGAGGCAATTTTGACCCAAACTAAAATTTGAAAAATATGCTTTTTTCCTTTTTCTTTACAATAGTTCCAAATAGGACTTTGACTATTTGACTCAACAAATCCTAGAGGCATGAAGAACATGCTTATCTAATAAAATAATAATAATAAAATTATTTTTCTTCTTCTTCTTCTTTTTGCTTTTTACATAAAATACATAATGATACAAGTACAATGACAATTATAAAGACTGAACCTAGTTACATTTTTCAACAAGGAGTGCTATAATGATTGTATCGAGGAATTATTAGATGAGAGAGTAGTACTTGTGTCATGTGGGTAACTTTTACTCTAGATCTTGTGATGTACTTGTTGTAGCATTTCATTAATATATGTGATACTTCTTATTTCCTCCAATTATGTGAGTTTATTATTAAGTTAATGGGCCCACATGTGAATTCCACAACATCGTTATGGCTTAACAAGCTATTGGTCTAGTTACATCTCCACATTCAACTATGGACATGATATATTGTAACATATGGCAATAATGTCTAATGTATCAAAGCTTTATATCCGTGGTATTTTATTGCATTCATAATGTCATCAACTAAATATCAGATTCCCTCAGTAGTTATGCCAAAATGTATCATGGAGGTGGTTTGAAACATAAACCTCCTGGGTTATGTAAACTTGGCTCATTCTGGAATGGAAGAAAAAATGCCTTAAGTGAAGGCCAACAGTCATAGAAGTATAAGAGACCTATTGGAAAATGAAAACCAAGCGTCAAATAAACTGTGTATTAATATATATACTTTGTGAGCAATACACATCACGCATTTTATTTAAAATTTCTATTATTTTTGTGTGCGTGTATGTGTGTGTTCAATGGTGGTATAAAAACCTATCAATTGTTCAGCTAAGTGCTCTACCATTCTAAAATTTTGAGTTGTCTCCACCATTTTCCCTACTATCTCTTTACAATCCTAAATGATGGCTCTTGTGCCTCACAAATGACCTAAATGAGAGACACCGCTTTGAGCATTGCCACTTGTTATAACCTAATTCTCCCCTCTCCTTAAGATTGTATAACTTTCCATTCATGTTTAGAATAGGTCTCAATATTAACCATCAACCTGTCGCAAATCTTGGTTTATCCCTTTATTAATAAAATTATCAATCGAAACTACTTGGGGAGCAACACTAAGTTCAAATTGCAGCCTTTGACATTGATAACTGATATGTGTTTCTTTATCGAGCTCTAAATCACATCTTTATTAATCCATCGCCCTTTTTCTGATAGGTTATTTCATTACCATATTTACGAGATCTCGACGGCCCATTTCAAATCAACAAATCATATGTGTTATCGGGCACCAACATGCTCGAGTGATAAACCCCTCACTTTTCCCCGATGTATCTCACCCATAAATCCACTATCAATCTAACGATTCCCATTTCTGTCGGGGGTGAAGTAGCGAGCACGTTAACGCACACCTCTCGACCTGATGAAATTTGATCATTCGTCACTCTAATGATCAACGATCCATAGGAGTGTCGAGCCCAGACATGAACGCGAGTTAACGTATCTGTCAGGCCCGATGTGTCACGCCCCCAAGCCGGCAGTAGTCTTTCAACCACTCTAGGTAAGGTGCGTCACCACCGAACACTTTCTTTTCATCAATACTTATGTTCGTGGACTACACCTAACCACTTATCCTACTTAGTTTGTGTTTCGCAACCAAGTATTATTAATGTTTCCTTTATACCAATGAACACCCATACACATTCATTATCATCAGCAATTACACATGAAGAACACAATTGCACAGTATAAAGGGAGAGGAAACTCCCTGAACAATGATTCTGCCCGAATAATATATTATACAGTCTTTCAATATTACAAAGCTTTACAAGTATACTTGGAAACCCCAAGTTTCATATTTAGCCAAATTTACAATCTTTGGCAAACTTGGTTGCCTAGCTCGTCGGCGCCTCTGCACGGTCACCGCACAACTCACCAACCCTTCATTCACCTTGTCACACAATCGTATTGTTTGCCCAACTTTGGTGCACCTCGTCGTAACCAAGTCGCCACACACAGGCGCCTCTGCACGAGTCGCACCTCCGTTCACAATCTCAACACTTCACCAAAAGTCACTCCGTGCACACTTGCACGACGGGCAGACACTCACCCGAGTAACCCAAGAACCCATGCCAAGTCGTCGCACAAACCGGGTGCCCACGCCTTCGTTTCACCGTCGGGCGCTCCTTCGCACAACCCAGGCACCACACCCGTGCACGCCCTTCTCCAACCGGCGGGCAACCTCTACCCGCGCCCTTCACCCAAAGCCAAGATGTGCGTTTACCTCCGTGTGGCCTCGCCCAAGAACGAGTGCATCTCCAAAACTGCGCCTTCCTTCTTTGTTGCATCCACACCTTAGTTCTGCACCTTCTTCACATGTTGAGCAAGTTCCTTGTGTTGAGCGATGGTGCCAAATGAGCTCACGCACCACCAATATATATGAGTGGCAGGGCGAGATCTTGGCTACCCAGCCGACCTGCCCATGCCCTCAAACTCCATCGAAAATACACTTAAACATGAGTCGGCCTCACTACTTCAGTAGGTCAGCCCCATGGGTGATCTTCTAAGCTCCCCACGCCTATAAACAGCTCGCTCTCCTCCTTTTATGCGTTCATTATAACATAACCTCACCGCATATGTAGTCTGAGCTCGTCCTTCCTCCGCTTGTCATCGCACTTCATGCCGAAGCGCGCGCAAGGACTGCAGGTCCTTACATCCTCCTTGTCACGCCCCCAAGCCAGCGGTAGTCTTTCAACCGCTCTAGGCGAGGTGCGGCACCACCGAACACTTTCTTTTCATCAATACTTATGTTCGTGGACTACGTCTAACCACTTATCCTACTTAGTTTGTGTTTCGCAACCAAGTATTATTAATGTTTCCTTTATACCAATGAACACCCATACACATTCATTATCATCAGCAATTACACATGAAGAACACAATTGCACAATATAAATGGAGGGGCAACTCCCTGAACAATGAGTCTGCCTGAATAATATATTATACAGTCTTTCAATATTACAAATCTTTACAAGTATACTTGGAAACCCCAAGTTTCATACTTAGCCAAATTTACAATCTTCGGCAAACTTGGTTGCCTAGCTCGTCGGCGCCTCCGCACGGTTGCCGCACGACTCACCAACCCTTCATTCACCTCGTCGCACGATCGTGTTGTTTTCCCAACTTGGGCGCACCTCGTCGTAACCAAGTCGCCACACACGGGCGCCTCTGCACGAGTCGCACCTCCGTTCACAATCTCAACACTTCACCAAAAGTCACTTCGTGCACACTTGCACGATGGGCGGGCGCTCACCCGATTCACCCAAGAACGCGTGCCAAGTCGTCGCACAAACCAGGCGCCCACACCTTCGTTTCACCGTCGGGCACTCCTTCGCACAACCCAGGCGCCACACCCGTGCACGCCTTTCTCCAACCGGTGAGTGACCTCTACCTGCGCCCTTCACCCAAAGCAAAGATG
Organism: Pinus tabuliformis; assembly: GCA_031772625.1. Classification (NCBI taxonomy): domain Eukaryota; kingdom Viridiplantae; phylum Streptophyta; class Pinopsida; order Pinales; family Pinaceae; genus Pinus; species Pinus tabuliformis. The sequence goes on along the minus strand of CM062805.1, from coordinate 998,119,106 downwards.
TGTGTTTACCTCTGTGCGGCCTTGCCCAAGAACGGGCGCATCTCCAAAACTGCGTCTTCCTTCTTTGCTACGTCCACACCTTAGTTCTGCGCCTTCTTCACATGTTGAGCGAGTTCCTTGTGTTGAGCGATGGTGCCAAATGAGCTCACGCACCACCAATATATATGAGTGGTAGGGCGAGGTCTTGGCTACCCAGCCGACTTGCCCACGCCCTCAAACTCCATCACAAATACACTTAAACATGAGTCGGCCTCACTACTTCCATAGGTCGGCCCCGTGGGTGATTTTCCAAGCTCCCCACGCCTATAAACAGCTCGCTCTCCTCCTTTATGCATTCATTATAACATAACCTCACCGCATATGTAGTCTGAGCTCGTCCTTCCTCCATTTTTCATTGCACTTCATGCCGGAGCGCGTGCAAGGACTGCTGGTCCTTACATCCTCCTCCACCTGAAGTCGTTGTCATCCTCGACAACATACCATCCTGGTAGCCATCCACCAAGATCAACACCAATATATGTTTCATCCTCGGTTCATGATGTCAACTCCTCCACATACTGCAAACATCCCTGCAACATATGTAGAACTGCCATCTCCATCATGTGTTGTCCTCATCCTGTGAACTATCATCCTTCCTGCTTGCCTGATTCCAACATCTCTCTGGTACACTGCTAGCCCCCATGACTTGAACTAGTCAGGTGATCAATCCAACTGTCACGCTCAAATCATAAGAATGTCCATCCTTATGCCTTCACCAGTCTATCTCAGATTCTGCCACATCCCGGACTCACCAAGAATCTCTCCCATGCTCAGGTCCATGGAAACTCCATCCCATCTGCAACATGTCATGATGCTTGATGCCAAGCCATCCCTGCACCATCTGCCATACCTGCTCAACTTGTTTTAAGGACTCACTGCCATGAGCAGCTAACAATGAGCCCCATCTTCTTTTCCATCTAAGAAGATGTGGAGGGAGTAGAGCCTGAAGGCTCACCCTCACTAATCATCTCAATCCATCTGTCAGGATTTTCTATCTCCATCCTCTGTAGATAAGTGACCCGATCCTCCTCCCGGAAATTCAGCCTCACATATGCCTCATCATCATCATCATCATCCTCGACCACTTCTAGCCTTCTTGACAAATCCAAGATACTATCTGAAAGAGTCCTAATGACTAATGACTACTCGGTAAGCTTTGTCTCAACCGTAGACAACCGCTTACTCATCTCTTCCATTCGCTTCTCATCCTCCATTTGCATCACTGCCAACTTACAATCAGGCTTTGTCACTCCAATGGTTGGTACACCAATGGGTACATCCTCCCTTCCATCGCAAATCTACAGCCTCTTCAAATGTGGAACAATCATAGCATCGAATCGTTTCAAGAATTCCATCCCCAGCACAGCTTCATAGTCGTCAATTCGCACTATAGTGAAGTCGATCTTCCCTGTCCACTCACCTAGTGTTGTGTCCACATTTTCAGCTACACCAAGAACGCAATCAAGAGGAGAATTGACTGTCTTCATCTGTGCCTTCACTGGTACAAATTTCAGCCCAATTATTCTCGCAGTATCTTCACCCATGAAGTTGTGAGTAGCCCCACTATCCACCATAGTGAGTATATCAGCACCTCCAACCTTCATCCGAACATACTCCAAACTGTTCCTCTCAGGATCCCTTCGAGAGACCACCTCTGTAGCAGCAGCAGCACCAAGTATCTGCATCATCCCCACAGAAGCTTCTTCATTCTTCGCATTAGATTGTGCAATAGCAGCCACTTTCGGTCTTGAAGGACAATTCTTCACCGTATGTGGTTCAGCACATATCCAACACTTCAAGGCTTTCTTCGTCTTCGACTTATCATCCGATTTCGAAGCATCATCCTTCTTCTTCTCTTTCGGCTTATCAGACTTCTTCTTCCTATCATCAGAAGTCTCATCATAATGCTCCACCAACCTGTCCACAGCAGCAAAAGCTTCCTCAAGTGTTCTAATCCTCTGCCTCTTCACTTCATTGCGTGCCCAAGGCTTCAATCCAATAATGAAATTGAACACCTTGTCCCTCTCCGCCATGTCAGGAAGTTCCAGAACCGCACTTGCAAACTCCCGCTGATATGTCTGAAGGTTCCCTGTCTGCTTTATGAACTTAATCTTCATCCTTGCTTCCCACGTTTCATCCTGAGGACTGAAATGGGTCTGCAAAGCTTTCTTCATCTCGTCCCACGAAGTAATGTCACCAGCACTGCCATTGGCAATCTGATCCATCCTCCTTTGCCACCACATCTTAGCATCCTTCGTTAAGAACTGAGCAGCTACCTTCACCTTCGTCTCATCATCAGATAGACCCAATCGTTCCAAGTATTGCTCCATGTCCCATAGAAAGTTGCCAAGAGTCTTTGCACTCCTTGTACCATCATAAGATTCTGGTTCCTTGACTTTCACATGAGGCACTCCTCCACCTGAGTTATGCCTCACGGCCTTTTTCAACACCGCGATCTCATCTCTGGCTTCGTCAAGGGATTTCCGCAAGTCCACGATCTCTGCAAGATCTTGATCTCTTGCCTCTTCAACCTCCTTGACCCTTACTTCAAGTTGTGTACACATAAGATCAGCGTACTCGTGTTGAGTCCGGAGTTGCTCAAGCTCTTCCCTCATCTTTGAATTGGCCTCTTGATCTTTCTCGACCAAGTCCATCTTCTTTGTCTAGTAAGCCTCTAAGTCCTCCATCTTTTCCAACACTTTTTCCATGAATGCCCTAGTAGCATCCTTTGCACCGTGACTAGACCCAACCTGAGATTCAGCTGCCATTGCTAACAGCTTCCTTCTTCTTTGCGATCTAGTTTCGACCATCCAACAGCTTCACCAAGTTGCCTGCAATCTGAACCAGCCCTTGTTCCACTTGTATGTGAAACAGCTTCCTTCACCTGCAAGTACCTGCTTCACTGTCACCAATTTCCAAATTCCCAAGTATATCCACACCTGCACTTCGTCATGAGAAACCCTGCTCACCAGCTCCAACCGAGCTCTGATACCACCTTCACTTTAGTGGAGGTGTGTAGCAGCTTGAACCTTCAATGCCCAAATCAGCTACTCTGATACCACCTATCACGCCTCAAAGCCGGTGGTAATCTTTCAACTGCTCTAGGCGAGGTGCGGCACCACCAAACACTTTCTTTTCACCAATACTTATATTCGTGGACTACGCCTAACCACTTATCCTACTTAGTTTGTGTTTCGCAACCAAGTATTATTAATGTTTCCTTTATACCAATGAACACCCATACACATTCATTATCATCAGCAATTACACATGAAGAACATAATTGCACAGTATAAAGGGAGGGGAAACTCCCTGAACAATGAGTCTACCCGAATAATATGTTATACAGTCTTTCAATATTACAAAGCTTTACAAGTATACTTGGAAACCCCAAGTTTCATACTTAGCCAAATTTACAATCTTCGGCAAACTTGGTTGCCTAGCTCGTCGGCGCCTCCGCACGGTCGCCGCACGACTCACCAACCCTTCATTCACCTTGTCACACGATCGTGTTGTTTGCCCAACTTGGGCGCACCTCGTCGTAACCAAGTCGCCACACACGGGCGCCTCTGCACGAGTCACACCTCCGTTCACAATCTCAACACTTCACCAAAAGTCACTCCGTGCACACTTGCACGACGGGCGGGCGCTCACCCGAGTCACCCAAGAACCCGTGCCAAGTCGTCGCACAAACCGGGTGCCCACGCCTTCGTTTCACTGTCAGGCGCTCCTTCGCACAACTCGGGCGCCACACCTGTGCACGCCCTTCTCCAACCGGCGAGCAACCTCTACCCGCGCCCTTCACCCAAAGCCAAGATGTGTGTTTACCTCCGTGTGGCCTTGCCCAAGAACGGGCGCATCTCCACAACTGTGCCTTCCTTCTTTGCTGCGTCCACACCTTAGTTCTGCGCCTTCTTCACATGTTGAGAGAGTTCCTTGTGTTGAGCGATGGTCCGAAATGAGCTCACGCACCACCAATATATATGACTGGTAGGGCGAGGTCTTGGCTGCCTAGGCGACCTGCACACGCCCTCAAACTCCAATCGCAAATACACTTAAACATGAGTCGGCCTCACTACTTCCGTAGGTTGGCCCCGTGGGTGATCTTCCAAGCTCCCCACGCCTATAAACAGCTCGCTCTCCTCCTTTTATGCGTTCATCATAACATAACCTCACCGCATATGTAGTCTGAGCTCGTCCTTCCTCCGTTTGTCATCGCACTTCATGCCGGAGCGCACGCAAGGACTACAGGTCCTTACATCCTCCTCCACCTGAAGTCGTTTTCGTCCTCGACAACATACTATCTTGGTAGCCATCCACTAAGATCAACATCAATGTTTGTCTCATCCTCGGTTCATGATGTCAACTCCTCCACATACTGCAAACATCCCTGCAACATATGTAGAACTGCCATCTCCATCATGTGTTGTCCTCATCCCGTGAACTATAATCCTTCCTGCCTGCCTGATGCCAACATCTCTCTGGTACACTGCTAGCCCCCATGACTTGAACTAGTCGGGTGATCAGTCCAACTGTCACGCTCAAATCATAAGAATGTCCATCCTTATGCCTTCACCAGTCTATCTCGGATTCTACCACATCCTGGACTCACCAAGAATCTCTCCCATGCTCAGGTCCATGGAAACTCCATCCCATCTGCAACATGTCATGATGCTTGATGCCAAGCCATCCCTGCACCATCTGCCATACCTGCTCAACTTGTTTTAAGGACTCACTGCCATGAGTAGCTAACAATGAGCCCCATATTCTTTTCCATCTAAGAAGATGTGGAGGGAGTAGAGCCTGAAGGCTCACCCTCACTAATCATCTCAATCCATCTGTCAGGATTTTCTATCTCCATCCTTTGTAGATAAGTGACCCGATCCTCCTCCCGGACATTCGGCCTCACATATGCCTCATCATCATCATCATCATCCTCGACCACTTCTAGCCTTCTTGACAAATCCAAGATACTATCTGAAAGAGTCTTGATGACTAATGACTGCTCGGTAAGCTTTGTCTCAACCGTAGACAACCGCTTACTCATGTCTTCCATTTGCTTCTCATCCTCCATTTGCATCACTGCCAACTTACAATTAGGCTTTGTCACTCCAATGGTTGGTACACCAATGGGTACATCCTCCCTTCCATCGTAAATGTACAGCCTCTTCAAATGTGGAACAATCATAGCATCGAATTCTTTCAAGAATTCCATCCCCAGCACAGCTTCATAGTCATCAATTCCCACTATAGTGAAGTCGACCTTCCCTGTCCACTCACCTAGTGTTTTTTCCACCTTTTCAGCTACACCAAGAATGCAATCAGGAAGAGAATTGACTGTCTTCATCTGTGCCTTCACTATTACAAATTTCAGTCCAATTCTTCTCGCAGTATCTTCACCCATGAAGTTGTGAGTAGCCCCACTATCCACCATAGTGAGTATATCAGCACCTCCAACCTTCATCCGAACATACTCCAAACCGTTCCTCTCAGGATCCCTTCGAGAGACCACCTCTGTAGCAGTAGCACCACCAAATATCTCCATCATCCCCACAGAAGCTTCTTCATTCTTCGCATTAGATTGTGCAATAGCAGCCACTTTCGGTCTTGAACGACAAATCTTCACCGTATGTGGTTCAGCACATATCCAACAATTCAAGGCTTTCTTCGTCTTCAACTTATCATCCGATTTCGAAGCATCATCCCTCTTCTTCCCTTTCGGCTTATCGGACTTCTTCTTCGTATCATTAGAAGTCTCATCATAATGCTCCACCAACCTGTCCACAACAGCAAAAGCTTCCTCAAGTGTTCTGATCCTCTACCTCTTCACTTCATTACGTGCCCAAGGCTTCAATCCAATAATGAAATTGAACACCTTGTCCCTCTCCGCCATGTCAGGAAGTTCCAGAACCGCACTTGCAAACTCCCACTGATATGTCTGAAGGTTCCCTGTCTCCTTTATGAACTTAATCTTCATCCTTGCTTCCCACGTTTCATCCTGAGGAATGAAATGGGTCTGCAAAGCTTTCTTCATCTCGTCCCATGAAGTAATGTCACCAGCATTGCCATTGGAAATCTAATCCATCCTCCTTTTCCACCACATCTTAGCATCCTTCGTTAATAACTGAGCAGCTACCTTCACCTTTGTCTCATCATCAGATAGACCCAATCGTTCCAAATATTGCTCCATGTCCCATAGAAAGTTGCCAAGGGTCTTTGCACTCCTTGTACCATCATAAGATTTTGGTTCCTTTACTTTCACATGAGGCACTCCTCCACCTGAGTTATGCCTCACGGCCTTTTCAACACCGCGATCTCATCTCTGGCTTCGTCAAGGGATTTCCGCAAGTCCACGATCTCGGCAAGACCTTGATCTCTTGCCTCTTCAACCTCCTTGACCCTTACTTCAAGTTGTCTACACATAAGATCAGTGTACTCATGTTGATTCTGGAGTTCCTCGAGCTCTTCCCTCATCTTCGAATTGGCCTCTTGATCTTTCTCGACCAAGTCCATCTTCTTAGTCCAGTAAGCCTCTAAGTCCTCCATCTTTTCCAACACTTTTTCCATGAATGCCCTAGTAGCATCCTTTGCACCGTGACTAGACCCAACCTAAGATTCAGCTGCCATTGCTAACAGCTTCCTTCTTCTTTGCGATCTAGTTTCGACCATCCAACAGCTTCACCAAGTTGCCTGCAACCTGAACCAGCCCTTGTTCCACTTGTATGTGAAACAGCTTCCTTCACCTACAAGTACCTGCTTCACTGTCACCAATTTCCAAGTTCCCAAGTGTATCCACACCTACACTTCGTCACGAGCAACCCTGCTCACCAGCTCCAACCGAGCTCTGTTACCACCTTCACTTTAGTGGAGGTGTGTAGCAGCTTCAACCTTCAATGCTCGAATCAGCTGCTATGATACCACCTGTCACGCCCACAAGCAGGCAGTAGTCTTTCAACTGCTTTAGGCGAGGTGCGGTACCACCGAACACTTTCTTTTCACCAATACTTATGTTCGTGGACTACGCCTAACCACTTATCCTACTTAGTTTGTGTTTCGCAACCAAGTATTATTAATGTTTCTTTTATACCAATGAACACCCATACACATTCATTATCATCAGCAATTACACATGAAGAACACAATTGCACAGTATAAAGGGAGGGGCAACTCCCTGAACAATGAGTCTGCCTGAATAATATATTATATAGTCTTTCAATATTACAAAGCTTTACAAGTATACTTGGAAACCCCAAGTTTCATACTTAGCCAAATTTACAATCTTCGGCAAACTTGGTTGCCTAGCTCGTCGGTGCCTCCACACGGTCGCCGCACGACTCACCAACCCTTCATTCACCTCGTCGCACGATCATGTTGTTTGCCCAACTTGGGCGCACCTTGTCGTAACCAAGTTGCCACACACGGGTGCCTCTACACAAGTCGCACCTCCGTTCACAATCTCAACACTTCACCAAAAGTCACTCCGTGCACACTTGCACGACGGGCAGGCGCTCACCCGAGTCACCCAAGAACCTGTGCCAAGTCGTCGCACGAACCGGGCGCCCAGGCCTTCAATTCACCATCGGGCGCTCCTTCGCACAACCGAGGCGCCACACCCGTGCACGCCCTTCTCCAACCAGCGGGTGACCTCTACCCACGCCCTTCACCCAAAGCCAAGATGTGCGTTTACCTCCATGCGGCCTTGCCCAAGAACGGGCGCATCTTCAAAACTGTGCCTTCCTTCTTTGCTACATCCACACCTTAGTTCTGCGCCTTCTTCACATGTTGAGCGAGTTCCTTGTGTTGAGCGATGGTGCCAAATGAGCTCACGCACCACCAATATATATGAGTGGCAGGGCGAGGTCTTGGCTGCCCAGCCGACCTACCCACGCCCTCAAACTCCATCACAAATACACTTAAACATGAGTCGGCCTCACTACTTCTGTAGGTCGAACCCATGGGTGATCTTCCAAGCTCCCCACACCTATAAACAGCTCGCTCTCCTCCTTTTATGCGTTCATTATAACATAACCTCACCGCATATGTAGTCTGAGCTCGTCCTTCCTTCGTTTGTCATCGCACTTCATGCCGGAGCGCGTGCAAGGACTGCAGGTCCTTACACGATGGATGGGACCCTGCATTCGTCTTTGAGCGAATTCAATACTTCTTAATTAAAATCTGATGGGTGTTTAACTACCATTAAATACGGCCTTTTTCTAACATTCTTCCTCCGCCAACTTTTGGTTCATTTGCTCGTTCACGCTTGTTACCCCTACATGTCGCTCTAAAGATCTTGCGCTGTAGAAAGTGTTGTCTCTGCGTAAATCATGAAGCCAAAATCGACCCACTACCCCTTTTCACCAAGTAAGTGCTCACCGACATGTAGTTACTATGTTTTGTTTACTTTAAATTGGTTTAATCTCAGAGGAATGATAAATGCCCAAAGAATTCTCGAAGGAAACTTTTATTAACGAATCATCGGGTGTTAAGGAAATTCAAATTCGTCTTACCGACATCCTAACCATGAAGCGAGCTCTAGATTACCCCTCTGACAGCTCCTTGAACGATGATTGTCTGAGGCAGTCTGGGGTTTCAGCAGTTGCTCTGCCCCCTTTGCAGTTCCTATATCCTGGCTATTCCGTAATTAGGATATACAACTTTGAGAAAGAGTCATATCGACAACCAAAATTCATCACGCCTTTAATTTTTGCTTATGAGGCCTTAAGACAAAGAATTATTGTAAACGAATTTCACTTTGACTCGGAAAACAAAAGGTCACTTTTTAGATATCCTTACTCAACTCAACCCCTTATTGCTAAAATAAAGATGTTGATGTAATTGAAAAAAAATTTATTATATTTGGTTTACTTCTTGATGATTATTGGCATTATGACCCTGTTGGGATAATTTCTAATCTAAGAAAATAGGAAGGACTTTCAGCATATATCCATCAGAATAGGAAGGAAGTCAAAAAATTGGCTAATGCTCTTTCCCCTCCAAGCGGTCACATTCAATGGTGAAGCAAATGTCTATGGAACAAAGTCAGGCAAGAAAGAAAGAGAAAATTAGGCTCTAATATAAGTGGCAGCCCATGCTTCCAACACATAATCTACTCAGCCCTTGGCAGCTATATCGCCTCCTGTTATGAAAACAAAGTCAAAGTCTCTACAATTAGAGCAAGCCCAACCTAGTGTAAAATCTAAGGAAGGCCAGGACATAGACACTAAGGCCTTTGAGTAAGTAGTGGAACAATTGAGCAAAGAGATGCAACATACCATCCACGAAGCCCAGCCTAGAGATTTTGGAGCACAGTATTTACATGTGAGGCACATTTTATCAAAGAGAACTCAATGGAAACCTTGGTGAATGAGGTTATTTCCTCAACATGCCCAGGTAGTTGAAGAAGTGGTATTAACTGAAATGGTCACTACCACTGAGCCAAGATTTATTACATATGTAGATTTCGATACATATACTATTAACCTTACTGTGCTATAACCTTAAGTGGATGAGAAACAACAATTGGTTGGCTCAAGGGCCTCTTACATGGAAATTAATTTAGGAAAATTATCAAACTATGATGTGTTGAAATGGCATGGACAAGCTGGTGAAATTGTTGCCAGACGATTATAGGACTCCACTACTAGTAATAGGAAGTTGCAAGCCATGCTTAAGAAAGTCTCAAAACAACTCCACATTGGATGAGCGACTTTGAGGACCAAATCCAACAAAATCAAAGAACTTGAAGACATGATAGTAAAGAAATCCAGATAGCCCAAAGAGGCCAATTCCTTCGAGAAGCTATTGGAAGAGAAGGAGAAAGGAATAAAAAGTTTAAAAGCAATAGCGAAAATTATGGATTATGACACTAACATCCTAATTCAAGCTTTTGAAAAGCGTGAAGAAATTGAAGGTCAATTACAAATGATGCAGGCTTCCCTTCAAGCATAGGATAAAGAACTTAATGAGAGGCGAAGTCAGATGGAAAACCTCAACGAAGAATTTCGTAGCAAAAGAAAAGCAACATCTTAAAACAATCATAGAATATAAAGATACTATTGATAAAGCCCTTGCTACACTCCAAACCTCAAACACTGAGAGTCTAAACCTCTTACAACTGAAAGTTTCACAGTTAGAAAAGAGCTAAAAGATGTAAAACTTGAAAAGGAACACACTGAGAAAAGGGAGATGGTACAAGTCCAACATAGAAATGAGATGATTGAACAACTATAGGGCACCCTGAAGAAGAAGCAGAATGAAATCATGTCTTTGAGGAAGGTACTAAGAGTACCCTAAACTGGAAGGCAGGTTCTCATCTAGACAAAGGAAGAAATATGGAGAGAAATTAATTAGAATATTTCAACAGTTCAATCTTATGTGATCATTCTGATGAATTGTGAAAAGGGTATTAAATGAAGAATGTTAATTTAGAAGTCAAAAAAATTTCTTCTATACTTGAAGAGAGATTAGAGGATGTAGACAAACTTATCGATTTCATCAATACTCTCAAGGATGAGACCCTCACTGACATAAATCTTCCAAAATGGAACGAATGTATATTCTTTGTGTGCATGGTAAAGGAAAAGCATGAATGCATGTTGCTTATGAAAGGGGAGTTTGAAAAGGCTAACAAGGAAATTGAAAAATTCAGGAACGAATGGAACTATCTGGGCAGGTTCAGAGTCCCCACTTTTTGGGGAAGGAAAATGGGTTGGTATCAGATGTGGAGTTCCACGAGAAGCTAAAGGCCACCGAACAAGATCTTAGTTGCCCGTCTAGCATTAGCAAGGAGGCTATTTCACCTCACTTAGTCATCAATGCCTTATGCGGGGATTTTAATATATTGGATGGAATAGATAAATTGATACAAAGTCTCCCTATGGCTCATTACCAGCTCAAATCCTAGTTAACGGTAGTAATAACCAAGTACAAGAACGTGCCTTGGTTATCACCTCTTGACTAGGATAAAATTGCAAAGGATAGTGGGAAGAAGTCCCTCCATTCCCTAAGTTTGTCTTCATCAGGCAACATAGGAAGACAATAGTGGGAAGAAGTCCCTAAGAGTTGTGTCTTTGAAGGACTAAGGAGCAACTAGTGGGCAAGAAGTCCCAAAGTATGTTGATCCTCGAAGGATTAAGGAGAAGCAAGTGGGCAGTTGAGAAGACCCTATGAGTTGAGTCATTGATGGATGAATGATCAATTAGAGGGAAGATTGGAGCCATGTTCAATGACCTAAAGGATTTGGTTCATTGATAGAGGTAGAAAGATGTTCCTGCATATCAACACCAAAGGACCAGGAAGACGTGTTCAGGGTACGACCAAGGAAGTTGTGAGGATCTCTACATCAGTTAGATGGTCATTGTATCTTGTTCAGGGAAATTTGGATGTCATAGTTGTTGACAACAAGCCCTAGCTTGTATTCTTGTATTAGTGGATGTATGAGGGACATTATCCCTGATACGGGATCCCTAGACCATTGTATTACAATTTGTTAATATAAAAAAGATGGGTTATTGAAAATTGTAAAAAGTTGTTTATTTTTGTGCATGTGTTGATTTATTGTGATTTGTTCCATTGTGCACAATGGTTTGTTGTGGCATTTGGATTAGTAGTGTCAGTGATTCTAAGACCCTAACCTTGATCCCAGTCTCATGAAAAAACAACATGGCATCAGAGCTACTTTGAAGGGTCAGTGAATTAGAGTGGAGCAACTTAGAGGGACTTGATATTGTCTATATCATAGAGCAAAAGGTTCAACTGAAGACATGGAGATGTGGTCTTGATTGGCTTGGCAACAAGAATGGTTGGGAGCTCTGATGGATTAGTGGAGAACCTAGTGAAAAAAATTTGTTGTAGGCTAAGTTTCTCGGCATGGACTTCCTGTCATTTGTCATGGATCATTGGGACAGCTCGAGGACTTCTTTGGCATGGACGAGATTGGCATGATCGAGATTGCTTCATGTGATGGACAGGAAGTTGGCAGGTTGGTTTCATAATTTGATCATGATGTTGCATATCTGATATTGGATGGATGTGCATGTGTTGTGTTTGATCCAGGAGGATGAGTGCTTACAGGATTGGGTTGCAGTGATGATGTTCCAACTCAGATTGACCTTGTAGGACACGAGATCAGTAGCAAGTTGAGTCAATGGAGATCGTGTAGGCTCAAAGGAAGTCTAGCTTCAGAGGGATAAGCCCTATAAAATATTTGAAATCTTCAGGTTCATATGAGATGAGACAAAGGCACTATGGAGATAGTGTGGTTCATTCCACGAAGTATGTTGTAGTGGTGGATGCTAAATGGGCTAGTGTCGCCCGTGATGATGATGGAGACTTCCTAGTCTTGGACGTACCTCCCTCGCTAAGAGGGAGGGTTGAGATTTGTAGCTTGGGAGGTACTCCAAGCCCTAGGGTTCGGGTTTTTAGAAGAATGGACTCCACAAAAGTGGTTTGTGGGCTTAGAACCCAAGGTGGGGGTTTTGTACGCAAAGGAGTTAGGCCAAAACCATGTTTACTTTTGTTGGTTTGAATCTTAGAGATTGTAGAGGACCCTAAAAGGAACTAGGGGCCGCATAGACTACCAAGAGAGGAGCTTTACAATGCAAGATATTAATTTTTATATATTTCAAGTGGGCTTGTGGCACAAAGGACAAGTTGTCTAGGCTTAAATTCTACCTCAAGGGCTAATCGTTGGCACCCAAGAGAAGTGTATAAATAGAGGAGGCATTGAGGCTCAAATAACACATCCAATAGCAACAAAACATGAGGAAACTTATCCGAAGTGGTCGCAGATCAAAAGGACCTCAACAAAGGAGAGAAGGAGCTCGAGGTTAAGTCTTATTGTGACTGTTTGAGGGGCAAGTTGATCAAATGTGTAGGACGAAGCTAGAAGACAAGTTCTAGGTTGATTTTTTGTGGGTTTTTGGAGTGGATAGATCTTTGTTTGTAGGGCGCAGATCCTTGAGTTTGATGCAGATTGGGTCAAGGTATATAGTATCTTATTGAAGGGGACAAAAGGCCTAAAAACGTAGCACAGGCCAACCTAAGGAGCATCAAAATGGAGCAGCATACTAGTAGAGATTGGTTACAGTTGTTGCAAGAGTTTTGGGGGAAAGAAAAGGTGTTGACAGGGAATGATATCAGTTGTAACCAGACTGAAAATTTTATAGTAGATCACATAGAACTAGAGTTGAGGAAAAAGGTATTTCGTATGCGTTTCAAGTTGTTTTTATTGCTAGAGGATAAAATGTCCTAGTAGAGGACAAATTTGAAGGTCATGTTAAGGTTGTAAGGATGATAGCAAGTAGATGATCTTGGGAACCCTAAGTGCAGTCATTGAAGGACTAATGAGCTGCTAGGAGAGGCAGATTTGAAGGATGCTCATGAATGATCTTTGAAGGACAAAAGAAGGAGGTCAAAGGGAGCAGGTTGACTATCCCTAGATTGCTTGTAAGAGAAGGACATCTTCAGCAAAAGGGGGAAACCCTCCATGCCCTAAGTTTTTCTTCATCGGGTAGTGCATGAAGACAATAATGGGAAGAAATCCCTAAGAGTTGTGTCCTTGAAGGACTAAGGAGCAATTAGTGGGCAAGATGTCCCAAAGTATGTTGATCCATGAAGGATGAAGGAGCAGCAAGTGGGCAGTTGAGAAGACCCTATGAGTTGAGTCATTGATGGACAAATGATCAACTAGAGGGTAGATTGGATCTGTGTTCAGTGACCTAAAGAATTTGTTTCATTGATAGAGGTAGAGAGGTGTTGCTTCAAAGCATAGCCAAAGCACTGAGCAGATGTGTTCAGGGTATGACTTAGGAAGTTGTGAGGAGTTCTACATCAGCTAGACAGTCAGTGTATCTTGTTTAGGGAAGTTTGGTTGTCATAGTTGTTGACACCAAACCCTAGATTGTATTCTTGTATCAGTGGATGTATGAGAGCCATTATCCCTGGAACAAGAGTTCTAGACCGTTGTATTATAGTTTGTTAATATAACAAAGACGTGTTATTGAAAATTGTAAAAAAATTATCTATTTTTGTGCACGTGTTGATTTATTGTTATTTGTTTCGTTGTCCAAAGTAGTTTGTTGTGGCATTTCGATTGGTAGTGTCTGTTATGAAACCAGCTCAAGAAAAGATAGAAAAGATAGATCAATGCCTTAGAATTCAGCCTCTTCGAGGGGGCAACCTCCTTTACATTACATAAATGAACAATTCTTGAATGATTCAAATGACAAAACCTCCTTTCTATATATAGGAGTCTAAGGAGTCACAATATAACCCAGTCGACCTAACAATAATAATATAAAGCCACAAAAATAACAATAGAGGGATTCTATGGGGCACAATAATAACAATATGGAGATAATAGGGGCACAACAATATTAATAAGGAATGCAACTACAATAGTAATGGGGTAATTACTAGTATTATAGGGACCCAACATGCCCCTCTCCTTCAAAAAAAGTGTTGTCCTCAACACTTGAGTAGTTCTGGATGTTTCTGTATAAAATTCTCATCCTCCCATGTGGAATGTTCAGTGGATAAGTTCTTCCACTTGATAAGATACTCTGAAATTGATCGATTTCGTAGCTGTCGAGTTCTTGTTTCTGTGACTGCTTTCGGTTCCAATATAATTTTTCCTTCCTCGTCAAGTTCTGGCAATATTGTTTGAACTAGGAGCTTGTCACCTATAACCTTCTTTAAACATGAAACATGGAAAACTGGGTGCAATCGAGAAGCTGCAAGAAGCTCCAATTTGTATGCCATAGTACCAATCTTTTGCAACACCTTGTACGGACCATAATACTTTGGTGATAATTTATTATCCTTTTTAGCTTGCTTGAGGGACATTTGCTTATATGGTTGTAGTCGTAGGAATACCCAATCACCTACATCAAAACTTCTTTCGTTGCGATGTTGATCTGCCTTTTGTTTCATTCTATTCTGTGCCAACACGAGGTTATCCTTTAAGAGTTGGAGGACTTGTTGTTGATGTTCGATGTGATGTTCCACTGCTTGAACCTTAGATTTTCTCTTAAATATGATGTGATGGATGGTGGCTGATATCCATAAAGTGCCATAAATGGGGTCATTTTTGTTGCTGTATGGAAGGAAGTGTTATACCACCATTCAGCCAGAGGCAACCATTTGACCCATTGTGTCTATTTATCAGATACAAAGCAACGAAGATATCCTTCCAAACATTTGTTTACTATCTTAGTTTGCCCATCAGATTGAGGATGATAAGATGAGCTATGAGCTAACTAAGTACCAAGACAAGAAAATAATTCTGTCCAAAAATTTCCAGTGAAAATGGAATCTCTGTCACTTACAATAATCTTTGGGTTTCCATGTAGCTTTTGAATTGTTTCCATAAATGCAGTAGAAACCGTACTGGTTTTAAATGGATGTGATAATGCACAAAAGTGTGCATACTTGGTAAGTCTGTCAACTACCACCATGATGACACTCTTTCCCTCAGACTTGGGTAAACCTGTGATAAAATCCATTGAAACCTCCTCCCAACGTTGGCTTGGAATGGATAAAGGTTGTAATAGACCCGGTGTCTTAATTGTTTCAACTTTATTTTGTTGGCAAACCAAACATTCCGCCACAAATTTTTGAATATCCAATTTAAGGCCATCCCAAAAAAATTCCTTCTTAACCCTGTGGTAAGTTTTTAAAAATACTGAGTGCCCTCCTAAGGGAGAAGTGTGCAATTCCATAAGAATCTTTTGTTTTAGTTGGGAATTCTTACAGAGGTATAAGCGATCTTTGTACCATAAAGAATCATTTTGCCAGCTAAATGTATCAGACGTACTGGAATCTTGTTGTAACTTTCGAATAAGTGCCCACACTTCTTCGTCATTCTTCCATTCCTCCCTTGCTTCGTTTATCCAATCTGGTTGGATAATAGAAATGGCGCACAACAATGCTTCCACATCCTCATCCTTTCTTGAGAGTGCATCTGCCACCACATTTTGCTTCCCTTTTTTGTAAATGATTTCAAAGTCATAACCCAACATCTTTGTGACCCACTTTTGTTGCTCTTCAGAGGATAATCTTTGTTCTAAAAAGTATTTAAGGCTATCATGATCCGTTTTTACCTTGAAGTGTCTTCCCATTAGGTAGGGTCGCCATTTCTTAAGTGCATGGAGTATTGCCAACATTTCCTTCTCATAAATAGCTTTGTGTAAAAACTTTCCCTTGATTGGACGACTTTCAAAAGCAATGGGTCTTTCATCTTGCATTAAAACAACACCAATTCCATTTCCTGAAGCATCACATTCCACAATAAAGGTTTTTGTGAAGTCCGGTGTAGCTAAGACCGGTGCTTGGCACATTGCCTCTTTAAGATGTTCGAAGGCCTTTGTTGCTTCTGGAGTCCATGAAAATGCATCTTTCTTCAATAATGTTGTTAGAGGTGCTGCTATTCTCCCATAATTCTTAACAAACTTGCAATAATACCCTGTCAACCCGAGAAATCCTCGCAGATGCTTTATGGATGTGGAGATTTTCCATTCCTTAATGGCCTTAATTTTGCTAGGGTCTACCTTAACTCCTTCATGAGATACAATATGACCCAGATATTCCACCTCTTGTACTCCAAAGAAACATTTGGATCTTTTTGCATATAATTGTTTCTCCTCCAATAGTTGTAGCACCCTGTCAACATGTTCAACATGATCCTTCCAAGACTTGCTGTAGATTAGTATATCATCAAAAAATACTAACACAAATTTTCTAAGGAATGGTTTGAAAATGGAATTCATCAAACCTTGAAATGTTGAAGGTGCATTGGTAAGGCCAAAAGGCATGACCAAAAATTCATAATGACCCTCATGAGTTCTAAATGCTGTTTTTGGAATGTCTTCAGTCTTCATTCTGATTTGATGATATCCTGAACGAAGATCCAACTTGGTGAAGTAAATTGATCCATGCAATTCATCCAGTAATTCATCAATGACAGGAATGGGAAACTTATCTTTAATAGTGAGCTTGTTGAGCTCCCTATAATCCGGACACATGCGCCATGATCCATCCTTCTTGTGCACCAATACTACTGGAGTAGAGAAAGAACTTTGACTTGGTTGAATTATACCAGCCTCTAGCATTTCTGCAACCATACGTTCAATTTCACTCTTTTGGGCATAGGGATATCTGTACGGCCTGATGTTTGGAGGAACACTTCCTGGAATCAAATGAATAGCATGATCATGATCACGAATAGGTGGGGAACCTTTGGGAGTCTCAAATACCTTGGAATGATTGTCCAAGACTTTTTGGAGATCTGGAGAAATAGATGATTGCAATGTGGAAACATCTAGTGAACATAATTGTGCAATTACACCCCTTTGTTCCTTTTTTAGAAGCTTTGTCATACCATTAGAGCTGATTATCTTTCCCGGTTTCCTGCAATACCCCTTAATTCAACTTCCTTTCCTTCCACAGAAAATTTCATGAAAAGTTCTTGAAAATTAAAAGCTATTGTACCCAAGGATTGTAGCCATTGTACTCCTAGTACAACATCAGCACCTCCCATTGGAATGGAAAGCATTGGGCTAGTCAATACATATTCTCCCATGGATAGCTTGATATTATGGCACTTTCCAGAGCAATTTATTGTTCCTCCATTTGCAACCATCACTTGACACTCTGGTGCTAGGTATAAGAAGCAATTCAATTCTTTTGCTACCTTACAATGAATAAAATTGTGGGTACTTCCTGAATCAATCAACACTATTACCTTTTTCTTCTTGATTTGTCCTTCTATCTTGATGGTTTGAGGAGTGGTAATTCCCGCCAATGCATTACAAGATATGGTCGGATTCATTTCTTCTTTATCTAGGTTTTGTTCCTGGAGTATATCATCTTCTTTTGACCTTTCTTGCTCCTTTTCTTCTTCCTCTTCACAATCTATGTAGAATAATTTCTTCTCAGCACACTTATGACCTTTAGTGTATTTGCTATCACAACTGTAACAAAGCCCTTTTGCTCTTTTTTCTTCCAATTGTTGTGGTGTCAAACTTATAGGTTGTGGAAGACTAGGAGCAACCACACTTCCATCTTTATAGTTGTGAGTGGTATGCTTCTTGGTTGCCATAATTTTGCTTTCCATTTTTCTTGCTAACCTGAATGCCTTCTCTAATGAATCAGGTTCCCAAAGGCGAACATCATGTTGGATATTATCCTTTAAAGACCCTATGAACACATCAATCCTATGCTCCTCTAGAATATCTTTTACCCCTATGTTCAATTTTTGGAACTCCTCAATGTGCTCCATTATTGAACCCTTTTGTTTGAGACTTATCAATTGGCTAAAAAAAGTGTTGTTTTTTGTATCCTCATAATGTGCTATCAATTCTTCCGTAAAAATTGCCCAAGTGATAAATTTTTACGAGAGCAAAGCCATTGATACCATACAAACTGATTTGGTTCCAAATATAAAGTTGCCATACGTACCTTTTGTGTGTTTTGCACATTATTGAGATCGAAAAATTGCTCCATTTGTAATATCCATGTTGCGGGATCCTTGCCATCAAACTTCTTCATATCGATTTTTGGAATATGGTGGGTTTTCGATCCCACATTAGAGTCTAAGAAATCATGATTAACATTTCTTTTGTTCGCATCATGAGTTTCCTTTACTACCTTTTCACCATTGGTAAGTATTTCTTGTAGAAAATTTGTCAAATCTGTCTTCAAATCTGCCATGCCTGTCTTCAAATTTGTGTTCAAATCTATCTTCAAGTTGTCCATCTTAGCTTCCATGCCATTCATCTTAGCCTCCAAGCCATTTATCTTAGCTTCTGTTAGCTTTTGTGACAGTGACATTTGTTGCACTTGTTCTTGTAATTTTGATATATCATGTAGCATTTCTTCCTCTTCTTCATGAGTCATGCTAGAGCTTTCAGGTTCATTACTAGGTGTTTGCATTTTCTTTCTTCGGGGCATCAGTTACCGATAATAATGCTCTACTATGCCCTTTTAATTCCTTCAAAATAAATTTTCAAACCAAGCTTAAGCAAAAATTTAAGAAAATCTACACACCTTTTTTCACTTTGTAGGAGCTCGATATTGCCTCTGATGTATCTTTGTACTTTCCGAACATCTAGTTCTGAATTTGTGACCTGCAGTAGCCCTCTATGTCTTCTTTCCAATGCCACAAGTCTGACCCAAATTGGATTCTCCAAGGAAGAGTTATGTGAAATCTCCCACAGTGACTTGATTATATACTAGTTCAGTAGAGTGAACTTGTACGACGTGCCACGAGTCACTGTTTCGACCTTTGGATCTGAAAAATGCATACAAGAAACTAAAGTTTGTCCTCTTTCTGTACCTTCTTACTAAATTTCAATCTGATCCCCAGAGAGAAAGTTATGACTATTTTCCCCAGGTCACCTGTTTGGAATGTAATTCAGGATTCTACAAAAAGACCAAATTCATCAGATCATATCTCCGCAAATATAGAGCGAAAAGCTCTGAAATTCGGACTTGAGGTTCAGCGCGATTTCTTCTCAAATGGGTTTTTTTTGCAACTTTTGAAATGTCGCAGAAAAAAAGTTATAGCGAAAATTCCACGATGACCTTTTTGGAGCAGCGAAACCCTAGAATCCAAAGCTCTGATACCAAATGTTATGAAACCAGCTCAAGAAAAGATAGAAAAGATAGATCAACGCCTTAGAATTCAGCCTCTTCGAGGGGGCAACCTCCTTTGCATTACATAAATGAACAATTCTTGGATGATTCAAATGACAAAACCTCCTTTCTATATATAGGAGCCTAAGGAGTCACAATATAACCCAGCCGACCTAACAATAATAATATAAAGCCACAAAAATAACAATAGAGGGATTCTATGGGGCACAATAATAACAATATGGGGATAATAGGGGCACAACAATATTAATAAGGGATGCAACTACAATAATAATGGGGTAATTACTAGTATTATAGGGACCCAACAGTGTCAATGATTCTAAGAATCTAACCTAGATTCCCATTTCGTGGAAAAACAACATACTCGGGCCAAGTCAAAAATCATTCCTTGCCTTTTGAGCTTCCAACGCCCATTAAGGTTTCATGATTATATTGTTTTGCACTCCAAAGAGCATTTCCTAACAAGGTTGCCCACACCATGAGGAACAATGCAATTCTCACTAATGCTTGTAAAATGAAGAGATCCATGTTGATTTAGGGTGAGCCTTCCAGAGACTAATTGCAGTTCAAAGAGAGCCTAGCCTATCTAAAGAATGACAAGACTAATGTTCTAACTTTGACATTTTTATTTTTTAAGTGCCAGTTTTAGATTTAATGTATCATGCAGTGATTTTACCCTAAAAAATTATATTACCCAATAAATATTGTATTTTTATTTTTTATTTTTTTGCAGTAAATAAAATTTGAAAAATATAAATGGTAGTAGAGCAAGAGCAAGCTTTGTGAGGGAAAGATCAATGGGCAAGGGTTTCAAACAATGACATTTTTTTACACCAATTTTTTTTTCCAAAGGTTTCGTGGATGAAATCGATCTAGTACATATGGTATCATCAAGTCTAAGTTTTGTAGATATATTAGAAAGGGATGCAAGCTTTAGTCCATGAATTGAGAGGACAACACTAGTTTTTACGGGAAATAGCTTGTGGAAATTTGTTGTTAAAGAGATCCAAGTTCCTTCAGATCCTACACATGTAGTGGAACACAATCTAAAAGATGTGAAGGCTAGAGATATCATATTGAACATTGGGAAGGATCACATAATCCCTCACATCACAAGGAAGCAAACATTAGGGGAATTTTGAGATCTCAAATGGGCCTCCTAAGGAAATTATAGAATAATAGTGGAAATAATAAAATAAGATTAGATTACATCATCAAATTTTAGAGGGAAAAAATGAAAAACTATTTTTTCAACTCGTATTTTCAACTTATCTCCCTATTTGTTTACTCAAATTTCGAGTGGCAACACTTGTTGGATGCAAAATTTGATGGCTCTTCCAAGGAGTACCGATGTTTCATACTTTTGATGGACCCTGCTACACGAAAAATGAGAAATACATGAAAAAATTGATTGCAATTTAATGGCTCATTCGAGGAGTACTAATGTTGCATACTTTCAATGGACCTTGCTACATGAAAAATGAGAAATACATTAAAAAAAATATATTTTGCAATCACGTTTTTTCATGTATATCTGATTTTTCGTGTTGTAGAGTCCATCAAAAGTATGCAATAGGGGTACTCCTTGGATGAGGAATTAAATTTTGCAACCAATGAGTACTCTCACTCGAAATTTGAGTAAAACCTTAGGGAGATAAGTTGAAAATATGAGTTGAAAAAGTAGTTTTATTATTTTATTATTTTTTAATATTTTTACTTTTTTACTCCAAAAATGGTGAATCATCTCCCTGTTTGACATCATCATCTTGAATCCTATTGGTTCTTATAAAGTTTATTTTGGTTGTACATTTTTCTTAGGAGGCCCATTTTAGACCTCAAAATTCCCCTATTGCAACTCATCAAATGTGGACAGCCTTAATAAATTTGTACCAAAGTGATAACCAAAACATAAACATGGTGCTAAGAGAAAAGTTAAGGAATATTAAAATGAACAGATCTAAAATTGTAGCCTCATACTTCAGAATAATTCAACAAGTCCGAGATGAACTTGCAGTTGTTGGGGAAGTTGTGGATGTGGCTGAACTTGCTAAGATGGCCCTGAGTGGATGTACCAAGCAATGGGATACCTTTGTAATAAGTATCCTTGTTAAAGACAAGCTTCCCTATTGGACCAGGTTGTGGGACGACTTCACCCAAAAGGAGATTGGGAGAATTCAATATCTGGTGGACAACGTAGAGGTGGAGATGAGGAGAATCTCGCTCTTGTTGGGAAAGCAAAGAAGGGCAAAGGTAAATCCAAGCAAAACCAGGCTCAAGGAGCATCTTCACAAGGATAAAAAAAGAAAGACATGAGCAAAAGTTAAGAGATTTGAATGTCATAAATATGGACACTATGCAGGTCAATCTCCAAACAAGAAGAAAGGAAAAGGGAAGACATCAACGACAACATCAACATAGATGGATGAGCTAGCCGAGAAGTTCTAGAATGAATTTGCATTGATGTCTTATCTTTCAGGAACAATGACACATAGTGTATGTTTTGTGGATAGTGGAGTTTCTTGTCATATGAGGGGATCTCATGACCTATTCACCAAAATGGCCAAAGAGCATCATGACTTTCATGTGGAGCTTAGTGATAATGCCAAGTACGCAATGGAGGGTGTTGGCAGCGTAAAGTTCTAATTATAATCAAGGAGTCCTATGGAGGTGAATTTCTATATGTACCTAGGTTTGAGAATAACTTACTCTTCATTCCATCTATGGAGGACAGGGGACTTGACGATAGTTTCACCGAAGTACAAGTACTTGTTAGCCCAAAAGGAGTTGATCCTAACGTGAGGTGGACTATAGGTAGCAGAGAGAGTAACTTATATATGTTAAGAGGACGGTGAATGAAATCCCTTGTACATAGTAGTGATAGCTTGAGTGAGTTATGGGACAAGAGGGTGGGGCATCTACACTTAGGGATCTACCATTGTTACGGGAGATGGCCACTGGTCTTCAAGAGTTTATTGTAGAGAAATATGGTGTGTGCAAAGTATGTGTGCTTGGCATTCATGCCAAGTCATCATTTCCTGATAGTGAGACCAACTCCAAGGGAGTTTTGGATTTAGTTCATTTTGATGTTTGTGGTCATATGCCAGTGGAGTTTATATCTAGGTTTAGCTATTTTGTGACATTTATCGATGATCATTCTAGGAAGACATGGATTTACTTCGTGAAGTCCAATGATGAGGTCATCAGTCGATTCCACGAGTTCAAAGCTCTTATGGAGAACCAGACTGGGAAGAAAATCAATGTCCTTAGATCATACAATGGGAGTTCAAGAGTTTCCACAGAGAGGCAAGAATCAAGAAAGATTGACAATGCCATACAATTTGTAGCAGAATGGAGTGGCAAGGAGGAAGAACAAGGCTATAGTTAGAGCAACCAACATAGTGATCCATGATCAAGATATGCCTATGTTCTTATTGGCAAAGGCATGTAATGCAATTATATATTTGCAGAATAGGAGTCCTCACAAGGAAGTGGAGGACAAGACCCCTAAGAAGGATTTTACAAGAGTGAGACTGAAGGTGAGCCATCTCCATATCTTCGGTAGTCCAATTTATGTCCATATTCCTTCAAAGAAGAGGACTAAGTTGGAGCCCTCATCAAAGAAGGGATTTTTTGTTGGATATAGTGAGACCTAAAAGACCTATAGGGTCTACCTTCCAATGACTAGGAAGACAATGGTCAACAAAAATATTAGATTTAAGGAGGGTAGGACTTTTAGGAGGTCACATCGGTCAGATCTCGTAGTCGCAGAGGATTGGGAGAGAGGTTCTGAAGGTTAAGCAGGGACTAGCAACACTAGCAGCAAGGACACAACCTAAGTAACATGACACCTCCAAATAGGGCTTGTGTCTTATATCCTACATGTTAGAAACCAATATGTGAGGACACATGTCTAACACATGGTTGGAACGTGTCTTGTGCACAAGACACCTACCAAACATGTGTCTAACACATGCCCTCAATGTGTCCCTCGTAAAAGAGGCTTGTGACCCATAAAAACATGTTTTCCCTTTCTTCCAAGCTCATTTCACTCAATAGGTTGTAGATGTCATATGTTTGGAGTGCAATTGAAGGTTATTGTATAATGTTAGCAAGGATTCCAAGTGTTGTGCAAGTGGATTTGTCCAACAATCTCCAAGGTTTTATCCCTACACCAGTCCATTGTCTTCCTCATTTCACAAAACCATGACTCAACCATTAAAGGCAACAAGAAAAAGTTAAAGGAAAGGGAGGAATGCCCCCACTAATGTTATTCCCCCTCCTTCATTTTCTTTAGGGTCTGTTAGTACTCCATCTGCTAGAAGTGGGCATGCAACAATAGCTTCAAATGCTAAAAAAACCATTGTTTTAGCAAGACAACAAGTTCAAAGAGAAAAAGTTGTATGATTGAATTTGTATCATGATCATGTAAAATTTTAAATATTTTTAGTTTCTAAATTCTAAAAAAAAAATCTTTGTCTATATTTCATTTTTATATGTGTAATTTAATAAAAAAATTATATTTTAATATATATAATGATTTTTTGTGTGTGCAATGTGTCCTTCGTGTCATGTTTTCGGGGTCGTCGTGTCTCATGTCAAACACTCGTATTTCCATGTTTTTTTATTTTGTGTCATTATGTCATGTGACTAAGGACACAACCTTCTAATTAGGAAGAGGAGTGAGATATTCCTTCGATCTCTACCATGAGAAGGTCAAGATGGCCCGAGCAAACCTTAAGGAGCATATGGAGGCTCCTAGTAGGACCTTCAGGGAAAGTAGACCACCTGCCATATTTTCCAGTTATATGGCCTTGATGAGTAGCATCAATAAGTTCGAGCCTTTTAACTTTGGGGAGGAAGCAAACAAACAGGTTTGGAGGGATGCCATGGTGGAGTATAGCTCCATTATGAAGAATGATATTTGGGAGAAAGTATCAAGGCCTGAAGGGAAGTCAGTGTTTACTTCTCGATGGATGTACAAGATCAAACATGCAAATGATCAAATAAAGGAGGGAGTATATTACCATGAAACCTTTGCATCTATCACCAAATATGCATCTATCAGGGCAGTCATATCTATTGCTTCAAAGGTGCGGTGGAGGATACATCTAATGGATGTGAATACTACCTTCCTCAATAGGGTAATTGAGGAAGAGGTGTATATCGAACAATCTCAATTACCTTCCGCAATGGGTTGATTGATGAAGAGGTGTATATTGAATAACTTCAAAGATTGGAGGTGCATGGGAGGGATTCTGATGTATGCATATTGAATAAAACCTTTTATAGACTTAATAGGCACCTCATGCATGGTACTCTATGATTGATGGGTACCTACTTGGGTTGGGCTTCATCAAGAGTGTGGTAACCTCTAACTTGTATTATGTACTTGTTGATGGTGAGTCGCTCATCTTAGTACTTTATGTTGAAGATCCCTTTATGGATAGATTGTAGAGGCTCATAGGGATGTGTAAGGAGGACCTTGCTTCAAAGTTCGAGATGAACGATATTGGATTGATGCACTACTTTTTGGGATTGGAGATGTGGCAACAACCAAGGGAGGTTTTCCTTGGGTAGTGTAAGTATGGGGTTGAGATCCCAATCAAATTCGAGATGGAGGATTGCAATCCTATGTCTACATATGCGATCACTATATTGAAGAATATTGATGCCTCCGAGAGAAATTTGGTGGATCCCACTTTGTACAGGAATTGATCAGGTCATTGATGTATCTGGTCAATATTAGACCATATATATGATTTGTTGTGAACACACTCAACCAATTTATGGTGGAGTCGAGGAGGGTTCATTGGATGGAAGAAAAGCATGTTCTCATGTATCTTCATTATACAATCGATTCTACACTGAGGTATGTAAGAGTTGGTGGGGTGTAGATGCAAGGATACATAGATTCAGATTGGGCTAGGAGTGAAATGGATAGGAAGATTACTTTTGCATGTTGTTTCAGCTTGGGGTAGTAGTGATCTTGTGGTTTAGGAGGAAGCAAAACTTAGTGGCACTTATCTCAATAGAGGCCGAGTACATGGCAACGAGCCTATCAAGTTGTGAGGACATATGGCTTCGCAAGATGCTCTTAGGGTTGTTTGGTCTTGAGATGGGGCCTACAATGATCCACTGTGATAACCAAAGTTGTATAAAGATTTCTAAAACTCAAGTTTTTCATGACAAGTCCAAGCATATAAAGATTAGATATCACTTCATCAGGGACAGGGTCTAGAGAGGTGTTGTGAGACTGCAATACATATCCATAGAAGAGCAAGTTTTAGACATTCTCACCAAGCTCCTAGTGAAGGGGAACTTTGTTTTCTATAGAGACAAGTTGGGGATGGTGGAGAATCCCTTCCTTGCTAGGAGGGAGTGTTGATTTTGTAGCTCCATAAGGTATTTTGCATAGGCTAGTGTTTTGCATGAAAGAGAAGAAGTCCTCTTTAGGTGGTTGTTCGAGAGGAGCAACTAATATGGTCTCCTTCCTAAGTTTTAACTTAGGAAAAGTACATTGATAAATTATTATATTAATGTAGACTTTGGACTAATTATATTTTATTTTTGTCAGCTAGCCCACAAGGGGATTTGAACTAGTGAAATTTTCGCAAGGAGTTCCTCAATAATACACCATTTACCATCAATTCAAAGCCTCGTGGACGACTTTGGACTAATGTTTTTCTAAGGATAAATAATTAATTATTTAAGTGACATAGATCTAATCTCCATCATTGATAAAATAAAGCTAAGATTTAAACCTGGTCATCAATCACTTTGGAGATTTGGGATTTGGCCTGTGACGAATTATAAAATCAGCCTAAGGGAGAGGATGAAGACACAACACAAATGAGAGAAATTCAGAAAGAGTTTTTTTAAATAATTTGCAAGACTAATATTGTGATTTTTTGTGAGAGATTCACAAGTGTTGAAGAAGAAGGAAAAAGACAACAAGAGAATTTTTTGCAGTTGAAGAAATTAGTAAAGGTTGCCCATGTGAACAGAGAGGGTTTTTTTAGCAATCCAAGTAGTTGTATGAGCCACGCGTGTGATGCAGCAGAATTTTTCCAAGATGCATGTGTGGATGTGCAGGGGCTTGAGAAGGTTGAGTGGGTAGCTATTTTTTGCTAGAAGAATTTATCTTGGGTTTTGTTGTAATTTCCTTGTAAAGTCTAAGGGTCATTTTCCCTAGTTAGGGAGTTCATGATTTCTCTAAGAAATTAAATGATGAGAAGTTGAAGGGTTAATTTTTGTCATTTTCTTGTCTGGTTTTCTAGGTAATATTTTGTTTTAGATTTTGTTGCAAATTGTTGAGTTAATGTATCAACGTATTTTCTATTTGTTGTTTTCATAAATTAATTTATTGCATAGACAAAATTTATGAGGTAAAATAATTGCATGAGACAATAAATTTTCAATTAGCACTTAAAAAATAACAAACATGAGTGTGATGGCAATCTAAGGTTTCAAAAGTGGTTAAACATATGATATGTACCCAAGTGATTTTTTAGTGAAAACCAACATGCACTAAATCTGATGAACAAATGAATGAGAGCTCACCAATACACATCTTTTAGATTTTGGGTCGTATTTCTCTTTTGTAAAAGACATGAATAGTAAAAGTCTTGTCTTGTTTTTGGATAGGGAATTATAAATTGAGAAGGTAATTTTCACTTAAAGGAAGGGTGATAAATTATAACACAAAATTATAAAATGTATGCAATTGATATATCATCACTTTATTAATTATCCCTTAGGGTTTGCTCAATTGGTTGAGTTCCCATTGCTAAAGTGCCTCGCAAATGGGAGGTCATGAGGTCAATTCTCCTCAATATCGTCAGGGCTAGGCTCTGTTATTAAGTTGACGAGATGTGATTCCTTCGGGTTGATTTGCCTAGATTTTCCTCGGTAAAGAAAAAGAAAAAAAAAAAACATCACTTTATTAATTAACATGTGACCAATGTCATATTACAAATATTAGCTTAGGCATTTGGTGGTTCATCCACCTTAGGTGTGTTGAGAAATCGGGAGGCTTGTAAATCAGATTAGATTTCTCTTCTTTGATAATTGTTTGTGAAGTGTGTTGGCTTCTTATTAATATTTATTATGTTCTTTTCATCAACCAATTACCAAAACGTAAACATGAAGATCACAAGAAAATAATGAACACAAGAAATAGGCTCCAATCCAGGGAAAAACCCCTCTAAGGGGAAAACCCAGAAAAATTATCTTCTTATAGAATCAATTCAAAATGAGATGTCCAAGACCCATGACCATGAAAAGACTCCAACCCTCTAGATGCCAAGTCAAACCCTCCTTTTGCACAAAAAATCCATCAATAGCAAAAGACCAACAACATGTATAACACCAGAAAATAATCCTTCAATAAGAGATGTGTTAAGGAAAAACTTCCACAAATCTAATCCCTTCTTCTTCTTGTCAACTTCAGACTTCAGCCTTCCTTTCTTTTGTGAAATTTCAAAACAGATCATTCCAATGTGTGTGTCCAAATGAGCTCAAATAGACATGTCTTATGGGGCAGGGCTAACTTGACAGGTAGGGCCAACTTGGCATCTAGAGGCAATTTTGACCCAAACTACACATTAGAGAAATTTTGAGATCTAAAATGGGCCTCCTAAGGAATATTATATAATAATAGTGGAAATAATAAAATAAAATTAGATTGCATCATCAAATTTTAGAGGGAAAAAAAGAAAAAAACTATTTTTCAACTCATATTTTCAAGTTATCTCCATATGGTTTTACTCAAACTTCGAATGGAAGCACTCATTAGTTGCATAATTTAGTTCCTCATCCAAAGAGCACCCATGTTGCATACTTCTGATGGACTCTGCTACACGAAAAATGAGAAATACATGAAAAAACGTGATTGCATACATGAAAAAATGTGATTGCAATCACATTTTTCATGTATTTCTCATTTTTCATGTAGCAGCGTCCATTGGAAGTATGCAACATGGATACTCCTTGGATGAGTAATTAAATTTTGCATCCAATGAATGCTCCTGCTCGAAATTTGAGTAAAACCATAGGGGGAGAAGTTGAAAATATACGTTGAAAAAATAATTTTTATTTTATTTTATTATTTTTTAATCTTTTTACTTTTTTACTCCAAAAATGGTCAATCATCCCCCATGGTTGACATCATCATCTTGAATCCTATTGCCTCTTATAAAGTTGATTTTGGTTGTACATTTTTGTTTCGAGGCCCATCTTTTACCTCAAAATTTCTCTAATTAATTGAAAAATATATTTTTCCCTTTTCTTTATAATAGGTCCAAATAGGACGTTGACTCTTTCACTCAAAAAATCCTAGAAGCATGAAGAATATGCTTATCTAATAAAATAATAATAAAAATATTTTTCTTCTTTTTGCTTTTTATATAAAATACAAGTACAATGACAATTAGGAAGACCGAACCTAGTTACATTTTTCTTTACTCCCTCTAAACTAAGGAGGTATTCGTAATTACACAACAAGGTACAAGGATATTCTCAAATTGAAATATTCTCATAAGAAGAGTCAGATTGATAAGCCATCTTAAGCATCAACATCATGACCAACATTGTCAACATAGCAATATAGCAAGGCCTTGACTAACAAGCTCTATCTCTCCACTATATTAGAGCACAATGCTGGGAGGCATACAAATGGACACCACCATAGCCTCTTAAGGCACATACCCCATCCAGATGTTCACTAGGTATGTCCTTTTAGGACTATTCTTATCTTGGATTTTCAATCCTCAAATAATATTAGTCCTCTTCGACCACTCTTATCTTGGAGACCTTTTCTAATCCTCAAAGAGTGTTGATCCACATGACTACTTCCTATCTTGGATTCCAAATCCTTAAGGAGTATCGATCCCTGGATGCTTATCCAATCCTCCATTTTCCCTACCAGCGCCTTAACTAAGTCTTATGGTTGTTAGTCCTGGTCTAGTGCATGACACATGGAGAATACAGCGTCCCTAATTACTCCCTCTCAATTAGGGGGACTTAACCATAAGCTTCATTTTGTCTCATTCATCAGCTACATGTTCTGTCATGGAGATCTTTGAGTAGTAGTTACAGGGCTCCTTCTCACATCATCATATTGTTCCTGAGCTTCGACATTCCTAGATGCCAAAGGTTTGCGGACCCAAATTATTTGACACACTATCTTCATGACAGGGTTTCTCAACTTCTAACAACATCGCATTATATCAAGCTTCAACTTTTCTAGATCTTTGTTAGTCATCATATAATTTTTTCATCAAATGGTTCATTTATCGTCTTCAAGGAGCCATAAATTCTCACAGCTACTAGCATATGTCTTCTATTCTTCATAACAAAGTTCTACCTCATATTTTTCAAGGAGTCATGTCAGCTTTCTAATATCAATTTTTTCATCATGCTTATCCAAACAATACATGTGTTCCATGATTAAACCATGCAATTGTAGGTATCCAACAAAAAATCTTAACAATTATCTTTCTATCCTCGACATATACTTCTGCAATATGTCTTTCCAGGGAGCCAAATCATCTCTCAAACAAATCATCAATATCGAAGTTACCAAATCATAATGGCTTCAAGTCAAGGTACGAGATTCTTCATGTCAAATATTTCTACTAGTTCCTTTTGAGGGCAATATACCTTTTGCATTGGTGTATCACATACTGCAACCGAGTTTTGCTTCATGCTCTTTAGCTCAAGATGATCACTTTGGAACAAACCAATCATCAATCTTTAATATCAGGGTCTTTTCAACTGCCATTTTTCATTTGAGGTAGGTGGACTTATTGTCCTATAATTGACTTCCTTGATGTAAGATTTAGACTACTCCTTTCTTTTTCAAGCTTTGCCACGTTATTCCACTTCTTTCTTCTGTTAGTCAAGCTTTTAGATAGAGCTTTCCTTGACCTATAACCTTGGTTAGAAGACTTATGAAAGAACAAGAAGACAAAATATAAAGATAGTAGCATTAGTAATAATCAAGAAGATATTAAATACTTATCTCTAAAGGAAGGATGACTCCTTATTCTTGGACCCTTTTTTATGAAATATTGTCTTCACATCATCACGATATAATACATGTCATCCTTAAGGACTAGGTCATTTTCCTTTCATAGTAGAAATAATCAATTAGGGTTTCTATTTATATGGTTTCTCCTTTTATTCCATACTTGGCTAGGGTTTACAAACCCTAGATAACAAAACCTGCCATTTACAAATTGTGGAGTTCTGCAAGCACACAAGAGATTTAGTTGCAAAACCCTAAATTATTTAAGGTCTTCAACAACTATCTTGATAAAAATATCAAATTCTATGTAAACCTTGGAATCTTTCATAGTTATCAAGACTTGTTATCCTTGCAAAATGTTGCAAAAACCTAATGATATTGTTTGACATGCCTTTTATCTATTTCGTTAGATTACAAGATTTAGTATTTATATGTAGCATAACATCATATTCTTACATGTGATTGTCTCTACTATATATGAAGACCCTTTTCATGATCACTGTCATGATCTAAGTAACAAACATTGTAGTACCTCTTTTGAATTTTACCTGTCCCTTGACTCGTATTCAATTGTCATGAGTCAACTTCCTTCAACAAAGATGTCTTAACTTCTCCAGCTATATAACCTTCGTTGGGCTACTAGTTTTTTTCATTAGTTTATATAAATATATATATAGTTTCTCATATTCATCATGCAAATATGAGCTTCAAGTGCTTCATGTTTAGTGATAATATTGATTTAATTTTCCAAGTTTTGGTTCGTTCTAAACAGGACGGCTTCATGGTGAAATTCATTGTTTTTATATGTATAGAAACGAGATATCATAACTGCTTGAGAATATTTCACAATCCAACATTGTCATATATTCTAGTTGTATATCATAAGTGTGAGGAAACTTTGTCATACTCGAGTTACAACCAAAGTTCATTAGATCAATGAGGGTCACTGTGCCATATGTCATTTTCTACTAGAACGGAGATAAAGAGTCTAAGCCATTGTAGTATAATGTGAGTTATAGAATGTGGTATATGTATCACAAGAATAGAGTATGAGTCATATGAACAAACTTGAGCCACATAAATATTGATCTGAACCATGGAGACATAATATGCGAGCCATAGTATACGTGTCCCTTGAGTGAATGTGCGCCGCAAGATTTTTTAACGCGTATTTTCAGAATGCGCCCCAATGAACCATAGAGATAAGTCAATGAGCCATATGCGAGTTCCTATCACGGATTCTTACGCAGTAGTTTTCATAATATTGTTCGATGCCATTGTTCAAAACATGTCAGAGAATATACACAAACCTCTAAGTACTCATTGTGAGCCGCGATTTTATAATGTCAACCATTGAAGAGAACAAAGCATAAAGAAGAGGACAATCCACTGAGAAGTGAATGACAGAGTGCAAATTGTATAGATGTGATTTACTATGCAGATGCAATGAGTCTCGGAGAAATGCGAAACCATAGAGTTATGTCGATGCCATTCTGAGTTATATCAATGGCATACAATACAAAGCCACTGTAATTTATGCGATGAGGCTTTGGATAAATATGAAGCTCTGAGTTATGTTGATGCCAATCGATACAAAGTTACTGCTGCGATACTGAGTCATTAATATAGCCACTATGAGACAGAGTCAAGAATCACGATACCTCTAAGAATTACCATGCCACTGAGTCACAATGCCTCTGAGTAGAGTAATCCAAGAATCACGATGTCACATAATCGTGATGCCTTTGTACGATGTCACGAACCACTGTGCGATGTTACGAGCCACTGTGTAATGTCACGAGCTTCTGACGATGCAATGCAGATCCCATCGAGCCATTGTACAATGCGAGTCATGTAGAATGTGAACCATAAAATATAAGTACCATAGAGCGAGCCACCAAAATATGTGAGCCTTGAAATGTGATGCCTTCAAAATTAATCGATCCATTGAGAGAAAATGTCCACAAAAATGTTTTGAACCATAGAGTATGCATATGTATCACGAGCTACAGTGATAAGCCTCATTAGAAGACGTGTGCGAATCATTGTAAACAATATTAAACATTGCGATCTATAGCATGTGAGCGAGAGCCCATTTTTCATACAAAATTACCCGCAGATATGTGTCATACAAAATTATATGAAGTATATTCGTGCGCTTGTAAATCATTGTCATTATATGTGCTTCCACAATGAGCTATACTACAAACCGGAGAACCATCAAATTCAACATTAGTGCATACTTCATAGGATCAGATCTTTTGATTAGGATTTCCATAGACTCCTCTTTAAGGATGCCAACAGAGACGTGATCTTCAGGCCTCATTTTCCAAACCTTAGCTAGACTGATACCATGTTGAGAAATTTGGAGGCTTGCAAATTAGATTATATTTCTCTTCTTTGATAATTGTTTTTGAAGTTTGTTGGCTTCTTATTAATCTTTATTATGTTATTTTCATCAACCAATTACCAAAACATAAACATGAAGATCGCAAGAAAATAATGGACACAAGATATAGGCTCCAAGCCAAGGCAAACCCCTGTAAGGGGAAAACCCAGAAAAATTATCTTCTTATAGAATTAGATCAAAGTGAGATGTCCAAGACCCATGACCATGAAAAGACTCCAACCCTCTAGATGCCAAGTCAAACCCTCCTTCTGCACAACAAATCCATCAATAGCAAGTGACCAGCAACATGTACAACATCATAAAATAATCCTTCAATAAGAGATGTGTGAAGGCATAACTTCCACAAATCCAAATAGACATGTCTTCTAGGGAACGACCAACTTGGCATCTAGAGGCAATTTTGACCCAAACTAAAATTTGAAAAATATGTTTTTTTCCTTTTTCTTTACAATAGGTCCAAATAGGACTTTGACTATTTGACTCAACAAATCCTAGAGGCATGAAGAACATGCTTATCTAATAAAATAATAATAATAAAATTATTTTTCTTCTTCTTCTTCTTTTTGCTTTTTACATAAAATACATAATAATACAAGTACAATGACAATTATAAAGACCGAACCTAGTTACATTTTTCAACAAGGAGTGCTATAATGATTGTATCGAGGAATTATTAGATGAGAGAGTAGTACTTGTGTCATGTGGGTAGCTTTTACTCTAGATCTTGTGATGTACTTGTTGTAGCATTTCATTAATATATGTGATACTTCTTATTTCCTCCAATTATGTGAGTTTATTATTAAGTTAATGGGCCCACATGTGAATTCCACAACATTGTTATGGCTTAACAAGCTATTGGTCTAGTTACATCTCCAGATTCAACTATGGACATGATATATTGTAACATATGGCAATTATGTCTAATGCATCAAAGCTTTACATCCGTGGTATTTTATTGCATTCATAATGTCATCAACTAAATATCATATTCCCTCTGTAGTTATGCCAAAATGTATCATGAAGGTTGTTTGAAACATAATCCTCTTGGGTTATGTAAACTTGGCTCATTCTCAAATGGAAGAAGAAATGCCTTAAGTGAAGGCCAACAGTGATAGAAGTATAAGAGACCTATTGGAAAATGAAAACCAAGAGTTAAGTAAACTGTGTATTAATATATATACTTTGTGAGCAATACACATCACGCATTTTATTTAAAATTTCTATTATTTTGTGTGCGTGTATGTGTGTGTTCAATGGTGGTATAAAAACCTATCAATTGTTCACCTAAGTGCTCTACCATTCTAAAATTTTGAGTTGTCTCCACCATTTTCCCTACTATCTCTTTACCATCCTAAATGATGGCTCTTGTGCCTTGCGAATGACCTAAATGAGAGACACCACTTTGAGCATTGCCACTTGTTATAACCTAATTCTCCCCTCTCTTTAAGATTGTATAACTTTCCGTTCATGTTTAGAATAGGTCTCAATATTAACCTTCAACCTGTCGCAAATCTTGGTTTATCCCTTTATTAATAAAATTATCAATCGGGACTACTTGGGGAGCAACACTAAGTTCAAATTGCGGCCTTTGACATTGATAAATGATATGTGTTTCTTTATCGAGCTCTAAATCACATCTTTATTAATCCATCGCCCTTTTTCTGACAGGTTATTTCATTACCATATTTACGGGATCTCGACGGCCCATTTCAAATCAACAAATCATATGCGTTATCGGGCGCCAACATGCTCGAGTGATAAACCCCTCACTTTTCCCCGACGTATCTCACCCGTAAATCCACTATCACTCTAACGATTCCCATTTCCGTCGGGCGTGAAGTAGCGAGCACGTTAACGCACACCTCTCCGCCTGGTGAAATTTGATCGTTCGTCACTCTAATGATTACGATCCATAGGAGTGTCGAGCCCAGACATGAACGCGAGTTAACGTATCTGTCGGGCCCGATGGATGGGACCCTGCATTCGTCTTTGAGCGAATTCAATACTTCTTAATTAAAATCTGATGGGTGTCTGACTACCATTAAACACGGCCTTTTTCTAATTAACATTCTTCCTCCGCCAACTTTTGGTTCATTTGCTCGTTCACGCTCGTTACCCCTACATGTCGCTCTAAAGATCTTGCGCTGTAAAAAGTGTTGTCTCTGCGTAAATCGTGAAGCCAAAATCGACCCACTACCCCTTTCTGGGGTTTCAGCAGTTGCTTTGCCCCCTTTGCAGTTCCTATATCCTGGCTATTCCGTAATTAGGATATACCACTTTGAGAAAGAGTCATATCGACTACCAAAATTCATCACGCCTTTAATTTTTGCTTATGAGGCCTTAAGACAAAGAATTATTGTAAACGAATTTCACTTTGACTCGAAAAACAAAAGGTCACTTTTTAGATATCCTTACTCAACTCAACCCCTTGTTGCTAAAATAAAAACAAAAGGTCACTTTTTAGATATCCTTACTCAACTCAACCCCTTATTGCTAAAATAAAGATGTTGATGTAATTGCAAAAAAAATTATTATATTTGGTTTACTTCATGATTACTGGCACTATGACCCTGTTGGGATAATTTCTGATCTAAGTAAATAGGAAGGACTTTCAGCATATATCCATCAGAATAGGAAGGAAGTCAAAAAATTGGCTAATGCTCTTTCCCCTCCAAGCGGTCACATTCAATGGTGAAGCAGATGTCTATGGAACAAAGTCAAGCAAGAAAGAAAGAGAAAATTAGGCTCTAATGTAAGTGGCGGCCCATGCTTCCAACACATAATCTACTCAGCCCTTGGCAGCTATATTGCCTCATGTTATGAAAACAAAGTCAAAGTCTCTACAATTAGAGCAAGCCCAACCTAGTGTAAAATCTAAGGAAGGCTAGGACATAGACACTAAGGCCTTTGAGTAAGTAGTGGAACAATTGAGCAAAGAGATGCAACATACCATCCACGAAGCCTAGCCTAGAGATTTTGGAGCACAGTATTTAGATGTGAGGCACATTTTATCAAAGAGAACTCAATGGACACCTTGGTGAAAGAATTGAGGTTATTTCCTCAACATGCCCAGGTAGTTGAAGAAGTGGTATTAACTGAAATGGTCACTACCACTGAGCCAAGATTTATTACATATGTAGATTTCGATACATATATTGTTAACCTTATTGTGCTATAACCTTAAGTGGATGAGAAACAACAATTGGTTGGCTCAGGGGCCTCTTCCATGGAAATTAATCTAGGAAAATTATCAAACTATGATGTGTTGAAATGGCGTGGACAAGCTGGTGAAATTGTTGCCAGACGATTATAGGACTCCACTAATAGTAATAGGAAGTTGCAAGCCATGCTTAAGAAAGTCTCAGAACAACTCCACATTGGATGAGCGACTTTGAGGACCAAAGCCAACAAAATCAAAGAACTTGAAGACAGGATAGTAAAGAAATCCAGATAGCCCAAAGAGGCCAGTTCCTTCGAGAAGCTATTGGAAGAGAAGGAGAAAGGAATAAAAAGTTTAAAAGCAATAGCGAAAATTATGGATTATGACGCTAACATCCTAATTCAAGCTTTTGAAAAGCGTGAATAAATTGAAGGTCAATTACAAATGATGCAGGCTTCCCTTCAAGCATAGGATAAAGAAATTAATGAGAGGCGAAGTCAGATGGAAAACCTCAACGAAGAATTTCGCAGCAAAAGAAAAGCAACATCTTAAAAACAATCATAGAATATAAAGACACTATTCATAAAGCCCTTGCTACACTCCAAACCTCAAACAATGAGAGTCTAAACCTCTTACAACTGAAAGTTTCACAGTTAGAAAAGAGCTAAAAGATGTAAAACTTGAAAAGGAACACACTGAGAAAAGGGAGATGGTACAAGTCCAACGTAGAAATGAGATGATTGAACAACTATAGGGCACCCTGAAGAAGAAGCAGAATGAAATCATGTCTTTGAGGAAGGTACTAAGAGTACCCTGAACTGGAAGGCAGGTTCTCATCCAGACAAAGGAAGAAATATGGAGAGAAATTAATTAGAAGATTTCAACAGTTCAATCTTATGTGATCATTCTGATGAATTGTGAAAAGGGGATTAAATGAAGAATGTTAATTTAGAAGTCAGAAAAATTTCTTCTATACTTGAAGAGAGATTAAAGGATGTAGACCAACTTATCGATTTCATCAATACTCTCGAGGATGAGACCCTCACTGACATGAATCTTCCAAAATGGAATGAATGTATCTTCTTTGTGTGCATGGTAAATGAAAAGCATGAATGTATGTTGCTTATGAAAGGGGAGTTTGAAAAGGCTAACAAGGAAATTGAAAAATTCAGGAACGAATGGAACTATTTGGGTAGGTTCAGAGTCCCCACTTTTTCGGGAAGGAAAATTGGTTGGTATCAGATGTGGAGTTCCATGAGAAGCTAAAGGCCACCGAACAAGATCTTAGTTGCCCGTCTAGCATCAGCAAGGAGGCTATTTCACCTCACTTAGTCATCAATGCCTTATGCAGGGATTTTAATATATTGGATGGAATAGATAAATTGATACAAAGTCTCCCTATGGCTCATTACCAGCTCAAATCTTGGTTAACGGTAGTAATAACCAAGTACAAGAACGTGCCTTGGTTATCACCTCTTGACTGTGATAAAATTGCAAAGGTCAGGAGGCATCTAAGTTGGAACATAATCTTAGAACAACTCGCTTCTAGCACACAGACAATTCAACCAGTTCAGCCCATGCAATCGGTGATTGGTTATGCTAGAAAGAAGGATCGAAGTGGCACTCAATACTCCTCAAGCACCCAAGGCTAAGATGTTGGGATCCCAAAGTTCGTCGCATGTCGCCACATCAAAGAAGCCAAAGGCATCTAAAGTGTTTGTTAAAATGCGGAGGCATTCGTAGGAACTTTATTTGTTTATTTCTAATCAAGTCATTTAAATTATAATATCAATAGTTTTAAAAAACAGTTATGTTGTACCATTATTTTTGAAAACTTTTATAGAAGGCCTTGTTTCTCGTTCAGAGGGTGTCGATGATAGGAGGACTTTTTTTGACATTATTAGATCTACATGTACTTGCTGCACAGATCTGTTGTTGATTGAGTGACTGGTTCATGCATCCTTAATGAATTAATCATTTTCTTTTCTTATATGTGATCAGAGTGGTTTAAGAAGTTTTGAATTTCAGAGCTTGTTTCGTGATTCAACAACATCATTTTAATTTAATTACCTTGCTTTCTTAATATGTACCATTGATGGTATGGTGATTAAAATATGTAGTTTACGACTCATGAATTAGAGTTCCTCGAGCGTGCCTCAAGAACCATTGAATAGTCGTTTGTTAAATAAATTTAATTGTTGTGTGTTTATCAGAGTTTGTTAGTTTGGTAAGTTTTACGCATTTACGAAACGAGCCTTTCATCGAATTGATTAGGCTACCCCCTATTTTATTCGACGCAAATTATCCATGATATTTTTGTTTTAATATATATTATTGATTCAGAACTTATTTATAGATTAATCTAAGGACGGAGGAACGACTATACTAGTTATAATGTCTTCTTTGACTGTTTATTTAGAAAAGTAACTTTAATCTTGAGCACATACGTTATTACGTCATTTTTCTTTTGCTTAGATGTTTATTTTGTTCTTTAAATTTTTATGTGTCCTTAATATTCATTTCTGATGTATGAAATATGTCATTGAGTCAATGATATATTTATTTTAAAGAAACCTAACTCCTCCTGCCTGCGACGTCTAATTACTACAATGTTCTTCCTTTATCAATATCTGGTCTTACTCTATTCACTTGTTGAAAATCATTATAGTTGTATTTATGGAAAACCCCTTGTGGTGTACAGGAGACCAATCTGAAGCACCCAGAGCGGAAGGACTAAGTCCTCATCGAACGTGTTCTTAAGTTGTTTCCGGTCGGGAACAATTTGAGAACCAATATTCTTCTGTCGTCGTTGCCAGGGAGCGAAATATTTTTAATCATTTATTTCATGACTATCCTTGACCCGTTGCAAGCTCATATTCTTTTTGGGTTAGCCAACCAACATAGTATTCTGAACGATTTATATAATTTGACTTTGCAGATCTCATGTACCCCTGACAAAGTCCAAAGGAATTGGGAGGTTTTAGCCTAGGAGGACTCACATTACGGGGAGTTGCCCCTCCCCTTTATACTGGTTGCAATTGTTGTTCTCGGTTTAATTGCATGGTGATAATGAATGAGTATGGGCATCATTAAGTATAAAGGATAATGTTTTATTCAGTTGCATAAGCTAAGTATGTTCATGTTGAAGTAGGCGTAGTCCACGGGTGTTAGTATTGTTAAAAAGAAAGCGCTCGGTGGTGCCGCACCTTGCTACAAGCGGTTGGAAGACTACTGCAGGTGTAGGGGCGTGACAGTTGGTATCGGAGCCAAGTTGGAGCTGGTGAAGCAAGTGTGAGAACACTTGGAAGACTGACAACAAGGCATGGCAAGCTTGGAAGCAGGAAGAAGGAAGCTCTTGTTTACCTTGGACAGGTTGAAGAGGTTGAAGCAAGAGAGGCCCCGAATCCATAAAGAACTTGAAGCCTTGGAGAAAGATGTTGAGGAAGAGCTTCTTCAACTCGGTTGGACAATGGAGCAAGGTGAAGTTGCGGATTGTGCCATCAAGGAAGAGGAAGCCGTGATAAATGAAAATGTTGCAAATAGGACTACGATGGAGGATGAACTTGAGGTTGATCAAGTCGAACTAGGATCGTGCAGTTTGTCAACATGTATGAATGAGGTCACTCACATGGAGGAGCCTCATGATGATGAAGTAAGTATTGATACTTGTGTTTCATTTGGGCATTTGGGAGATGGACCATGTGCAGTGAAGGGCAAAGTCAGTTTGCCAAGGCAAGAGGATATCTTACCATGGATGACTATGATGAAACCTTGTATGGAGAAGCAAGGATTGTCAACCATTGCAGG
Source organism: Pinus tabuliformis (assembly GCA_031772625.1). Lineage (NCBI taxonomy): Eukaryota > Viridiplantae > Streptophyta > Pinopsida > Pinales > Pinaceae > Pinus > Pinus tabuliformis. The sequence continues at coordinate 998,079,011 of CM062805.1, read as the reverse complement.
GCTTGTTGAGGTTACTTGTGACCTTGTGATGGAAGGTGCAAGGACCCGAGACAAGGGTGGAACTTGATGATCGTTGTGGAAGAATGAGTCATGCTTTAGCCACATGAATTGGCTAAGTGCCCGGCATGACTCATGGACAGGTTGAGGAGGGCACACACTTGTGATGTTTTGGGTGGACTTGTCATGGCCGAGACCAAGAGCAAGTCTTGATGGAAACTTTGGTGGAGGAGCTATGATGAAGGGACTCATGACATGATGATGAGATGGTTGGGTGACCGAGTTCACTAAACCGAAGATCGAAGACTTGGATGAGATGGCCAGATGTTGTGATGTGTCTACTTGGTTGGACTACATGGGCAGCTTAGTCATGGACATCAGGTTGGAGACTTGAAGACATGGAGCATGGCAGATCTATGCAAGGACATTATGTGGAAGCACTTGTAGAAGATGTCAAGGGACATCCAAACAAGGTGCTAAGGCAGGAATGTTATGCAGGAGGACTTGCTAGTGTGACATGGGAACTTGAGGATGGCACATTGCAGATGATGAAGAGGACTTCATGGACCTGAATGGGGCACATCGAGAGTTGATAAGATTGGAGACTTGAGGATGGCACATTGCAAATGATGAAGAGGACTTCATGGACCTGAATGGGGTACATCAAGAGTTGATAAGACTGGAGACTTGGATGGACTTGTGAGCAGCTATGGAGCATTCCTACTACATGGGGAGCTGAGGCATCTTGTATGCTTGCTAAGGTGTTAGTTGGGGATGGGTTATGGGGCTCATGAGGACATGAGATTGTTGTGACTTTTAGGGACTTCATGTATGGTGGACTTTGAGGATCTAATGCATTGAGGAGCTGAGGTCAGGAGACTTTGATGCAGTATGGGATGCATACTTTCAAAGTACATGTATGGGCATGGCTTGGAAGGGTGACTTGATGTGGAGGATCGATATGAGACACTTTGAGGTGATGGAGTTACAACGATGATGATGATGATGCTTTGGTGATACACTTGAGTATGGGTTGAGCCGAGACTCAACTACTTTCTACACATGGGAGCTGATTTGATCAAGGATCATGGGCAGCACATGGATAGATGAGACAAGTGCATACTTGTTTCTATGGAGACTTGAGGATGGCACATTGCAGATGATGAAAAGGCTTCATGGACCTGAATGGGGCACATCGAGAGTTGGTTTGAGGAGATGGTCTCTTCACATGGAGGAGACACACATATGGACAACATGTTGCAGATGAGATGGATGGAGTTTCCATGGACCTGAGCATGGATTATGGAGATACATACTTTGGTATGGGGAGCTTGGTGGCAGTGGTCACTAGGCCGAGACATAGTGGAGAAAGAGTCTCTACATATGTTGCAAGGATGTTTGCCTTGTGTAGAAAGGTCGACATCCTGAATGATGATGATCTTGGTGGAGAGTTACCGAGATGATATGTTGTCGAGGACGACAACGATTTCAGGTGGAGGAGAATGTAAGGACCTCCGGTTGCAGGTCGTCGGCGGACGCAAGGCGGGCGTAAGGTAAATGACGGGCGCGCAATGAACGATGGGCGAACGACGTGCACAAGCATACAACTAAGTGTAAGTGAGCCATCCATGCACGTGCAGGTATGGAGGAATGATCGCACATATATATGCGATGAACGAACAGCGCAGTTGGACGTGAAGCCGACCATGAGTGCGCCCACACATCGGGCAAGCCGACGGTGAGGAGGAGCACAAGGTGGGCGTTCATGTTAGTATTTTGGAGGTCGGCCAAGGTTGGACGAGCAGCCTCCATGCGTATAAAGAAGGGTGGACTGCGGTTCATTTGGGACAACGAAACACACATCACTTCTACGCATAGAGCAAAGGTGAAATCTGCGCAAGAAGGGTAAAGGCTATGCATACCTCATGCGTAGAATTATCTAAGGTGCAGATTGGAGTTTCTTATGCCGGTTGGAGTGTAGGCTAGTGTGCCGGGTTCAGCGTGGATGCAGTTTTGTGTAGGACTTGACTAAGGGATCTTGGGTGGCTCGAGTGAGCACCTCCCTTCGTGCAAGGGTGCACAAGATGTTGTAAAAAGGCAGGTTGCCTATCTATTGTAAAATTTGGTTAAGTGTGAGACTTGGTTCGGCCAAGACACGCTTGTGTTGTAAATCTGATATTCTTAATAATATTGTCGGGCAGACTCACATTACGGGGAGTTGCCCCTCCCCTTTATACTGGTTGCAATTGTTGTTCTCGGTTTAATTGCATGGTGATAATGAATGAGTATGGGCATCATTAAGTATAAAGGATAATGTTTTATTCAGTTGCATAAGCTAAGTATGTTCATGTTGAAGTAGGCGTAGTCCACGAGTGTTAGTATTGTTAAAAAGAAAGCGCTCGGTGGTGCTGCACCTCGCTACAAGCGGTTGGAAGACTACCGCAGGTGTAGGGGCGTGACACAAAGAGTCCTACCCTTGGGACTCAAATCCACACCCTGTGTCTAATTTTAATCTACAAAATGAGTTGGATAAATTGAAAATCAGCATGCCCCCTAACCGAAATAATTAAAGTTCCTACTTATAAACAAGAAATTAATACTTTCTTAAAAAATACTAATACTTTAACTCATGAGATGGAATTCACATATCATATTAACATCCAAGATGATGCCCCCAAAATCATTATTGGACTGCATTTATAAAAAGATGACAGTTTAGTTCCACCCTTCTACGTCAACTTTAAAATCCATGATTGGACCTTACATAATTGCATGTTAGATTCTAGGGCCTCCCATAATATTATGCCCAAAGAGATCATGGAAAAACTTGGGTTAGATATTACCCGGGAGTATAAGGATCTATATTCTTTCTATTCTTGGAGGGTAAAATGCCTTGGAATGATCAAAGAGTCGGTGGTCGTCCTTGCCCAAGTCCCTGTTAAGAGTATAGTAGTGGACGTACTAATGGTTGATGTTCCACCAAACTACGGTATGCTTCTTTCCAGGAGTTGGGAGGCTAAATTAGGTGACTCATTGCAATTAGACCTATCTTATGCTACCATTCCCATTTTTGAAGGAGGTACTCACCAATTCTATAGGGAATCTTGTTGGAAAATCAAAGATATTATATTAGGGTTTGATTCTCCAATCTTGATAATTACTTGTGAGTGTGTTGGCTTCTTTTACTTATTTATTATCTTATCTTTCATCAAGCAATTATACATACATGAAGATCACAAAACAAGAGACACAACATATAGGAACATGCCAGGGAAAAACCCCCCTCGGGAGGAAAACCCAGTCAAAATAATTTTTCCTTTCAATAGTAATCTTTGAGACTCTTCACGCTAGACCGAGACCAGACTTTCCCTCCACACCATGTCAGCCTCCAAGATTTTCGACCTCTTCCAGCAACTTCGACTATGCAGTAGATCCCAGCAGCATGTAGCTTCTTACAATAGCAAAACCTTAGGAGACTTCAATCTCCTAAAGGTCCAGACCACGAAACGGAGAGAGGGAGGCAAAAAAACTTAGAATTTCCTCTTCTCTAGAGACTCCCCCAAACTCATACATCTTTTCTCCTTCCGGCAGCAGACTTCGCATCCCCATCACTTCCCTGAAGATGTCGAATTGCTTGTGAGAGTGATGCTTCCAAATGACTTCGACTTCCTTCTTTATATAGCCTTCTTGTGGGTCAAATGAGGGTCTCTAGGCTGACTTGATCTTCCTTAGGCCGACATGATGTGGAGGACACATAATTCATATTTTTCTTGATAGAAAACCTTTTTACATGATCTGAAAGCCCAAGAAGGGTCTCTTCGAATGTACAATGAGTGTATAAACTCAATGTTAATCCTAGGAGTCCACAATGGGGACTTTGACTAATATATTGATGACCCAAGCATGAAACCCATGCTTTAATAAGTCATTGTTACAATAATAAAAATTATTTTCATTATTCTTTTGACAAGTACATTACATAATGACTCAAGTACATTATTGAAGACCAAACATAGTTACTTTCTCCAACAAATCTAGATTGACTTATACTATTAGTTCAAATAAGTATCCTAAAGATTCCCTAGTATATGCTTATAACGATAATTTGGGTAACTTTGTGCTCATTGTTTATGATGAAGAAAAAGCTTTGACACACGAAAAGGAACATATCCCTAAAGTGCAGATGGACTTTAACATTGTCTGGAAAATGTTTTTTGATGGTGCATCTTCTAAAGCAATATCTAGCGCAGGAATTGTTTTAATTATGCCCAATCAACAGAACGTATTGTTCCCCTTTAGCTAAATTTTGAAACAATTAATAATGTCATTGAATATGAATCCCTTGTATTAGCACTGGAGACAATGTGTAAACTCAACATCCAAAATTTAGCTATTTTTGGCAACTCTAAACTAGTGATCAAACAGGTAACTAACAAATGCCAAATGAAGCATCCTCGGCTAAAGGCATATCGAATTCAGGCATGGGATCTAATTGATAATTTTTCTCATCCATTAACTTTACTACAGTCCCCGGAGAGAGGAACCAGTTAGTCCATGCCCTAGTCATCACTACCGCTACATTCACCCCTCCTGCTAAATCAAAGTTGAAATACAACATCAAAATCCTATATCGAGCTTCAATCCTAACAATGTTAAACATTGGCAAGTGTTTGAAGATGATCAGGAAATTGAAAGATGTATTGAGCTGAGAGGCTTAACCCCCTTTTGTTACCTCCAATCGAGAAAGAAATTAAAAAACTTCTAGATGCTAATATAATTGTCCCTCTACGATATTCTAACTGGGTAGCCAATCTGGTCCCAATTAAAAAGAAAAATATTACCCAAAGGGGAACGACCTAGTTGAATCCACCAATAAAAATATATTGAAAATCCTTACGAAATCTTTGAACTCAAAAAATAGAAGTTGGCACGTAATGTTGAATTATGTTGTATGGGCAAATGTTTATTTCATTGTATGGATTTTGCTACTAGGGTTTTCAGGTTTTGGCTGGAACTAGATACAGGGTTTTGTCGTTGGTCACTATGGCAGGGCATGGAGGAGGGAGTTCAATTCCCTCCTACAGTCAAGTGGTTGCGGACAAAAGCAAGGGAGTTGGATCGCATCACTTCAAGAAACCAACGGAGGTGGTAACAAAGGCTAAGAATACAAAAAAAACCGAAAACTATCAGACCTCAAGGACAAGAAGAGAATCATGAGGAAGCTAGTAAGGAGAAGAGGACAGAGGTTAGCAGTCTGAAAGTTTCTCCTATGAGTACATCAAGGGTCTATAAACCCAAGTCGACCACTATTCCTCGAGTCGTTTTAAGTGACCTAGCACTACAGGTGCACAGAGACCACATGTTAGAATATGTTGTTATCTGTAAATTTATGGGGATTTGGCCGACGGAGAAGGCTTTGCAAGCATGGATAAGGAACCACTGGAAACCAAAGGGGGAAATTGACCTTCACCTTGGGTCCAAGGGCTTCTTCATGGTGGTGTTCACAAGCTTAGAGGATAAAGACAGAGTGTTCGAGGGAGGACCCTATTTTTACGCTTCTGCAGGCCTTTATATGAGACCATGGGTAATGAACTTTGTCCTAGAACGAGAAACTTTCACCTCGGTGCCGATATGGATAAGACTCTATTCCCTTCCTTTAGATTATTGGTTGTCAGAGTCTCTAAAGGCTATCGGCAACAAGCTAGGGCATTTTATAAAGATCTCAGATGCTACTCTAAGAGGCAAATACATTTCCTTCGCCCAGATATGTGTGGAAATGGACTTATCTAGGGCACTTCCGGATGCAATAATTTTAGAAGTGTATGACGAGGAATGGGTGTAGGCGGTGGACTATGAACACGTCCCATTTAGGTGCCGTAAGTGCCATGAACACGGGCACCTATACAGGGACTGCCCATTGAACAAGCTAGAGAGCAATACGAAAGCCACTACAGGCAAGGATCCCGAAGGTTTTACTAAGGTTGGGGGTAAAGGGAAAGGAGGCAAGCGGTACCAAAAGAAAATTAATGAAGACGGACAACCGAGCCACAATAGTTTCAAGATCTTAGAAGAAGAAGTCGAAAACAACGGGACAAACCAGGAATCGGAGAATATTCCCACTGAGAAGGAAAGGGATGCTAATATGGAGGATATACCAAAAAACATCAAACAAAAGGATGATATGTTGAGCATTATGGAGCTCAGTAGGGACCACGAGATGACCCCAAGTGAGGCTGGAACGGAAGACCATGAACTGTAGGAGATTCTAGAGAGGGAGAATTTAGATCTAGAAAAGTTTATGGAGCAGGGAATCACCAAAGGGGTAGACTCTCTGCCAAAAGAGGAGTTTGACAGGGTTCAACAACTCTTCCTCTGGAGATCACAAATGAAGTGTTCTGGAGTCAAAAGAAACCATGATAGCCAGGAGAATATGGGAGTGAAAACGATGGAGGATACACCGATGCATTCTTCCAAGAACCCGGGTAGGAAAAGAGGAAGAAAAAAACAGAATGAGCTGCTGACTGAATGTGGGAAACTTATGATTAACTCAAGTAAGATGAGGGATCTTACCAGTTACTCCTTTACAAACCTTTCTTAATGAAGCTTACAACCTGGAACATTAGGGGTCTAGGAAGTAAAAGGAAACAAAGAACTCTTAGCAGTAGAATGAAAGAAGAAAAATCAGATATGGTTTTTATTCAGGAAACAAAATGTTCGATGGACAAGATCAGAGAGATACACAGCAAATGGTTAATCAAGTATGAGTATCTAGAGGTTAAAGCGGATAACTCAGTGGGTGGGATTCTTACTCTATGGGATCCTCAAAAACTTGGAATCCTAGATGCTGAAGCTTCTAGGAACTATCTATCACTATTGATTCAACCTTTGGGTGATGAGGAAATCTACATGATCACTAACGTCTACAGTCCTAAAAAACTAGAAGATAAACTTAAGCTTCTCACCTCCCTTGAGAAGTTGAGAGAGAGATATCCTGATATGCCCTGGATTCTGGCTAGGGATTTCAATATGATCAGATCTCTTACAGAGAAAAAAGGCGGTACTAGAAAACTAGGCAGAGACTCCATTACCTTCCAGAACTTCATGAATAACATGGGGCTAGTGGACACCGAAACAGTAAATGGCACTTTTACTTGGAATAATAAGAGGGGAGGGGCTTCTCAAGTCACCTCTAAACTAGATAGATTCATAATGTCAGAGGACCTCCTTCCCACAGGCCTTGATATTTCAGATTTAATCCTTCCCTTCGGAGGCTCGGACCACTGGCCTGTCCAGCTTGAAACTACTTTCATGGGTACACCGAGGAACAGACCTTTTAGGTTTAAAAATGTCTGGCTCTCTCACCCTTACTTCACCAACAATATTAACAAATGTTGGGCGGAAGATATGCCTGTTCAAGGCACTAAAATGTTCATGTTGCAGCAGAGACTTAAACACATCAAATATAGGCTTAAAGATTGGAACAAAAAAGAGTTTGGTAATATTTTTAAAGCCAAAAGAGAAGTTGAGCAGAAACTCCAGGAGATTAATCAGATCATCATCTCAGAAGGTTTTACCGAGGAATGGAAAATTCAGGCTGACTCTCTTCAGAACGAATGGGACGATCGGTGCATGCAAGAGGATATTTTCTAGAGACAAAAATCGAGGGTGCAATGGATTAGAGAAGGAGAAAGAAACACAAAGTTTTTTCATAGATCAACCTTGGATCACAGATCTCATAACAAAATTTCAAAACTTAAATATTCTCAAGGGAAAGAGCTCGTCTCTCACAAAGAAATGGAATTTGTCCTAGTTCAACACTTCCTTAGCATAGCAGAGGAGCCTCTCGTCAACAAATCTCGGTTCATTAACAAATTCACCAAGTTCATTCCTAAGCTTGTAACCAGGGAAGACAACCACAATCTTAACAGGCCAATGTCTGAAGAGGAGGTTAGTGAAGTTATCAATGAGATGCAAAATGGGAAAGCTCCTGGCCCTGATGGTTTCAATGTGGACTTCTTCAAAGCTTGCTAGAAAACAGTCACCTTGATGTTGTGGAAGACTCTAGAAGATCCAAAACTATTTTGAAAGCTCTTAATGCCTCTTTCATAGCTTTGATTCCAAAGCAGGAAAAAGCTATGACACCGGACAGATTCAGACCCATAGCCTTATGTAATGTGGTGTACAAAATTATTTCCAAAGTGATCGCTAACAGACTCAAGCCTCTTCTTCCTGCTCTCGTCTCAGAGGAGCAAACTGGATTTGTGGAAGGAAGACAGATTCTCAACAACATCATACAAGCTCATGAGGTGGTACACTCTCTTAAGAGCAATAAGCAAGCTGGTATGATCATGTAGCTTGACCTAGCGAAAGCTTATGATAAGCTAAGTTGGTCTTACATCAAGGCAGTGCTAAGAGCTTATGGCTTTGACCACAACTGGATAAGATGGGTTATGGCCCTTGTATCCACGGCCAGCTTCTCCATTCTGCTTAACAGCTCTCCCTCTAGAACCTTTATGCCTTTTAGGGGTCTCAGACAAGGGGATCCGCTCTCCCCCTTCCTCTTTGTTCTCATGATGGAAGGGCTAGGCAAAGCGATCAAAATGGCAAATTCTAAAGGAAGAATCCATGGTCTGAAACTTACCCCGGATGGTGCTGCTTCTACTCATCAACAATTTGTTGATGGCACAATGCTGCAGGGCATTCCTACGGTCAAGGAAGCCAGAGCTTTCAAAGAAATCCTGAACGAGGTAAGCCTTGACAAATCAAAGGTGTTCTTTTTCAACACTAACATTGCTATTGAGAGGAACCTCACCAGGATTCTTGGGTTTCAAAGGGATCAGTGACCTTCCAAGTACCTTGGAATGCCTCTTACTGACAAACCTCTGAGCAGGGGAGTGTGGGAGCCAGTAACTATTAAACTTCAAGACAAAGTCAAGAAATGGACCTGCAGGTCTTTGAATTTGGCAAGGCGCCTTGTGCTTACAAAGGTTGTCCTATAGGCTATACCCATTTTCATGTTTTCAACTCTTCCTGCTCCTAAAGGAGTTATGCAACAAATCAGGAGTATTCAACGAGATTTTCTTTGGGGCAAAGGGGAAGGGAAAAAGAAGTGGGCTTTGGTAGCTCAGGACAAGCTTTTCAAACCTAAGGCCCATGGTGGTTTGGGGCTTCATGACCCTGAAATCCTCAGCAGAGTTTCAGGAACTTTGGTGGAGGTGGCTCAAGGAATCAGCCACCCCTTGGGCCAAGCTATGGAAGCAGAAATATGCAAATAATTGGTAGGAGAGGGATCATATCCGAATGTCGGGGCTCATCAAGGGCTCCCACATTTGGAACCTTGCGTGGGAGAATAGAGCCATTGTCCAACAGCATAGTTTTTGGGAGATCCGATATGGGAACCTTGCACGGTTTTGGGAGGATAACTGGCAGTAGGAACCAAATTTGTTTAGGGAAGAACTAACCGCTCTAAAAAATGACACTGACAACAAAGGTTTACTTATGGTAAGTGACTTCTGGGATCAAGTAAGGGACAATGGTAAATGGATAATGTGGAAGGATCTTGGTTATAGTGAAGAGAGTCCTTTGAAGGCCCAGGGGGATTCTCTTGTGCTTCACTTGGAGCAGAGGAAGATTTTGGTGTCATCCTCATCTGACCAACTGAGATGGGGTCAAAACATCGAAGGCACTTTTAACCTCAAAGAAGCTAAACACATGGCCCTAGGTTTTGATTATCCAAACCCTGATCAGGTTTGGAATGACCTTTGGCAGAACTCGCAATGGATGAAAATCAAGTTGTTTATGTGGTTGGTTCACCAAAAGAAAATTCTCACATGGGAGAATCTTCTTAAAAGGGGCTTTGTTGGCCCATCCAAATGCCATCTATGTGGCTTACAGGAGGAGATGATGGAACATTTACTAAAGCTCTACCCCTTCACCTCTACCTTATGGGATTGGGCGGCCTCAGTCTTCAGGTAAACTGATAGGGACAGGCTCAGCATCACCAACACTTTAAAGAATTGGAGGAAAGACTTCTCAGGTAATGAAATCATTAACAAGGCTTGAAATCTGGTTCCAGACTTTATTATATGGGATGTTTGGAAAGAACGCAATAACAGGATTTTCAAGAACAAAACAGGCTTGACCCAGAACATCATTGTCCAAATTTTACGACAGCTCAAAGATACAGTAGGAGGCCTTATGTGGGAAATTATTGAGGACCCTCCTTCGCCCCAGGATGCTCACATACTGCTGCAGTTGGGTCTCCATTCTCTGGTTCCCCAAGGCACTGTCAAGGGTGTGAGAAAAACAACTGCTGGTAAAGATATATGGCAACCTCCTCCTCATGGTTTTTTGAAAATCAATATAAACAGGGCCTCTAAGGGCAACCCAGGGATGGTTGGATTTGGCGGTGTCATAAGAGATGAGCAGGGGCACATAAAGGATATCTTTTACATTCATTTGGGGACTGCCACTAATAACATGGTGGAGCTCATGGCCTTAGAGGAGTTCTTGGAAATCCTGATGGATTCAAATTTACACAACACCATCATTGAAGCTGAATCTGAATTGGTCATTAATGTGGCCAATAAAATGTGTAATGGAACGGCACCTGGAAAAGTGTCGAAACATTGGAGGCTCTCGCAGGTCTTTCAACGTATTCATTCCCACTTGCGAACCCTGAGAACCGTCAGCTTCGTTCATGTGCGAAGAAAAGCCAATATGTTAGCTGATCGTCTAGCGAATGAAGGAGTGCTATGTAAGGAAAGCTATATTCGGTACGACGATTCTATACCCTCTGGTCAATTGTGTGATGATTGTTAATGACAGGCAGTGAAAGACATGACGTACTTCCATACCATGAATAATGAAAAGGAGGAAGACTAGCGGAAGTAGGAGAGAGTGGAAGTCCTTAAGCCTGGTTGAAGTGTCGCAGTAAATCCTAACCATCGATCCCATAGTAAATGCTTACGGCATAGCTAACTACGGGGGAGGAGTATTTGGTAAACAACATGCTAGTTGAAGGGCCGCAGGCCATAGGTTTTGATGGCCTTCGTTATCAAATGGATATCGGGTTTTAAAATGGTCAGAGGTTAAGTCTAAGAGCGGACCCGAAGTTTTATAGACCAATGGTTTATAATCTATATCGGCTCCGTGAAGTGGGTAAGTGTCGCGCAAGTTTCTGATGCGATATCATTGAGGACCGTCGGATCAAATGGGTTTTGATCGAATGGATATCAGGTTTTAAAATGGTCAGAGGTTAAGTCTAAGAGCGGACCCAAAGTTTTATAGACCAATGATTTATAATCTATATCGGCTCCATGAAGCGTCGCACAAGTTTCCGATGCGATATCATTGAGGACCGTCGGATCAATTGGGTTTTGATCAAATGGATATCGGGTTTTAAAATGGTCGGAGGTTAAGTCTAAGAGTGGACCCAAAGTTTTATAGACCAATGGTTTATAATATATATCGGCTCCGTGAAGCGGGTAAGTGTCGCGCAAGTTTCCGATGCGATATCATTGAGGACTGTCGGATCAATTGGGTTCTTATCGAATGGATATCAGGTTTTAAAATGGTCAGAGGTTTTTGTGTGTAAGGTTTTGGGTTTTGTTGACCTTGTTGTTTGTTAATCATCAACGGGTCTATTTTTTGTTGGTCTTTACACTTGTAAAGACGTGTACCATATGTAATATTTTTTTCGGTTAATTGAAGGCTCCACTCTTACTTGACCAAAAAAAAAGAAATATGTTGTATGGGCAGATAGAGTTAGCCCAAAAAATTCAATCGGTACTTCCCCCTTCCAGCTAGTTTATGGTCTAGATGTTGTTGTTTTTTCCAAGGAAAAATCGAACCTTTTATTAAGATAATAAAAAGTTACATATGCAGATGCGAAAGCATTATTGTTTCTGTGTAAATTGAAGAGCGAAAACATGAAAGTCTATGACAAGTCCACAAAAGGCAACATAGATTGGGCCTCTCAAAAAAGAGAAAACAACCCACATATATAGTCCAATAAAACACAAGTATCATTGTGCCAACAATAACTAGACATAAATATAGTTTATACATCAGACACACGAAATCTGTCAAAAATGAAACATAGAGAGGGTTGAAAAAACAAAAAACTAGATCCCATCTGTAAACCTGTAGCAATGACAATATCCAAAAATATGGCCTGTCAAGGGATTAAAGGTGGATGATCATATTCCTAGATCGTCCTGTCAATAGTCTCTCGGACGTGCCAGCTACCCAAAACCTATTGAACACCCTCTTTAGATAAGAGGTTTGCCTCAAAGTTTTGTTCCCTATATATGTGGCAAACATAAATAAAATCAAAATGTTGTTTGATGAACTGAATTTCCTCAATGATTGGAAGAAAAATATGATTTTGACATCTCTACACTGCATTAAACCAATTTATGACATTCAAGGAATCCCCAAAAACTTTCAAGGAACTTATGCCAAGTTCCCTTGCCCAACACAACAATAATTTCAAAGATAGAATCTCTGCATAATTGTTTGTTCCAAATCCTAGGCCAATTTTGGATTTTAAGTGTCTTTGATTGTTGAGGTGAATTATCAGACCGCTCCCACATCGTCCCTAAGCATCATATGCTCCATCGAAGTATGACCACGGGATTTGTGGATTTATTTGTTCTTCTCTAATAACCATGGAACACGGCCTAGATGTTGTTACCCTACTCAATCTCGATTCTAAAATTATGAAAAATATATAAGAAATTAACAAAGAACCCAATGATTTGCAATGAATAATAAATCAAATGGTTCATTCGCATCAAGAGAGAGAACAAACTTATGAAAGGATAGTTAGGCACCAAGCTAAGGTCAAACAATTGTTTGACAAGCGTGCCCAAGATAGAATATTTCTTCCTGGGGACTGGGTTCTAAAATGGGATAAGAAAAATGAAGAGCCTGGCAAGCATGGGAAATTCAACAATTTATGGCTCATTCCTTTCATTATAGATCGTGTTGAGGGAGAAAATACCTTCTCCCTTAATAATTTTGAGCGTGAAGAAGTTGGTCCTATGGTTAATGGCCAATTTCTCAAACATTACCTTACACACTGAGTCTTTCTAGTAATATTAAAAAAAATCAAAAATCTTGACAAATGTGTATAATAATAGTATAAGTTTGTAAATATAGGTGAGTGTATAAAGCACAAGAACAAAAATACTTAAAATTGTTATATATGATTGTTACAGCCAAAAAGTGTTCTTGTCCATAATGTTTGTAATTCAGTAATCAAGACCATCACAGTTTTAAACCAAGTGCTAACCTCATATTTGGTCCATCGAGAAACTTCAGTGCCATTCTACATTATTAAATCCTCACCTGGTACGGCTTGCTAACGAATACATTAGCTTTGGGTTGTGGATGAATTTATTTCCCCCCTTTACGAATCACTTTCCACCAGTACATTGTGTCATATCTATACCTATCCCTTTTGGAGTAGGTTACGTTGATATCTCTGTCGGGGCTATGGGCGCTCGCTGGCAGCAGAGCAATGTCAGTGGTATTGGTCTTCCCAGTATGTTACCTACACACTCCCTTGTACAGAGATCTCTCTCGTGGGGTACGTTGGAAGTTGTAACTAGTTTCGGTCTTCATAATTGTGATGATGTTATGACTTGATGTAATCATTGTACTTGTCAAATGAAAAGAAAAAGAAAATATTTATTTTGTAAAAGAAAAATCATTTATTGTAAATGGGTTTCTTGCCCATGGGTTTGGTCCTAAGTTCAAGCACCCATTGAGTGCTATAAGGTTTTAGTGTAAAGTCAAAGTCAAGGTCATGATGAAGAGAACCCTTGAGGGCTCATGTATCAATGTAAAAGAAATTTATTTTATGTAAAAGTCATGTCTAGAAACCTCCAAGGATCAGGTCGGCTAGCCATGGAAGTCGACCTAGATGAGGCCCATGCATTCACATGAAATGTTATATAAAGAGGAGCCTTCGTCCTCCACATGATATAGATGAGGATTTTTTTTCTCTTAAGTGATCTGAGGCATAAATAGAGGTGTGAAGAAAAGGAAGGCAACTAGCGAACAAGGGTTTCTTTCTCTTGGACAAATTTCTCTCATGCTTGCTCACACATGCGAGTTCCTTAGATCTGAAGGTGGAGAATGTTTTTATCGATGGTTGACCTAATCCTTGGTTTGGTGAGTTGGTCTTTATTAGTAGTCTTGGAAGTCTTCATTGAAATTATATAATAAGAAGTTCTCTGGGTTTTTCCCATTTAGTGTAGGAATTTACAGGGTAAGTTCCTCAGACATAACACCAAAGGACACCACTCACAAACAGATCATAGATGAATACACCAGTATTGTTGACGTGGTTAAAACCCTCAAAGAGGGAAACAGACCATGGCCTGAGCCAATGGTGGCCACTTTAGGCAATTTATTAATAAAAGAATGAAAATTTACATAAGCTTCCCTCATGAATGGTTACCCTACAAATGACCCTCCATGCTCTTTAAAAAGAGATCATGGACCAATCAGGTGGTAAGCCATGGATCAAGTGTCAGTGATACCGAGGAGAGAATGAACCATCGGATCATTACAATTCTCCCCCACCTTCTCAGGATCCTTCAGCTCTTCAGCTTTCAAAAGAGATCTATCATCACCAACATATATATTTTTGGTGTTACAATCATTTAAAGAAGAAAACATAGCTTTGTTTTTGGCCATGTTATAAGAAGCTCCAAAATCAATGAACCACTCATGAGAATTAGAAGAAGAAGATACATTTAGTGCATATCCAGACCGAGATGTTTGACAACCACATGCAGAAAGTGTTATTCCTAAAGATGAAGTCGAAGTTGAAGAGTGCTCCAAATAAACGTTATGCTTCTTCATTGTTGCTTCCAAGGCTTCCATCTTCTTAAACCATTTGGATTCTAAGTGGTCATCTTGATTACAAAAGTGGCAATGTCTATCAATCTTCTTCTCTTTGTTTTTATTTGCCTTATCATTTTGTTGAAATGATTTTTCATTTTGAGGTTGAAATTGCTTAGGACCCTTGTTTGGTTTAGGACCATTCTTTTTAGGATACAGCTTCTTAAGAATCTTTGAATTTGGTTGTCATTGGGCGGCTAAGGTTTTCTTAGAAGAGTTTCCAAGATTAAGAAGACCAAGGTGCAAGAGTTTTTCTTGTTCTCTTATTAAAGAACCACAAAAGGAATCAAAGGAAGAGGACTTGTAGTCTTGTCCTTGAGAAATGAAGGCTTCTCTTGTAGAATGGAAGGTGAAAACAAACACAGAGTAGGTTGGTCCCAACTTAGTAAGAATGGAATAGATAAGGTTACCATCTTATTTCTTAACCTTAACACCTTCCAAGAGAAGTCTAAGGGTCTTGAACTTGGACAGAAAATCTTCAATGGAAGAAAAATTATTGGGGTCCAATGTAAGCAACTCATTTTCGAGTTGATGGGCTCTAAGTTCATTTTTAATTCCAAAAACTTTAGTGATCTGTTTCATTGCTTCATTAGGAGTATCAAGTTTTGCGATATGGAATCTAAGGTCTGGAGAAATAGACATCCCTATCAACCGACGTGCTTGATCTTGCCTATTTTCCTATTTGGCTGCTTTATCTTCATCTTTCGGTTTGGTTTCTTGCCCTGAGGCTATTCTGTAAAGACCTTTACTTCTAACTAAATCCACAATGTAGGACCACCATTGGAAGTAGTTGGTGCTATCAAGAATAAATTGGCATGGAATTTCCATTTTAACAGAAATTGAAGTTGTAGATGCTAAAAATAAGTGTTCCAGTGGAAAGATCTTGAAAAAATAGGCTGATTAAAAAAAAAAAAAAACGTCTCTGAAAATGGCTTTCGGATGAAGAAGTTATGGCTTTTTGAAGAAAAGTTGTTGAAGATGCTGACGAAATGCGGGAATGTGTGGAAATGAATGATAATGTTATATTTAAAAAAAAAACTGCCCCCTTTCCAAACTTAATCTAATTAGCTCAACAAAAAGAAAAACTTGAACTCAAGACCTCTATTCTCATAAAGTAGCTTTGGACCAAGTGAGCTAGATTACAAGGTTAGTAATTTTTGGAAAAGAGGAAGGGGTTCTTTTTTAGTCACTGAAGCTTTGGGGTGCATGCTTACTTGAGAAAGCTCTTTTTTTCCTACAAAACAAAAAACACAAACCCAACACGAATATACAAAAAAAGCAAACCTTACAGCTTGAAGTTAGCTTTAGCCGGAAACTAAATATTTTCCTCAATGTTTCTGATTTTCCGAGATCACACTAAGGCGCGGCAGAAAAGAGCATACACATGAGAAAAATCCTTCCTTTCTGTTTATGATTTGCCCAGATCGCACAGAGTTGCAGGGCAAAGAGCATACGCAGAAATGAAAGGTATATATCTAGTAATAAAAAAACAAAGAGCTAAATAAACCAAAATAAACAGAGAGAAAATAACTAAAAAAATGTAAATAAACATTGTATACCTCTTGATCTTAAAAATGGCGTAGCTAGGGCTACCGGAAACCTTTTCGCATGAAACGAAAGGGGTTCCTCACTGGAACAGATGCTCCTAACACAATAGAGTAGTCCTCTCCGCTCAAAAGCAATCAGAAACAGTAGATTTAGGAAACAACAGTCGGATGCAGTTCTACTGGCTTCAGATTTGGATCACCAACGGATGCGGCCCTCAACTTGGCTCTGATACCATGTAGAAATTTACAGGGTAAGTTCCTCAAACAAAACACCAAAGGACACCGCTCACAAATAGATCACAGATCAATACACCAGTATTGTTGACGTGGTTAAAACCCTCAAAGAGGGAAACAGTCCACGGCCTGAGCCAACGCGGCCACTTTAGGGAATTTATTAATAAAAGAATGAAAATTTACATAAGCTTCTCTCATGAACGGTTACCCTACAAATAACCCTCTATGCTCTTTAAATAGAGATTATGGACCAATCAAGTGTTAAGCCACGGATCAAGTGTCGGTAATACCGAGAGAATGAACCATCGGATCACTACATATTGTGACTGTCGGATTGTAAGTTACAAAAGTACATAGTAAAGAAACACACTTTACCTAACTCTACACTAGACCAAGTTATACTTAACTATTTCCTATGTGTCGGAATATCCTAATATTTAGAGGGGTTTTTCCCTAGCTTGGAGCCTATCTTTGGTGTTCTCTTGTTGTTTTGTGATCTTCTATGTTTGGCATTTATTTGATGATGAAAAGAACACAATAATGATGATAATGAAGTAATAATATGTCACAAATAAATTTCATTATTTAAGAGAAATTATGTAATTAACTTACCCTAATGGAAGCCCTAGATTTCTCAACATGGTATGTTAGCGACTCCATCGGGCCTATGGACACTCACTGGCAAGGGAGTGGCATTCGGTGTCAAATCTCGTGAAGGGGTGTTCTAAAGGGACTTCTTGTCTCCATTCGTTTACAGTTCCAAAACCTAAATCGCACAGCATGTTGGTTACTTTAGGATATCATAATTGTAAGAATAGTATTGGCCTCTAGTGCGACACTAATTCCACTATTATGCGAAAATGACATAAATTGATGTGGTCTCAGTTATCCCATTACAAAACTTAATATGGACTTGTATACTGACTATTCAACAGTGGTATATTTCAAAAAATAAACAATCTACCATATGGAAATTCTCACGCTCTAATTAACTATATCAATTTAAAAAAAAAACATAATTATCTAAATGATAAAATATGAACAAATAGCATATATTTAAGATCACATGATAATTTCAGAAGGTCTTTAGCTCTTATAATATCCGTCATATTCATAATATACAAATAGTCCAAACCTTAGACAAATAATTTACAAAATTCTTTATAATTTAACGACTCTTTGTAAATCCATAATATTTACAAGTCTTATCAAACGAAATACTACAAAACTTAGTTATTCCCATGTCTACATTCATTTGCAGGGTTCTAAAATTATTGAAAACACCATGACCAGGCTGCTTAATCAGATACTTCAACCACCCCTCCCAGCAGGTTATCAAATTTCGCAGAGGGAGTGCTCCCAACACCTTCTGTCATGCCCCTACACCTGCGGTAGTCTTCCAACCGCTTGTAGCGAGGTGCGGCACCACCGAACGCTTTCTTTTTAACAATACTAACATTCGTGGACTACGCCTACTCCAACATTAACATACTTAGTTTGTGTTTCGCAACCAATTAAAAGCATTATCCTTTATACTTTAATGAAGCCCATACTCATTCATTATCATCATGCAATTAACCCGAGAACAACAATCGCAACAAGTATAAAGGGGAGGGGCAACTCCCCGTAATGTGAGTCTGCCCGATAATTTTATTAAGAATATCAGATTTACAACACAAGTGTGTCTTGGCCAAACCAAGTCTCACACTTAACCAAATTTTACAATAGAGAGGCAAACCTGCCTTTACAACATCTTGTGCATCTCTTCCACAAAGGACGGTGCTCACCCGAGCCACCAAGAATCCTCGCCAAGTCTTACACCAAGAACCGCACCATAGGAATTCACCCGGGCACACCTTGCCCAATCCACAACCGGCTACGAGAGATACTCCAAACGCTCCTTTAAGACCTGCGCATGAGGTATGCGCTTTACCTCTTAAACCTGCGCACTTTACCTCTCTTCCTTTGTGCGTGAGCTCCAAGTACGAAGTTGAGTTGTTGAAATGAGCCTTGCGCCCCCCCATAAATATATGCAAGTCTTGTTGGTAATGTGGGGTGTGCAGCCTTAAGGCCGACCCCCTAAAAGTCATAACAACGTGCCCACAATCCATATTGCAAGTCGGCTTGCAATCTTTTGTTGCAACGCATATAACTCGGTTTAACATTCCAAGTGCTTCGCATTTGTTCCAACCTTCGTCGCATTTTCGTCGCATAGTGGCGCCCTTCCGTCGCATTTCTGCACGCCCGTCGCACCAACGCGCGCCCGTCGCACCCGGCGCCCAACCGTGCCAAGTTTGCGAAGGCCTTACACCTTCTCTTGTGCGCACCTCTTGAACGATGTTAGTTTATCCTCGATACTCGTCACCCGGGACTCCACGACCTCCATTATGTTTAAGAAATCGGTCCAATTTCTCATGTAGAGTCTCGCGCTTATCATTCCTTGCTCTAGATGCATTTCCCATCACACTAGAGTCTAGAAAGAATTAGCACCAAAAAAAAATTGCGCGCAGTGAGCTTTACGTGAAATGGTGGTAAGTTTACCCATTATAGGGTATATCATCTCCAGTCCTTTTCGTAATCAATGCTAAATCATTTTGTATAGTCACTTTGCACAAACGTCTGTATTATGACTAGTACAAAACTTTCCCCCGTGTCAGACATTCTCGTCTAGCAAATCTCAGTTTATCCCTTTATTAATAAAATGATCAATCAAGACTATTTGGGGAGCAACACTAAGTTCATCGCGGCCTTTAACACTAATCAATGGTCTGTGTTTCTCCATCGGGCTCTAAATCGCATCCTTACTAATCCATCGCCCTTTTTCCGACTAGTTATTTTGTTAACATATTTATGAAATCCTGACTGCCCATTTTAAATCAACTCAGACGAATTATAGGGCACCAACATGCTTGGGTGATAAACCCTTCACTTTCCCTTGACGTATCTTAGACGTCAGTCCACTATTAATCTAACAGTTCCCATTCTTGTCGAGCGTGAAGTAGTGAGCACATTAGCGCGCACCTCTTTGCCCAATGAAATATGATCGTTCATCGCTCTCGCAATCAATGATACATAGGAGCATCGGACCCAGACATGAACGCGAGTTAACATATCTATTAGACCCGATGGATGGTACCCCACATTGGTCTTCGAGCAAATTAAATACCTCTTAATTAAAATTGACGGGTGTCCGACTACCATTAAACACGATTTTTTTCTAATTAACTCTCTTCCTCAAACAACTTTTAGTTCATTTTCTCGTTTGCGCTCCTTACTACTGCATGTCACTCTGAAGCTCTTACACTGTAGAAAGTGTCTTCTATGCATAAATAGTGAAGCCAAGCTCGACCCATTATCCCTTTTTACTAGGTCCCAAAGAATTATTGAAGGAAACTTTTATTAACAAGCTGGAGGGTGTTAGGGACACTCAAATTCGTCTTACCAACATCCTAACCTTGAAGTGATCTCTGGATTACCTTCTGATAGCTCCTTAGATGATGATTGTCTGAGGCAGTCTCAGGTTTTAGTTGTTTCTTTGCCCCTTGTGCATTTTGACCCAAACTCAATTCTCCTTTTGGCCAAGTATTTTAGATCCAAAACCCAAAATATCATCTCACCTGTAGATAACCAAGTCTTTTTAGAAATTAGTGAAGATGTTATCTTTAAAATTCCGCACCTACCAGCGTCTAGGATTCATATCACTGACAAAGGGCTCGACCATGAGTTCACCATGTGGGCAGACAAGGATAAGGCTGAATTCTTTAAAAGCCCTACCTCCGATCAAAAACTAGAATTTACTTTGCCCACCGGCTCTTTTAAACCCTTTTTTTCAGACTTTGACCTCGTTGCTTACTATTATTTTTAGGCCCGCTGACGACTCAAAGGTAGATAAACCATTTTCCTTGTTATTCGCCTCATAATCGCAAACCCTAGCAAGGCACTTATTCACTTTCCTAAATACCTAGCTAGATTTATTGTGGTTGATCTCACCATCGTTATCCCATTTAACGATTGTCATCATTGTTCTTACTTAGTACATTTAATTCTATTCAATTATCCTACATGTTTTCTGTCGACTAAGCTCCTCCAAACCATTAAAGACAAGGACGGGAAGGAAATGGAGATATACAATTAGACTGCTTTAATATATTCAAGTTGTGTCCCATCTACCTATCATCAAAATATAGATCGTTTTTCCTTCATTTAAGAGTTAAACTACCTAGGGAAGCCCCAACAGGATATCCGACAAATGGAAGAGGATGTTATGGCTGACTAAAGAGGACAGTATAGGGAGTTGGTTCTTATATCCTGACTATTCTGTAATTAGCATATACGGCTTTGAGAAAGAGCCATACCGACTACCAAAATTCATCATGCCTTTAATTTTTGCTTATGAGGCTTTATGACAAAGAATTATTGTAAACGAATTTCACTTTGCCTCAAAAAACAAAAGGTAACTTTTTAGCTATCCTTACTCAATTCAACCCCTTATTGCTAAAAATAAAGATGTTGTTGTTGTAACTAAAAAATAAATGCTTATATTTGGTTTAATTCATGATGATTGTTGGCACTATGACCATCTTGGGATAATTTTTGGCCTAAGAAAGCAGGCAAGACTTTCAGCATATATCCATCAGAGCAGGAAGGAAGTCGAAAAACTAGCGAATGCTCTTTCCCTCCAAGTGGTCACATTCAAGTGGTGATGCAAATGTCTGTGGAACAAAGTCAGGCAGGAAAGAAAGAGAAAATCAGGCTCTAATGCAAGTGGCAGCCCATGCTTCTAACACATAATCTACTCAATCCTTGGCAGTTATGTTGCCTCCTGTTATGAAAAGGAAGTCAAAGTCTCTATAGTTAGGGAAAGCCCAGCGCAGTGTAAAAGCTAAGGAAGGCCAGGACATAAACACTAACGCCTTTGAGCAAGTAGTGGAACAATTGAGCAAAGAGATGCACCTGACCATCCACGAAGCCCAACCCAGAGATTCTAAAGCACAAGATTTAGATGTGAGGCACAATTTTATCAAAGAGAAGTCAATGGACACCTTGGGGAAAGAATTGAGGTTATTGCCTACACAAGCCCAAGTAGTCGAAGAAGTGGTATTAAGTGAAATGGTTGCTACCACTGGAACAAGATTTATTACATATGCATATTTCAATACAAATACTTTTAACCTTACTGCGCTACAACCTAAAGTCGATGAGAAACAACAATTGATTGGCTCAAGGACCCCTTTGATGGAAATTAATTTACGAAAATTATCAAACTATGATGTACTGAATTGGCATATACAAACTGGCGAAATTGTTGCCAGACGATTACTGGACTGCACTACCAGTAATAAGAAGTTGTAATTCATGCTCGAGAAAGTCTCAGAACAGCTCCACATTGCACGAGTGGCTTTGACGACCAGAGCCAATAGAATCAAAGAAATTGAAGATAGGATAATAAAGAAATCTGTATAGCCCAAAGAGGTCAGTTCCTTCAAGAAGTTATTGCAAGAGAAGGATAAAAAAATAAAAAGTTTATAAGCAATAGCAAAAATTCTAAATCATGACATTAACATCCTAATTCAAGCTTTTGAAACGCATGAAGAAATTGAAGGCCAATTGCAAATGATGCAAGCTTCCCTTCAAGCAAAGGATAAAGATCTAAATGAGAGGCGAAGTCAAATGGAAAAGCTCAGCGAAGAATTTGCAACAAAATAAAAGCAGCATCTTAAAGCAATCATAGAATATAAAGTTATTATTGATAAAGCCCTTGCTACCCCCAAAACCTTGAATACCGAGAGTCTAAACCTCCTACAACTAAATGTTTCATAGTTAGAACAAGAGCTAAATGATGTGAAACTTGAAAACGAACAAGCTGAGAAAAGGGAGACGGTACAGGTGCAGAATAGAAATGAGATGATTGAACAACTACAGGGCACCCTAATGGAGAAACAGAATGAAATCGTGTCTTTGAGGGAGGTACTCTAAGTAACCTCAACTAGAAGGAAGGTTCTCATCCAGGAAAAGGAAGAAATATGGAGAGAAATTAATCAGAAGATTTCAACAGTTCAATCTTATGTGACAATTCTGACAGATTGTGAAAAGGGGATAATGAAGAATGCTAATTTAGAAGTCAAAAATATTCCTTTTGTAGTTGAGGAGAGGTTAAAGGATGTGGACCAACTTATTGATTTCATCAACGCTCTCGAGGATGAGACCCTCGCTGACATGAATCTTCCAAAAAGAGACAAATGTATCTTCTCCATGTGCATGGTAAAGGAAAAGTATGAATGCATGTTACTTATGAAAGGGGAGTTTGAAAAGGCTAACAGGGAAAATGAATTCGACAACGAATGGAACTATCTAGGCAGGTTCAAACTCCCCTCTTCTTAGGGAAAGGACAATTGGTTGATATCAGATGTGGAGTTCCACGAGATGCTGAAGGCCACCGAACAAGATCTTGGTTGTTTGTCTATCATCAGCGAGGAGGTTATTTCACCCCACTTAGTCATCAACGCCTTATGCAGGGATTTTAATATATTGGCTGGAACAAATGCATTGATACAAAGTCACCCTACAACTCGTTTCCAGCTCAAATCGCAATTAACGGTAGTAATAACCAAGTACAAGAATATGCCTTGGTTATCAACTGTTAACTGGGATAAAATTGCAAAGGTCAGGAGCCATCTAAGTTGGAACACAATCTTAGAACAAGTCACTTCTAGCAAGCTGGCAGTTCAACCAATTTAGCCCATGCAATCGGTTACTGATCAGCTGGAAGGTTGGACCGAAGTGGCACTCAATACTCCTCAAGCTCCCAAGGCTAAGATGCGAGGATCCCAAAGTTCGTCGCCTATTACCACATCAAAGAAGCCAAAGGCACCTAAAGTGTCTGTTAAAATGTGGAGGCATTTGTAGGAACTTTATTTGTTTATTTTTAATCAAATCAATTAAATTTTAATATCATTTGTTTTAAAAAACAGTTACATTGTACCATTATTTTTGAAAACTTTTATAAAAGGCCTTGTTTCTCATTCAGAGGGGTACGATGACAAAACTTGGACTTATTTTTTACATTATTAAATCTGCATGTACTTGTTGCACAAATTTGTTGTTGATTGAGTGACTCGTTCATGCATCCTTAATGAATTAATCATTTTCTTTTCTTATATGTGATCACAATGGTTTACTAAGTTTTGAATTTTAGAGATTGTTTCGTGATTCAACAACATCACTTTAATTTAATTGCCTTTCTTTCTTAATATGTACTATTAAGGGTATGGTGATTAAAATATGTAGTTTTCGACTTGTGAATTAAAGTTCCTAGAGCATGCCTCAGGAAGCTTTGAAAATCCATTTGCTAAAGAAATTTCAATTGTTATGTGTTTATCAAAATTTGCTAGTTTTGTAAGTTTTCTATGTTTACAAAATAAGCCTTACGCTGAATTCATTAGGCTACCCCCTTTTTATTCAAAGCAAATTATCTATGATATTTTTGTTTTAATATATGATTTAGAACTTATTGATAGATTAATCTGAGGATAGAGGAATGACTATACTAGATGTAGTGTCTTCTTTGACTCTATTTATTTAGAAATGCAACTTGAATCTTGAGCAAATATGTTATTACTTCATTTTTATTTTGCAAATGTTTATTTTGTTCTTTAAATTTTTACGTGTCCTTAATATTCATTTTTGATGTATGAAATATGTCATTGAGTCAATGATATTTTTATTTTAAAGAAACCTAACTCCTTCTACTTGCGGCATCTAATTACTACAATGTTCTTCCTTTATCAATATTTGGTCTTATTCTATTCGCTTGTTGAAAATCATTATAGTTGTAGTCATGGAATACCCCCTATGGTGTACAGGAGACTAGCTTGAAGCACCTAGAGCGGGAGGACTAAGTCCTCATCAAATGTGTTCTTAAGTGGTTTCCAGTGGGGTATAATTTGAGAACCAACACCACTCATAAATGCTCAAAAACACCTCTACCATATCCCTTTTTGTGTTTTTCTTTGATTGACAATATTTCAATTTTTTGTCAATTCTCTTGACCTCTCTACCACCTATTTGCTTGCTTAAATGCATCTCTTCACAGGACCGCCAATTCCTTCCTAGAATACAATAGTGTTCCTCCCCCCTTTTCAACAACAAGTCACCATTAGCATACAAACTTGTTCATGTTATCGTCTTTACATCAACCATATATGTTCGCTTTGTTTTTGGCAGCAACGAAGAAATTTCCAGCTCTATTGTCTTGAAGTTGTCGATAATTGTTTCCATGGCATTGGCTTTGGCCCTAATTGCATGCTCAATGAGTTTCGATTTTTCGTCTGCCATGCCCACCTACAACCTTTCCTTTCTATATGGGTTTAGTGAAGAATCCAAGCACCTGCGGCTACTTATTCAGCATGTAAACTCCACATCCCAAGCAAATTAAACGCATAGATCAACATGAGTTATCTTGTGGTTTTTCTTTTTTTATTTTCACCATTGGACTCAATCTTACAATAGCAGCATCATTCCATTGACTTCTAGAAAACCCAATTTATGCGTCCTTCCATTGTGATTTATTTGGGGCATTCATGCAATAAAATAAAAATAAAAAGTTGATTTAATAGCAGAGTTATGGAGGCTTTGGATCGAAGCCTTGTTTGTACCAATGAAATCTGCTAGGAACATGTGAGTTAACGTGATCTCATCATAATTTATCTTAAATCATATTATATAGGCTATGTCTTTTAATATTGGTATGTTTCTAAGTGCACAATGTCCATCTTAGTTGCCTCCTCCATCTTTTAAGTCTGTCAAGGATGTTATAGCGGTGGATTTGTCCGATAACTCCTATATGTTTTAACATTCCATTTTCTTAAAGAAAAAAGGCAATCTATTCCAAAAAACAAAAGAGCAGTGATCTGTAATTGATCTAAGACAAACAATTAAGGTATTACACACTCATGTGCATGAATGTGCCTATGTTATTTTATGCAACGCATCGATAAGATTGCGAAATACACAGACACTGAAGCAGTTAGAGAAAACATAACAGGAAAACATATAAACACAACAAGTTTAATAAGGATTTCACCCAACACTCCTGGGCTACGTCTCCCGGTCTAGCCTTCAATGGTGGCCTCTCTATTATGTTTTCAAAAGCAGAGTTTTTACAACAATGAGCTCAATTTGAGTCTCACACAGTAGATATGAATTAGCAAGACTATACTTGGATCCCCCAAGTCTCTAGAGTACACAGACTCTACTTACTAAAACTCGACCTCTATTGGTAACAGTAGTATGAGCTCAATCTGAGACTCATACATGACAAGCATATATAGAGGAGTTCGCTTGAACCTCTCAAGCCTTCTCTGGAGTACACAAACTCTCTGACTCTCTCTAGCTCTGTCTAGCTCAATGTTGCCTTTGCTTCTGCAGGTCAGATCGGCTCCTTCTCTCTGCTCTTAGCTTTCTGCGTCTAACTTACTTACTGCCTACTCTGTCTCTGTCAGTTCATGGCTTAAATCCATCGACTTCCTAACTGTTTGTTTCCACTTCTCAGCTTTCTGGTTCCTGCCTCTATCTGTTCGAATCCCTCTGTTCGGTGTAATCATCATTGTAGAACGCCTCACAGGGAGGTGGCCACCTATTCTGTAACGGATGAGTGTGTCAGGTTCACTGGAAATGTTTGAACGACTGTTATTTCCGTTTGCTCCAAGATTGCTCGCGAAATACGAATCTTCGCCAACGCATCGTCCATATCGGACTTCAAATCTTATACAACTCTGCCTGTTTACCACGTCGAATCCAGTCATCCATCGAAACGCGTCTCCGTCGTTGATCTGGGACCTCCAGACCCAACGGTCATTGTTCATATCGGGCGGGTAAGTAACATGATGTTTACTCATTCGATGTGAGCGGTTTTCTCTCTCTTCCGCCGGACATGTGGCAATCGATGTGTGGCATCGGTCGAGACTCGGTTGAAACCGCTTACCGCCTTGAGCCCTTCCGATATCCTGCCAATTTTGTGGAATCCCGCTCTGTCGAAACCGAGGCATCATTTCCCGCGTTTTATAACATTTTCGGGTCCAGGTGCTCGGGGCTTATCCTTCTTTGAGGGGTTTGCCCTGCGATATGCGATTAGCAACTTGTCGCTAATTGCATATCAGAAATTGCCCCCGTTTTTCGAATTAACCTTTGGTTTTGTCAATTTGCGCCAGCACACGTTACCATGGGCCAACGGTCTGTGCACTTGACCGAGGGTCCTCATTGCTCCGCACTGATCACAAATTGCCATTATCATGAGGATATCTCTGATAAGCTTGACCTTTTGAAACTTTGGCATAATTTTTAAGAATTCATGAAAACTTAGAGAGTGTTCTAGGATCCAATTCGAATCACGGCCTTCCCACTAAAAAATCTTTTGGATCACCAAAAGTTGGTTTTTAAGCATCAATCAAGTGAGGGTATAAATTCCTTGCTTGTCCAATTTCTATCCATCTTGCACTGCTTGGTTTTGAACCTTTGAGCCCAATCCTGAGGTACTCAACATCCCCTCTACGCGTTGTCCTTACCTTCCTGTCCAAAATTGTACCTTCGTGCAATTCATTGAGATATTCAGGCAACAGATCATCAATAGAAGGCAATTGGCTCTGCTCTTCGGGATCTTCAATCAATGAAGGCTCAAATAGTCTCAAGCTTTCTGCATTAACTACGAAATAAATGTGCATGTAAGCTGGCAAATCAAGGTGAAAATCATTTTCACCAATTTTCTCAAGTATCCTGAAAGGTCCATACCTTATTGGCTTCAGCTTCTTACCTTCACCTTGCATTCTGTCTTTGCTGATATACAGCTAGACTTGGTCACCAACTTGGAAACTATGCTCAATCCGATGCTTATCATGCCTTGCCTTGTACTTGGCTTGGCGTTTTTCCAGTTGTTCCTATACTGCTTGGTGAATCTCTTGGATTTGTTCAATGAACTTGGTTGCTTTGTCCACATCACTGTGTCCATCAACCACTATGTCTTTACTAAAGACAAAATCCAAGGGAGACCTTGGTGTGAAACCAAAACAAATCTCAAAAGGAGATCTCTGTGTAGAAGAATGTTTAGCTCGGTTGTAAGCATGTTGCACATAGCATAGGTGTTCATCCCAAAGCTTGGGATGCTTGCTGCAATAGCCTCTGAGCAACTGGATCACTGTCATGTTGACCACTTCTATTTGGCCATCTGTTTGTGGATGAAAGGTTGTGCTCTTCTTTAGTCTGGTGTCCATCAATTCCCACAGACTCGACCAAAATTTCCCAACAAATTGGGAATCTCGATCAGATACAATGGAAGTGGGTAATCCAAAATGAACCCATACATGCTGAAAGAACAACTTTGTTGTTTATTCAGTTGTAATATGTTTGTTACAAGGTATTAAAATACACATTTTGTTGAACCTATCCACAATAACATATAAATAGTCATGACCTTTTCTAGATTTAGGCAGTCCCCCAACAAAGTCCATGGAAACACTTTCCCAAGGATGAGAAGGAACTGGTAGTGGAGTGTACAAGCCTAGTTTTCTATTGTTGGGCTTGCTTTTAGCACACATGGTACACCCTCTTACATATCTAGAAACTGTTTCATGCATTTTTTGCCAATAACAAAATCTTTGCAGTTGTGCAACTGTTTTACTTACACCAAAGTGACCTGATATTAGAGAAGTGTGTGCTTCTCGAATTATCTTTACTCTTTTAGTTTGAGGAATGCATAACTTTCCAAAATGATACAAGAGTTGGTCCTTAACATGATAATCCAATTCTTCTACTTGTTTTCCATGACTTAAAGTTGCATATACATCTTTAAAATCTATATCTTGAGCATACTGTTCAATGTAGCTTTCATGCAATACTGAATTATGCTTAAGTATAGTGGATGCATTTATGATTGGTCTGGACAACATATCTGCAACTTTACTGTGTGTGCCCTTTTTATATCTGATGACAAGATGAAACTGTTGTAGAAAACCCATCCACCTATAGTGTCTTGATTGCTGCAACTTAGTTTGTGAATGTAAATATTGAAGTGGTTGATGATTAATATGCATAACTGTCTCTTTGCCAATTAGGTAATGTTTCCACTTTTTCACACTTTGTACTAATGCATACAATTCCTTATCATATGTGGGATAATTAACTACTGCAGAATTAAATGTCTCATAATGATAACATATGGGTTTACCGTGTTGCATCAACACTGCTCCCATGGTATAGTCATTGGCATCGGTTTCAATCTCGAATGGTCTTTGAAGATCAAGCAATGCTAGTACTGGTGTTGTACTAATCTTTTCTTTTAAGGTGTCGAAGGCTTTCTGCTGTTTGCCTCCCCACTGAAACACCTTGTTCAATCTTGTTAAAGCATGTAAGGGAGCTACAATCAAGGAAAAATTAGAAATAAACTTTCTCCAATAATGTGTTGCTCCTAGGAAGCTTCTAACTTCAATAGTAGATTTGGGTTTAGGCCAGTTTACAATGACTGCAACCTTAGAGGGATCTATCTTCAATTCACCACCCCCTACAATATGACTCAAATAATTCAAAGATGTTTTTCCAAATTCACATTTTGAGAGCTTAACATAAAGATTTCTCTTTTCAAAACATCTAGAGTCTGCTTTGCATGCTTCAAATGTTCCTCCCATGTTTTACTAAATATAAGAATGTCATCTAAATATACAACGACAAAATCATCAATAAAAGGCCTGAGTACATCATTCATTACTCTCATGAAAGTAGCAAGAGCATTAATTAAGCCAAAAGGCATAAACAACCACTCATACAATCCCTGCTTTGTCTTGAAAGCAATCTTCCATGCATCTTGCTCTGCAACTCTGACCTAATGGTATCCACTATGCAAGTCCAACTTGGAAAAATAAACAGCTTCTTTCAACTGGTCTAATAGATTATCTATGCGAGGAAGGGGATAACAATTTTTTATCGTTATCTTATTCAGTGCTCGGTAATCAATGCACATTCTCCATGAGCCATCTTTCTTTCTCACCAAGACAATTGGAAATCCACATGGTAATGTGCTAGGCCTTATGAACCCTTTCTCGAGCAACTCCTGTACCTGCTTCTTGATTTCTGCATTCTCTAAAGTGAACAACCTATACATTCTGATGTTAGGTAATGGAGCATCTTGCTGCAAATTAATATCATGTACTATTTCCTTTTTGGGTGGCAAACCTTTAGGTTCTTGAAATAGTATATCATATTCTGAAACAAATTTTTCTAAATCAGCGTGTTGTTTAGCATTACAGCCCTCAAATACATTGGTTTTATCAGGTTTCTTTTCCTTTACAACCATCAGTAAAAATTGTTTGCATGAATTTACAATTCTTTTCATTTGCCCTGAGTTTATGAGAGTATAATTATCCTTGAGTTTATGAGCTCTTACAATATATTCATTTCCATATTTAACGAGATGATACTTGTTTTCTGCCCTATAGAAAAAAGCTTTTCTATCATACAAGTAAGGAATTCCTAAAACAATTCCACATATATCCAAGGGAACAATATCTAACTCTACCCATCTACAAATGCTGACCCGAAAGAAAACCTAAGTTTACATCGTCTAATCACTTGTAGCTTTGCTTTATCACATAACCAACCTAATGGATATGGCTTCTTGTGAGGTGTGGTTAGTAATCCCAACTTCTTTACAATTGCTTCAGAAATTAAATTTACTTGTGAGCCACTATCAAACAAAGTATCAATCTTTTGATGCTTGGAAATAACTCTAATATGAAAAAGTTCATGCATTTTCCTCTCATTTTCTTCATTATCAGTAGATTGTGCAGAATTACTAGTAAATGCTTCAGAATTTTTACCTTTTATACCTGTGGTT
The DNA here is from genome assembly GCA_031772625.1 of Pinus tabuliformis. NCBI lineage: Eukaryota > Viridiplantae > Streptophyta > Pinopsida > Pinales > Pinaceae > Pinus > Pinus tabuliformis. The sequence goes on along the minus strand of CM062805.1, from coordinate 998,048,438 downwards.
GTGAATGTTGCTTCATCCCCCGAGTCTGATCCCAAATCCTTTTGAATAGCTGCAAAAATCTTCTTCTTTTTGCCATCGTACTTCTTGGGTTTCAGCTCTGGATGCATAATCCAGTAGTGTTCATCATCATGCCCATCCTTCTTGCAGTGACTGCATGAATGTTTGGTCTTTTGTACAGCATTTGCCTTCCTCTCTTTCCATTTATGCTTTCTCTTTTCCTTATTCTTGCTTGCAGTGGGTTTTGATGATCCCCCAACTTCTAGGTTCACATTCTTGCCTCTAGCCTCTAGATGTGTAGCCTGAACAGATACCTCATCTATGCTAGTGGGATTAAACATGAGAATGGTATGCTTTAAATAGTTGTGTAGACCACCTATATACTTCAGCAAAGTTTCAGGTGAGTCTAAAGAAATTCCTAGAATCAAAGCTCTTTTCCTAAATTCTTGGGTGTAACTTTGTACACTTTGCCCTTTCAATTGTCGAAGAGTTTGCCAACTCATCATGGCTTGCTACATATAAGCTAGTGGATAGAATTATTTTTTAATTGCAGAAACAAATTCACTCCAGACAGAAAGAATTTTACCATGCTTCTTCATGTTAGCTTGTGTCCTGCCTTCCCACCATACCAAGGCAGTGCCTCCAAGGCATAGGCTGGCCAGCTGAATCTTACTACTGTCTGAATCAATGCTCTACACCCTACAATACACATCAATCTGTCTAATCCAATTATCCAGCTTCTCTGCATTCAACTCTCCATCATATATTGGTAAATCAAATTTAACATCTAATTTAATCAAAGATGTCTTCTTTTTATTTTTGAGGCTATCAAGAGGTGTGGGAAGCTTTTATTCTTTCCCTTTGCCTTTAGAATGGTCATGGAGGAGAGGTTCTTCTGCTCCTTTATCTCGTTTGGAGTTTTATGAATCTTCCTCTTTACCTTCCTTAAATTCTCTATACATTTCCTCTACCATGGCTCTCATGGTCATGAAACTATCCATGAACTAAGGGTCTGATTCCAAGGGACTTTCTTCGGCCATTTTCTTCTTAGGATAGACTCTTCCAATTTCTAGGTTAGTTTCAACCAACTCTCCTTCTCCTAATTTAAGCTTTGATCTGGTTAGCATTCAACAAAAAATCCAGCACAAGCTTGTCTAACCTTAGCAACCTAAAGCTCTGATACCACTTGATCTATAATTGATCTAAGACAAACAATTAAGGTATTACATACTCATGTGCATGGATGTGCCTATGTTATTTTATGCAACGCATCGATAAGATTGCGAAATACACAGGCATTGAAGCAGTTAGAGAAAACATAACAGGCAAACATGTGAACACAACAAGTTTAATAAGGAGTTCACCCAACACTTCTGGGCTACGTCTCCCGATCCAGCCTTCAGTGGTGGCCTCTCTATTATGTTTTCAAAAGCATAGTTTTTACAACAGTGAGCTCAATTTGAGTCTCACACAACAAATATGAATCAGCAAGACTGTACTTGGATCCCCCAAGTCTCTCAAATACACAGACTCTACTTACTGAAACTCGACCTCTATTGGTCACAGTAGTATGAGCCCAATCTGAGACTCATACATGACAGGCATATATAGAGGAGTTCGCTTGAACCTCTCAAGCCTTCTCTGGAGTACACAGACTCTCTAACTCTCTCTAGCTCTGTCTGGCTCGATGTTGCCTTTGCTTCTGCAAGTTAGCTTGGCTCCTTCTCTCTGCTCTTAGCTTTATGCATCTAACTTACTTATTGCCTGCTCTGTCTCTATCAATTCATGGCTTTAAAGCCATCGGCTTCCTGACTGTTCATTTCCACTTCTCGGCTTTCTGGTTTCCCTGCCTCTGTCCATCTGAATCCCTCTGTTCGGCATAATCATCATTGTATAACGCCTCACAGGGAGGTGGCCACCTATTCTGTAACGGATGAGTGTGTCAGGTTCACTGGAAATGTTTGAACGGTCGTTATTTCCGTTTGCTCCAAGATTGCTTGCGAAATACAAATCTCCGCCAACGCATCATCCATATCGGACTTCAAATCATCTACAACTCTGCCTCTTTACCCTGTTGAATCCGTTCATCCATCAGAACGCATCTCCGCCATCGATCTGGGGCCTCCAGATCCAACAGTCATCGTTCATATCGAGCGGGTAAGTAACATGACGTTTACCCGTCCGATGTGAGCGATTTTCTCTCTCTTCCGCCAGATGCCTGGCAATCGATGTGTGGCATCGGGCGGGACTCGATTGAAACTGCTTACCGCCTCGAGCCATTCCGATATCCTGCCAGTTTGTGGAATCCCACTCCGTCGGAACCAAGGCATCATTTCCCGCATTTTATAACATTTTCGGGTCCGGGCGCTCGGGGCTTATCCTTCTTTGAGGGGTTTTCCCTGCGATATGCGATTAATTGCATATCAGAAATTGACCTCGTTTTTCAAATTAGCCTCTGGTTTTTCCAATTTGCGCCAATGCGTGTTACCATGGGCACAGTCTGTGTGCTCAACAGAGGGTCCTCATTGCTCCGCACTGATCACAAATTGCCATTGTCACGAGGATATCTCTGATAAGCTTGACCTTTATAAGACTTTGAAACTTTGGCATAATTTTTAAGAATTCATGAAAACTTAGAGAGTGTTCTAGGATCCAATTCAGATCAAGTAGGCAATCTGGGAAGGCCACGACCCTCGCTTCAACCCCATGCTGGAGATTCTTGCAATTGGGTTCCTGAACTTTTATACTTGTCTCTTTCTTAACAATCTTCTCATCAACATTAGTTGTTGTTGCTAGAGTTTTTAGAGGCGCCACATATACAACCTATGCTAAAAAAATATATTAGACGCCACACTACCTTCACTGTCGACGTACACAACCACAGGATTCATAGGGAAATGGTGTTATAAGCAGAGGGACCCTCAGTCGGAGTGAGTATTTAATGTGAGCATCTCTATTTGTATGTCCAATGATGTTGACCTTTCTTGTTATGATAAATATACCAATGCGGTGGGACCAAAAATGATGAAGGTATAAGAATTTTGGCAGGGATATGTGGTCTTACAAAATATAGACAGTAGGATCCCACATTCATTACAGTGAGCATGCTAGCTAGCCTACACATAGCCATCTATCCATCAGTATCAATCGGCTTTGAATCAAAATTTTATTCAAAGAAAGCAACTTATTTGTGATCACATGGAATCAAGTGAGGCCATGATTGCCCACGTGATCTCTATTAATGGATGCAGGCCCAATGAAAATGAAAGAAACTAATAGACAGTGGAGAGTTTCTAGTTTTGTTACTGTGCTTCACTATTATAATGTAGTCAAAGCTTTTAGTGGTCACATGCATTTGTCTTTCGATGTGGGTATAATTGCAACAACTAGATTTTTGGGAAGAGTTGCAGAAGCAAATATTCAAGATGGTAGATTTGGATTTGTTGTGTTACACATACAACTCTAGCAAAGTTGTGTTTTGTTTTTTTGTGTCCTCTTGACAATTTATTGCTTCCATCTCCCTTCATATTTTGTATTTCTAGCTATAGAGGAAAGAAACATTGACCTCTTTTGTTGAATACAATTCTTTACAGCTCTTTATTGAAAATCTAGTGATGTTTGTGTTCACAATGTGAGTTTGATGGTTTTTATTCAAGCTAGTAATCCAAGGATTCAAAGCATTGATGACACTCTTCATTTGCTATGTTTGATTTGTTGAGAAAATGGCCAAACTTGATGGATAATTAGATTTATTGAACACTCTAATAGTCTCTATTGTTGACAATACAGTCAAAGTCAGCAAAGCCATTATCACTAATATTCGAACCTATTTACAAAATGCACAAGACAAGACTGAGTTCCTTCATCTCAAATCTAAGCTCCAACGAAATGAACTACAACTAAAGAGTCAATATTCTGAATTGGTTCTTGTTCAAAACAATTCTCCTTTTGAGTTTGAGAAACACTCTTACCAGCAGTGAGCACATGATTAGATCAGTGACACAATTTCAGAAGAAAATTCACATGAAGATGCAGAGGTTCTACTTGCACTTTCCAAGCCCATCATCAGACCCTGGGAAGAAGTTACCAACAACAAGCACAAAACTAGTCTAAGATATGAAAAGGATGTGACCTTTCACATTTTGGAGTACTCCAAACCAATCCAGTTTTAGAGTGTTGGATTTCTTCAGGACAACTCATAATCTATTACTCCTCTTCCACATCCACTTCAAATTCACAGATGCCAATATTGTGATCAAGTTGACCATGTGAAAGATCAGTGTTTTGATCTTCACCCTTGTGAGCATTGTGGAAAACATACTCATCATTCAGACAAATGTTCCAAACACAAGACTCCTACAAGAGCAAAAATTCACCTTGGATGGATCACTTCTTGGAAATGGTCTTCAACAACCAAGAAGATATATTAGTCATACCTCAAGATTTCATTCTCAATTATTTGGCTATCAAATTCGAAGTTATAACAAGCAAGCCTAAACCAAAGCCAACTGTCAAATTTTAGAGCCAGAGTCAAAGTTGTAGACAGAGCTAGAGTCATGTTGCATGAGCATGATTCGATTAGTGGCTAGGCTTAAACCACCACCAACAGAAGGCTTTGGCTTCCACTATCCATCTCATTAATTTATGGTCATTTTTAAACTATCATCAGGGAGCACTTCCACTTCGCAAAATACTTAGCTTCTAGCCAAATTCGAAATTGTTCTAGGAACTACTTGAAGCCAAGTTCTAGAGTTGGTGACCAACCTTAAACCACCACCAGTAGAAGACTTCGGCTTTTGCACCATTTCAAAGAGCACATCCATCCATTGGTTATTATACACTTTTATATTTCATCTCTCTTCTTGGACTCATATACATCCCCTTGGAATAAGGGGGGCGGGGGGGTGAATGTTGGAAGACAAATCCTCTTGGGTTATGTAAACTTGGCTCGTTCACTTGAATGGAAGGCGAAAAGCCTCAAGTGAAGGCCAACAGTCATAGAAGTTCAAGAGACCTCTTGGAAGTTGAAAACCAAGGGTCCGGAAGATTATGTATTAATATGTATATTTTGTGAGTAACATGGATCACATGTTTTATCTAAATTTGTCTATTATTTGTGTGTGTGTGTTCAACAATGATATCAGAGTCTGTCAACTCTTCACCTAGGCGCTCTACCATTCTAAAGTTTTGTGTTGTCTCCAACATTTTTCCTGATATCCCTTTACAATCCAAAACTCTAGCTCATGTGGCTGGTAGATGGCCTAAATAAGAGACACCACTCTCATATTTGCCACTCATAAACATTTAGAAATGCATCTACCACAACCTTTTTTTGCATTATTCTTTGTCTATCAGTGTTTCAATTTTGTGTCAGTTCCCCTAACCTCTGCCATCTCTACACTTGCAGTAACACATCTCTTTGCAGGTTTTTCAATTGTTGCCTAAGATACAGTAACGCTCCTCCTACTTTTCCAACAAGTCATCATTATCATACAAATTTGTTCCTTCTACCGCCTTTTGCATCAATTGTATATGTTCACTTTGTTTTTGACAGCGACAAAGAAATTTTCAACTCTGTTGTCTTGAAGTTGTTGACAATAGTTGCCATAGCATTGGCTTTGGCACTAGTTGTGTGCTCAGTGAGTTTCGATTTTTCTTCTACCATGCCCACCCACAACCTTCGCTTTCTTTATGGGTTTAGTGAAGAATCCATAGATCTTCAATTTCTTGTTCTACATGTAAATTCCACATCTCAGGCATATTAAATGCTCGATTTGGCAAAGTTATCTCAGGGCTTAGCTTGGATCACTTGGGCAAGAGTTTTATCAAGTTTTTTATTTTGCCTTTTTGCACCTTCATACTTGTGCTTTTAGTAGCAACATCATTCCACTTACTTCTGGTAAACCCAATTTATGCTTTCTTCAATTGTGATTTATGTGGGACACTCATGCGATAATTAAAAAAAAAGATTTAATAGCAGAGTTATGGGGACTTTGCATCGAAGCCTTGTTGGTATCAATGAAACGTGTTGTGAACATGTGAGTTAATGTGATCTCAACATAATTGATTTTAAATCATATTACATCCGGCTATGTCTTTTAATATTGGTATGATGCTTAGCGCACAATGTCCATGTTTGTTGTCTCCTCCATATTTTTGGTTTGACAAGGATGTTATAGCAGTGGATTTGTACGATGACTCCTATTTTCTTTAACATCCCATTCGCTTAAAAAAAAAGGAAATCTAGTCCAAAAAACAAAAGAGCACACAATCTCGGAAGGTCGTGACCCTCGCTTCGACCCCATGGTGGAGACTTTTGCAGTTGGGTTCTCAAACTTTTACAAACATCTCTTTCTTAAGAGTATTCTCATCAACATTAGTTGTTGTTACCAAAGGAGTCTTTTGAGGCACCGCATATACAACCTATGCTAGAAGAGTTGTATTGGACGCCACATTGCCTTCATTGCCCACGTACACTGTCGGGGCTTCATCGAGAAAAGGTGTTATAGGCAGAGGGACCCACAGTTAGAGTGAGTATTTAACATGACCATTTCTATTTGTATGTCTAGTGATGTTGATCTTTCTTGTTCTGATAAATATACTAGTGCGCTGGGACCAAAATGATGAAGGTATAAAAATTTTGGGAGGCATTTGTGGTCTTATGAAATATAGACAGTAAGATCCCACGATCATTACGACATGCAAGGAAGCTAGCCTACACGTAGCCATCTATCCATTAGCATCAATCAATTTTGAATCATAATTTTATTCAAGCAAGCCACTTATTAGTTATCACATGGAATCCAACAAGGCCATGATTTCCCACATGATCTCTACCGATGGATGTAGGCCCAATGAAAATGAAAGAAACTAATAGACATTGGAGAGCTTACTGATTTTGTTATTGTGCTTCACTATTATAAAGCAGTCAATTCTTATAGTGGTTGAATACATTTGTTATTGGTGTGGGTATAAGTGCTGCAACTGGATTTTTGGGAAGACCTGTGAAATTAAATATTCAAGTTGGTAGATTCGGATTTGTTGTGTCTTACACACACAACTCTAGCAAAGGTGCATTTTGTTTTTTTGTGACCTCTTTTGATTGAATAAAAATCTTTACAACTCTTGATTGCAAGTCCAGTGATGTTTAGGTTCACTAGGTGAGATTGGTACACTATGTGAGTTTGGTAGCTTTTTGGTTCAAGCTAGTAATCCAACAATTCAAAGCATTGATCACACACTTCATTTACTAAGTTTGAGTTGTTCAGAAAATGGCCATACTTGTTGGATCAGTAGTGTTATTGAACACTCTAATAGTCTTTTCTGTTGATGGTACAAGCAAAATCAACAAAGACACTCTCACTGATATTCGAACTTGTTTACAAAATGCACAAGACAAGATTGAGTTTCTTCATCTCGAATCTCAGCTCCAACAAGATGAACTATAACAAAAGAGTCAACATTTTGAACCGGTTCTTGTTCAAAACGATTCTATTTTTTAGTTTGAAAAAGACTCTTATGAACTGTCGGCATATGATCAGATCAGTGATACCATTTCAGGAGCATATTCCATGGAGATGCAGAGGTTCTCCTTACACTTCCCAAGCCCATCATCAGACCTTGGGAAGAAGTTATCATCAACAAGCCCATAACTAGTCTCGGATATGAAAAGGATATGACCTTTCACATTTCAGACTACTCCAAATCAATCCAGTTTCAAAGTGTTGGATTTTTTCAGGACAACTAATCTTCTCTTACTCCTCTTCCACATCCACTTCAGCTTCACATATTCCAACATTGTGATCGGTTTGGTTATGTGAAAGATCAATGATTTGATCTTCACCCTTGTGAGCATTGTGGAAAACATACTCATCATTCATACAAATGTTCCAAACACAAGACTCCTGCAAGAGAAAAGATTCACCTTGGATGGATTGCTTCTTAGCAATGGTCTTCAATAGCTAAGAAGATATATTAGTCATACCTCATAGTTCATTCTCGAGTATTGACACGTCTTGCAATGGAGATATCTTCATCTTCTCACATTGTATCTAACGGAGGGGGGTGGGACGAACTAGTATGGTCAATGACTAGATTCAAAGTCATATTAAGCGAGCTTGCGCCACAACGTAAACCAAAACCAACTGCCAGAGCCTAGAGCTAGAGCTAGCGAATTCCAGAGTCATAGTTGTAACCAAAGATAGATTCATGTTCCATGAACACAATTTGGTTGGTGGCCAACCTTAACCCACCTCTAGTAGAAGCCTTTGACTTCTTCTATCCATCTCATTAGTTTGTGGTCATCTTTAAACCATCATCGGGGAGCACTTCCACTTCGCAAAAGACTTCAACTTCTAGCCAGATTTGGAATTGTTCTAGGAACTACTTCGAGCCAAGTTCTAGAGTTGGTGGTCAGCCTTAAACCACCACCAATAGAAGACTTCAACTTCTACTACTTCATTCAATTTGTGGTCTTTCTTGAACCACCATTTCAAAGAGCACATCCAACCATTGATTGCCATACACTTTTGTATTTCAACTCTCTTCTTGGACTCATATACACCCCTTTGGATTAAGGGGGGAAATGTTGGAAACATAATCCTCTTGGGTTATGTAAACTTTTCTCATTCACTTGAATGGAAGGAAAAAATCCTCATGTGAAGGCTAGCAGACATAGAAGTCCAAGAGACCCCTTAGAAGATGAAAATCAAGGGTCAACAAAATTGTGTATTAATACGTTTATTTTGTGAGTAATACACATCACACATTTTATCTAAATTTTTATGTTATTTGTGTGTGTGTGTGTATTCAACAAAGGTATTAGGAACATAATGGGGTCCATGTTATTCATATGTAGAACCTCTAATTATAATGATACAACCTTGGCTAACAATACTCCATTATGATCAAGCTAGTTAAATAATTTTAAGTTAGGGCTTAAAGTTGTAGTGTGTTGGAGAGAACACTAGTTACTTGCCACAATCGAGGTTTTAAATTGAATCTGACAAGTCACAATCTGATGGAAACATCATTTCTCTCTTTTGGATTTAAGTATGACAACTCCAAGGCAGTAAAGATAGGTATCATGTACCCATTGTTTTAAGCACGGGGGCTTCACTCAATGAACCTCTGACATATCACGTGCATTCATATCATATTAAATAATACCTTTAATTTGACTACATATTAGAAAATGCCTCTAAAAATCACATAATTTCCTCCCAATATGTAACCAATACACCTTCCTAATTAAGAAAAACCCTATTTTCACAAAATATTGTAGGTATCCATTTTTTTATTAATATTTTTTATACCACTTTATTTTTTTTCCATTAACTTTGAGCTCCATTTTTTATACTTGCCAATATAAAAAGCCTTTACCCCCTATATATCCCCTAATATAATATGTCATTTTTACCTCATAGTATATCCCCCAATATGAACTCACGTGCTATGATATTGCTTCTCCAGTGAAGCCCCCGTGGTTTTAAGGTTGCATGTGGAATCATATAATAGTTGTCAAGTACTAGAATAACCTATGGTAGTAGAATATTGCATAAGGCCAGGAATGAGTGGTAGTTAAATAATGTATGGTGCTAAGTTGCCAACTAGCGGCCAAAGGGTAATAATGGGAAGGTTTGGAGATTGGCCATATGACTTTCCCTATCAATATTGAACTATCCAATATGCAAACAAGGCATTCACTTGAAAACCATACTTTGCTTAGTCCATTGATAATGAATGCATTGTATATTAGTATATCTCTAATACTAGTTGACCATGTCCTATTAATGATAGAGACTTCATTCAACTATTTGTTTAAGTGTATTGTAATGCCTATGTGAAGAGATGCAACCTACACAACCTAAATCATACTACATTAAATATGGTTACATGGAATATTATAGATTGCACCAGATAAAAATAGATAAATAAAGGAAAGAATGTTGAATTTTGGAAGGGTAAATCAAGAAAAATGTTACTAGCAAAGCATCATAATTATAGCCAGTATAGTCCTACATAGGTGTATACTTATGTATATGAAAAACACATACATATTGATATTTGTTTTGGATAACTTACAAGTAATTGCAATGGTTTTATATCAAATTATCCTGAGAGAATCAATGATCATAACTCTCAAAGTCGTGGTATATAATACAATTATAATTATCAGCTTACATAAAAATAAGAATAACTAAGTTAGATGGGTAAACATAGAACATAATAACATCCTGACCTAGAAATTAGTAGTGCTTAAAACACATAGTTCCAGGAAAACATCTGAGTTAAGATCGCCCCTCTGCCTTGGAATATCAAGATGGATGACCATCAGCCACACTGAAAGGAAATGAGATAGCAAGACTTGAATCTCACCCAAACCATAATCGGAGACCTCATGACAAACTGCACCTTGAACCCATTCAAACTAAGATAACTCATTGGTCTATTAGTGGCATATATATATATATATATAGAAGACAGAGAGCCCAAAGGGTTAGCGCAATCAGTTCGGCATTTGGCTTGTTCCATGCCGGCAAGTTCTTAATCTAAATCCCCCTAGGTCAACGAAATAGTCTATAATAATGTGTTTACTAGGAAAGCCATCAAAAAAAGTGAGGAAGGATCCCTTGGGCTTTCCAACAAGGTTTTCTTCTATTTGTGTGTAGGTACATATGTATCATTGATAGAGAAAGAGAGAGTATACTTCGGAAGTTTGAGGGCTAAGAATTTACATACAATAATGAGACTCCTCTACTTATTAAATTTTTATGTCATGCTTCAAATTAAACCTAGAGTTTTAAAGTACTGTAAAAAAACAAAACTAGGACAATTCAAAAGAGGTCTTGGTGTAAAGGCCTACCACTACTGTGAATAGGGAAGCCAAAAAAAACTAAATAGAACTTGTCGATCACTACATGTCAACGACCCATAACAGTACACCCTCTTTTTTTGCAAAAGGAATTGCGCCTGATCGATGTGTCCATGTCGTCCAACTTTCATCATCAACCTGATTGTCATGTTATAATGTAAACACCCATTATGCATATATATGATGTAAATAATCTCAGCAAATCTGTGTCATATATGTAATTGCCTAGGTAAACCTATTTTTCTGGTGATGATCTACATTCCGAAAGGTTTTTTTTCTCACTGATCCATTCTCGAATGGTCAGCAGAGTTTTCTTTCAGCCTTACCCCAAAGGCGGAATGGATTTTGTCACTGAGATCTTAGGTGAGTCCTAGTGTTATAGATCGAGTCTATGTAAAAGTGATTTGAGAATAATCCTAACTATTTGGTTAGGTTATTTTATTACGAATTGTTTGGTCTGCTGGATTATATTTGTGCCGCAAGAATGGGTAGTCTGTGAGGGTCTATTTCATATGGGTTTTCCCCCTTGTGATGTAAAAGATATGAAAACTATGGTGTAAAATGTCTAGAGGGTTGGAAAAATAATTTATCCCCTCATAGGTTAATTAATTAAATTTTCTGACCAAAAATTAATTAAAATCCTAAGCCAAAAATTTAATTAATTCTAGGTCTTAGGTAAATTTAAATTTTCCAAAGGCAAAATTTGTGGATCCTTAAAATTCAAAGTTTAAAAGGCCCTGGGACTAAGGTCAATTAATTATTTTGCTAAATTTTAAGCCTTTAGTCCCTAGGGGTTGAGTCAAAGTCAAATTTTTTAGGAAATTAACTCAAAAATTTTATTTTTGAGTTAATTGAAGTGCTTTTAATTGAAAATTTCGAATTTCCTCAAAAGTTTAATATTTCGATGGATGAGATTAAAAGAAATTTTAATTCTCATCGACAATCGAAATTGCTTTGACAAGGATCACTCAAACTAGTCATTGGAAGATTTATCTTTAAATAGGAGGTCATTTGTCAGTTGATCCATCCGATCTTTGAGTCGTGCGCTAAGTGAAAATCTCTCTTGTAATCTTTTTATAAGCAATAAAGAGAGACTTTGGGGTTAATTTTTGTTCGTGTTACTCTTCGTGGAAATACTGTAAGATATGTCATTTTCATGCATAGATTTCTTTTAGCCATTGATGATAGCTTTCTAAAATGTGATTTGAGTACAGGTATCTTGCTCGGTCACTGGGGCTTAAATGATAATTTAAGTTTTGAATATAATAGCAGGTATCTCTATTTATCTGGAATTTTATTATCATTTTCTCGCTCTATTTTAATGGTTGGATTGAGTTTTGCAGGAAATTCTTGATTTTTTTAAATCATCGGGCGTTCGGGGAAGTTTTCAGTTGGACCAGCCAACTCCTGATTCGTATTTTCTGAAGAGCCCAGCTTGATTTGATTCCAGACTTATCATAAGATTTTTGTTGGTGATGCATGATGGGTTTTGGGCTAAGCACCTCCTTTTAAATTTAAAATTTTAATCAGATCTGGGAGCAGAGTTGGACTCACTCTCGCCAGATCTGGTAGATCTACTATTCCTGTGCATAGATCTGTGATTTATTTATTTATTTTATTTATTTTTATGACTTGGGTTTCTCGGGTTTTATTTATTTTTTGGGTATTTGGGTTCTGGGTGTTTGTGTTATTAGGTACAGGTTGCAGATCTAAAAGTCAAGTTTGATTTGAAGCCAGATCTAGGCGCTAAAGAGTGAGATCTGACCTCAAAACCAGCGTTTGCAGGGACATTATTTTTGCAGTCCAAGGGTTTTAAAATATTTTAAATCTAGAAATAATCTTACGAGGATTTCATTGATAAATCTAAAGCACAAGTGTGAAATTCGTTTTTTTTGGGTTGTCTGGAGTTTGCGTTGTCTTCCTGAGGCTTTTGAAATTGTTTTGAAATCATTTTTGTTGCCTAGAGTTTTCAAAAGAAAATTTTCGGATTCGTTTTATTGCCTTGGGTTTATTTCCATCTGGTTGTGTTTTTCTTATTTTGGCAGATTTCAGATTTTTTTTTTGTTATTTTCGTTGTTGTAGCCTCCCTCAATCGTTGCTCCAACTACAAAAAACGCATCAGAAAAAGTGGTTCTTCTCTCCTCTACGTCCCATCTGCATCTTCTCATCTGCTCTTTAACCTGCAAGAAAACCTATAAACTCACCTGTTGTAACCCTCGAGCTCGTTCTCTTCTGCTCGCTGGCCTTCATTTCCATCAACCTAGGAAAAACCTCTCTCACGCATTCTCTGATCCATACGCTGCCCATCAAATCCACAGCCCTTCTTACCATGCGACCCTCTAACACCGTGGCTCCCTTCAGTTGCTCTTTCCGCGTCCTTATCATCCACGTTGCCTTTTCAATATGCACAGCAACACTCAAAACGCGTTAGCTTGCAACTCCATCTCTCATCACTGCCCCAATCCGTTGTCCATCTCTTCCGAAACCCTCCATTCAAACCCTCGCCTGTTCCTTTCCTTCCCAGTGCTGATACCTCCCGTCATTGCGGCTCCATCCCTGTCCGTGTTGAGCTCCACCTAACCATGTTGTCCGTCGAGTTTCAAACCTGCATAGCCGCTCCTTGCTTTCATCGTTAGACATGTGAACAACAAATTCGATTTCCATTCTCTCTTTTTTACTTTAGTTTGTATGTTGGTGGTTTTAGTTAGGATAGATTAGGTTTAGCGTATTTTCATTTTATGATTTCGACTTGTAAACAAACAAATAAATGTTTTGAAACTCGATTTTTCTTTTTGTGTTTATTTTTATTTTATTTTTATTTTACTTTTATTTTCATTTAAAAAATCTTAAAATTTAAAAAAATCTAAAAAAATTCAAATCTAAAAAATTCAAAAAATATGCAAAATCCTAAAAATCTAAAAACGCTAAAAAACTAAAAAAGCTAAAAGAGGCTTCACATTAATTTTATTTTATGTGACTTTGAGACATCCTAAATTTTTTAAATCAAAAGTAGATTTTTAGTGTTAAAAGATTTTAAATTTTTTATGTGGCCTCTCGCTTAAAAAATTTAAAAGTTATTAAATCTTTTGTTTTACTTTCGTCACATTTAAAAGGTCTTGATTGATCATTTACCGCATTAAGTCTAGTTTCATAAAACTTAGCACATTGAAAAAGTTTTCCTAAGGACTAATCAAATTTGTCAATTTTTAATTCCTTCTTGGTGTCTTTTTGTGCTAAGGATAAAATCTAAAAGAGAACTTTTGTGGTATCAACATTTTTATTTCTCTATAGTTAAACACGCTTAAATTTTTATATCTAAAGGTTAACTATAAGAAAGCGATAAATTTTCCTAGACTTGGGTCACTAAACATAAATTATTTTAATTCTAGGATCGAAATTGGTTAGCATTTAAATTTCATGGTTGTTTAAAGTATTTGGATCTCTAGAAATTTAATTGCTAAAACATTGTGCATCTATTGAAATTGATCGTCATTGCTTGAATTATTTAATGCTCGTTACATGTTAGACATTTTGTGAATATTTTCAAGCAATTGTTGAAGTGCTCTATTGTGGAATTATAATAGATTGCATATCTTTGTTTCCTAAGCTGAGTATTTTTGAACATCTGTTGACATTAATATTAAATTGCAAAGAGGTTTTTGTTCTCTTTGAGCTATAATTGCATCAGAAAGATTTGAAATAAGCTTGTGGTTTAATTATAACATCTTCTGGGGTTTATTTTTAAGTCTTCATCCATAAAGCGAACAGAACATTTTGGTGATTGAGAGCTTTTGCGACATAAGTGTTTTCCCATCCTCGAGTCTAACTTCATCTCATCTTCCAGTGCATTTGCATATAAGTTAACTTTGCATAGATAAAATTTACTTCCAAGCATAAGCTTGGTCGATAGAGAGATAGGTATCCATCAATCTTTGCTTGAGAAGCCTATTTTAATAGTACTTAAAACGGTGACCTTGCAGTTGTCAGAGCCACAGCTCTCTGTAGAGCCGAAGGCTCCGGTTATGTTAGAATTTCAGAAAATGTATCATTAATCACACCTTAGTGTGCTTCTCTTTATCTTCTCTCTGTCAATTACTACGAAATCAGGCTCAACACAAAAAGGATTGGAGGATTCACATTTAAATAGGCATTTAACTAAAATTAACCAAGATTCTTGCATCTTACATTAGTTTTAGAATCTGCATTTCATATAAGATAGTCATTCATCTAAAAGCAGTAGTTGCTAATCGATTACTTGGTCTTCATTTCCCTAGCAAGATCGTTGACTCCATAAGGCACTGATATCAATCGTTTAAAATCTAGTTAAATCCTAAGTCTTGCTAAATCTTAATCAAGTACTAAATCGCTTCATTGTGTCTCTCGAACTGGTTGGTTCCCAACTAGTTCTCCTTCATTCCATTTTTCCATAGGGTCTACCCCCCTTAGCTTGCTATAGGGAGACAGCTTAAACGGAGCGATTGGGGATCAGAGTGACAGCCCCCGATCTGAGTCATTATCGTGGTGCCTAGACATTATGTGCGACAACAGAACCTACTTGCTAAATTATTCTTCAGTGTCCTCAGTGTTGTTAGGCTCCTCAATTACTAGTTTGAGGTCAACTGCATCAACCTACTCTTCTTTGGCTTCTTCATTTCCCCTTCCACAAGACAAGACTTAACCTTCTTCCAAATCCTCGTGATTGTTGGAATTCCCCATCAAGCCAGTAACCATCACTGTAAGCATGATAGTCTTTCTTAATAGTTTGATTCATACTAAGTTGGGATTTTAGGCCCTAATTAAGGATGTGAAAACACACCTTTTAATGTTTCCTGCCTTACACTTTATCAAATCAACGTCACATGCAACATCATCTGGAACAAGATCTATATCATGAACATCATCATTGGGATTTGGGTTCACCCATGGGGATCATTTCCTCTTCCCCTCTTGCAAGAACTTATACAATTTCACCAATACTCTCAATTGATGGATTTTGTAGCTTGGTAGGACTTACATGTTGGCTTGGTGTCTTAGCACGTGGAAGATTGTCTCTCTGGATGATAAACTTTGTAAAGTGATTTTATAAAGTACCTTTTGTATTTAATGATTAAAAGTGACTCAAGTGATTTTATAAAGTTGGAAAGTAGTTTTTTCTAAAAGTAACTTTATAAAGTTTGAGTGACTTGTGATTTTAGAAAGTGGTTTTTTCTAAAAGTAACGTAAGTCATCTCAATAAGAGATTAAATCACAACCATTGATCTTGAAATGGCAAGATTTAAGGGTGAGGGGTTTTAGTCATTAATGAGTTTATAAAAGGAGAAGGGGGAAGTGAAGAGGCACGCACATTGATTCACCAATGAGCATTTTAATGAGGAGAGAGGGAAAAGGAGAGCTAAAGAAAATTGTGGAGAGGTTGGATGAATGGGCACAAATCCCAAGGCACCTTACCAACATTTATCACAGTAGAAAGAGGGTTCAAATTCCAAGGACTTGGAATACATTTTTAGGAGGGAGTACAATAATAAGAAGGTTGTACAGTATCGCTTTGCTGCAAGTACATACGATATTTAATCAGCACATAAATCAAGGTGTGAGGCACGGATTTCGACCTATTGGTTTTTGTTGTGTAAAGGTTGTACAATTGGTACTTATAAATCTACACAAAATTTGAGAAAAGGGGTTTCATGTGGTATAATTGTTTAGCACATTTTTTGAGGATGAAAAAGTGCACAAAGTTCCAGGCAAATTTGTGAGATAAGTACAGGGAATTTAACGCTTTAAATCTCCATCGTAAAATTCACTATAATTTTCTGTGAGTTAACCCACTGGGTTAGCTCAATTGGCAATTGCCATGTCTTCAAGTATTATGTAAACCAAGAAATCAAGGTTCAAATCCCCTATGTGTCAAACCAATAAAAAAAATATGTATCTCATTAATAAGATTTCCCTCTTGTGACTAGTCTTCCTTTCGAGGTTTTTCCAAGGGCACTACCTAAAAATATTGTGTCAAATGTGTGATTGTTTGATGTTCATTTCCACTGCAAATAATTTTCAAACTTAGTTATTTGTATTTTTGCTTATAAATAGTAGTTGAATGTGTTGGAATTTAATACATTACTGTTGAATATTTATTGGAGTCAAAAATCAATGCTTAGCTAAGTGTTTGACGAAATGCCTACAAGCGGTTATTAGCTTGTAAGTAGTTTTTCAACATGGTATTAGAGCCAAGTGTGTTGAAATATGTAATTAGGTTCGGTCCTCATAATGACATATGTAATCATGATTTTATGTATTTAATGAAAACAAAAAAAAAAATTGTTATTGTTATTCTTGAGGCATGGGTTTCATGTTCAAGGGAAATTTATTTTTAGGTAAAGCACCCATTGAGTGTTTCTAGGGCTTGTCATTAAGTCTACAAGTCAATTGAGTCATTGTCATGTATGAATGACCCTTTTGGGCATGTTACATATTGTAAAGAAAGTTTATTTGAGTCAAAAGACCCTCCAAGACCTCGTCATGGCGCAAAGATCAAGTTAGCCTACATGAAGGGACAAGTCGGCCTAAAGATAGCAATTTGTACCCCTCAAAATCCTATATATAAGAAGGAACTCGACCTCATTTGGACACACTCTCAAGCAAGTTCAATCTCCTCAAGATAGAAGCTAGAAAAGGACGAAGAAGAAGAAAAATAAGATCGAAGTTTTGGGCCTCTTTCTCTCTCTCTTTTGTTAGGGTTTCTACAGTTACTGGACAAGATGAAATTGTGAAGCTACATCAAAGTTGTGAAGTTGCATCAAAGTTGTGAAATTGCATTGAAGTTGTGAAGTTGCAGCTAGGTCGAAGCTATGAAAGGTCGAAACTGTGAATCTGTTGGAGAGGTTGAAGTTGCAGTAGAATCTGCTGGTCGAAGTTGTAGAAGAATTTATTGGGCAGAAGAATTTGTTGGAGGTCGAAATTGCAGTAGTTGCTAAGGAACTGCTAGAAGGAAAGCTCGTCAAGGGACTTGGTCTTGGAGGGTCTTGGTCAAGGGTCATAGGTCTTGGAATTCGTCAATTGAAGATTCTATAAGAAGAGAAGAATTCTTGTGGGTGTTTTGGCCCTAGCTAATCGCCTATATCTTGTGTCCTTTTGTCTCATTGTTCTTTATGCTTTGGTAGTTGTTTGATGAAAAGAACACAATAATAATTAATTTGAAAAAGAATCTAACTAAGATAAGCAAAAATACTTCACAAGCAGTGATCAAAGTAAGAGAAATCACATAATCTAGTTGCACTAGATTTCTCAACATGGTATCGGACCTAAGGTGACAAGACAAGGAAAGGCATCTTAAAGGACACTCAAAGGTCGAAGCACAAGAAGATCAATCATCAAGAAAGACCATTCATCTCACGGATCATCACATATCGAAGAAGAAGACCTCAAAACCCTAGCTCATCCGAAGAAGTGTTCTATATTTGAAGCATTCTTGAGAAGCTCATACATTCCTCAATCATCATCACAAAGAAGATCTCAAGGACTCTTTCTCATCTCAAAGAAGGACTTCACATTGGAGCATCTTGAAGCCTCTACATCAAAGAAAAGCAAGGAGAAGGCGTTGTCATCATCATCTAGAATTCAAGGTGATCTCCCTCTTTGAAGCCAAGGATCACTCTTGAAGGAAGACAACTTCATCAAAGAAGACATCTTCTATCATCAACATCATCAAGAAAGGCATCAAGTTGAAGATTTCATCATTAAGGAGTATCTTCACTTGACAAGTAAGTATCTTTATATCTATATCTGAATCTATCAAAATGACTTCATTTTTGCAAGGAAAGCAACAAATTGGTTGGGTCAACAAACTATCTTGCATGGAAGAAGAGGACAAATTTAATCCTCATAGAAAATGAAGTCATTGATCATGTTAAGGGTTTAATTGTCGAACCTCCAAAGGAAGAAGCTCAAGCTCTAACAAAATACATGAAGGAGGAAATAAGGGCTCAAAGTATCCTTATAGAATCAAGGATTCTCTCATCCCATATGTAGTGAAGTTAGAAAAGTCAAAAGACATCTATGACAAGTTGGTAGAATTATTCTCTGTAAGTACTGCAAGAGAAGTAATATCATTACGTACCAAGCTCTACAAGATGAAGATATCAAATGAAGAAGAAATAACCTCATACTTTATGAGGGTGTCAGAAATACAAGACCAACTCCAAGAGTTGGGAAATAATATTCGATAAGGAAATGACCACAGTGGTGCTTAATGCACTACCAAAGGAATGGGGTAACTTTGTATCAAGCATTTAGGAAAGAAGGAAACCTCATACTTTATGAGGGTGTTAGAAATACAAGACCAACTCCAAGAGTTGGGAAATAATATTCGATAAGGAAATGACCACAGTGGTGCTTAATGCACTACCGAAGGAATGGGGTAACTTTGTATCAAGCATTTAGGAAAGAAGGAAACCACCACATTTAGTGAACTTTGGTCATTATGTAAGACTGAAGAAACCAAGGCAAAAACTGACGTGGGATCAAATGAACAAATTCAAGCATCTGTTGCCATGGCTAAGAGAAAAATGAAAGTTTGGGAAGTTTGGTCCTCAGTAAAAGAAGAAGAATATGTCAAAGATCCAATGTTATGGTTGTCAAGAATATGGGCACTCCAAGAGAGATTGTCCAAAATTCAAGGACAACAAAAAGGAAAGAAAGAAATGAGGCTCATATCGCTGAAGAAATGGAAGAACCTGGTAAGAAGAAATCCAAAAGAATAGATCTTCACTATTAGGGTTTCTCCAATACATAGCAAGGAGAAGTGGGAGGTGGAAAGACCTTCACCATGGCAGTCAAGTTTAGAAGCAATATGGCGAGATGCATCTTAGTAGAAGATGGCATCATACTAGAAGCATATCGTTGAAGCAAGAGCTCGTGATATCATTGGAAAGGATTGAAGGAACAGTTGAATTATAAGTCTATATGGATGTGGCAGCCATCATATAAAGGAAGTAGCTCTTGGTAACCTCATTGAAAGCATGTGTAGTGCATATGGTTGAAAGAAAGTCATCTAGCATGATAGAAGGAATTCATCATACATCATCATCATGAGAAAGGAGCTTCTGTCAGATGAGGATAATTTAGATCCTTTGTTGGAATCTTCATTAGAAGGTTCACCTCTCTTGGAGGAAGCAAGTGTCTCGCTGAGAATTCCACCTTGTATGGGATTCATTATTTAGAAGGATGATGGTATG
Organism: Pinus tabuliformis; assembly: GCA_031772625.1. Classification (NCBI taxonomy): domain Eukaryota; kingdom Viridiplantae; phylum Streptophyta; class Pinopsida; order Pinales; family Pinaceae; genus Pinus; species Pinus tabuliformis. Next base: position 998,028,338 of record CM062805.1, on the reverse strand, counting down.
GTGACAAAGGAATGCAGCATGTCGAGATGGTTGAAGTACTCTCAATCAAGAAAAGGAAGTTGTTGAAGGAAGCCTAGATGACCAAAAGAAGGAAAGAGGTATGTATGCATGTATTTAATTGAGTCATGTCGTCATATGGTTGCATGGGTAAATGCTCTATCTCATGAGCATGATCAAAGAAAAGGGATCTCCTCCTTTCGAAAGATGCATGAAAGCATATTGACTAGATAAAATCAACATAATATGTTCACATATGGAATATGAGGTGGTTGACAAAGATAAAGGAACTATGGATGGAAGTTCCTAGGGAGCAATATGTGAAGAAAGAAAGAAGAGATTGTAAAAGATGCAACTATGGTCATATAGAAAAGGAAATCAACATTTGATGACTAAAAGAATTGGCCATGACATCTCCATAGAGAAGGCATGAAGACCCTGATAAGGTATGTAAAGAAAGGAAACCCTTGACATTGAAAGTCTTGGAGATGTGCTTATGAATGTGCAGGATGTTGACATTGTAAGCAAGATGTCATGATGAAAGGCAATCACAAAAGGTAACTTTGATTTGATGTTCACTTTTCATTTTTGAACGACATTTGGATGGATTGATATAGGGCTACCAAAAGAGAGTTGTAAATGACACCTACAACTAGCACTCATGTGGTTGGATGAAATATCCTAAAGGAAACATGACTTGGAAGAGGTAGTTGTATGAAGAAAAGCCAGATGTGGATTAGAAGATCACTTTCCGATAAAGAAAAAGATGACATGACTGACATGGTTCGTGAAGGAAAGTGATGGATGGTCAATGCCCTACGAAGAAGTCCCAAAAGATGAAGACTCCATAATTATAAAGATGAAAATCATGACATCGAAAAGGAGCCCCACAAGCAGTTTAGTCCCATGATCTCCACCTAGAGCAGAAAGTTGTTGGAAGAAAGTCCCTAGTTAAGAGGGAGCTTGGACAATCCCTGGATCAGAGGGAGCATGGGTACATTCATTTTATAGGAATGGGTGCATTCCTTCATAGGAATGGTTATATCCTCCCTAGTTTAGAGGGAGAGATAGACACATCATTCGTATCTTCACTTTGGAAGAAAGAATGGAAGATTGGGTAAGCATCTAGCATCTGATACTCTTTGAGGATCAAATAGGGCATCCAAGATAATAGTCGTATAGGACTGATATTCTTTGAGGACTGGGAATTCAAGCTAAGAATAGTCCTAGGAAGACATGCCCTGTGAACACTCGGCTGGGTATGTGCCTTGAGAGACAATGATGATGATATCTATAAGTCATTGGTCTTGCCAGCATTGTGCTCTGGTCTTGTAGAGAGATAGAGTTGTTAGTCAAGGCCTTGCTATGTGACAATGTTGGTTGGTATGATGTTAAACAAATGGGTTACCAATCCAACTCTTCTTATGAGAATTCTTCATATTGAGAATGTCCAAGTACCTTGTATGGATTATGAATACCTCCCTAGTTAAGAGGGAGCGTTGAAATATGTAACTAAGTTTGGTCTTCATAATGACATACGTAATCATGATTTTATGTATTTAATGAAAAGAGAAAAATAAATTTGGTATTGTTATTCTTGAGGCATGGGTTTCATGCTCGAGGGAAATTTATTTTTAGATAAAGCACCCATTGAGTGCTTCTAGGGCTTGTCATTGAGTCTACAAGTCAATTGAGTCATTGTCATGTATGAAAGACCTTTTTGGGCATGTTACATATTGTAAAGAAGATTTATTGAGTCAAAAGACCCTCCAAGACGTGATGACGCAAAGATCAAGTCGGCCTACATGAAGGAACAAATCGACCTAAAGATAGCAATCTGTACCCCTCAAAAGCCTATATATAAGAAGGAACTCGACCTCATTTGGACACACTCTCAAGCAAGTTCAATCTCCTCAAGATAGAAGCTAGAAAAAGACGAAGAAGAAGAAAAATAAGATCAAATTTTTGGGCCTCTCTCTCTCTCTCTTTTGTTAGGGTGATCCGAACTTATGCGGGAACACAACAAATATAGATATAAACATAAACACATAGATGCAGCAGAAATAAATCTTTATTTCATTAATAGCAAAGAACTGAAAAAATGCTTACATATAGAATGGAAATAAACTAGCTCGGGCGATGGTAGCTTATCTCTTAGAAGAGATGTGGCAGCTACATGCCTTTGAACTATGTTACAATGAGGCTCCAAAGCCTATTTATTATTAAGAAATAATGGAAAACCTTAAACATCCAAAAACATAACCTTAGGAGATGAAGCGCCAAAATTCTGTGGGCCTCGTTGGGTAAATTGGTACATCAACTTCTTGGGGTCGTAAATTTGGCATACGATTTCCGTTTGACGCGTACGATACCTTGTTAGAAAGATCCATCTAAGGACTACAAATTTCAACTATAAATGTTAGTCGAAGACTTACATTAGCCCATTTTCCAAATAAAATCGTTTAGGGCCTCAAAACGACTCTACAAGTTTAAGACCCGCAAAACTACCAAAAATAATAAATTGTGCTACAACTAAGGAAACTGAAAGAAACAATGTTGGGGGTCCAAGTGGAATAGGTGGGTGGCCACCAATATCCACTTGGATCAGTCCTCCCCCCTTAGGAAGCAATGGTCCCTATTGCGTTGAGTGTCTCCATGAGATGGGGAAATTTCTGCTGAATTTGGTCCCTGGTGAGCCACTTGTCTTGGTGTAGAAGTTGGCCAGCGTTGACAACCCAATACGGTTCGATCTTTTGTTGGTGAGTGTTCTTGATCTGCATGTCCATGATCCGATCATTTTTGGCTTTTTCCATGCATTCTGTGTTTAGCTCTATTGGCGTGTGTTTGTGCAGGCCGAGGAATGGTAGAATGTTAAGCTCGAAAGCATTGTCTCCTACAGCCTTAGTGATGGTGTAAGGCCCATATCTGAGCGGACAAAGCTTGCGGTGGACCCTAGCGAAGCGCTACTACAAATGTAACCAAACTTTGTTGCCCACCTGGAACTTGTGTGGCGCCCGATGTTGATCATGACGTTGTTTGTACTTAGCATTTGCTCTATCCAATATGTCATGTACCTCCTGGTGGATGTGTTAAATGCGTTCAATGAAGTTGGTAGTTTTGTCAGCGTCGAACTGGACATGAGCCAAATTTGTTTGAGTAACTGCAAGTGGTATGGCAACGTCAATCGGGCATAATAGCTGGAATCTCAACCCCACCTGAAAGGGATTGTGGCCAGTTGAGCTATGGAGAGCTTTGTTGTAGTTGTGTCGGACATAGGGGAGGCTTTCATCCCATGTGTGTGGATGCTTCGAGTTGTACATGCGCAGGATGTGCACGATCACCCGTTGATGACCTTTGTTTGGCCAATAATTTGGGGGTGGAAGGTTGTAGACTTAGTGAGCATGGTATCCAACAACAACCAAAGGCTTGACCAAAATGTACTTAGGAACCTGTTGTCACTCACTGTTATGCAGTCACCAGTTGCTTCAGAAAGTCAAATAACAGTGATGTTTGAGGCTGATTGTTGAGTCTCAGAAGCTGTCAGGGCCAAATCAAAACCCCCTCTAGTGCTTAGAGCTTAGAAAAAGCTTTTCGGTGCTATATAGAAGTCCAAAAATGGGTTCCTGGATCAAAAGTTAAGGCCTATTGAACAATCCCTTTCAAAAGCTTTGAAAATCATGAAAAATGGCTAAGTGTTAGACAAAAATCGCAATCGGCGCTTGGGACCTCATCGCATCGCAAAATATCGTGCATATCGGCCGATCGGCAGGGTCCAGGAGGCATATAATATCGGCGATCGACGAAGTTATAAGAGTTCAAAGATCACAGCGGAGGCCAATTACGATGACAGTGTTATTCCATCCGGGAGGGGCTGATTGCGATTTATAAAGGAATTGCTCCGCAAAACAATCGGTCAGGCACCTCCTTCTCTCTTCTCCACGTGTCACACTCTCAGCGACATCACAATCTCGGCCATCGACGAAACAAAGGTTTTAGTCTTAAGACTTATCTGTGGTGTCAGTGGCCGATTGCGATTTGCGATATCGCATATCGCAATCGGCGAAATCAGGAGCTCCCACTTAAAGATTATCGGTGGACTTGGGTCTTAGTGATATCGTCGATTTGTGATGCTACAAGGGAGGCTCCATATGTGATATTTATTAAACTACAAGCTATAAAGTTTCGGGTCCAAGAAATCGGCCGATAATGGATTCATTGCAATATAAGGAAAAAGGCCCCTGCGCAATTATAAAGCATTTCAGCGTTTTAAGAATGGGCCCCTGTTCCCACTTTGGTTATATGCAAAGGGGCTATATAAAGGGGGCCAAAGACTATTAAAACCCCGCTGACTCAACCCGTTTGAATGCTTTAAAGCCCGCCTGCTCGCCGATTTGCATGTTCATATAGTCCAAAGCCACACGTCTGCCTGTTTTGAATTAAAAGCCTGCGGCCAAGATAAAACACTGCACAGAGAGATTTTCACAGATCGAGGGGGTGGCAGTTGGGATTTGAAGACAGTATGGCCATGATTATATCGACTCAGCCTGCAAACACGCTGCAACACAGTCGGCACCGAAAGAATTTTAAAGGGCGAAGTGACTAAGTCGGTTGACGCGGCCATGAACCACCTTAAACCGCTGACAGAAGCTCATAACAACAAGGGCATGGCTCTAGAGAAGGCTTCCACTGCGAAAGCAGAGTGACACCTCCTCCTTTCTTTCTCAATCCTCTTCCTCTATGCATTAATGTCTGGTGTCTCTAAGGATGCGATTGGACCCTGTCTATAATCATTTCGGGCATCAAACCTTGTGACAGAGCCGCAATAGCTCGTCCTGCATGACAGCGAAGGCTCAGGCTCTAATTTTTTATGTCAAAAGTAATTAAAGTCTCCCCTCTTGTCATATAAAAGAGGGCGAGCAAGATTGTAAAAGGGGGGGAGGTTGGTCTTTTTGGGTGTTGGGAGTTCTAGTTTCAGAGATTATCATACCTGCAAGGGCTGATCTCTGTGAGTCGATTTAACTCAATCTGCTTGTAATGAGGGCTTCACTCACTTGAGGACTTAATAAAGGACTGGTTATTGGACCTTAATGCATATGGCATTTTCTTCTATTGATTCTGAACATGTGAATGTACAGTAAGTCCTCCCTTTGTGATTCCATTTCAATATGTTTCATTTCTTAAAAATATAAAGGAATTTATGTTTACTTCTGGCTCATTTGTGGATTTACCTTTGCTGTGAGATTGCCAACAGTACCTGCATAGTTACAAATTTGTTTAAGTTGCCTGCTAACAGTACAACACCTGTTTTCCAAATTTGCTTATGTTAAGTAACAATTTACAACAACTATAACTATTCAGATTTACCCTTGACTATTTAGCAGAGTCTGGTACCCATCATACACAGCTCGAATTCTTTAAAAAAATCCCTCTATAGCTCCCATTCCACCTTATTCTTCTTTTATATTTCTGCCAGAAATCAGTAACTAAAGATTCTGTTTTCATGGCCTTATCTAGCCGATTTACTCCTTCTCCTACTCTTCTCCGTCATCATTTAAAATTCAGTTTAAACAGTTCCACTTCCATGTGTAGGCCAACAGAAGAAGAAGCCATCCCTCTTTGAAGTTGTCTCATACACCCCCTGCATTTAAATCCTTAAATTAGCCTGAAATTCCCTCATTAAAGGCACATTGAACCAGAGCTAAACCCTTTGACCACCATCTCTATTTCGTGACAATTGGAGTGTTGCACACCCCTTTCAAACCATTTCACAAGCACTCCTCTACCCAAGATGTCCTAGGCACTGGTCTAAAATCAACCCGAGGCTGTCTCTAGGAGGTTAATCTTTGCCTTGTGCTGCAAGGTGCAAGATTTAGCCATAACAAAACCTATTGTCCCGATCTAAAATGATGGACTATGGGATCCCAAAGTGTACCCACACTCGTCCAAAGAAGAGTTTGGCAGTGGCTTCTGTTGTGATACTCTTCTTGCAAGCCACCAGAATGGTTGTCTTAGAGAATCTGTTGACGACCATGAAAACACAGCCGTTGCCATGCTTGGTAAAAAGAAGGCCCGACATGTAATCCATGGAGATGGATTCTCAGGGTCAGTTAGGAATAAGCAGAGGAGTATACAGGTCTTGCTTCTTGATTGTAGGTTTGGCAATGGCGCAAGCAGCGCAGGATCTGATGTACTTCCCAACATCCTCTCAAAGGTTCAGCCAATAAAAATACTTCTGCAACACTGCCATTGTTTTCTCTACTCCAAAATGTTAAGCAACCTAACTGTAGTGCATCTCCTAAATCATCTTGGCACGTTCACTTGAAGGAACACGAAGGTGTCCCAGGTGGCATAACAGTGTGCCATGGAGGTTAAAGTATAGAACTTGCTTGCCTTCCAGGAGCATCTAGTATGTGGTGTCGAATTATGGATCACTTTTGTAAAGATGTAGCCATCCTGAAGTCTCGTGTTCACAAGAGTCGAGTACAGTGGTCAACACCATAACCGGAGTTCGGCTGAGGCAATCTGCAACATTATTGGTGCTTCCCTTCTTGTACTTAATGTTCAAATGGAATTGTTGCAGACATGCGGACCATTTTTTATGGCCATCGTTCTACAACTTTCCTTGTGTATGTATGAACTGCAGGAGTCAGTGGTTTGTGTGGATGACCGTTTCCTTCCCCATAATGTAATGCTTCCATTGTCGGCAGGCCTACACAATGGAATACATCTCCTTGTCATAAGTGGTATACTTTCGGACTGTATATGAAAGTGCCTCACTGCGATATGCCACTGGATGCCCTTGTTGGGTAAGAATTGCACCAATAGCATAGTCAAACGCGTTTGTCTCAATTTCAAATGGTTGATGCAGGTCTGGTAATGTGAGCACTGATGCAAAGCAGAGGCGATGCTTCAACTCAGCGAACACCTTCTATTGGGATTCTGACCAAAAGAACTTTTCTTTCACTCCGCTCTCAGTGACTTGACTCAAAGGCCAAGTGATATGAGAGAATCCCAACACAAACCTACGATAGAAATTGGCAAGCCCCAAAAATTTGCGGAGCTCTATTAGAGTGGTTGGGGTTAGCCAATCCCGAATAACTTGTATCTTGGTTGGGTCCACATGCAAACCCCATTCATCAATAATGTACCCCAGATATTGAACCTGGGTCATATCAAAAGTGCATTTCTCCAAATTGGGACACAATTTGAGTTGTCACAAGGTTTGGAGGACCTATCGAATATGGTGTAGGTGCTCTTCCTAACTTTGGTTGAAGATCAAGATGTCGTCTAAATACACCACCACGAACAAGTTGGTGAAGGGCCACAAGATGTCGTCCATCAGCATCATGAAAGTTGTGAGGGCGTTCGTCAACCCGAAAGGCATGACCAGCCATTCAAAAAGGCCCTTTTTAGATTTGAAGGCGGTCTTCCACACATCGGAGGGTTCGATTAGTACTTGGTGATAACCAGACTTCAAGTCAATCTTGCTCAAATATTTGGCCCCCTTGAGCTAGTCTAGAAGGTCATCAATCCGTGGGCTTGGATACCTATTCCAGACATTGATCTTATTCAGAGCCTGATAATCAATACAGAGCCTCCAGGTTTCGTCATTTTGTACCAACATGATCGGGCTCCCACAGGGTGATGAACTTGGTTAGATGTGCCCTTTCTGCAACAGCTCTTGAATCTGCCTCTTGATTTCATCGTTCTCCATAACAGAGCGTTGGTAGGTTGGTGCATTAGGCAGTGGTGCGCCTGGGGTCAGATCGATGGAGTGTTTGACCTGACAGTGTAGGGGTACCCTTGTGGGTGAAGTGAAGGTGTCCCTATACTCCTCTACGACTTTGTCCATTTGTTGTTGTCATCTGAAGGAGCCCTATCTGGAGGTTGTGGATGTGGCCACAATCTTCCTCTTACTTTAAAGGTGAATCATAAGGAAGACAAATTTCCCAGTCTGGGAAATGATCTTACTACATTGTTTAGCAGAGATCAAAGAAAAGGCGGTAAGCGACGCTACCTCTGGTATCCTGTATAATTTCTGACCCAAAGTAATAATAACAAAACGAGGTTTGGATTCATATACAACATGACACTTCCATATGTATGGATGGCCTAATAAAACATCATAGACTTCCAGAGGGGAAACATCGCACAATACCTGATCTACAAAGGGCTTGCTGGTATAAGGCAGGTGAGCACTGTCAGCTGACATGGAGATCTCGCCCTTGGTGGAGCCACCTAATGGTGTACACTTGTGGTTGTGGCGTTGTTGGCAGCTTCAATCTCTTAACGACCTCAGTTGAGATCAAGTTCTTCTGGCTTCCATTATCGACAATGAACTGCACTGGAAAACCCTTTACCCACATCTGCGAGTGGAAGAGGCGCTCCCCCTCCTCTAGATCCTCAGGTTTCACCTTTTGGAGCTTGGTGGTGGCTACCATCGCAGTGGGTTCTACATCAATGATCTGCTTTCCCTTGTCGGGTTCTAGAGCAGAAACAGAGCATGCATCTGTCTTTGATTCTTTTAGCTTGGCCATTATCGTCTGCTTTGCGCGAAATTCGTTCGTGTTGTGAGTGGGAGTTTTATGGAACTCATACCACTTGTCGGTGTCCTTCGTCTTCCCGTTATTTTTGGCTTGCGACTTCGCAAGTTGTCCTGGGGGATCGCGACCTGGCTTAGCCCTTTCCTTTGTGGCTTGGGGGCACCTTTGCTCTGCTTTGGGTTCGCAAATCCAAAGTCTCGCTTCTTCTGCTTGAACTTTTACTCAATCTTGGCAGCATATCGGTATGTTGCACCAAGCGAGGAGATGTCCAGGAACTTCATTTCCTCCTGAATGTATTTGTGCAAACAATCGCGGTACTTGAGCACCAAATTTTTCTCAGAATCTTTGATACCCAACTTTGTACACAAGGTATGGAAAAGATTCGTCAACTCATGCACATTTTGATCCCTTTGTTACCATAGCATAGTCCATTGTATGTACTTGTCGTCATAGCTACCAATAGGGTAATAATGTTCCTTGATGGCATCTTGGAAAGAATTCCAAGTGGGTGCAGCTGAAAACAGTGAGGGTTCCCTCTCGTCCCTCTGCTCAGAGTATGTTTCCCACTAGTCTTTTACATGGGGGGCGGCTTTGAGGAGTGAAAAAATAATCTTCTCCTTATTGAAAAATCATGAACCAAAAAATATCCTTCCAACAGATTTAACCATCTATCTACAACATCTACATCTATCTAGCCTTCAAATATGGGAATGTCAAAGTTCACTTGTACTTTAAAGGGAGTGGCGCCTCTAAAGTGGCTATCGGATGAAGATGTGTCGCCTGTGGGCCTTCGCCGAAGGATCTTGGCAAAATTTCCCATCATCACATTCCTTTGTCGATCGAGGGCTTCTTCGAACCATATTTTGAAAGGATCTCCTGCTCTCTCGTCTTTATTTTCTTACGCCATGGGAGGTTGTTGAGGTCGGCAAGGTCGTCCTTGCAAAGTTTCAACCAATTCAAGCCCTAATTCCTTATTGGGGACATGCATATAAAGACAAAGAAAGAGCAGACCACTCTAATACCACCGATCTAGACTTATGCAAAAACACAACAAAATACAGATATAAACATAAAGACAGAGATACAGCAGAAATAAAATTTCATTTCATTAATATCAAATAACTGAAAAAATGTTTACATACATAATGGAAATAGACTAAGCTTGGGCGATGGTAGCTTATCTCTAAGAAGAGATGTGGTGGTGACATGCATTTGAACTGTGTTACAATGAGACTCCAAGGCCTATTTATTATTGAGAAACAATGGAAAACCCTAAACATCAAAAAACCTAACCCTAGGAGATGAAGCGCCAAAAAATTGTGGGTCTCGTTATGTAAATTGGTACATCAACTTCTCAGTGTCATAACTTTGGCATATGATCTTTGTTTGACGCGTATGATACCTCGTTAGAAAGATTTATCTGAGGACTACAACTTTCATCGATTGCAAACATCAATCAATAACTCACATTTGTCAGTTTTCCAAAAAAACATTGTTTAAGGCCTCAAAACGACTCTGGAAGTTCAAGACCCGAAAAACTGCCAAAAATAGTAAATTGTGCTACAATTAAGGAAACTGAAATAAACAATGGTGGGGGTCCAAGTGGAATAGGTGGGTGGCCACCAATATCCACCTGGATCATCGGGTTTCTACAGTGACTGGGCAAGACGAAATTCTGAAGCTGCATTGAATTTGTGAAGTTGCATCAAAGTTGTAAAGTTGCATTGAAGTTGTGAAGTTGCAGCTAGGTTGAAGCTATGAAAGGTTGAAACTGTGAATCTGCTAGAGAGGTCAAAGTTGCAATAGAATCTGTTGGTTGAAGTTGCAGTAGAATTTGTTGGAGGTCAAAGTTGCAGTAGTCGCTAAGGATGTACTATAACGAAAGTTCGTCAAGGGACTTGGCCTTGGAGGGTCTTGGTCAAGGGTCATAGGTCTTGGAATTCGTCAATTGAAGATTCTATAAGAGAAGAATTCTTATGGTTTTTCCACTCAAGTGGAGAGGTTTTAGCCCTGGATGATCGCCTATATCTTGTGTCCTTTTATCACACGGTTCTTCATGGTTTGGTCATTGTTTGATGAAAAAAACACTAATAATTAAGGTGAAAAAAAATCTAATTAAGATAAGAAAAAATACATCACAAGCAATTAGATTTCTCAACAATGTGGGCAGATCAACTAAGAAGAGTTGAACAGCAAGCATAACCAACCTACATACCCAGAGATTTGGTGGTTGAGGGAGTTGGTGTTTATCCTTGGGCAAATTTTGACATAGTGGTATTGCAGTGACTGCAAGGGGTTGTGTTACGAAAAAAAGAATGGCAATTGGATATGAGATTTGCATAGATGATAGCTTTGATAGGGCGATGTAGGGTGCATCAACAACGAGAAAAGCATGAGAAATTCATTCATCAAATGTGCTAGGATCTTGAGAGGAGATTAACACAAGGGAATCAGAGATTCATTGTGATCCAAGAGCGAAGGTCTTATGAAGACAGTTGAGCTTGGAGGGGTCGATTAAGGGTAAGTATTGCTCCTGTGATAGGAGAGAGGCCAAGAAGGCAAGACCGAGATGGTCAGAGGTATGAGATATCCATTGGCGATCCAAGTGAGAAACTTGGAGTGAAGATCAAGCAAAGACCTCGAGGGCCAAGAAGGCTTGTGATCTGGAGACATAGGGAGTCAAGCTTCAGAGGGAGTGAACAGGCTCAGAGTTAGTTAGCAACTCAGAGGAAGATAAGCTTCAACCTCATGGAAGTCATGGTTCGAAATAGCCATGCAAAGAAGACATGGTTGAGACAGCCATCCAAGATGCTCAGGAGCTAGACGCTTCTAGGAAAATGGTTCTCAATGTAAATTCCCTGTCAGGTAGTGAGACATGCTTTGTGTTAGAGGGAGAAACTACAGTGGATATGATGAGCTTGGAGACAGATTTGGGTTACAAAAGTACCTTCCGCGCTGAGAGGGAGTGATTTTATAAAGTATCGTTTGTATTTAATGATTAAAATTGACTTAAGTGATTTTATAAAGTTAGAAAGTCATTTTTTCTAAAAATGACTTTCTAAAGTTTGAGTGACTTAGGTGATTTTAGAAACTGGTTTTTTATAAAATTTATTTAATTCATCTCAATAAGAGATTAAGTCACAATTGTAGAAATTAATGTGTAGATTCAATACTACTCATGAAATTTGCTAAATCACAAGACTTGAAGCTACTCCACTGATAGAAACTGCTCAAAACCCCTTACTATCTATATTGCATTAATCAAAGAATATAGAAGAAATACAATGCTTGCTCGAGCTTGAGCACACCCTGCAAGTGTATAGTATATCCCCATGCCTGACTGACTAAATTTGGCCAACACTTAGCCAATTTCAAGCCTTCCCAAGCTCCTATTTCCTTGTGTCGTTCCCTTGGGAAATTGCTCCTATTTTTTTTAGGAATTTCACACTTTAGAATTGCGCAATATCCTTAGGTCTTCCTCTGACTGCATGCACCACCTATACACATTAGAATATGCTACAACTGATAGTACACTACCTTGGAATCTCCATCTCAACTGAGTAACTCAAATTCTCTGCATGCAACAATTATTTTGGGTTGATTGATCAGTTAACTGGTTGATCACTGAGTGTGGTTGAAGTTCCACTTCCACAACTTGACCTCCACTAGTTCTTTTGACAATTAAAACTAGTTAAACTGACAATAACTCAAATTAACTGAAATAGATTGCTACAAATTAGCAATCAATCATGCAAAACTGAACTCAAGCTTCCCCAACTCGAATTTACTGAGTTAACTGAGTGACAAGAGCCATGTCACCTCAATTAACTACCTCCAAGTATTTTGCTAAAATAGAAATTTGAATTTTAATCTAGTTTGACCAAGGCAAAGTCAAAACTAGATTTTCTTGTTGCATTTTCAACACTCCCTCTCAGCAAGAAAGGGATTATCAACCACCCCTATCCTGCACTTGTGGAACTCGAACTTCCCTCTTGACAAGGCCTTTGTCAAAATATCAGAGTCTTGTTCCTCTGTTGGAATGAACTGCAACAACATAATCTATCTTTGCACACAATCCCGTCGATGGTGATATCGAATATCAATATGCTTAGATCGATCATGAAAAACAGGATTCTCATAGAGTTTGATGCAACTTTGATTATCACAGTAAATCACAATAGGATCCATCATCTGACCAAACAAGCCAACAAGTATCTTTCTCATCCATATCACCTCACATGTTACTTGACTTGTAGCCATGTATTCTACTTCTGATAAGATGAGTACCAGTGATCTCTACTTCCTATTGTACCAAGAAACAGCTGCAAACACAACACTAAAAATTCACCTGATGTACTCTTCCAATCCGATGGACTTCTCGCCCAATCTACATCAGTGAAGCCACATAGCTACACTCCCTCTGTCTGTATGTACCAAAGTCCAAAATGGGTAGTGCCTCTAAGGTACCGTAGAACATGTTTAGCTGCCCTCCAAAACAGTTTGGTTGGCATAACCATAGCTTGACTAAGTTGGTTGATTTCATAACACATGTTTGGTCGTGTGTTTACAAGATACATGAGTGAACCCACCAACTGTCAGTAAACAGTCGCATCCACTTCCTCACCTGAAGTGGCATCCTCTTTCCTCCAGTTAGTCGCTAGAGGAGTCTCCATGGGTTTTCACCTGTCCATGTGGAACCTCTGAAGTATCTCGTTGGCATACTTGCCCTGAGAGACAAACAATTCCCCATCACCTTGCCATACTTCCAATCCAAGGAAGTAGTGCATGAGGCCCATGTCCTTCATCTCGAACTCTCTTGCAAGGTCCTCCTTGCAAGATTTGATCAGTTGTTCATCACTAGTAAGGATCAAATCATCAACATATAAAACAATAATCAACAATTTACCTTCTACCAAAATATGATAGAGGTTTGCATCCGCTTCACTTTTGGTGAAGCCCAAACCGGTGAGATAGCTATCGATCTTGGTGTACCAAGCATGGGGTGCTTGCTTGAGACCATACAATGCTCGCTTGAGTCTACACACATGAGACTCTTGGTCATAAGTCTTGAAGCCTTCTGGTTGCTCAATATACACCTCCTCCTCAATAACTCCATTGAGGAATGTTTTTTTCACATCCATCTGGTGGATCTTCCACCCCATCTGTGCAACCAAAGAAAGGATCAATCTGATGGATGAGTACCTTGCTACAGGAGCAAAGGTCTCCTCATAGTCAATCCCCTCCACCTGAGAGTACCCCTTGGCCACAAATTTGGCCTTGTACTTTTCTATGCTTCCGTCTGTTGCCTGCTTCACCTTGAAGATCCATCTTGAACCCACAATTGATTTGTCTGCTGGTCTTGGGACCACTTCCCAAACATTGTTCTTCACAATGGATTCGTACTCCTCCACCATTGCATCAACCCATACTAGTTGCTCTACTGCTTCCTCGAAAGAGGATGGCTCAATCTCTACTAGCTCAGTCATAAGAGCCATGTAGCTAGTGTACCGATCTGATGACCTTCTCTGCCTATGTTGATTTGAAGGAGCACCCACATTCTCCCTTGCATCCTACACAAGTCTCTCAGCTTCTTTGGTTTTCTTCCTACTTTTTCTAGATGATTTTGCTTGAGTGGATGTCTCCACTCTCTACTCCTCAACTTGTGGTTGCTCCACAACATCCTGAGGCTCCTCCTTTGGAGCTAAAAGCTCCTCCTCTGGTGGGATCTGAAGCTCCCTCTCAAGAGAGCACCGCATGGCTTTGTCTTCATCAAATTTGACATCCCGTCACACAATTGTCATTCTGAGGGATGGAAAATACACACAGTAGTTGTGGGGAGTTTTTGTGTAACCCACAAATACCCCCAACTTTGTTGTCGGCTCTAGCTTCTTCCTTGACTCTTTGGAGACATGGCAATAGACAGAGGCTCCAAAGATCCTAAAGTGCAACACATCCGACTTCCTCCTCGAGAAAGCCTCCTTTAGTGTGATCATGCCAAGAATCCAATGAGGACTCTTGTTTTCCAAATAAACCATTCTGTTGCATGCTTATGCCCACAGGAGCAGACGTAGGCTTTAATCATGCAACATCACCCGTGTTTCTCCCACAATGCTTCGGTTCTTCCTCTCAGCCACCCCATTCTACTGTGGGTTGTGGGGTGTTGTCAACTCTCATCGAATGTCTTCTTTTGCACAAAAGTTTTTGAACTCATTCAACATGAACTCGCCTCCATTATCGCTCCTGAGAGACTTCACCTTCTTGTCCGTTTTCTCCACCAGTGCCTTGAACTCTAAGAACTTGGAGAAAGTCTCATCCTTCTTCCGCATGAAAAAGATCCAGCACTTCCGCGAGTAGTCATCAACAAAGATAGCAAAATACTTGTGCCTAGCAGTGGATGTTGTCAATAAAGGTCCACAAACACCAAAGTGGATCCTTTCAAGGACTGCATGTGCTCTGTTGTCCCGATCATGGAAGGTGGCTTTTGTGTACTTCCCCAAGGTACACCCTTTGCATGTGTCTTCTTGCTCTAGTGCTCCTTTGGGGAGGTTTGTGGTAATTTGTTGCATGATCTTCAAAGTGCCATGATGCAAATGGCCAAGTATTTTATGCCAAAGTTCGTCGATATCACGGCTTTGCAACTTCTCCGCCTTTGTGCTCAATGCAGCACAATCCTCCACATCTAGTTTGTAGAGGTTCTTCACACAAACCCCGATCTGCTTCATCTGTTCCGTGTCAATGTGTCTAAGGAATGAATGCCTTTCCTTTGTTGAAGATCACATTGTAGCCACGATCTTCCAGAATTGCAACAGAGACAAGATTCTTCTTTAGACTCGGTACAAACATCACAGCCTTGACCCTGAGAGCGGAGCTCGACTCCCTTTGAAAGGGATTATACCAATCCCAGTCGTGTTGTACATTTCATCATCTCCCATCCCGATGTGCATCTGGAGATCCTTCTCCTCTAAATCACTGGAAAAAAATATCTATTCCTCATTATATGGAACGAGGCACCTCTGTCGAGATAACACACACTTCCCATCACCATGCTAGCCATACATGCAATGAGAGTAAAATCAAGCTCGAACTGTGAAGTCAAGGCTTCACCCGCTGCTCCTCCTGCGGTCTTCTTGCTTGCCTTCTTGTGTGGACACTTTGTTGCATAGTGCCTGAATTCATGACAGTGAAAGCACTTGATTTTGGACAAGTCTTTCTTCTTTCTCCCTTGACTAGATTCTGCTTTGGATTGGGATTTCTTCCCTTTCCCTTTCTTTGCCTTTCCAGCCAAGGCACAGTTCTCCTCATCCTCACCCTTGGATGAAGTCTCGTCTTTGGTATTCCGCCTTATTTCCTCTTGTACCAAATCGGACCACAAGCATTCCCAATTTGGTAGTTTCTCCCTCCCGTTCATCGAATCTTGGTAGTTGTGCTAGCTCTTGGGAAGAATTAGAAGGGCTAGGCTCACCAAATCATCCTCTGCTACAGTAACACCAACTTGACCAAGTTCATCACGACATTGTGTGAACCTGCTCAGGTACTGTGGAATGGTCTCGTTCCTCTGCATCTTGATATTTTAAAGTTTGTCCTTGAGTGTCAATTTCTTGTGGTCACTATTATTATGGAACAAATATGTCATCGCTTTCCACATTGCATATGGAGTCTCTTTCTCGTGGATATTAGAGACAATATGGTCTCGTACTCCCTCCAATATGATCCTCCTCGCCTTGGCAACACACTTCTTCCATTCTGCTAGATCCTTAGCATCAAATGTTGTTAGTTTCGGAATATCATTATCAATGAATTCCTTCAACCCATTATCCTCTAGTACTGCCTCCATGCGGTCCTTCCATGCAACATAATTCGAGCTTCCCTCAAGGGCATACTCGAGCCTTAGTCCATTGAAATCCATCTTCTCAGTCCTAAAGAAAACCTGCAACCTTGATCTGCAAATTCGAATCTCCTGCAATGACAACTTCGAAATCTTTATTCTATAGTGATTCCAGCTCCGATACCATGTAGAAATTAATGTGTAGATTCAATATTGCTCATGAAATTTGCTAAATCACAAGACTTGAAGCTACTCTATTGATCTGCGGAAGTTTATTCACCATCTAAAACAAGAATCATAGACATGCAAAAGGAAACATCACACATGCACAAAGATTTAT
The DNA here is from genome assembly GCA_031772625.1 of Pinus tabuliformis. Lineage (NCBI taxonomy): Eukaryota > Viridiplantae > Streptophyta > Pinopsida > Pinales > Pinaceae > Pinus > Pinus tabuliformis. The sequence continues at coordinate 998,011,633 of CM062805.1, read as the reverse complement.
CTAGGGGAAAGCAACTTCTCAAAACCCCTTACTATCTATATTGCATTAATCAGAGAATACAGAAGAAATGCAATGTTTTCTCAACCCTGAGCACACTCTACAAGTGTATAGTCTATCCCTTTGCCTGGCTGACTAAACCTGGCCAACACTTGGCCAATTTCAAACCTTCCCAAACTCTTATTTTCTTGTGTTGTTCCCTTGGGAAATTGCCCCTATTTTTTTAGGAATTTCAAACTCTGGAATTGCGCAATAGCCTTAGGTCTTCCTTTGACTGCATGCACCGCTTGTACACATTGGAATATGCTACAATTGATAGTACATTGCCTTCGAATCTCCATCTCAACAGGGTAACTCAAATTCTCTGCATGCAACGATTATTTTGGGTTGATTGATCAGTTCACTGGTTGATCACTGAGTGTGATTGAAGTTCTACTTCCACAACTTGACCTCCACTAGTTCTTGTGAAAGTTAGAACTAGTTAAATTGACAATAACTCAAATTAACTGAAATAATTGCTACAAATTAGCAATCAATCATATAGAATTGAACTCAAGCTTCCCCAACTCGAATTTACTGAGTTAACTGAGTGAAAAGAGTCATGTCACCTCAGTTAGCTAACTCCAAGTCTTCAGCTGAAATAGAAATTCGAATTTTAATCTAGTTTGACCAAGGCAAAGTCAAAACTAAATTTTCTTGTTGCATTTTCAACAACAACTGTTGATCTTGAGATGGCAAGAAGTTAATCTCGGCCATTGAGATCAAGGGTGAGTGGTTTTAGTCATTAATGATGTTGGACACCTAATCTATTAAGAGTTATGGTGCAGAAGGTGAATCATCAAGGGGAATCCAAGGGACCTTGGAAGATGAATCCAACGGTCACAATGTGTTTATATGTAACATCTTTGAGAATAATAAAATAATTCACATTTATCTTTTACTCTAGTTGCACATTCCAACAATGGTATGAGAACAAGTCTTACTCAAAAACCTATCAGATCTGCCTCTCTAAGTTTGTCAGATATGCCACTCTAAGTAGCCCTGTAATTCTTGACCGTTTGTCTGTGTATGCACAGTCCAATAGCTTTGGCATTTCCTCAATTCTATCAATTCTTTGCCTAAGTTCTCAGGAACGTTTCCTATTCTCTCCTCCTATGTGCAAACTAACCTAAAGTTCCATTCAACAGAATTATGTAACTGCAAACCTAACGTTCTCTTTGTAAGGAATGCTAGTGAAAGCTCTTGTGTGCTAGATAACGCTCAGTTCAATTTTCCTCTCGATCACTACATAACACATCTTCTTATATTCTCCTAGCATTGCATCATTTCAAGTTGATAATTTTCCCCATCAACATCAGCTTCATTTTTTAGCTTCACCATATCCAGCGAAGTTTCCCATTCTCGGGCTGGGGAGCAGAAGAGGCAAGCTTTAGATGTTGTAAAAATTCCGCCTTCTAAGTAAAGTCAAATTCTACTACATAGCATGGTTTTCTTTTTAAAGTTCTAGATGGTCTTATTACATCTAAAGCTTTTATGCACGTGGCAGCCTGTTGCCTTCTCTTTAATATCTTGCAAATTTAGGATTGGTTATTATATGTTTGTGAATGGCAGGACTGATATTTTTAATCCACGAAATGGTTATGTATATGTTTGTGAATATTAGGCATTCCACGACTCCCTCCTCATTAAATCTATTATATTCCACTACTTTTTGCTTTTCGTTGACATAAATGGAATTTTTGCAATGACAAACATGGCTATGCAGAGAAGACCATTCACTAATATTATTCATTGATTTGCACATATTTGGACATTGTCCTTGTAGTACTGAATGGATGATTGGTATGGCCACTAGGAGGAACCAAGACCTTTTCCAGCACAGTGGTAGAGATCGTGGTCAGTAGTTATGTGGATGAGAAAGTTTCAATGAGCAGCGATGAAGGTCATGGTTAGTTGAATAGATGATTGTCTATAGAATCCAAATCGACGCTCTAGACTTGGGATTATTGTCTTGCAAAAGGCGATGAGTTGGACTTCAAAAAGATTTGGGAGGTATTTGCATTATAAATTTTCTCTTTCTTGATTACGTTAGTTGATATTTATTGTAAGCAAGTCTATGGTTCCTCGCTTCTTTGGGAGGAATTTCGTCGCTACAATTCTAAAAAGCAAAAGGAAGAGGCCTTGAGTTTGGCTGTAAAACTTTTTTGCAAACTAGCCAAGCAACATGGGAACCCAGCCCAACTAGTTATCAAGCTAGTTGATGTTCATTTATTCTCATTTGTTAGAAAGCCTTAGTGGTTGACATAGAGAAATTGAAGAGTACAGATCCGAGGGGCTCTCATAATCAGGAAGAAGTTTTTAAGTATTTTATGTAAGTTGGAAACATTGTTGGCTCCAACTTGTTATATGCTTTGGAAAGCCTTGTCTCTCCACTTAATGTACAAAACCTTTGCTAGATTGTGGGGTATCTCGTTCACCTATTAAACATGTTGCTTACTCCCATTGGCTCTGCATCACAAGATCTAGAATTGAAAGCAAAATCAATGAAATTGTTGGCCAATTGGCTTTGGGCATTCTTCCTTCAGTTATAAAAGCACTGTACTTCTTGGGCATTCAAATTAAAAACAATAGTAACCAGCAAATGGTGTTTTTTTTGTAAGTTTTCCGGTGAAATTGCATTGTAAATGGATGCAATTTCGGTAGAAATCGACACCCTTCTTGAATTTTCCACATGGAGGATCCTAGGTTTTTATCTTCATCCATGTGAACACTTTAGAAACATATTCATCCTCTCATTTTTGTATGGCATAAGAGGGGATTGACAGTGAGGCTTCTAGCTTTCAAGCTCTATCAATCAATCATGTACAAGTGACCCTAAGTAACAATGATATCATCTTCTCACCTTATATCTGATATGGGGGAATTGATGATCAACTACCAATTTCAAAGAACCTAAGCCACAGCCTAAGCAACAGTGAAAATAAGAGCCTCAAGCCTGAACCAAAAGCAAATTTGCAGTTACGGTCAAAATTATGAGCGTGATTCAACTTGCAATCATCTTCAAACTGATATTAGGAAACAGGTTCCTCTAGTAGAAAGACTTGCTTCTTGCTACATTTGGAATTATTCCAGGAATTGCACCAAGCGTTCCAGAGTTGGTGGCCATCCTTAAACCACCACTAGTTGAGACCTCAATGGTCTTCCTTTCCCAAGAAGTAGGGAGTACTTCCTCTAGCATAAGACTTCAGCTTCTAGCCAGATTTGGAATTCTTCCAAGAACAGCGTCAAGCCTTCTAGGTTGACACCTCAATGATCTCCGTTTTCAAAGCATTAGGTAGCACTTCCTCTAGCAGAAGACTTCAGTTTCTAGCCAAATTTAGAACTATTCCAAGAACTGCACTAAGCATTTCACTGTTGGTGGTCAGCCTTAAACCACCACTAGTTGAGACCTTGAATTCTTCCACCTTTTGGGTTTGTGGTCCTCCTTAGAAACCACCATTTCAGAGAGCACATTTAGCGAATTGTCACCATGCATTTTTTGTATTATAACTCTCTTCTTAGACTCATATACACCCTTTCGGATTAAGGGGGGGATGTTGGACACCTAATCCGTTAAGGGTTATGGTGTGGAAGGTGAATCATCAAGGGGAGTCCAAGGGACCTTGGAAGATGAATCCAACGGTCACACAATGTATTTATATGTAACATCTTTGAGAATAATAAAGTAATTCACACTTATCTTTTACTCTGGTTGCACATTCCAACAAATAAATTTATAAAAGTAGATGGGGGAAGTGAAGAGGCACACACATTGACTCATTAATGAGCATTTTAATGAGGAGCAAGGGAAAAGGAGAGCTAAAGAAAATTGCGAAGGAGACACTGGGTGAAAGGGTGCAAATCCCAAGGCACCTTACCAACATTTATTGCAATAGAAAGAGGGCTTGAATTCTAGGGGCTTCGCACGCATTTTAAGTAGGAAGTACAACAATAAAGGATGTTATACAATATTGATTTGTTGCAAGTACATGCAATGTTTAATGGGCACAAAAATCGAGGCAAGAGGCACAAATTTCAAGGTGTTGGATTTTGTTGTGTAACGGCTATACTGTATTGTACAACTAGTACTTTTAAATCTACAAAATTCAGGAAAAGGATTTGCATGCAATACAGTTGTATGGCACATTTTTCGAGAATGAAAAAGTGCACGAAGATTGAAGCAGATTTGTGAGATAAGTACAGGGAATTTATTCCTGTAAAGTTCTACTGTAAAATTCACTGTAATTTTTTGTGAGCTCATTAATAAGATTTCCCTCTCGTGACTGGTTTTCCCTTCAGGGTTTTTCCAGGTACATTGCCCAAAAATATTGTCAAATGTTGTTTGTTGTTCATTTCCGCTACAAATAATTTTCAGACTTAGCTATTTGTATTTCTGTTTATAAATAGTTGTTAAATGTGTTGGAATTAATACATTACTGCTGAATATTTGTTGGAGTCAAAAACCAATGTGTAGCTAAGTGTTTGATGAAATGCCTGCAAGGGGTTATTAGCTTGTAGGTGGCTTTTCAACATCATTGTCATTACTTTTCATTAGATAGGGATATTAAGCTAGCAAAAGGCAAATGGATGCTAAAAAACAATCTCTCTAAGTGTCAATACCTCAATAATCCATCATAGATAAGCAAAACTTGATATGAAATATTTATAGCACAAGTAATGCTTTGAGAAGCACCTCAACAAGTTTTGAGAATTCATCGCTTAGATGCTCATTGTGAATGACATCTAGTAATTGCACCTTATATTATCCTAATGATCATTTGATCCTTGAGAAAAAGCATTCTTATATTTATCATTTTAAGGCCAATTGACCTACCTGTTGAGTTATTACATATAGATGGATCTAGGGCAAGAACAAATCGTTTCCAACATTCTCTTCCCATTTAACGGGTGATCTTGTATGATTTTACCTTGGCATCCCTCAAATCTTTCCATATGATAACTGTGATTTTGATAATGGTGATGTTATCAATAGTGATCATAAAGTTCAAGTTATATATCATAGGTTCATAGTTTCTAGAATAAAATATTATTCGTAAATGGAAATCAATCACACTCACATGATTATATGTTTAGTTGTCCATAATAATTTTTAAAAACTATTTTTTCACTTAAATCAAGTTATTTAAACTCACTTCCATTCAATTTAAGATTGATTTTGGCCCTTAGCCCTCACATATGCTTTGATGTATTACTAAAATTTGTGTGTCAGGGGGCACTTTGTCAAAGCGGTCTTAGAGCTAGCCATTGTTGGAAGGTATTGAAGAATTTCACTCAGCATCTACGATTGGAAGAGAGAGTGTAATGGAAGGATATTGGGTTTGGAATAGTGAAATTTAACGGTGAGTTATTATTTCATATTTTCGTTTTTGTTTGGGACAAAATCATTAAGTGTGTGACAAGAAATTAATTTTGTTGCTGCAAGTTTATGAAAGTTCCTAGACTGCATTTAGAGTAGATGAAATCTGGTTTTGGTTGAAATAAACCTTTGAAGAATTTTTAATTGGATCATTGAGGAGTTTTGTTTTCACCAATTCACGTTTTTTTGCTGCTGTGAGAAGAAAGCCTTGAAGGAATTTTTTATAATGTTGTCTACCAAGGCCAAAACTTTGCCCGGACAAGTAGTATTTTGCCGGAATCTGGTGATTTTTTTTTCAAAGATCTGACTGAGAGTGTTTAAATAATTTTTTTCATAGCAGAAATGAATTCAGCACCATCAAGAACCCCAGGGGCACCCAAAATCCTGAAACTTGACAGCTGTAACCCAGATTTTCAAAAATTCCTGCCAGATTTTCTCAAAATATTGCCAGAGCGATTCTTATTGTTTTCCGGGCAAAATTGTGGCCTCTTTAGATTACATGATTTTTATGGGTGCCAAAAAATTGTGTATTTACTTGGAGAATCAAGAATTATGTAATCTGAAATTTCTTGTTGGGTTTGAGAATTCCAATCTGCTATTTGATGCATTGTTTGGCATTTTATGAAAGTTGGATTCACAATTGGCCAACGATTTTGTTCATCCTATAGATATGGTCGGTGCACTTGTTGATTTTGTTGATAAATAAAACAGGAAACCCTTGTGAAAAAGGCTGCATATAATTACTAATTTCACCTAGCAACGAGAACTTTGACTCATGAAATGAAGGAACAATATTTTGGGAAGCTCTCTGGTCATTGACCCATGCCAAAACAGACAGAAATGATGCCTGGCCAATGCCAGAATGGATGATCGCCCTTGCCAAGAATTCCTCCATGGTTGACACCATCACCCACAGCAATACTCACACCCTAATGCTGTCATCATGTCCCCCAAGTTGACTAAAAATCGTCTTGGCAAATAACATAAATAACAAACCATCAAATTCAATTAATTGGGGCTCCCCCTCCTTGGCAAATCCAAAACAGAGCAACAGCCAGAAGGAAATCTGATCCAAAACTATGTTGGTGCCCAATTCAGAGAAAGCCAGTTGGTTGCTTTGAACAGGTGAATTGGACAGCCAAAGAACTACCTATTGCAACCAGTGTACAGATATTTCAACAGTGCAATGGTTCATTCCACATGGTTGTTGTCGTTGGATACTTTGAGAATACAATTTTTTTAAAGATCTACCTATTGAGGTTTTGGTGTCGATTCTTGGAGCTCTTTCTCTTGGTTTATTTTTGGTATACTAAATATTGTTTTGATAGCTCAAGACTTCTACAAGCTTTTAAAAATCAAGATCAATCTGTTTGAGGGGTAAGTCTACCATTTGTTGAGAATTATAGCTTGAACAAAAACTTCTGCACAGATTCAATCTAAATGTGCAAGGAGTTCAAGATATTTCAAAAAGCAATTTTCGAAAAATAATTCTATTTTGTAATTCACTTTAGTTAAAAACGTGAAAGTCTTATATTTAGCAGTTGAGTGTAAAATGTGTATCTCGTGCATGACATAGACTAGGAGAAATCTCAAAAATAGATTCTCCACTAAAAGTATAAAGACTAGTCAAGGTAGAGGTCTTTATCACAGTTAAAACACATTAGCAATCGAGCAGTTTGATCAACTGAGAAAGAAGAAGAGCGCAGGGAGCCAACAAAGAGGCACTTCCGAAAAGCACACAGCTCCCTACAGTTATACAAAATACCACTGTACAGCCATATATGCAGTATCGTATTGATATGTATAGCCATACGGAATCTGTACAACAGGGTCGCACAGCTGCCAAACAGCAAACAACAGCTACTTCTGTTTTTTTCAGCAGGTGTACTTCTCAAGCAGCCTGTAGAAGCTGAAGTTCAAAGTGATTTTAGTAACTGAACAGTACTGTTTTTTGGGTAGCAAGTGGAGGTGTCCTTGTAAGTTTTCAAAGAAATGGAATGCTAATTTGAAGGATTAATTACTTGTGTATGTGTGGAATTAATTTTTATGCTTCTGCTATTTAATTTCTAGCTATTGTGTGATTGATGCTATGGTCTGAAATTTAATTTCAATATTAATTAAATTCACCAATCTATTTGTTTGATCAAGATCATAAGGAAATTGATCAACCAGGGCTTGAAATTTCTACATGGTATCAGAGCTAACTCACCTGATTGAGATTCTCAAGGATTTGTAGTTGTAAATCAACTCCTGGAAACTCCTGGAAAGAAGCATTAACAGTTACAAGATTTCAAACTAATTTTCACATTTGCGAGTTCGTGCTATAGATCTCAAAAAAAGCAACAATGTGCCTTGGGTTCAAGGACAGATTGGATTGTGCCTCAAATCTCTTAGAATGAAAGAAGAGGGTTACGCTCTAGAAGGATCTCTAGGATATCATCAGTGATGTTGTGACTCCACCTATAGATCTACAGCAGTTGGCAGCTCACAACAAGAAGGAAGTGAAGGCCAAGCAAATGATCATGGATGCCATAAAGGATCATTTAATCCGTCATGAATCTGAGAAGAAGACAGCAAAAAAGATGTCCAATGCCCTAGTTAGTCTTTATCACAGTCAAAACATAAAGACAAATATGATATTGCAGAATAATCTCAAATGCACAGTGATGACCAAATCGAACATAGTCACCACTAACCAGTTACCTTATGAAGGTCACACGAATTCCCGATCAGCTTGCAACAGTTGGGGAGGAAGTTGAAGATATAAGCTAGTGACCATGCGCCATGAGAACCATTTGTCAAATGTATTTGCACACGAGAAAACTTTCCTGACTTTGAGAGGCTTTGGTATGAATGTATCCAAAAGGAGACTCGGAATGAGTCAAAGACCAGCAAGAAAGATGGTGAAGAGAACCTAGCTCTATTGTATCACTCAAATCGGAGCAAAGGTAAAGGACCTAGCAAAGGTAATGAAAAGAGTGAGCACTAGCAGTCAACCTCACATCCAGGAAAGGAGGACTTAAGTAAAATCAAGTCCTTCATTTGTTATAAGCACAGTCATTATGCATCATAGTCTCCAAAGAAAGAAGGGTAAAAGGGAGCAACAACAGAAGCAAGTAGCAACCATTGCAAAAACTCAGATGAACAACTTTATCGATAAGTTTGAAAAGAATTTCTCGATGGTATCTTGCCTTTCTACTAGTGAGGTTTTGAGGGATGCACAGTATGTTGAGAATCGAGCATCTTGACATATGACATCAGCCCGATAGTTGTTTTTTAGCATGAAGAAGTAGGATTTAGGAGCAAGGTTACTTGAGAGTGGGAGCAGAAGCGGGAGCGGGGAGCGACATTTTCAAAAGCTCCCGATTTGGGAGCGAATCCAAAGCGAACTTTTATATAATATATATTTTGATGCATATATACAACAAAAGTCTGTAGAATGATGACTTAGATATCGAAAGCATAAAAACATGGATTAAATTTTTAAACCATATAACATCAATCATCTAGAAGTTATAATCTTCATCAACCACGTCCACAAGTTACAAGTTCTCATTTATATAACATGTAAGGGTTCATATAACCAAAATAGCATCAAGTGCAATCCATCTCTGAATCGAAAATACATCAACAAATAGGCTCTAGGTGGCCTCTAGCATCCAAAAATATCATGCTACAATAGATAGCTACATATCATCAAAATCATTGCCTATATTGGGATCTCTGTCATTAATATCACCCTCTAACCAATTAACATAAGATAGAAAAAACGTAGCATGTCAAGTCAAGATTTTGTTTGAGTGATGGGTACATTTTTAGTAGGGTCATGATAGAGGAGTTCGACAACCAATGTCACTAACATCAAGGTACATAGAGGGCTTGGTGCTCTTGATTAAATACGAGTTCCATACTCTAGTACATGACAAAATCCAATGGAAACATTCCAATCCCCCCAATCACAAAATCCTAAAAAACTGATAAGTTTGTTAGAGTTTGAGTGAGATCTAAACTTCTACTTTCTCCATATGAAATCCAATGAGGTCAGAACCACTCTCAAACATCCTGAGTCATTTCATGGTAATGCTAAAAATTTAAGTAAAAGGATGAAAATGAAAGATAAAGGAGAATGTCACTATGTCACTTTTGTCACTTTTACTTTAAGAATTTAACATTACCATGAAATGCATATCAATACTAGGGCCATAGGCTGCCCTACTTAAAAACCTTGTTTCTTTGAAAAACATTAGTGTGTGGAACATCTTTGAGGCAAAAAATTTGCAAATAAACCAAGGAGTGATTTTTTTTGTGGGAGCATGCCCCCGAGGTCACTCTCGATCCGCTCCCAAGCAGAGCGCGCTCCAGGGGTGAGTTCGAGGGGGGGGGCGCTCCCCGTAACCCTGTTTAGGAGTACAAGTTGAACTTGGTGATGACGCCAAGTACCCAAAAGCAAGAGTTGGTACTATTCCCTTCCAGCTCGAGTCAGGTAATTCTTTAGATTTTGATGATGTCTTGTTTGTTTTAGGTCTCACGAAAAATTTGGTTTTAGTTTGGGTTGTGAAAGATAAGTGCTTTACAATGGAGTTCAAGAATTAGCGGGTGATTATCAAACCGAAGGAATCGATTCTAGCCTAGATAGCTCAGGTAATAAGGGTTAGAGAAGGTAATTTGTACAAGTTTCATGGTGAACCTCTTCGAGCCGTGGTTCGTAACAGTGATAGCTTGTGCAAGTTGTGGCACAAGAGGATGGGGTACTTACGTCATAGGGAATTGCCTATTCTAAAGGAGATAGTCACAGGTCTTCCAAAGTTTAGTATTGAGCAACATGGTCTATGCAGAGGGTGCATGCATTGCAAGCATGCCATGGTTATTTTCCCAAGCAACAAGCATAGGTCTAAGGAAATTTTAGACATAGATAGACCTAGTGACAGAGGTGTAACACCCCCATTTTGACCCCCTACTTAAATTGTAATTAAGAATGTAAATGATGCCTATAATCAACACGTATAAGCGAAACTGGTTAAACCTAAGGACAATATGTAGTGTATTTTACTTTTAATAAAAATGTCGAACAACGGATGAATGGGATGAGCACTAACGTAGACCATGAGCCATGAGAGGGAACTGGCAAGGGGGAATGGTAGCAAACCTTTGCCTGCTAAAATAATCCCTGCCATAATTCTTTTGGACAACTAAAAAACTAAAACCCTGTAAATTTTTTAGATTGTTCTATGTTGTATCAATTACTTTAGCCCAATTCAATACTTCAATTAGCAACCTTTCCAATAACAATTAGTCTTTCCAATCATCAATAGTAATTGAAGATAAAACAATAAATGCAATGACAAAGGAGACAATCAACACATCAGCAAGAGACACCAGGTTTGGTCAAAGACCAGGGAAAAACCCCACGAGGGGGAAACCCTTTGAAATTCTTCTTTTATTAGATTGTCATAAAATGTTCAGCAAAGAGTACAATGAGCCTAATACAATATCATCAGTAAAACAACCCAATAACATTCATAAATAAGTTTCTAGCATCAGAATATATCAGAAATAACTTTTCATGTTTGCAGTCAACTTCGATCAACGATTAATTTCAGTCAAACTTCCCAGTCGCATGCATGAGGAGTTGTGCGAGCGACTGGAGGCTTCCAGTCGCACCCTTGATGCCTGCAAGCCAGCAATTGTGGTCGAAATTGCCTTGTGACATGCTTGCGGCTGTAATCCAAAAACCCTAAAACAAATGTGAGCCTCGAACCTTGTAATTTCAGACTTTTGCAAACTTCTATTGTCGCCCCTGCCTCAAACCTATGCGAGCCAATCAACGAAAAATAGAATAAGAATATGTGGTGATATCCAAATGAGCTTGATGTCACTTGTATTTATAGGCTTCCATGGGTGTCCAATTTTCTTTAGGGCCGACCTGTCCAAATGCGCATATGAGCGATTTTCGTCATAAGTACACTTTCCCTTGTCCAAATTTGATGATCTTTAGGTCGTTTTTGGTACTCTCGAAAAGAGGAATTCAATGAAATCATCATCTCCATCAAATAAGTTGTCCAAAGTGGAATTTGACCCTAGTTACATAATTTAACACTCCCTCTCAACTAGGGAGAATTCCACCTATCAATATCTGACCATCAGTCACATGACATCCTGTCATCATATTATGTCCCATCTCTGCTCAACTTTGTCTGTTGAAGCATTCTCGAATCTAAAGAAGAAGAATCACTGGGGAGCTAACACTACCACCCTCTACATCATCGGAGAGCATATCTCAATCCGAAACCACGTCGGGGAGTATAGCTCAACCCAGAATCTCATGGGGCAGCTAAATATCTCTGACCCCATATCGAGCAATAGGTGATATAGGGAGCACATCTCAACCCATCCTATTGCCTATCGATCTTCCCAACAATGACCCTCAAGAGTCATGTGGTAGAACATCTGCATCATAATCTGAGCTTGGGTTAGATACCCAACTTACCAAAAGGTAAGGATCACATGCCCCAAGCCTCCTCAACCCATTGGCTAGATGGGGAGGGACAATCCCAACAAGCCCGGCTTGTGGGTATGATGTCAACTAGGGTATACTCTGCAAAGACCAAGATAGGGGAGCAACATCTCCAACCCTATGGGTAACAGATAGGGGTGATACCCTATTTTCCAGAGATCCCTCAACCCCAGGAGCCCTCTATCTCAATTCCACACCCTGGGAGCTCAAACAGGGGGGAAGAGTTGGCTCAATGTCCTCGATCAACGATGCCCCTTATCAGGAGGGGTCACATCCATCAGTCCAAGCTGCTCTTTGAAGACCAAGAACTTCCCTTTCGGCAAAGCCTTGGTAAGAATATTTGTCGATATGTGATGGAGTCTAACGGCTCCTCTCTGCACCATGTCTCGAATGAAGTGATATCGAATCTCTATGTGCTTGGACTTGTCATGAAATATAGGATTCTCTACCAGACGGATCCCACTCTTGTTGTTGCAATATATCACTGTAGTATCTAGGACCTACTCAAATAGCTCTCCAAAGATCTTCCTCAACCAAACTGCTTCGCAGCTAGCCATGCTAACGGAAATATACTCTGCTTTGGTGGTACTCAATGCTACGGACTTCTGCTTCCTGCTCATCCAAGATATCACGGCAAATCCAAAGCTAAAACAACATCTAAACATACTCTTCATGTCAACAATGTTTCCTGCCCAGTCAACATTGGTGTATCCATGAAGTCGAACATCTCCAAGAGAATATCTCAAACCAAGTGTGATTGACCCATGCAAATATCTCAAAATGTGTTTGGCAATGATCCAATATGCATGGAGAGGCTCAGTCATGAATTTACTCAATGTATTCACTGTATAGCATATGTCTGAACTAGTGTTCACTAGGAACATCAAAGCCCCAATTAGCTGTCTATACTTGAATGGATTCGCCAAATCGGGTCCCGCAACTTCTCCACATAACTTCTTGAAGTTCATTTCCATCAGTGTGGGTAGTGACTTGCATTTTGTCATATCAAATCTTTCCAGCAACTTCACAACATAATTTTCCTTATGAAATGAAAATCTCACCGGACCTTTGCCACACCTCAAGACCTAGAAAGTACTGCATAAGTCCAAGGTCCTTCATCTCAAATTCAGAGGCTAGCTCCCTCTTACACTCGATCATCAGGGGCTCACTACCTGTCAAGAATATATCATCAACATATAAAACCAAAATCAATGGCATACCTTGGACTACCTTGAAGTAGAGGTTGGGATCGGCATTGCTTCTTATGAATCCCAACTTCATCAAGTAATTGTCTATGCGGGCATACCATGCTCTGGGGGCTTGCTTCAAACCATACAATGCCTTCTTCAACCTGCAAACATGTCTTTCGATCCTCTACTTCAAATCCCTGTGGCTGCTCAACGTACACTTCTTCTTGTAACATGCCATGGAGGAATGTAGTCTTCACGTCCATCTAATGAAGGGTCCATCCTTGACTTGCGGCAAGGGAAACTATCGAACGAATGGTTGTATATCGAGCCACAGGTGCAAATATATCATCATAATCTTCTCCCTCTTTCTGGGAGAATCCTCGAGCCATGAACCTTGCCTTGTATTTCTCAATGCTACCATCAACTCCATGCTTGATCTTGAATAACCATTTTGAAGTCACCACAGATTTCCCCTTCGGTCTCGGCACAACATCCCATACGTCATTCTTCATAATCAATTCATATTCTTCGGCCATAGCATCTTTCCAAACTTGTTCCTTTACAACTTCTTCGAATGTGGGAGGTTCGGCTTGAATCATAGTGCTCGTGGTTGCAATATATCCCTGGTACCTACATGGCTTCTTCCTTTCTCTAAATGATCTTCAAACGGGATCTTATCTCTCATCATCCTGTAAAGTATCATGAAGCCAAAGTGGCATCTTCCCGGTGGGAGGATCACATGGAGGAGAGTCTAGGGGATCCATGGGCTCCATGGGATCATCAACAATGTCTGTCTTGGATTTAGGCACAGAGGGACCATCTAAAATATCCATATCATTGTTCTTCTCAGGAGGAGGAGGAGGAAGGTCCCTTGCTTTTCCAAGGGTGACATATTCATCGAATGTAACATCCCTGCTAATTTCAACCTTCCTTTGACTAGGAATATATATTCTAAATGCCTTAGAATTTTCACAATATCCAACAAACGTACCTTTTCTTCCAGTGGCCTCCAGCTTGTTTCTTTTATCCTTTGGCATGAAAGTATATAGGGCAGCCAAAGATACAAAAATGACTAACATCGGACTTGACACCTGTGAATGCTTCTTCAGGGGTCTTGTTGTTCAATGCTTTATGAGGTACGCTATTTCGAACATACACAACGACATTTGTTGCTTCTCCCCAAAGGAACTTCGGCAACTTTTGATCATGGAGCATGGCACAGGTAGCTTCTATAATAGGCCTATTCTTTCTTTCAGCCACTCCATTTTGTTCGGGAGTATAGGGCACAATTGTTTCTTTCTTGATTCCTTCCTTCTTGCAAAAAATCAATGAACTCCTTTAATGTGTACTCTCCACCATTGTCGAACCTAAATATTTTGATTTTATTCCCTGTTTGATTGTCGATCAAATTGTTGAACTCCTTGAACATTTCAAAGGCTTCATCTTTATGCTTCAAATAATATATCCATGTCTTTCTTGAGAATTCATCAATGAAGGTGATATAGTAGAGATGGCCAAATAGAGAATGCACGGGCATCGGACCACATATATCAGAATGAATGAGATGGAGGGTGTCATTTATCTTGTTCTCGCTAGAGGGGAATGGTCCCCTTATCTTCTTTCCATTGGCTCCATCATGATGGGCTTGAACCTTGGGAATCCCTGAGACCAATTTCTCCAATTTTGGAAGAGCATCATAATGTAGATGGGCCAATCTTCGGTGCCATAGCTCGCTTAGATGATTAGTATCATGGACCAATGCTAGAAGTGGTCTTCCAGTAACCCTGTAGAGTCCTTCATATCTTGATCCCAATGTGAATGCATTTCTCATAGGTGATCCAACAGGCCAAGTAAGAACCTTTCCCTTGATGAAGGCAACCCTCATCCCTTTGTCTTCCAAAGCGGATATTGATACCAAATTCTTCTTCAACCCTGGCACATACATCACATCATGAAGCAAAATAGATTCTCCTGAATTCAAATGAAATTTGACGGACCCAAAACCTTTAACAGGATGAGTGGAGTTTTCTCCAAGAATAATTTTCAAATTTGACTCCCTCTCTACCGAATTAGAGATAACTTCCTTATAATTGGAGAAGTGATGAGTGGCTCCACAATCAACCAACCAACTATCCCCCGAATCTGGAGGAGATGAACTAGTAAGGGCAGAAATAAGAATATATTCAGATTGAATCGCTTTCATACCTGGAGAATTTTGATTTCTTTTGTGGACAACGATCTTCTTCATGATCACTTGGAGCATCTCTTCTTCTTCTTTCATCTCTTCCATTATGATCATTCCTTCAATCATCTCTCATTCTTTGATCATTGAACCGTTTGTTGCTTCTAGTATTGTAGCGTGGTCCATTGTTCTTCTCAGGGCAATCTCGAGCATAGTGGCCTTTCTTATGACAATTGTGGCATTCAATGCGCAAAAATCCCTTCCTTCTATTTGGATTTCGAGGAGGAGGCTTTCTTGAATTTGATGGACCTCCTTTCCCTTTCTTCTTCTTCTTGTCATGAGTGATGAATGCAGTGGGCTCTCCTTCTTCATGCTTTTGAATCCTTCCTCTTGATATCATCCTTGATTCTTCTTGAGTGAGCTTTCCAACAATTTCATTGAATGATGGGAGGACATTGTTGTTGCTTATAGTAGTAATAAATGTTTCCCAAATAGGACGGAGACCTCTTAGAGTCACAATTACCATTTCCCTGTCAGGCACTATCAGGCACAAATTCCCCAACTCTTTGCAATTGATCTCTAAGACAAGATATCCTCATTATGTAGGATTGCACAAACTCTCCTTTATTCATCTTTGTGTCTTTGAGTTGATCTTTCAAGGAGATGATTTCATTCAAATTGTTGACTTCATACATGCCAACTACCTTATCATACATGTCCTTAGACCTTCTCAAGTTTCCAACATATGCAAGTAAATTATCTTGTAAACCATCAGCTATTATTTGCTTTGCTTTTAACTCACCTTTCTTGTGCTTGTTCTTGACAGCAGCAGAAGCATTCTCTAGAGGCTCAGGTACTTTTCCTTGAATGTAGTCCAAAACATCATTGTTATCAGCTATGATCTCCAACCTGACTTTCCATGCAGCAAAATTGGATGAGTCACCCAACTTCTCATTTTCTTTGAAGAAGGAAGACATCTTGACTTGACTAGATTGACTCCTTCAACTTTCTCAAAGACGATTGCTTCAATGCTTGTCTCCTATTGGGCTTGTCCTTCACCTTAGCTCTGATACCATGTTAAATTTTTCATATTGTTCTATGTTGTATCAATTACTTTAAACCAATTCAATACTTCAATTAGCAATCTTTCCAATAACAATTAGTCTTTCCAATCATCAACAATAATTGAAGATAGGACAACAAATGCAATGACAAAGGAGACCATCAACACATCAACAAGAGACACCAGGTTTCGTAAAAAACTAGGGAAACACCCCACAAGGGGGGAAACCCTTTGATATTCTTCTATTAGATTGTCATAAAATGTTCAGCAGAGAGTACAATGAACCCTATACAATATCATCAGTAAAACAACCCAATAACATTCTGAAATAAGTTTCTAGCATCAGAATATATCAGAGACAACTTTTCTCATTTGCAGTCAATTGCAGTCAACTTCGATCAACCGTTAATTTCAGTGAAACTTCCCGGTCACATGCATGAGGAGTTGTACAAGCGACTGGAGGCTTCCAGTCGCACCCTTGATGGCTGCAAGCCAGCTACTATGGTCGAATTTTCCCTGTGACGTGCTTGTGACTGTAATCCAAAAACCCTAAAACAGATGCAAGCCTCGAACCCTGTAATTTCGGACGTTTGCGAACTTTTGTTGTCATCCCTACCTCAGACCTATGCAAGCCAATCAATGTAGAAGAGAAGAAGAAGATGCTTGGTGATATCCAAATGAGCTTGAGTTCACTTGTATTTATAGGCTTCCATGGGTGTCCAATTTGCTTTAAGGCCGACCTGTCCAAATGTGCATATGAGGGATTTTCTTCATAAGTACACTTTCCCTTGTACAAATTTGATGATCTTTAGGTTGATTTTGGTACTCCCAAAAAGAGGAATTCAATGCAATCATCATCTCCATCAAATAAGTTGTCCAAAGTGGAATTTGAACCTAGTTGCATAATTTAACACATAGGCCTAAGGAGATTTTAGACCTAGTGACAGAGGTGTAACACCCCCATTTTGACCCCCTACTTACATTGTAGTTAAGAATGTAAATGATACCTATAATCAACATGTATAAGCGAAACTGGTTAAACCTAAGGGCAATATGTAGTGTATTTTATTTTTAATAAAAATGCCGAACAAACACTAACGTAGACCATGAGCCGTGAGAGGGAACTGGCAAGGGGGAATGGTAGCAAACCTTTGCCTGCTAAAATAATCCTTGCCATAATTCTTTTGGACAACTAAAAAACTAAAACCCATTTAAATAATTTTCCAAGTAACAAATTGATGAGGGAATTGGTAGTTGAACTACTAACTCCCCATTATTATGGGAGGTAGTTGGGATTTGTACCCAACTGTCTCAGAGATATGGGCAGAGCTCCCATCTAGAACTTATGAATTGACCCACGAATTTGTGGATTTATTCTCATGCCAAAGAACAGAGAATAGAGACATTCATTTGTAGAGAGTGTGCGCGACACACAAATGGGTCTAGGGGCTATGTGAAACAGAGTGCCAAAAGGATATATGGATGATGGAAAAACAGTGAGAGATCATTTAATCTGTTTTCGGACTATAAAAATTGAGCATAAGGGTCCCAAACCCAAACTTCAATACAAAGCTGCAATTTTGGGTGCTTGCTGGACAAGGCATGGAGGCAATGAGAGGGGAAATCAACCAGGGACTGTTGGGCTGTGAAAGGACTCCCTCGTGCTGTGCAGGCTAACTGAGAAACCACCTATGTTTTGTAGGTTCTTGGCTCACTAGGGTTTAAAGGGAAGTCTTGCTGATTTTCTGTTAATGGATGAGAATGGCCTTCATACCTTCACTTTTTTATAAACTGGGAGAGTTCCCCTGATGGCTCCATAGCCTAGCTAGGGGCTGGCTAGCTGCAAGAAAAAATAATGCACTGTTGGGCCTATCGTTGAGTGGAGAATGGCTCACCCTTCATCAGTTGCAGGAAGCAATTTGAATTTAACAAGATAAGTACTTCTGTGGTTTGTAATTTGCAATGTAATTTTATTAAATGAAATAGAATTGATGGTCATGGTTACGTGAAATCTTTATGATTGCCTGCTGAAATTAATATAGGTTTTTATGATTCCCGATTATGGTTGTATGCCCATATTTAACGATTATCATGGTTATAACTTATAAGACTCCGAAATATTCTTAATTATTGCTATCTTTGTGTTTATAGTCATAATCAGCTTCTTGGACAGCTATGATGGCTGATTGGTAATGAAAGACTCCTAGTGGGTCTCGATCATGAAGACTGGGTTTGCACCAGCCAGGGGAAAAAAAAGAGTCCTTGATATGCTATTCTTGGACAGAGTCCATATAATTATAAATATGTTATGAGATTAGAATCCTAGTTTGATGATAAAGATTCTTTTAGAGGAATCTTCACACAATATCTGAAATAATTTATTAGAAATCTCACTTGAGAACTCTACGATTTGGAAAATCAGTTGGAGGACTTAATTGGGCTTTTCAGGACCCTAAATTAATGTTATTGTTAGCATCCCTATTGGGACATATGAATAGATTAATCAGCCGAGTTCTATCCCTTATTTGGATTAGGTCCTAGGAAGATCTGGAGGTCTTGTTTGTGTGTGTGCCCTCATGCTGGTCATGGAGATTCTCCTAGTTCTGGGGCTGCTGTGAGGCATAGCTCAAGGCCACTGGGGAGGCACAAGAGTTTCCTCAGGTTGAGACAATCTTGAGAAAAAATATGTTGTAACATTAAACCCAGCTGATAAGAAATGTTATAAGGACTTCATCCATCAGTTATTAGACCTCAGAGCTAGCTTTTCAGCTGAAATGTAATGGGCTTGAACTTTGAAGACCTATATTTAACATAATCGAGATGAGTGAAAGGCCTTGCTGAGGTTGTAACAATTCTAGGCATTCGGCCTTTTGGGCTCAATTGGAATCCCCTGATGAAGGCCAGTTATTGCTTTAATTATGCAAATATAAAATTCTGTAAATGACAGGTCTTGAATGCCCAAATAAATTCCATTGGAATTAACCTCTAGATTCTAAGAGGATAATGAAAGGGGAAATCCTGTGCAATATATTGCCCAATGACTGTTTAAATTGGCCTCTATATCCCTATGAGAATTTTTTATAATAAAAGATTGAGCTGTAATGTGAGATTAAGGCTTTCATAAGAAGGGGTAATTGAAATTCTCCTATAGAAATTACCATCTTGTTTATTGGGAATGTGATCCAGGAATCCCTAGCCTGGTATTGCCTCTGATAGCTGGAAAGGTTTTTTTTAAGTGTGTTATTTTCTTTACAATACACAACAATGGCCACAAGAATGATGGCTAGGCTATAACCTCTTCATGCCAAAAACCCATCATAGCTTTGGCTATAATAAACAACAAATGGCAGGAGTCTGGAGCAATGGAATTACTATTCCAGGCAGTTTAAGACCAGGCCCCAAAATCAAGCCCTTGAGTTAATATTGTAATGGCTTCATGAGATCGTGTGTGTGTGCTCCTCATGAAAGGGAAAATTGCAGAGTACTTACATTGTGTCTATACATATATGGGCATGATTCCAGATTGGCTAAGTCACATGACACAATGGCACGAGACACGGTGTCGGATACTAGATACAGCGACCTAGGAAACAGGACAAGGAGGACACATCACACACACACACAAATTTGCTATTTATGTTAAAAATATAAAAAAAATAGTAGTTACACATACAAAAACGAAATATAGACAAAGATTCAAGTTTTTTTAGAATTTAGAAACTAAAAATATTTATAGTTTTACATGATCATGATACAAATTCAATCATACAACTTTTGCTCTTGAGCCTGTTGTCTTGCTAAAACAATGTTTTTTTTAGCATTTGAAGCTATTGTTGCAGCCCCACTTCTAGCAGATGGAGCACTAGCAGACCCTAAAGAAAATGAAGGGGGACAACATTAGTGGGGGCATTCCTCCCTTTCCTTTAACTTTTTCCAGCTGCCCTTGATGATTGAGCCATGATTTTTGTGAAATGAGGAAGACAATGGACTGTTGTAGGAAAAAAACTTGAAGATTGGTGGACAAATCCACTTGCACAGCACTTGGAATCCCTTCTAACACTACACAATAACCTTCAGCTACACTCTAAAACATCTGACACCTCCAACCTATTGAGTGAAATGAGCTCAAATGAAAGGAAAAATGTGTTTTTATGGGCCACAGGCCTCTTTTACAAGGGACACAGTGAGGGCATGTGTCGGACACATGTTTGGCAAGTGTCTTGTGAACAAGACACGTGCCAAACATGTGTCCTCACATATTGGTGTCCAATACATAGGATACAAGACATGGGCCCTGTTTGGAGGTGTCCTGTTACTTAGCAGACTGTTAATAGAATAAAAGACAGAGGTGATTATGCCATAGAACAATGTGTACAGGCCATCACTGTCACAAGTATTTGACTGTAGGCAAGTATACCCAAATCCTCCATAGGCCATCGACTTGGTAAAATAGTGTGTGGTTTCAACCTGGTTCTCCATCCAACAACTGCATCCATAAGGGTTTGGACGTAGGGAGGAAAGGCTTTGTGGCCTCTAATATGAGACTACACTCATATCTATCTATCTATCTACACGTGTATTTGCGTGCACGCACACATGGGTGGCCAGCAATTATATCCTTGGAATGGGATTTTGTCTTGTTACTCCTCTTTCAGCAGGGGTACTCCAAAACTTTTGACCATGCCATTTGTAAGCCCAAACGTGTGCAATTTATAGCCCTGCAAGGCCATGTGGGATGAAGTGTAAAAGTGTATCTGAGATCCATGATGGTGGACGGTCTTGGCTAGTCTTCTTAGCTTCATCTCCATGGTGCCTAGTTTTATGGTTCTACTGACTACCCCTTAGTGGGCGGTAACTCCCTGCCTTGATGGGCATTCTTATTGGCATGCGAGCATCATGGAGGTGGACCTATTAACACACATGATTCAAGGGAACACTTCTTGCTTAAAACCCTATAAAGGTGATCATGCCATGTGAGAGTGAAAACACCCATATTGCCATTATCTTAGCACACCCATTTGTTCCCTGCATGGACCATCTTCTTATCTTTGCACACCTCTTTAGCCATGGCCATCATTCTTCACAGCAGTCTCACGATTCATGATGCATTTGCACTCCCTAGGGAAACACCACACATCCTCCAAGGCAGAGAGAAGGTTTGTTGCAACCTCCAAGTCAAGCTAAATAATCTCCATATCAATGCACTAGAAACGCCTTCCTAAAAGTACCTTTTCAAGCATGTGGTAATCTTCAAAAGGGGGACGAATTCACTTGGGGCAGCCGTGAGGGGTTAAAGGAGCAACATGGCACCTATTATGAGCAATCAAAGTGTTACTTCGAGTTAAGGATAATCTAATGGCCTAAGGAAAACTCATAAGTAAGCAAAATGGAGCCTTAAAACATCAATGGAAGCAAGTTATGGACCAATTCAAGGGAGTTGTCTACCATCTATTAGTCATTGGAGGCCTCCAAGGTCAAAAAAGAGGATCATTGAGCAAGTTAAGGGGGTCGTTTGGCCTCCCAAGCACTCCTAAAATTATTCCAAGCAACTTCAAGCTATTTTCTAATGGAACATTGGACTTCTTAAGGCAAACCAAGCCTCTTATAGTAGGGATGCCACCTCTAACTGATGGTTATAAGCAATGTAGCAACATTTTTTTCTATTGACTTAGTTTCCAAACATTTTGTGGATGACAAGTCATCTTCTTCAAAGGATCAAAAAGGGTAGAGATGTTGAGAGTCTCATCTATAAATAGAGAGCTCATCCTCCTGAATCATTGCGAATTGTTGAGATCATTATGCCATAATGCGAATATTTTCATGAAAAGCTTTGGTGTTGACATTGGAGTCTTTTTCTTGGTTGTTATAAATAATTTTCAAAGGAAAAATTGTAATTAATTCAAGACCACTACAAGGCTAACAAGATCAAACCATCTTAAAGGCAACTTTGTCACTTAGAGAGGGATGTCTAGGGTTTTTCTCTCACTCCTCTCTTGTTGGTGTGATGTAAGTATTAAATCTCTTTGTTGGGCTATACCTAAGGTGTTGAGAAATCTACGGCAGCTAGATTAGGGGTGATTTCTCTTAACTTGATAACTACTTGTGATTTTCTTTACTTCAATTTGTAGTATTAATAAATTAGCTTCTTCTTTTCTTGATTTATTATGGTGTTCTTATCATCAAACAGCTACCAAACATGAAGATCAATAGAACAAATGGGCACAAGGTGTAGGTTGCTAGCCATGACCAAAACCTCTCTAAAGAGGAAAACCCACAAGAACTCTTTTCTTCTTATAGAATCTTCAAATGACGAATTCCAAGACCTTTAGACCCAAGACAAAGACCCCTCCAAGACCAAGTCAGCCTCCTTTTAGATGAGCTTCCTTTTTACAAAGTCAACACTAGTCAAACAGCTTCAAACTTCAAATTTCAGCCTCTATTTAAGAATTTTGGCTTTTGTTTTAGGTCTACAACTTTTTGGCCTTCCAACAGTAGCTGCAACTTCACACATGTGGGTGGTAGAGGCTAAATTAGGCCTTCTCTCTCCTTCACTTGGCTTGATATTCTTTCCTTAGATATCTGACCTTAAGACTTGATCTCTTAGCAATAGTATTTCGACTTCTTGATGGAGAACTTCAATGTGATCTTGTGACTGCAGAAACCCTAGTTGCAACTCGCACGTCTGGGGTAATAGAGACAAAAATTTTGATTGTAGACTTTGTTCTTTCTTCTTTTAGATCCCTCCTCTTCTCTACTTAGTCTTCTTGTCCTTCTTTTAAACTTCAACGAACTTGCTTGGATGATATCTCAAATGAGGTCGAGTGTCTTCTTATATATAGGCTTCTAAGGAGGACGAATTGCCCTAACGACGTTGGGTTCATTTTATGAAGGCTGAGTTGATCTCTTGTAGGCCGACTTGGTCTTGGAGGGACTTTTGACACAATTTTGACTCAAATAATTTTTTGACACGATATAAAATGCCCAATAGGGTCTATTACATACAACAATGACTCTTTTGACTCCTTAACTCTATGACAAACCCTAGAAGCACACAATGGGTGATTTTACCTAAAATAAATTGACTTGAGCATGAAACCCATGCTATAAAATAATAATAATAGATTTTTCTTTCTCTTTTACATCAAATACAAAAAATCAATAGTACATAGAATATTATGAAGACCGAACCTAGTTACAAATTTCAACATAAGGTTCTTCAACAAGGGTTTCCTTTTATTTCATGCCATAATTGATCTTATGGTTGAAGGCTTTCCCATTAAGAGGATCCCTTCTAGTAGGGCTTGGTTTCATATCTTGTCTTGATTAACAAATATGTAATTTAACTTCAAGGGTTCTACCTCTTTACCCTAATCCGCAATCGTTGAACAGCCAAGAGGGGCATCTATCTTGACCCCAATAGCCCTAGTGGAGATAAGGCACCTAAAGCCCTAATCCAACAACCAATCATTTTTTTCAAAAATATTGCAATTGTCTTTTTATTTACTTATATCCAAAAAGCCTTAAAACATACAAAAATCGAATAATATGAAAATTTAACCATCAAAATAAAAACTAATCCATTGAATATCTTTTATTTCTTGTCTAGAAAAAAGTTAATAGATTACATTTTTTGTTTAGACCTTTTTCTTGAAAATCACGCCATATTGACGATATAGAGGGCTAAGTAAAATGGCCCTCTTATTTTGAGCAATTAAAGGTCATCTAACATCAATTTGAGAGTTTTGAAGGTGTTTTCTTTATTCTAATTATTATCTTCAATAATATCTTCAACAAAATTGGTGACGTTCCTTGCCTAGATTTTCATGAAAGGCCATATCTAACCTCTTAAAAGCCCTAGTTACATTTTTGAAGTGATTAAATTGAATTGCATATTTAGAAGTGTTTAAAGTTATACTAAAGTGTCACAATAATTTCTACCTTGACTAGGATATCTTTTATTTTTTACCCAAGGGTATTGGACCCCTTTTTCATGCAAGTTTTGACAAATTGTTGTGACTTACCTTTTACTTGCCTTTCCTTCATAGCTGAGCTGTATTCCCACTCTTATTTCAGTCCCCTAGCTCAAGCACCCAAGGATCTATCATCCTAGTGTGTTTTCCACACTTTCGGGTTGCTTCAAGGACACTCCAAATCTGGTTTTCTATATTTTCTGCATTATTTTGTAGCTTTGGAAGTGTAAGACAGCAGCAAGCTTGTCCCAATCAGGTTACAAATCAAGTGGTAATCAAGGGTAAATCATCTCACTTGAATTTTGTACCTTTCTCTCACTCTCAAGCCTCCAAGGTAACCTTTATTGAGTATTTTGAGTGATTTTTGCTAGCTAGTTTGTATTTTATGCAATAGAATATTATATATCGACCTAGCATGTATTCTATTTTAACTTCTAACCTTCATCATATTGAGTGTTTATAGGCACCAGTCTTTTAAGGTCACCGGTGAAGTGTGTGTAGATTGGAATGCCCCCCGTGGCATTCTAGGAGTTGACCAAAGTGAGAGTGCGTTGAGGTGACAATGGGTGCCTCTATTGTGTGCTTCCAATTTAGCACCTTGATCGGACCTTGCCAAGGCTGCCAATTTAGGGAGTTATAGATCTCAATGAGGAAAAGGCCTAGTAATCTCATAAACAAGTTTAACCTTTACATTGAAAATGGGAGGGCCAGCATTGCCCAAAGGTGTGTTAATATCTCTACCTTGGTATGCCAATAGAAAACATAAAGTAAACCCCCATCTACATTTGGACCATGGAAGGAATCCAATTCAGTAGTGACCCAACCATACGAGCGCCATCTAAATGCCACACCAAAGCAAATTTACATAGTGGTTCAACATGGAAAACCACAAGAGGGTTCTTGTATTGGTTGTCCAGGATTAGCGGTATTAGGCCTCAACAAAAACAGTGTTGGCCCCATGTCCAAAATGACCGAGACAAATTAGGTAACACCATGTATCACAAGAGTGGGCTATGCTTTTTAGGGCATTGGGACAAATTATCTCATGCCACTCAAAGTGATCGAAAACCCTACAATCAAACCTCAGATGCATCATGATTGGATCTCAAGCTTGATGATGTGAGTTTATGTGGGTAGATGGATCCCTAGTCACCTCATGAAGAGCATAGGCACCATATAGAGTGTGGCCTAGGAGGGGTCCCAATACAGACTTGTATATGTGTATGTGTGTGTTAATAAAGAATGTGAAATGAAAACTTGTTTCACCACTAGGTGACATGTGGACCCATGTTGACACATCATCTACCACATGCTTGTTGTACATAGAGTTGACATGGAAAAAGTGAAGAGGAACATGAAAGGGTCATATCTTTATGCCTAGAGCTCAGATTTGAATGAAGTTTATATTGTCAAAAAGCTCTTAACAAGAAAAATATGAGGGCAACCTCATAAATGGGACTTGAGGTGCATGAGAAAAGCAAAAAAAATTATGACCCCCACCTCCTTAAGGTGACCTAGGAGGTGGAATGTGTTACAGGAGGTGATGAGTAAGAAGCTCCAAAGGTTGAGACTGGATCACCAATGACTCTCAGACCAATACAACATTCATCAGGTGGAGAAGGGGAGATGATGCACCTTCCACTTCTATCAAGAGACCTTGATGGTTCACTCATACATTGGAGGATGCTCAAGAGCATGTTAAAACTCTTAGCAGCACATTCAAAGAGAGTAGACCTCCGAAGAAGTTTCCAAACTATATGGCATTGTTGATCAACATTCTAGATTTTGAGCCTTCCAATTTTCAGGAGGCTACAGATTTGTCGAGATACGATGGTGGAGGAGTACACCTCCATGATGAAGAATGATGTTCACTATTACCCATCCATATAAATGGGTAACCCTAGGAGAAAAAAAATTCTCCCATGATGCAGATTTCCAACCATTAGTTACACATATTTTTCATTTCTCCAAAACAAAGATCATTGTAGAGATGATGACCAACATTCTCTACATACATCAACCCCTCAAATGCCTCCCATTCCCATATGCTCAACTCATTCACTTGATCAACATACGCATCTGATGATGATGGTATCGTAGTTCAATACATATGAGGTACATTAGCCATTTTTTATACAAAGTGTTTAAATTTAATGTATTAGGCTTTAAGTGAAGATCATGGGTCAAATTCAAATAATGGATCATGATGCTTGGAAGTTATGCTTGTTGATATATTTCACCTTGGTGGTCATCAATTCCTTCTAGTCAATTGTAACCAACCCAAGGCTTCTCTTTCATTGTCCATGAGGGGCACAAATAAGAGGCCTAGATAGAGATAGTGTGACCATATCTTTCCATATTTATATTTTCCAATTCTCCTTTTCTTTGTTATCCCTTCTTTTGGGTTGGTTGTTGTCAATTGCTCATATTGGTTCCCAATTTGTCTCATCCTATGAGAAGAAGGGGCTTTGGAAATGCCCAGAGATTGAGGAAACTGCAATAAATAATAAAAGAGCATGTATTGAATGTTAAAACACAAAATAATGGCAAGGGATGAATCATAATCAAAAGCCAAGTTAGCTTGACCTTTATCCCCTCATGCGAGGCCATCTCTTCAATTCCTTGCAAATCATGATCTATCAAAATAAAAGGGACTTAAAAGAACATCCCAACCCCTATGAGCAATGAACTGCCCATACTAAAAGGGAATTCAAAAGAAATCAATGAAGCTTGCAAAACAAGCTAATCAAAGCAAAGTAAAAGGCTAGTTTAAGGGGTGGAAAAAGTAGTGTTGAGAATAGGGTAACTCAAGTACAAAAGGCTCCCTCCACAAAGACTATGACACTACTCATGAAATCCACCCCTGACCATCTCACTAGTCACATAAACCTATCAATTGAAGGGTCGACCTAGGAATTGTTCCTCCCCCTAGAGCCTTTTCTATCATTATTATTTTGGAAGCACCTAATAGGGATAGTTAATCACTATCCCATACCTATATTTGGAAACTTGCATAAGGTCATAAGCTAGTTTGAAGTTTGAACAAGATACATAATGTGATTTAGTTATGTGTTTATATTAGATATGGCCTACTTTTTAGGTTACAATGACTCTTATATTCATGTTAGTTTATCTCATTTGATTCCTTGAGCCCTTGCTTGGTGATGATAAATGGTCCTTCAAACGCAATTGATGATGCTTCACCCATACTTCATGATGATGTTGCACACCCATTGATGGACATTGGAGCCTTGATGCTAAGCCTTGGAAAATGAGATGACTTGGCATGCTCCTTGACACACTCGAACACCCATTGCACCATGGACACCGTCTCTTGGAGCTAGGACATTGCATTTATGAGCTTGATGTGCCACTTGGAGAGGGCATGAAGGCCCTTAATGATATTGCACCCTATGATGATATTGAGGCTTGGTTCGATGGCATGGTACTTACTACTTGATGATGATCATACACCTATTTAGAGAGGCCATGGACCCCATTTCCTTGATTAATGGAGGACAACGCACATGTGATGGGACGTCACACTTGATGGATCATTTTATGATGAGGGCACACCTTTTGATAGAGAGACATGACAATTTTGAGAATACATCGCACCTTGTGGGGAGAGACATGACTTTTGGAACCTTCTCACCTCAAATCACCTTCATGAGGCTTTTACCCCACACACATGGAATTTTTGGAGGATATTTTCATGTTTTAGCATTGTCTTTTCACCTTAGAGGCATTGTTGGGGGTCGGCCTGAAATCTATCCACATTGTATCATGGATTATTATATTTTTAGGGGTTTTACGTGAATTATTAGCCTAATTGGAGTAAGGCACTTGGTTTTCCTTATATAATAGGGGAGTGCTAGCTTCATTTTATCAATGCATGTTGTGGGGAGATCATTTTATTAGATTAGTATCTTTTTCTCTAGTTCACTATGGAGGTCTAGTGGAGAAACTTTCTTTGGGAGACATGTGATGTGGATGGATTCTCTTTTCATGGATGATTATTTGAACTTTGATGTATACATGCTAATGAATGTAAGTTTATCCTTTTTATCTTGATCGTTCTTGATGGATAATGGTTATTAAATATTCACCGAAGTGTTGGTGATATTTCTATCTCATTATTCTTCTTGGGCAAGGATTTTCATCAAGTTCTTTGAGGTGGCCTAAGTGTAGCTCCCTCCCTTATTTATCCTTAAAAATTGTAGGATGCTTCGATTATATTTCTAAGGGACACAAGTGGGCCTCCCTTAAAATTTTAAACCTACATCCTATTGAAGAAAGTGTAACTAGGTTCGGTCTTCATAAATGTAATTTTGATCTTTGTACTTGTAAAAGAAAAGCAATATTATTTTTGTAAATTATAAAATGAGTTTCTTGCTCATTACATAGGTCCAGTACATGTTGAAGTGCTATAGGAAAGTCAAAGAGTCAAAGAAAATGTTAAAGAGCTCTTCTTGAGCATATATGTAATGTAAATGAGTCAACCTAGTGTCTAGATCACCCTCCAAGACAAGCACAATCCTCTTGAAGAAGGAAGCAAGCAAAACGATGTAAAAGACAATCATGTCGGCCGCAAAGTATATATAAATGTCATGTCGGCTCACCTATGGAGACACATTTATTCAGCAATACAAGTCGGCTTATTTATGGAGACAAAACCACTATATATACCCAGCTAGGGTCAACACAGAAGAACAATTCAAGATCTCGGATATCTCTGTAATCCCGGATGAGTATAGACCTCAGACATCCTGCAACTTCCGATAAAGGAGCAGAGGAACTTCAAATGAGGAGCAGGAACATCTTCATCTCTGAAATCTCAGACAAAATACAATACAGGAATCTCGGATGGAGACAGAGGATCATTGTTTCAATGGAGAAGGGTCATGTCTCAACAGTTTCGGCATAATGATAATAAGAAGAAGCTCAATGATCCCACAGTGATGCATTCTCGACACACTAGACACAGTCATGATTTCAATAAGGTGACAATCATGGTCTCAATGAAGACAAGGTCGTGATGAATACCTCAGTGTAGCTCTCATACAGTATAGAGACCTCGTTGACATAAAGATGATCTTAATGAGAGTGCAGCAAGGATATAAGTAAAGGAGCAGCTATGGTGCAACAACGATGATCTCGATAATATGGTAAAGTCATCCATAAAGGTGCAGCAATGATGTTGCAGCAATGAAAATCTCGATAGTGCAGTAGTGATGACCTCAATGATGCAGTAATGATGGTGATCTCAGCAGTGACAAGGAAGAGGATTGGTGTCTTGGTTTTGGAGTGGCATAATAGGTCAAGGGTCATGGTCTTGGTATTCATCAATTGGAATCTCTATAAGAAGAATTTTGTGCGGGTTTTCCTTTCCAAGAGGGAGAGGTTTTGGCCCTGGCAGAAAGCCAACATCTTGTGTTCTTGTCTCTTGTACTTTTGGTAATTGTTTGATGAAGTAAGAAATACACATACCAATGATATCAAGAAGAAGATTGTGCTAATAACCAAGAGTTAAAATACCTTACAAATAGTTATCATGCCAAGAAGAATCACATTAACTCTAATTGCCCTAGATTCTTCAACATGGTATCAGAGCTAAGGTGTTGAAGTCAAAGGAAGGGCGACAAAAGAGACATACAAGGATCAGCCTTCAAGAAGGGCATCAAAGCAAGTTAAAGGGTTTTGTCAAGATTGAAGGATCAAATCTACAACCATTAGTCTACAATAGCAAGAACTTTTTCTCCACAGTCATCATCAAAAGGCCACCAAGACTCTTATCAAGATGTCTAAAAAGCAAGGTAACTCAAAGGACCTTAAAATCAAAGATCGCATCATCTTGGAACAGGTTGAAATCCTAGAAGCAGTCCTGACCTACACTACAAAAGAAGGCAAACCATATTGAAGGCAAAAAGGCAGTGTCATATTCAAGGTTATAAAAACAAGTAAGGATCATCTCCTTGCCCTAGAAGAAGATCATCCAAGGAAGCAGCGAATCATCCTCATCAAAAAGGAGCAACATTTTCTATTGAGGCATCTGCTTCAACCACTTCCAACATGATCAAGGTGAAGATTTTATCTTCACATCCCAAGTAAGTATCTTTCAGTTTATAATCAAGTTTGGTTAAATGACTTCATGTTTACAAGGAGATCTATAAATCGGTTGGGTCATCAAGATTCCTTGCATAAGAAAGGAGGATAGATATAGTCCCCGGAAGAGAAGTCATATGAAATCAGTCCTAGGTCCTCTCATCCCTATGTAGCAGGAGAGGTGACATAAAGAGAGATATGAAATGCTAGAAGATATACTCTCGAAAATATAGTGAAGAAAGTCATACAACTTAGACCTGATTAAAGGTATCAAAGAATGAAGGAATATCTTCGTAAGATCTCAATTGGGAGATGAAGATAATTATCATTGTTCTAACTGATAGGAACGGTAACAAATGTCCATGAACAAGAAGGTTACCTCATTCAACAATTTGTGGTCTCTATGCTAGATAGAGAAAGACAAGTTGATGACAAAAGTATTGAAGGATAAAGAACTCAAACATGTGCAGAAAGGAAAGAAAATTTTGGTCCTCAAACAAGACAGAATAGTATAGCTAAGCTTATGGAAAGATTATGGAAGCTCATATCACCGGATAGATGGAGGAAGCTAAAGAAAAGGGCCAAGGAAAGAGGGAGTAACAAATCTCTACTATGATTGAAATGGTATCCCTCACAAAAGGATCCTACCATAAGCTTCTGTTATAGATATGACCATGATAATTAGATGCATCGTGGCATCTTGGAAGTATTAGAAACAAGAGATCGTGACATCACCATGGGAATCATTAAGGACAAAATCCATGACAATCAAACATGAAGGATATAGCTCTTCGTAACCTCATTGCACATTAAAGGAAAGGAAGAAGTCATCCAGGACAAGGCCCATCATACATCAAGTCAAAAAGGAAACATCTGACAAATGGGGATATACAAGACCCTCAAGATTCTCTAATGGAATCCTCAACAGAGGGTTGACTAATCTAGAGAAGAAGCAAGTGTTTCATCAGGAAATCCAACTTAAGGAATTCATGAGATGATGGTATGATGACATGAGAAATGAAGCAAATCAAGGGATTGAAGATCTTTTCAATCAAGGAAGCTCTTGGAAGAAACCTAGATGACCTAAAGGTAAAATGAGGTATGTATGCTTGTATTTAATATTATAAAGTCATGTCGTATGGTTGCAGGTAACATGGATCACTACTTCTATCTTGAGAAGCATGATCAAGAGAAAAAGGATCTCCTCCTGTGAAAGGATGAGGGAAGGCATAACTCACACTAGATGAAATCAACATAATATCTCCTCATATGAAGTATCAAGTGGTTGACTACAATCAAGAAACACTGAATGAAAGCTCCTGGGAATGGAAGGTGTGAGGAAGGAAGAGATCGTGAGATATGCAACCATGATGAAGTCAATCAACATCCAGAAGACCAAGAAGATTTGACTAGGAAATCTCTCGAAAAGATATGAAGACTCTAATGAAAGTCTGAAAAAGATGAAGAACCTTGACAATGGATATTTTTCGAGAGATGTGTCAACATGTATGCAGGATGCTGATACCTACAGGAAGATGTCATGATGAAGAGCCATCTCGTAAGGGACTATTTGATTTAATGTTATGTTTTGATTTCTTGAATAATATCTGGATGAGTTCGTTCAGGGAAACTAGAACAAGAGTTGTAAGTACAAGTACAACTATCATTCATGTGGTGGATGGAAATCCCTAAAAGAAACATCACAAGGAAGAAGTAGCCATATGAAGAAGGTTCCAGATATGTATCAAGAAGGCCACTTTCCATGAAGAAAGGAATGACATGACGAACCAAGAAGGAAAGTGATGGATGTCTAATGCCCTACAAGGAAGAAGCTCGACTGAATTTCATGACATCAAGGAAAGAAATTGATCAAGCAGTTAAAGGACCCACGAAGAAGAAGTTACTGATGAAAAGGAGAGTCCCTAGTTAACAGGGAGCTCTGAACAAGTCCCTAATTAAGAGGGACCTTGGACAAGTCCCTAGTCTAAGGGAACTTGGGTACATTCCTTTACAGGAATGGGCATATCCTCCCAAATTGAGAGGGAGAGATAGACACAACATTCTTGTCTTTATCTGGGAAGAAAGAATGGAGGATTGGGTAATCACCTAGCATCCGATGCTCTTTGAGGATGTGTAGGGCATCCAAGATAAGAGTAGGCAAGAGGACCAATATTCTTTAAGGGTTGGGAACCCAAGATAAGAATAGTCCTAGAAGGTCATACTCAGTGAACACCGAATGGGTATGTACCTTGAGAGACAATGATGAAGGTGTCTATAATCATTGGTCTCGCCAACGTTGTGCTCTGATCTGATAAGAGATAGAGCTGTCAGTCAAGGCCTTGTTGTGGAAACAATGTTGGTTACTATGATGCTATACAGATGGGATTACCAATCTGATTCTTCTTATGAGAAATTATTCTGATTAAGAATGACCAAGTACCATTATGAATACCTCCCTAGTTAAGAGGGAGTGTTGAAGAAAGTGTAACTAGGTTCGATCTTCAAAAATGTAATTTTGATCTTTGTACTTGTAAAAGAAAAGAAATATTATTTTTGTAAATTACAAAATGAGTTTCTTGCTCATTACATAGGTCCAACACATGTTGAAGTGCTATAGGCAAGTCAAAGAGTTGACAAAAGTGTTAAAGAACTCTTCTTGAGCATATATGTAATGTAAATGAGTCAACCTAGTGTCTAGATCAGCCCTCCAAGAGAAGCACAATCCTCTTGAAGAAGGCAGCAAGCAAAACGATGTAAAAGACAGTCATCTTGGCCTCAAAGTATATATAAATCTCATGCCAGCTCACTTATGGAGACACATATATTCAGCAATACAAGTCAGCTTATTTATCGAGACAGAACCACTATATATACCCAACTAAGGTCAATGCAGAAGAACAGTTCAGGATCTCGGATATCTCTGTAATTCCGGATGAGTACAGACCTCGGACATCCTGCAACCTTCGATAAAGGAGTAGAGGAACTTCAGATGAGGAGCAGTAACATCTTCATCTCTAAAATATATGTCAAAATACAGTACAGGAATCTTGGATGGAGACATAGGTTCAGTGTCTCAATGGAGAAGGGGCATGTATCAACAGTCTCGGCATAATGATAATAAGAAGAAGCTCGGTGATCCCACAGTGATGCATTCTCGAACACTAGACACAGCTATGATTTCAGTAAGGTGACAATCATGGTCTCAATGAAGACAAGGTCATGATCAATATCTCGATGTAGCTCTCACACAATATAGAGACCTCGTTGACATAAAGATGATCTCAGTGAGAGTGCAGCAAGTATACAAGTGAAGGAGCAGCAATGGTGCAACAACGATGATCTCGATATT
Organism: Pinus tabuliformis; assembly: GCA_031772625.1. Taxonomy (NCBI): domain Eukaryota; kingdom Viridiplantae; phylum Streptophyta; class Pinopsida; order Pinales; family Pinaceae; genus Pinus; species Pinus tabuliformis. Next base: position 997,977,847 of record CM062805.1, on the reverse strand, counting down.
ATGGTAAAGTCCTCCATAAAGGTGCAGAAATGAAGATCTCGATAGTGCAGTAGTGATGGCCTCAATGATGCAGTAATGATGATGATCTCAGCAGTGACAAAGAAGAGGATTGGTGTCTTGGTCTTGGAGTGGTATAATAGGTCAAGGGTCATGGTCTTGGTATTCATCAATTGGAATCTCTATAAGAAGAATTTTGTGCGGGTTTTCTTCTCCAAGATAGAGAGGTTTTGGCCCTGGCAAAAAGCCAACGTCTTGTGTTCTTGTCTCTTGTATTTTTGGTAACTGTTTGATGAAGTAAGAAATACACATACTAATGATATCAAGAAGAAGATTGTGCTAATAACCAAAAGTTAAAATACCTCACAAATAGTTATCATGCCAAGAAGAATCACATTAACTCTAATTGCCCTAGATTCTTCAACATGGTATCAGAGTTAAGGTGTTGAAGTCAAATGAAGGGCAGCAAAAGAGACATACAAGGATCAGGCTTCAATAAGGGCATCTAAGCAAGTTAAAGGGTTTTTTCAAGATTGAAGATCAATTCTACAACAAGCAGTCTACAACAACAAGAACTTTTTCTCCACAGTCATCATCAAAAGGCCACCAAGACTCTTATCAAGATGTTTACAAAGCAAGGTAAATCAAAGGACCTTAAAATCAAAGATCACATCATCTTGGAACAGGTTGAAATCCTAGAAGCAGTCCTAACCTATACTACAAAAGAAGGCAAACCATATTGAAGGCAAAAGGGCAGTGTCATCTTCAAGCTTATAAAAACAAGCAAGAATCATCTCCTTGCGCTAGAAGAAGTTCATCCAAGGAAGCAGCGAATCATCCTCATCAAAAAGGAGCAACATTTTCTATTGAGGGATCTGCTTCAACCACTTCCAACATGATCAAGCTAAATATTATATCTTCACATCTCAAGTAAGTATCTTTCATTTTATAATCAAGTTCAGTTAAATGACTCCGTGTTTGCAAGGAGATATATAAATCGGTTGGGTCATCAAGATTCCTTGCATAAGAAAGGAGGATAGATGTAGCCCCCGGAAAAGAGGTCATATGAAATCAGTCCTAGGTCCTCTCATCCCTATGTAGCAGGAGAGGTGACATAAAAGAGAGATATGAAATGCTAGAAGATATACTCTTTGAAATATAGTGAAGAAGGTCATACCACTTAGACCTGATTAAAGGTATCAAAGAATGAAGGAATATCTTCATAAGATCTCAATTGGGAGATGAAGATAATTATCATTGTTCTAAATGATAAGAAAGGCAACAAATGTCCATGAAAAAGATGGTTACCTCATTCAACAATTTGTGGTCTCTATGCTAGATAGAGAAAGACAAGTTGATGACAAAAGTATTGAAGGATAAAGAACTCAAACATGTGCAAAAAGGAAAGAAAAGTTTGGTCCTCAAACAAGACAGAATAATATAGCTAAGATTATGGAAGCTCATATCACCGGATAGATGGAGGAAGCTGAAGGAAAGAGGGAGTAACAAATCTCTACTATGATTGAAATGGTATCCCTCACAAAAGGGTCCTACCATAAGCTTCTGTTATAGATATGAACATGATAATTAGATGCATCATGGCATCTTGGAAGCATTAGAAACAAGAGATTGTGACATCACCATGGGAATCATTAAGGACAAAATCCATGACAATCAAACATGAAGGATATAGCTCTTGGGAACTTCATTGGACATTAAAGGAAAGGAAGAAGTCATCCAGGACAAGGCCCATCATACATCAAGTCAAAAAGGAAGCATTTGACAAATGGGGATATACAAGATCCTCAAGATTCTCTAATGGAATCCTCAACAAAGGGTTCACTAATCTAGAGAGGAAGCAAGTGTTTCATCAGGAAATCCAACTTAAGGAATTCATGAGATGATGGTACGATGACATGAGAAATGAAGCAGATCAAGGGATTGAAGATCTTTTCAATCAAGGAAGCTGTTGGAAGAAGCCTAGATGACCTAAAGGTAAAATGAGGTATGTATGCTTGTATTTAATATTATAAAGTCATGTCGTATGGTTGTAGGTAACATGGATCACTACTTCTATCTTGAGAAGCATGATCAAGAGAAAAAGGATCTCCTCCTGTGAAAGGATGAGGGAAGGAATAACTCACACTAGATGAAATCAACATAATATGTCCTCATATGAAGTATCAGGGGGTTGACTACAATCAAGAAACTCTGATTGAAAGCTCCTGGGAATGGAATGTGTGAGGAAGGAAGAGATCGTGAGATATGCAACCATGATGAAGGCAATCAACATACAAAAGGCCAAGAAGATTTGACTAGGAAATCTCTCGAAAGATATGAAGACTCTAATGGAAGTCTGAAAAAGATGAAGACCCTTGACAATGGATATTTTTGGGAGATGTGTCAACATGTATGCAGGATGATGATACCTACAGGAAGATGTCATGATGAAGAGCCATCTCATAAGGTACTATTTGATTTAATGTTATGTTTTGATTTCTTGAATAATATCTGGATGAGTTCATGCAGGGCTACTAGAACAAGTTGTAAGTACAAGTACAACTAGCATTAATGTGGTGGATGGAAATCCCTAAAAGAAACATCACGAGGAAGAAGTAGCCATATGACAAAGGTTCCATATATGTATCAAGAAGGCCACTTTCCATGAAGAAAGGAACGACATGATGAACCAAGAAGGAAAGTGATGGATGGCTAATGCCCTACAAGGAAGAAGCTTGAATAAATTTCATGACATCAAGGAAAGAAATTGATCAAGCAGCGGAAGGACCCACGAAGAAGAAGTTGTTGATGAAAAGGAGAGTCCCTAGTTAAGAGGGAGCTCTGAACAAGTCCCTAATTAAGATGGAGCTTGGACAAGTTCCTGGTCAAAGGGAACTTGGGTACATTCATTTACAGGAATGGGCATATCCTCCCAAATTGAGAGGGAGAGATAGACACAACATTCTTATCTTCATCTGGGAAGAAAGAATGGAGGATTGGGTAATCATCTAGCATCCAGATCTCTTTGAGGATGTGTAGGGCATTCAAGATAAGAGTACGCAAGAGGACCGATATTCTTTGAGGGTTGGGAACCCAAGATGCTAATAGTCCTAGAAGGTCATACTCAATGAACACCTGGTGGGTATGTAACTTGAGAGACAATGATGAAGGTGTATATAATCATTGGTCTTGCCAACATTGTGCTCTGATCTGATAAGAGATAGAGCTGTCAATCAAGGCCTTGTTGTGAAAACAATGTTGCTTACTTGGATGCTATACAGATGGGATTGCCAATCCGATTCTTCTTATGAGAAATTTTTCATATTAAGAATGACCAAGTACCATTATGAATACCTCCCTAGTTAAGAGGGAGTGTTGAAGAAAGTGTAACTAGGTTCGGTCTTCATAAATGTAGTTTTGATCTTTGTACTTGTAAAAGAAAAGAAATATTATTTTTGTAAATTATAAAATGAGTTTCTTGTTCATTACATAGGTCCAGCACATGTTGAAGTGTTATAGGAAAGTTAAAGAGTTGACGAAAACGTTAAAGAGCTCTTCTTGAGCATATATGTAATGTAAAATGAATCAACCTAGTGTCTAGATCAGCCCTCCAAGACAAGCACAATCCTCTTGAAGAAGGCAGCAAGCAAAACGATGTAAAAGACAGTCATGTCGGCCTCAAAGTATATATAATGTCATGTCGGCTCACCTATGAAGACACATATATTCAGCAATACAAGTCGGCTTATTTATGGAGACAGAACCACTATATATACCTAGCTAGGGTCAACGTAGAAGAACAGTTCAGGATCTCGGTTATCTCTGTAATCCCGGATGAGTACAGACCTCGGACATCCTGCAACTTCCAATAATGGAGTAGAGGAACTTCGAATGAGGAGCAGTGACATCTTCATCTCTAAAATCTCTGACAAAATACAATACAAGGATCTCAGATGGAGACAGAGGTTCAGTGTTGCAATGGAGAAGGGTCATGTCTCAACAGTCTCAGCGTAATGATAATAAGAAGAAGCTTGGTGATCCCACAGTGATGCATTCTTGGCACACTAGACATAGCTATGATTTCAGTAAGGTGACAATCATGGTCTCAATGAAGACAAGGTCATGATCAATATCTTGGTGTAGCTCTCATACAATACAGAGACCTCATTGACATAAAGATGATCTCAATGAAAGTGCAGCAAGTATATAAGAGAAGGAGCAGCTATGATGCAACAACGATGATCTCGATATTATGGTAAAGTCCTCCATAAAGGTGCAGCAATAAAATCTCGATAGTGCAGTAGTGATGGCCTCAGTGATGCAGTAATGACGATGATCTCAGCAGTGACAAAGAAGAGGATTGGTGTCTTGGTCTTGGAGTGGCATAATAGTAGGTCAAGGGTATGGTTGGTATTTGTCAATTGGAATCTCTATAAGAAGAATTTTGTGCGGGTTTTCTTCTCCAAGAGGGAGAGGTTTTGGCCCTGGCAGAAAGCCAACATCTTGTGTTCTTGTCTCTTGTATTTTTGGTAACTGTTTGATGAAGTAAGAAATACACATACTAATGACATCAAGAAGAAGATTGTGCTAATAAGCAAAAGTTAAAATACCTCACAAATAGTTATCATGCCAAGAAGAATCAATTAACTCTAATTGCCCTAGATTCTTCAACACATCCTTGTCATTTTCCTCCCAAATTTGTTGATTCTTGACTCCATTAACCCTACATTAAGAAAGGCACTAGTTCTCCCTCTTTTAACAATCACCTATACTTAAAAATCATTTTTTTATTATTTTTAGGGTAAACTAGAGTTTAATTACAGTAAAATCATTTATTTGAGCATTTATTGACTTTAATCTCATTGTCCTAGGGTTACAAATTGCTTTGAAGAAAAACCATGTGTCATTTAAGGTGCATATTTCAGCCCTAATTTAGGGCTCCCATCTAGGTTTTTTATGTTGTTATATGCTCCTTTAACTGCAGAAAATTGTTGTAATTAATTTTCTTTCTTACTTTCATCATAGCTTTTAATTTTTCACTTTATTATCAAAGATTATGGGGTTAGCTTTGCTGCAGTTATAAACTAGTGTATCGCTGCAATTTCTGATTTTTCATGCTAGTTTACTTCAGCCAAGTGTAATTTCTTGATTGTGTGTCTTTGGAGACCTTCCTTGAACCTTTATGGCTGACCTACACCTCTAAAAAAGCCATAGGACCCTTTAAACTCAAATCGGGAAATTACCTTCAAAATCCACCATAAACCCTAATTATTTGATCCTCTTAGTTGATGG